>CM064057.1:42543832-43743832 GCA_032594955.1 Panicum miliaceum | reverse complement strand
GACGTTTTGTGAGGAGCTGGTGGGCCATACCTATAATGGGTGCCATGACGGACCGTTGCGCCAGATACGTCATTTGTGGAAGATACTCGCCTCTGCACTTAAGGCCCGAGTTAGTGGACCTGGAGAAGGAACTATGTCAAACGTGCGCACCACTTATCTATTATGAGGGCAGATCCGGTCCGAGCTAGTGACCCGCGGCACCACTCCTGTAGGAGAATAGGGTATCAGTGTACGGGGAGGAGGTGCTGACCTCATAGCCCCCGAATAACAGGATCTTGCATGGTCCATGCGTAGAAGGCTTCACAGTCCCGGGGCAACCTACTACGGGAGGATGCGTCCCAAACCCGGGATAGCAAGGTGGTGTCGTAGCAACTAGTTTTGTGACAGTAGACCTGTGTCTTGGAGTTAGTCGGTTTGATCCCGGCTGGCTTCAATTCGAGTGGGTCCAGGTTTACAACCCCTGCAGGGTGAAAACTATACGTATAGCCGCGTACTCGATCATGTGCACCTCTTGATCCGACTTTCATAGATAAGTGTTACTTGGTTTCTACCTCCCTCTAGTCTTATTTTCCTGTCTGGGGCAGTTGAGGCACGAGGAGAGGGAGTTCTCGCATCGACTTGGTGGTTTTGGAAGGTGTGAGTAACCCGGGAGCCTGGGATGCTAGGTTGGCCCGTGTTGAGGTATTTGGACTAATATATGAACATGCTTGCTGCTTGCATAGGAAAACTCTAGCCTTACCCTTTGGCTTCTCTTTATTCCACTTGCATTCCACTTAAAGCTTGCATACGGATGGTGATGTGAACCTATCCCACTCCTTGGGGATAGTTGGTAGATTCAGGATCTGTCGGTGTTTTACCGGCAAGCCTACCTAGGGATACCCTAAGGTAGTAAACTTATGGTCAGGGTATCGCCGAGATCAGGAACTCGATGGTGCATGGAACACAAGGGTTTAGACAGGTTCGGGCCACAGTAGCGTAATATCCTACGTCCTGTATGATTTGTATTGCCTTGGAGGTTACGAGATGATTTGGAGGGCGTCCCTGCCCGCCCTTATATATCCTAGGGGGACAGAGTCACATGGAAATCCTAGTCTGGTATGAGCTTAGGAGTCCTAACCGAGTACTTTCGGATAGTTTCCTTCTGTACCGACTAGTTGTACTTGCTTATGAGTACTTTACAGTATGGATAAGGTATGGGACATGCCCTATCCCTTACTCTAGAATGTTCTACTGTGACACCTCAGATGTTTAAATTGCTAAACAAAGTCTCATTAGCATAACAATATGCTTAACTAACTAAGAAAAGTTTAAAAGAAATGAATTATAAATTGGTTTTGCTTTGAATTGAAAATAGATGTGTATATGTGCATAAATACATGTACTTTAATCAAACAAATTAAATAACATTCACCTCAACGCACTTGGCGGTGAAATTTAATAGACACACCATCGATGACAGGATAAACAAAAGTCTAGTTGAAGCCCAGGAGAGAATGCAAATTTTTGCCCAGGAAATGACGTGCCCTCAGAATCATACTTTTTGAGTTTTTAAAATAACTTCTAAACTAGAACTCAAATGAACTTTGGCCTGAAATAAAACTTGTGTAACTTTTCATTTTGAACAACTTTCATGTTTAGAGATTTTTGAGTTGCAACAAAAAAATTTGAGTAACACTTGACTTTGCAAACTAGCCCCTGCCTTTTCTTCTATTTTCACTTCAGACCCTTCCTCTCCACTTCGCCCGACCCTCCGCTTCACCCGACCCTCCGCTTCGCCCAACACTCCGCCCACCGTGCAGTCGCTGCAGGCCACTTGGGCGCCAAGCCAATGCCTGGCCGCACCCCGCTCGCATGCGCTCCTCCCCACGCCGCGACCATGCCCAGTCCGCGCACGCCACGCGCACATCGGCGACGCGCGCCTCTGCTCGCTGCCCGCCGCACCCAATGGACAAGTCCGCCCCGTGCCCGTGTCCCCGCCGCGTCCCGCCAGTCCCCGCGCTCGCTGCCCGGCAAGCCAGCTCCTGCAGCTCCTCGCCCAACCCGCGCCCACGTGATCTCCCGCTCCCCACGTCAAATCCTCAGTGCCCAATCCCTGCCCGTGCCCGCCGCACGCCGCGCCGGCTCTGCTCGCCGCCCACCGCGACGAGTAACGCGCCCCCATCGTGCCGCCCCTCCCCAGCATTGCCCGGTCCTCTCCCTCCTTCCTGCAGCCTATAAAAGGCGACACCAGGCCACTCACGTGCGCCTCAATGCCCAGAACACCGCCGCTGCTACCATTGCCGCTGCCGTGCACCACCCGCCTGTGGAACCCCATCCTCCAGCCTCCCATTGCCCAAACCTATCACCCAGCGATCTTGCCCTGCCTCCACTGAAGCTCACCGGCCTCTTCCCCGGCCATCTCGACCGCTGGAGCACTGCCAGCGCCGCCCGCGCCGCCGCCGCTCCCCTACTGCTCCGTGGACAACCCACTCTGACGCTCCTCCATCCAAGCCAAGCCTCGAAACGGGTTCCCCTCGATGCCGCGAAGCTCATCGACCAGCCCACGCCCTCCCCTCCTCGCTGGAGCACCGTCGCCGACGCTCTGCACCACTGCCGCCCCTCTGCCCCGTGCGGACGAGCCACCTCCGGCCACCCCCAACCCCGACCAAGGCCACCCCAAGGTAGCTCTCACCTCCCTGGATCTCCCCGACCCTTTTCCCCTCGCCGCCGACGAGCCCCCTCGCCGGAATCTGGCCGGCCGCCATGCCAGCGCCGCCCAGGGACCCAATTGCAAGGATTGAAATCTTTAAAAGAGTGTGCACGCAAGTTTCCTGGGGCATAACTGTAAACCTGTGTTTAAACTTTGAATTCAAAAATAGTGAACTTGTAAAATTCATATAAAATCATAGAAAAATCAAAAAACTACAAACTCAGCTGTTCTGGAATCATTAGAAGATATTTTACAACTTTTGTTACATGCTTTTCTTTAGTTGCTTGCTAAATTTTGCTCTAAATTAAATGGAAAGTTTAATAGACTTTAATTGTACCCACTGTTGTAGACCAGTTCCAAATCTGATTTTTGGACAGTAGATTGGTTGCTTGAAGTGTAAGCCAGTGTCAAAATATTAGGACCAGAACTCATATCTAGCTAAACATTTTGTTAAACTTTGTTCATGCCATGAAATAATAGAACTGATTTGTATCTGTTGTTATATTGTGATTCATGTTGTGAAACTTTTACAGAGCTGTTATAGTGATGCCTAAATACCACAGAAAAAGTTTAGAACCTTTTTCCTTTCTGTAACCTATTTAAATAATTTTGTGGTGGGAAAATGCACTAATTCAAATAATTAGTTTCTGTGCTTGGAACTTTTTACTGTGGGACACTTTATAGTAGCTCTTGGTGTATAAAAAGTTTCATACATAGAAATCCTGTAAAACATTCTATAGAAATTAATCTTTATTAAAATAGGTGTATATTGTCCTATTTATTATGCTTTGTATCTTGCACAGTAAAATCTAAAAAATTTATTAAAATGCGTTCGTTTGTTAAGGATGGTACCTCGTTCGTAAAGCCCTAAGGGATTATGGGAAAGTTACTAGGTGGCTATCTAACTTGTGAATATTATCAACTAACTTCCAGCACATTACTTTCTGTCAAAACTTACTTTTATGCACAACCGACCCTTAAATTCTGTAACGACGCACTCATCGCTAAGGTAAGAAGGTAAGAATTCTCAGCCAACTGAGAGAGCTTGGCCTTCCTATCGGTGATGCGAGCCGAACGCTGCCCTCAAGGAGTGACTTACTTGAGGTGCTGCCAATATACCAACTATTAGTTGATTATATTGGGAGTAGAAGGTTTGGCGCAGGGTATGGTGATCGCTGTTCATACCCCCATCTCAAGACGGTACCCCCGTGAATACGCTATCTTGATAGCGTATGTTAACGTCGTCTGTACGGCGGGAATTGTACGGATGCCGTTTCTATAGTGAACGGTAATGAATACGGACGCTTTCATGAGCGCTGGCATGAAAGGTTCAATGGATATGTATATGCTATATCAATCTTCTGCAGGTACACTAACCACGATTACGATAAGTTAAAGAACGGTTAGAGAATTCTCGACTAGCTATTATAGTGAGAGATGTATTGTGTATGCCACCGAAGCTAACTTCGTAAGACCAAAGCTATTTGGCAATTATTTTATTTTGTGAGGATGGATAGGACGTGCATGCATCATGACTATATAAATCTGAAATTGAAAATGCGATGCGTGAGAACGGTAAGGTTCATGCGCCCACACAATTGTCTTTGCATAAGGATTATCTAGCAAATCTGTCACGTTCTGCCATATCTGAAAAGATGAATTTATTGAGCTTAGAAAATGATCCTTTCTGAAGAAACTCATGTTGAAAGTTTTGTTCCAAAAATTGTATTCTACCTCCTGTCTAAATATGAAAAATTCTGGACATATGGATAATGAGAAACAACAAAAACCTTGAGATGTCCCCTTACTACAGTTTTCTGCAAAAGTGTTCAACACAAAACTTGTTGTAATTTTACTCAGGCAGCTACTGTTAAAATTTGGTAATTTTTGGCAGGGTAGATTTTTCTTAGTGCACGAAACATTGGCTCACTGTCCACTGAAATTTCTGGGTAGACAGTAAAGTAAAACCTTAAGAGAAAGACCATCTTAGAGCCTGGTCTAGCTCTGGAGTTGACTAGCAAAGTTTTCACAAACACCTTAGGAATGTTCTGGCAAAAGTTTAGAATTTTTGGACAAGAACTGTTGAAGTTATGGCTATTTTAGTGCGCTGTCCAGAACCTGTTCACTGTTCACAGTTTTTCGCTATCTCACCCATTTGATCTTTTGTTCAGATGGCCGAGCCTGTTGCCATGATGGTGGATGAGGATGGACGCGTTCACTCAGAGTGTCTCCACTGGGAGGGCTTTCCCTCTATCTTGTGGGATGTTCTGAGCACCGCGGGCTATCTAATTCCCCCACGTTACGTAGGACTGGAGTTTGCGGAGAATGGAGTTACCTACTGCCGTGTTAACATGACCATCTTTCCGTACCCACTACACCCGGAGTGGCCCGCCTTGGTGATTGAGGTTGTTGGTCACCGTTTGGCCGATACTTGGGAGCTTGCTGCCATGAGGGCGCTCATCACTTTCTGTGCGCAGTGCCCCGAGGCCGTCACGCTCACTCCTATTGGTTTGTTCCCTGCTGCCTAGGACAACGACCCCTTTTGGCTCAACAGGATACAGCACTCACAGTACTTGGTAGACTTTCACGCCCAGGAGACCATCGAGACCTCCGTGCGGTGCATGAATGCACTGTGCCGACTTCAGACTCTCCAGAGTCAGGCGCTTGTGCAGCTCGCTGATCTTGCACAGGCCTACCACATGATAGCAGATACCAGAGATGAGCAGATTAAGGAGCTCGGTGAGGAACTTGAGGATAGAGACACCCGGATTGGCCAACTTGAGGGCCAAGTTCAAGAGCACAACACTCTCATGGGTGAGAGAGATGACATGATAGCGCACTTGGAGGAGCAGCTCCATGATCTGAACCTTGAGTTGGAGGATGCTAATGAGCACATTCAGTGGCACCATGATCAGAATGCCCCTCCCGACGTGGTGGCTATGGAGGAAGATGATGAGGAGCCACAGGAGATTGACGGTGTTTCAGGTATGGACTTTGAGGGTGAGGCACCGCAGCCACCTTCGATGGGAGCTCACTCTCCTACTCACAGCGAGTCGTCCGTCAACAACCTCGACGACTTCTAGACGATGACCTAGGAGGACTTTTGCATATACTCCTTGATAGTGTAGCCTAACTTTTGGCAAGTGTTGTAATAGGTTAACTAAGAGTTGAGTACCTATTTTGTGATGGGTACAACTTGACCATTGGATACTCTAATCATGTAGGCCATGACTAAAAACTTGGTGGTTTGATTGTGATATTGGAAAGCAGTTGAATCTGCGATTGCAGAAACTTATCGGAATTTTTACCCATGTCTCCTTACATTTCTGGACTGAGTGTTGAATATAAAAATTGTCAAAAATTTTGTGATCTAGATTCACAAAAAATTTCAGCACTATTGGATCTTCCTAGTTTGAGTTATAGGCAAGATACTATAACTGATCCTGCTGAAAAACAGCCAAACCAGCGAAGCAAAGAGTGAATCTTTCGACCATCTTGGCCATCGATTTAGCGTCTAAGCTGAATACCAAAGTTGTACATCTCTAAATTCCCTACCCACTGCTAAAATATGAGAAATTTTGGATGAACATACCAGGAGTTATAAGTTTCTTATGGCAGACAGTATTCTGTCCATGATTCTATCCATGATCTTTCGGAAGTCTACTTTTCCGCGCTAATCCTTTTGAATCATGGAAGCAACATGGATTACGTTGCTAATGATAAACATTCACATTTCAGATGGTTGGAGCAATCTGTGGTAACCCGGAAGGTTTCTGTGCTAGTGCTAGTGAATCATAACAGCAGCCACCACCACCACCCAGTTTGGTGGAAGTAATGGCCGCTCAAACCGAGTTGCTTCGTCAGCTCGTGCAAGGACAGCACCAACAGCAGGGTAGACACAATGTTCACCAACCTCAAGTTGCCGGTTACACGGATTTCCTTGGGACCCAGCCTCCCTTGTTTCACAAAACGGAGGAACCCTTGGATGCGGACGCTTGGATTCGCACAATCGAATCCAAATTTTCTCTACTTGTGGTCCCATGTTTGCATGCAAACAAGGCTCGCTTTGCCGCTCAGCAACTTCACGGTACAGCTCGTCTTTGGTGGGACAATTACTTTGCTTTGCTCCCGGCTGATCACGTCGTCACCTGGGATGAATTTAAAACTGCGTTCCGAGCACACCATATCCCAGAAGGTCTTATGGAAAGAAAGCTAAATGAGTTTCTAGCACTCACTCAGGATACCCGCACTGTACTTCAGTATGCTCAATCCTTCAACAATCTGTGCCAGTACGCAGGCTATCACGCAGACACAGATGCTAAGAAGTGGGATCGTTTCCGTAGAGGATTGAGTACCAAACTCAAGGAGCGACTGAACCTTGTCAAGGCCGATACATATAATGAGCTGGTAAACATGGCAATTACCTAAGAGGATCGTATTGTGGCTCACCGTGCCGAGAAGAAGAGAAAGGCGCCACTTGGACCCTCGGGAGCTCAGCCACCGAGGTATCGCTTAGTGCAAAATGCTGCGCCTATAGCTCCACAGAAGGCCCCTCAGCCAGGACGTTGGATTGTCAGGCCCCCACAACAACAAGGTGTTGTACGACCCCCTGTGCCTCAGCAAACTGGACCAAGGCCCGCTACTCAGCAATTCCTTCGTCCAAACATCGCCAATCGCTGTTTCAATTGTGGAAGTTCCAGTCATTTTGCTCGAGAATGCCCTCGGCCTAGGCAGCCAATTCAGGGCCAAGGCTCTAACCAGAACAATAAGAACAAAGGCAAGAGACAGACCATTCAGGTCAAACAAGGATGGATCAATTTCACCACTCTTGCAGAACTTCCTGAAGGAGCACCAGTAATGACGGGTACATTCTCTATCCATAATAAGCCTGCAGTTATATTGTTTGATTCTGGTGCATCACATAGTTTCATTAGTGCAAAGTTTGGTGCAAAAGTAGGCTTGGATGTCTGTCAGACAAAAGGATCATATATGATATCAACACCGGGTGGAAAAATTGCTTCCAACCAAATAATAAGGCTGGTACCGATAAAATTGGGTAGTAAAATCATCAACACGGACCTTGTTCTCTTACCCCTTGAAGGCATGGATATTATTCTGGGTATGAATTGGATGACTATGCACGGAGTCATACTGGACCTTTCTTCCCGTGCTGTTGAAATAAATTCACCTAGTCACCGGACCACTACCCTTTACCTACCGTTCCGAGAGTGCATGAATTCTTGTGCTTTCATGATGGAAGGAATCAACCTAGAGGATATTCCTGTGGTATGCGAGTATGCCGATGTTTTTCCGGATGATTTGCCAGGAATGCCACCAGATAGGGATATTGAGTTCATTATTGAACTGTAACCAGGCACCGCACCTATCTCCAAAAGACCCTATAGGATGCCACCTAAGGAATTGGCCGAACTGAAAACATAACTCCAAGAACTACTGGACAAAGGCTTCATTCGTCCTAGCGCATCACCTTGGGGATGTCCAGCCCTTTTTGTAAAGAAAAAGGATGACAGTTTAAGATTATGTGTGGACTACCGACCTCTCAATGCGGTAACCGTTAAGAATAAATGCCCACTTCCCCTCTTGGATGTTCTCTTTGACCAATTATCTGGAGCTAGAGTTTTCTCAAAGATTGATCTTCGATCTGGATATCATCAGATAAAGATTCGTCCATGCGATATTCCTAAGACCGCCTTTTCCACATGATATGGACTATATGAATTCTTAGTCATGTCCTTTGGTCTCACCAATGCCCCTGCCTACTTCATGTATCTCATGAATTCGGTATTCATGCCCGAGCTCGACAAATTCGTCGTAGTTTTCATTGACGACATCCTTATTTATTCCAAGAATGAGGAAGAGCACGCTAAGCACCTGCACATTATTCTTCAGCGTCTCAGAGACCATCAGCTCTATGCTAAATTTTCTAAGTGCGAATTCTGGTTGGATAGTGTGAAATTCTTGGGTCACACTATTTCCAGCAAAGGCATAGCCATTGACCCCAACAAGGTACAAGAAGTGATGGATTGGAAACCTCCTACCTCTGTTCATCAGATTCGCAGTTTTCTTGGTTTAGCCAGTTACTATCACCGTTTCATTCCGGATTTCTCCAGGATTGCCTATCAGTGGAATTCTATAATGAGACATTATGTTCAGAAATGAGGAAGCTTAGTTTGGAAATGATTTCCCAAGGCACTCTGAATCACATCTCAGTTGAGCCCACTCTTCACGACCAGATCATCATGGCACAACTACATGATGAAGGAATTAAGATCATCAAACAAAAACTCTCTCTAGGAGAAGAGAAATACAAATATTTCCGCCAGGACCATAAGGGAGTTCTATGGTTCGAAAGTCGCATCATCGTTCCAAAGAATCATGAGCTCCGTAAGCAAATTCTTGATGAGGCACACCTTTCCAAATTTTCTATTCACCCCGGCAGTAGCAAAATGTATCAAGACTTGGGCAAAATTTCTGGTGGACTAGAATGAAAAGAGAAATCGCTAAATATGTCTCAGAATGCAACACATGTCAAAGAGTAAAAGCCAGCCACTTGAAAGTAGCCGGTACACTTCAACCTTTGCCTATACCCTCATGGAAATGGGACGACATAAGTACGGATTTCATTGTTGGATTGCCAAGAACCGCACAGAGACATGATTCCATATGGGTTATCGTTGATAGGCTCACAAAGACGGCACATTTTCTTCCGGTACACACCACCTATACTGCCAAGAAATATACCGAGATTTGTCTCGATCGCATTGTTTGCCTACATGGAGTACCGATGACTATTATTTCCGATCATGGTACTCGGTTTGTAGCACGCTTTTGGGAACAATTGCAAGCTTCTCTTGGTACTAAATTTATTTGAAGCTCAGCCTATCATCCTCAAACTGATGGACAAACTGAAAGAGTGAACCAAATTCTTGAAGACATGCTTAGAGCTTGCGTCATTCACTATGACAAGAGTTTGGACAAATGCCTATCCCTAGCAGAGTTCTCATATAACAATAGCTATCAAGCGAGTTTAAAAATGGCACCATTTGAGGCCTTATACGGACGAAGGTGTCGAACCCCTTTGAGTTGGTCACAGACCGGAGAACGCAAAATATTTGGACCAGACTTGGAAATCGAGGCGGAAGAAAAAGTGAGAGTAATACAAGAAAACCTTAGAGCCGCACGATCCAGGCAAAAGAGCTATTTCGACAGAAGGAGAAAGCCACTAAAATTTGAAGTTGGTGACCACGTCTACCTTCGAGTTTCACCAACCAAGGGTGTACAGCGATTCGGAGTCAAAGGAAAACTATCTCCCCGTTATGTTGGTCCCTATGAAATCATCGAGAGCTGTGGACCCGTAGCCTATAGAATACGACTGCCCCCTCAGCTTGCAGCCATCCATGATGTCTTTCACGTGTCTCAGCTCAAGAAGTGTGTTCGAGTCCCTACCGAGGTTATTAAACAACAAGAAGTAGTGGTAGAGCCCAACCTCTCATATGTTGAGTATCCTATCAAAATCATGGATCAAAAAGAAAGAAGCACTAGAAGGAAAGTGATTAAAATGTACAAAATTCAATGGAATCATCACACTGAGGAAGAAGCCACATGGGAAACTGAAAGCTATCTAAACCAAAATTTTCCTGGTTTTCTCAACTCTACCAAAGGTACACACACTATCCACACTAAGCCTATTGTCCGAATCTCGGGGCGAGATTCTTTTTAAGGGGGAAAGGCTGTGACACCTCAGGTGTTTAAATTGCTAAACAAAGTCTCATTAGCATAACAATATTCTTAACTAACTAAGAAAAGTTTAAAAGAAATGAATTATAAATTGGTTTTGCTTTGAATTGAAAATAGATGTGTATATGTGCATAAATACATGTAATTTAATCAAACAAATTAAATAACTCTCACCTCAACGCACTTGGCAGCGAAATTTAATAGACACACCATCGATGACAGGATAATCAAAAGTCTAATTGAAGCCCAGGAGAGAATGCAAATTTTTGCCCAGGAAATGACGTGCCCTCCGAATCATACTTTTTGAGTTTTTAAAATAACTTCTAAACTAGAACTCAAATGAACTTTGGCCTAAAACAAAACTTGTGTAACTTTTCATTTTGAACAACTTTCATGTTCAGAGATTTTTGAGTTGCAACAAAAAAATTTGAGTAACACTTGACTTTGCAAACTAGCCCCTGCCTTTTCTTCTATTTTCACTTCAGACCCTTCCTCTCCGCTTTGCCCGACCCTCCGCTTCACCCGACCCTCCGCTTCGCCCGACCCTCCGCCTGCCGTGCAGTCGCCGCAGGCCACTTGGCCGGCGATGCCTGACCGGCGCTGGGCGCCAAGCCAATGCCTGGCCGCGCCCCGCTCGCACGCGCTCCTCTCCACGCCGCGACCATGCCCAGTCCGCGCACGCCACGCGCACATCGGCGACGCGCACCTCTGCTCGCTGCCCGCCGCGCCCAATGGACAAGTCTGCGACGTGCCTGTGTCCCCGCCGCGTCCCGCCAGTCCCTGCGCTCGCCGCCCGGCAAGCCAGCTCCTGCAGCTCCTCGCCCAACCCGCGCCCGCGTGATCTCCCGCTCCCCACGTCAAATCCTCAGCGCCCAATCCCTGCCCGCGCCCGCCGCACGCCGCGCCGGCTCTGCTCACCGCCCACCACAACCAATAACGTGCCCCCGTCGTGCCGCCCGTCCCCAGCATTGCCCGGTCCTCTCCCTCCTTCCTGCAGCCTATAAAAGGCGACACCAGGCCACTCGCGCGCGCCTCAACCCCCAGAACACCGCCGCCGCTGCCATTGCCGCTCCCGTGCACCACCCGCCCGTGGAGCCCCATCCTCCGGTCTCTCACTGCCTAAACCCATCACCCAGCGAGCTTGCCCTCCCTCCACTGAAGCTCACCGGTCTCTTCCCCAGCCATCTCGACCGCCGGAGCACCGCCAGCAGCGCCCGCGCCGCCGCCGCTCCCCTGCTGCTCCGTGGACAACCCACTCTGATGCTCCTCCGTCCAAGCCAAGCCACGAAACGGGTTCCCCTCGACGCCGCGAAGCTTATCGACCAGCCCACGCCCTCCCCTCCTCGCCGGAGCACCGTCGCCGATGCTCCGCACCGCTGCCGCCCCTCTGCTCCCCGCCGATGAGCCACCTCCGGACACCCCCAACCCCGACCAAGGCCACCCCAAGGTAGCTCTCACCTCCCTGGATCTCCCCGACCCTTTTTCCCTCACCGCCGATGAGCCACCTCGCCAGAATCTGGCCGGCCGCCATGCCAGCGCCGCCCAAGGACCCAATTGCAACGATTGAAATCTTTAAAAGTGTCTGCACGCAAGTTTCCAGGGGCATAACTGTAAACCTGTGTTTAAAGTTTGAATTCAAAAACAGCGACCTTGTAAAATTCATATAAAATCAAAGAAAAATCAGACAAATACAAACTCAACTGTTCTGGAATCGTTAGAAGAAAATCTACAACTTTTGTTACATGATTTTTTTCATTTGCTTGCTAAATCTGGATCTAAATTAAATGGAATGTTTAACAGACTTTAATTGTACCCACTGTTGTAGACCAGTTTCGAATCTGATTTTTGGACAGTAGATTGGTTGCTTGAATGTAAGCCATTGCAAGAATATTAGGACCAGAACCCATCTCTAGCTAAACATTTTGTTAAACATTGTTCATGCCATGAAATAAGAGAACTAATTTGTACCTTTTGTTATATTGTGATTCATATTGTGAAACTTTTACAGAGCTCTTATAGTGATACCTAAATACTACAGAAAAAGTTTAGAATCTTTTTCCTTTCTGTAACCTATTTAAATAATTTTGTGGTGGGAAAAATGCACTAATTCAAATAATTAGTTTCTTTACTTGGAAAATGTTCAACTTTTTACTGTGGGACACTTTTTAGTAGCTCTTGCTGTACATAAAGTTTCATACACAGAAACCCTGTAAAACATCCTGTAGGAATTAATCTTTATTAAAATAGGTGTATCTTGTCCTATTTATTATGCTTTGTATCTTCTACCGTAAAATCTAACAAATTTACAGTAAAACATATATGGATAGTTTAACCCCCTGTAAAATTCTTGGCATCAACACTTGCATGGTTCGTCCTGTATAAAAATAACTAGGTTCTAGCAGTAGTTGTGTAATGCATTTTCATAATTATTCTGCTGCATAAAAATGCTTCAAATTTTTACAGTGCTGTTGTCGCTGCATGTTGTACTCTAAATAAAAATTTCATCACCAGAAATTACCTAGTCCAGTGTTTATGCCTAATCCATGCTTATGATTAGAAAATTAAGTTTCCAATATAACACAACCCGTTCTTGTTTAATGTAGTTAATTACTTTAAGTTATACTCTATTAACAATTGCCCAAAGAAATCTTAACTAAGTAACTTCACAACCAAATCTATGTTATTGTGGACTGCAACTTTATCGTGAAGGAAAATAATCGTCATATACCATCACTACAACTTACACTTGTGCATTCATATAGAATCGACTAATCTCGCCGATGGAACGTACGAGCTGGTGCCCGCGTCTGAGAGTGAGCAGCGTGAAGCTCAAGTGAATCTAACTGAAGCTTTCGAAGACCCAAACCCGAGTTCGGACGAGCCCCAAACTAACTTTACCCAAGAAGGCAAGCCCCGAAGTATGAACCCTATTTTTTTTCTACATTATGCAACTTAATACTCTATTCTACTTGTGCATTAAGTTATAGGAGTTGAATGAAAACTTAGTTGCATGATCCTAGGTACCCATGCTCTGAACACTAGATATAAGGTTCGATAGAATGCTATGCTAATAGGACTCCGGTAAAAGTCGGGTGATTTCATGTCACTCGCGAGAATTTAGGAGTTGAATGTTTACTACATGCTGCAATCATAAGGTCGGCGGACGGGGCTATGGTACGATGTTTATGTTGATGATTGAGGCCCCGTCTGTTTAGTGAAAAATGCTAAGGATCATGCTAAGGATTTATAATTCATTTCTTTTAAACTTTTCTTAGTTAGTTAAGAATATTGTTATGCTAATGAGACTTTGTTTAGCAATTTAAACACCTGAGGTGTCACAGCCTTTCCCCCTTAAAAAGAATCTCGCCCCGAGATTCGGACAATAGGCTTAGTGTGGATAGTGTGTGTACCTTTGGTAGAGTTGAGAAAACCAGGAAAATTTTGGTTTAGATAGCTTTCAGTTTCCCATGTGGCTTCTTCCTCAGTGTGATGATTCCATTGAATTTTGTACATTTTAATCACTTTCCTTCTAGTGCTTCTTTCTTTTTGATCCATGATTTTGATAGGATACTCAATATATGAGAGGTTGGGCTCTACCAGTACTTCTTGTTGTTTAATAACCTCGGTAGGGACTCGAACACACTTCTTGAGCTGAGACACGTGAAAGACATCATGGATGGCTGCAAGCTGAGGGGGCAGTCGTATTCTCTCGATGATTTCATAGGGACCAACATAACGGGGAGATAGTTTTCCTTTGACTCCGAATCGCTGTACACCCTTGGTTGGTGAAACTCGAAGGTAGACGTGGTCACCAACTTCAAATTTTAGTGGCTTTCTCCTTCTATCAAAATAGCTCTTTTGCCTGGATCGTGCGGCTCTAAGGTTTTCTTGTATTACTCTCACTTTTTCTTCCGCCTCGATTTCCAAGTCTGGTCCAAATATTTTGCGTTCTCCGGTCTGTGACCAACTCAAAGGGGTTCGACACCTTCGTCCGTATAAGGCCTCAAATGGTGCCATTTTTAAACTCGCTTGATAGCTATTGTTATATGAGAACTCTGCTAGGGATAGGCATTTGTCCCAACTCTTGTCATAGTGAATGACGCAAGCTCTAAGCATGTCTTCAAGAATTTGGTTCACTCCATGTAGGCAAACAATGCGATCGAGACAAATCTCGGCATATTTCTTGGCAGTATAGGTGGTGTGTACCGGAAGAAAATGTGCCGTCTTTGTGAGCCTATCAACGATAACCCATATGGAATCATGTCTCTGTGCGGTTCTTGGCAATCCAACAATGAAATCCATACTTATGTCGTCCCATTTCCATGAGGGTATAGGCAAAGGTTGAAGTGTACCGGCTACTTTCAAGTGGCTGGCTTTTACTCTCTGACATGTGTTGCATTCTGAGACATATTTAGCGATTTCTCTTTTCATTCTAGTCCACCAAAAATTTTGCCCAAGTCTTGATACATTTTGCTACTGCCGGGGTGAATAGAAAATTTGGAAAGGTGTGCCTCATCAAGAATTTGCTTACGGAGCTCATGATTCTTTGGAACGATGATGCGACTTTCGAACCATAGAACTCCCTTATGGTCCTGGCGGAAATATTTGTATTTCTCTTCTCCTAGAGAGAGTTTTTGTTTGATGATCTTAATTCCTTCATCATGTAGTTGTGCCATGATGATCTGGTCGTGAAGAGTGGGCTCAACTGAGATGTAATTCAGAGTGCCTTGGGAAATCATTTCCAAACTAAGCTTCCTCATTTCTAAACATAATGTCTCATTATAGAATTCCACTGATAGGTGTGTGGTAGTGGTGGTTAATTCTTTGAATGTACTAACCACATGCCGAGAATATGGTAATCGGTAAGCTTATGTACTGGATTGAACCGAGGCTGGAATATACTCCCCACCATCTTGATTTTTTTCACATCTAGCTAATGGCGGGTGCATGTGCCGCCATGGCCGGGTCCATGGGGACGTGTAGCCGAGGGCGGTGGGCCTGTTCCGTGAAGCGGGAATTGAAGGGAAAAGTTGCACGTCTAACTCTGTGAGTAACCACTTGAGGTGTGTTTAGGTTTCCCTTGCAAGGTTAAGAAATTCGATTCGAATGGTCCGTTTCTCGCAGTTATTGAGACTGCTTGACCCTTTTACCACATAGAGTAAGAAGAGGAACAATGATGATGATTAATCTTGTTGGATGAAAAATTAATTCTTTCACCATGTATGATATTGGATAGTTGCTTACCTAGAATGGTTAAAGAAAATTAGAATCTGGAGCTAAAATTTGAAAGTAAGGACCTACTTGTATATGCTTTTCGGCAAAACAACCCCTCAAGCCAAAAAGCCTTGCATGTCTAGGAGTCGGCTAGGTATATTCCACTAGTCGGGTAAGCCTTGCTGAGTATTAGTATACTCAGCCTTGCTTGTGGCTCGTTTTCAGGTGATACTTTCGAGGATATGATCGCTAGTTTGACTTGGCCGTGTACCCTTCCTCCAGGTTGGTCGGTGGAATGGGATACGCCCCCGGCCAACGATGATAATGCCGAGTGATGTCTCGTACGGGCTTCATCGAGACATCGTGTATCGTCGAGTAGTTTATTGTTATTTTTCCGCTGCATTGAACTCTAAAGAACTCAATTACTTGGAACTCTGAAGTACCTTGTTTTACGAATTTGAACTCAGTTGTAATAATAATTTATGATGAACCCTGTGGTGTAAAATCTGTGGAATGTTGTATCCTCTGGGCTCACCTTCGTGCGAGTACATGTATGTGTGGTTTCGATCGGCAAAAACCGTGGTTGTATCGGGAGGTTACCCGACAGACCAATGGATTATTCCGTTTGAAGTGCGAGTTAGCCCTGATTGCCCTTGTGGTGATGGTTAGCGCGCTTGAGCCGGATTAATTCAGGTGGTTCTGCCACATCTACGCCACACGTGGAGTCCCGCTGCCCTGGGTCTGACAGGATCGACCCGAAGATCAACCCCGACAGCGAAGGATGAACTAAGGACGGCCCGTGCTATGCTCAAGTTGCCTGTGGAGGAGAGTTATCCCGAGATGAAGGATGGCTCAGAAGTTTAGCTACCGCTTTCGTTTTCTATTTGTTCCTTTAGCCCAAGGGGCTTGTACGAGAAAACTCGTATAACAATCCTTTGGATTATGTAATAAATAAACCCATATAATGATTTATCATGTTGTATGACTGTGATATGTAATTGAAATGAGTTCTATATGTGATAGCTACTGATCGAGGGACTATCACGATGATACAGAGAGTCGGGTTCTCGTTTCGAAAACCCGGTTCATTTCAATTGGCACAGTTGGGTAGAAAACTTTCATCGACAAGGATTTCAAAGGTGTGCAACAAGCACATTATAGCATCTTGCAGCACGTCACGATAATGTCACCTTTAGTCAATGAACATTTGAGCTTGATTCGTGCAGAAAATAATGGCCGCTCGGATGATTGGATCATGAGAGAGCATAAGCGTCGATTGACTGCTTGGTTAAAGGACTTGGATCTACCAGATGGGGAGATCGTGGAAGAACAAACTATCAAAAGATTGGCAGCTGGCCCATCTAACCAGGTCTCATCATGGCAAGGGTATGATATTAATGGATATCTACTTTATACTGCCGCAAAGGACAAGAAGACTGTGTCTCACAATAGTGGTGTTCGTGTTGAAGCCTTAGACGAGAGAACAGGCCAAAGTACCACATACTATGGCGTATAGATGATATATGGGAAATGCATTTTTGTTCCATATACAAGTCCCGGTATTTCGATGTCGTTGGGTCAAACAGCCAAGAGGTATTGAGGTGTACGGCTATGGGCTCACGATTCATGACCTCAACAATATCGGTTACAAAGATGACCCATGGGTACTTGCTTCATAGGTTGCACAGGTAATGTACGTAGCTGATCCCGCAAAGAAGACAAAGCACGTTATCATCCCTGAAAAACAAGATATCATAGGAGTTGATGGTATCGATGATGTGAAAGAATATAATCAATATGATGAATTGAACCTTTTCACAGACCTACCACAGAAGATGAGGATTATAAAAACAAGCATCAGAAAAGACGACAGACCATGGGCACGCAAGGATAGAGAATCGAGAATTGTTACCGCTTAAATATATGCAACTAGTAAATTATTTTTGGATTCATGTAATCGTCTCTCTAATATCTAGTGCATCCATGTATTCTGAATGTATTCATTAAATATACTGAAATATGCTTGTTTTTTTTCTAGTTTTATAAGTCACAATATGCTTAGGTTAAAAATTTTACTGAATTAAAAATATGATTTTCAATTATTTTATAAGTTCTATAAGGCACAATAGGATTACCGTAAAAATTTCAGATTTTTAGACATATTTTGCTATATTCTTTGAATTAAATGAATTAAACAAATTAAATATGTTTTAGTTTTTTTGAACCAAATGAAATTTGAGAATAAAATTGAAAATAATATTTAGGGGCGGGTGATGTTCCAACCCGCCCCTATAAATGCATTTGTAGGGGCAGGTAATACAAAAAAAGTAGTAAGACACATCGAAAAAAATTTAAATTTTTACCATTAATATATTGTGACCTATAAAACTAGGAAAGAAATACTGCAAACATGTTTCAATACATATAATAATTAATAGTGTTAAAAACATATGGTTATCCATATGTGGTATGGGATAGTAGTGTGGGTTAGCCTGACATTGTGGTTTCGACACTTATAATTTGTTTGAAATTCTATAGTTTACAATATGCTTATGGTAAAAATTTCAAGTTTTTTTTATGTGTTTTGTTATTATTTTCTAATGAAATAAATTTTCAGAATAAAATTGAAAATTATTTGTAGGGCGGGTGGGAGGCATTTATAGGGGTGGATGATGCCCCCACCCGCTCCTATAAATGGTTTTCAACTTATTCTCAAACTTCATTTAATACAAAGACAATAGTACAACATATAAAAAAGGTAAAATTTGTACCATAAGCATATTGTGACCTATAGAACTAGGAAAAAATTACGGCAAATATGTTTCAGTACATGTAATAATCCATATGTAGCATGAAAAAAGGTAAAAATATCACATTTTTTTGATTTATTTTGCTATTTTTTGAATCATATCAATATTGGGAATAAATAGGAAAATCATGTATAGGGGCGGGTTAGGTTCCCAACCGCCCCTATAAATATTTTTTTCAATTTATTCCAAAAATTCATTTAATACAAAAAAATAGTAAGACACAAAAAAAAGTGAAATTTGTACCATTAATATACTGTGACCTATAGTAAGACACAAACATGTTTCCATACATATAATAATTAAGAGTGTTAAAAACACAATGTTATCCATGTGTAGTATGAGATAGTAGTGTGGGTTAGCTATTGTGGCAGAACCACCTGAATTAATACGGTTCAAGCGCGCTATTCATCACCACAAGGGCAATCAGGGCTAACTCGCACTTCAAACGGAATAATCCACTGGTCTGTCGGGTAACCTCCCGATACAACTACGGTTTTTGCGGAACGAAGTCACACATACATGTACTCACACGAAGGTGAGCCCAGAGTATACAACATTCCACAATTCACGACTCCGGTTCATCACTAATTATTATTACAATGGAGTTCAAATTCGTAAAACAAGGTACTTCGGATTTCGAAATAAATGAGTTCTTCAGAGTTCAAGCAGCGGAAAAAGATAACGACAACTACTCGACGATAAAGGATGTCTCGATGAAGCCCGTACGAGACATCACTCGGCATCACCACCATTGGCCGGGGGCGTATCCCAATCCACCGACCAACCAGGAGGAAGGGTACAAGGCCAAGTCAAACTAGCAATCATGTCCTCGAAAGTTTCACCTGAAAATAAGCCACAAGCAAGGCTGAGTATACTAATACTCAGCAAGGCTTACCCGGCTAGTGGGGTATACTTAGCCGACTCCTAGACATGCGAGGCTTTTGGCTTCAGGGGTTTGTTTTGCCGAAAAGCATATATATAGTAGGTCCTTACTTTCAGGTTTTAGCTCCAAGTTCTAGCTTTCTTTAATCATTCTAGGTAAGCAACTATCCAATATCATGCATGGTGGAGAATTATTTTTGCATCCAACAAGATTAATCATTATCATTGTTCCTCTTCTTACTCTATGTGGTAAAAGGGTCAAGCAGTCTCAATAACCGCGAGAAACGGACGATTCGAATCGAATTTCTTAACCTTGCAAGGGAAACCTAAACACACGTCACGTGGTTGCTCCCAGAGTCACACGTGCAACTTTTCCCTTCAATTCCCGCTTCACGGAACAGGCCCACCGCCCTCGACTACACCTCCCCACAGACCATGGTACGTCGGGCTGTGGCGGCCGATGCACCCGCCATTAGCTAGATGTGAACGAATTCAAGACAGTGGGGAGTATATTCCGGCCTCGGTTCAATCCAGTACTTAAGCTTACCGATTACCATATTCTCGGCATGTGGTTAGTACGTTCAAAGACTTAACCACCACTACCACACACTGCGGCCTTAGCATTTTTCACTAAACAGATGGGGCCTCAATCATCAACATAAACATCGTACCATAGCCCCGTCCGTCGACCTTATGATTGCAGCATGTAGTAAACAATCAACTCCTGATTTCTCGCGAGTGACAGGAAATCACTCGACTTTTACCGAGTCCTATTAGCATAGCATTCTATCGAACCTTGCATCTAGTGTTCAGAGCATGGGTACCTAGGATCATGCAACTAAGTTTTCATCCAACTCCTATAAACTTAATGCACAAGTAAAGTAGAGTAATAAGTTGCATAAGTTTTAAAAAAATAGGGTTCATGCTCCGGGGCTTGCCTTCTTGGGAAAAGCTAGCTTGGGGCTCGTCCGAACTTGGGCTCGGGTCTTCGAGAGCTTCAGTTAGATGTACTTGAGCTTCACGCTGCTCACTCTCAGACGCGGGCACCAGCTCGTACGTTCCGTCGGCGAGAGTTGTCGATTCTATATGAATGCACCAATATAAGTTATAGTGAGGGTATATGACAATTATTTTCATTCACGTTAAAGTTGTAGTTCACAAAACATCGATTTGGTTGTGAAGTTACTTAGTTGAGATTTCTGTGGGCAATTATTAAAGAGTATAACTTAAACTATTAACTTCATTAAACAAGAAGGGGTTGTGTTATAATAGAAACTGAATTTTCCAAGCACACATGGATTAATCACAACTTCTGGATTAGGTAACTTCTGGTGATGAAATTTTTATTTAGAGCACAATAAGCAGAGACACAAGCACTGTAAAAATTTCAGACATTTTTACGCAGCAGATTAATTATGAAAAAAAGTAAAACACAACCACTGCTAGCACATAGATATTTTTATACAGAACAAACCATTCAAGTATTGAAGCTAAAACTTTTACAGGGTGTTAATCTATCCATAAGTGTGTTACTGTAAAAGTTTCGGATTTAGACTTTTCCTACAACAGGGGGTACATTTAAAGTCTATTAAACCTTCCATTTAACTCATAGTAAGATTTAGTAAGCAACTGAAGAAAAGCATCTAACAAAAGTTGTAGATTTTCATCTAAAGATTCCAGAACAGTGGAGTTTGTATTTTTCTGATTTTTCTACGATTTTAAATGAATTTTACAAGTTCGCTGTGTTTGATTTTAAAGTTTGAACACAGGTTTACAGATATGCCCCTGGAAACTTGCGTGCAGACTCTTTCAAAGATTTCAACCAAAGCAATTGGGTCCCTGGGCGGCGCTGGCATGGCGGCCGTCCAGATTCCGGCGAGGGGGCTCGTTGGCGGCGAGGGAAAATTGGTCGGGGAGATCCGGGGAGGTGAGAGCTACCTTGGGTGGCCTTGGTCGGGGTTGGGAGTGGCCGGAGGTGGCTCGTCGGTGCGGAGCAGAGGGGCGGCGACGGGGCGGAACGTCGGCGGCGGCGCTCCGGCGAGAAGGGAACAACGTGGGCTGGTCGATTAGCTTCACGGCGTCGAGGGGACCCCGTTTTGAAGCTTGGCTTGGACGGAGGAGCTTCTGTGTGGGCTGTCCACGGAGCAGCAAGGAGCGGCGGCGGCGCGGGCGGCGCTTGCGGTGCTCCGGTGGCTCTGGGCGACGATGGGTGGTGCAGTGAGCTGCGGTGGGGTGCTGTGGTGGTGGTGGAAGACTCAGCTCTGGCAAAGGGTGGCCGGAGAGGTGAGCTCCACGGTGAGCTGAGCACGACGGCATTAATGGTGGCGGCGGTGGCGTTCTGGTGGTTGGGCACGCGAGGGGGGGGGGGCACTCAGCTTGGCCTTTTGTAGGCAGCAGAGGGGCGGGACTTGTATGTGAGACGCGGGTGCGGGCGGCCCAACGGGGGGGCGCGACTGGCCGCGGCGGGCGGTGAACAGAAGCCAGCGCAGCGTGCGGCAGGCGCGGGCAGGGGACTGGGCGCTGAGGATTTGGTGTGTGAAGCTGGAGATCACGCGGCGCGCAGGTTGGGCGAAGAGGTGCAGCAGCTGCCTTGCCGGGCGGCGAGCGCAGCGACTGGCGGAATGCTGCGGAGACACGGGCATGACGCGGTTCGTCTATTGGGCATGGGGGCGGCGAGCAGGGCGCGGGTCGCCGGCGCGCGCGTGGCGTGCGCGGACAGGGGAGGAACGCGGCGTGCGGGCGCGGCCAGGCATTGGCTTGGCACCTAGCGCGGTCAGGCATCGCCGCCCAAGTGGCCTGCGGCGACTGCGCAGCGGCGAGGGTCGGGCGAAGCGAGGGCCGCAGCGAAGCTGAGGGTCGGTCGAAGCGAAGGGTCGGCGAGTGAAAGGGGTCGGGCGAAACGGAAAGGGTCGGGCGAACGGCTGCGCGTCGGAGGGTCGGGCGAGACGGAAGGGTCTGCAGCGAAATAGAAGAAAAGGCAGGGGCTGGTTCGCAATTCCAAGTGTTTCTCAACTTTTTGTGTTGCAACTCGAAAATCCTTCAACGCGAAAGTTGTTCAAAATGGAAAGTTCTACAAGTTTTGCTTCAGGCCAAAGTTTATTCGAGGTCTAGTTTTTATAAGTTATTTTTAAAAACTTATTTAGTTGAAATTTCTCTTAATTATTTATGCACCGCTTTAAGGTAAAGAGGCTCATTTCGCAATTTAAACACCCGGGGTGTTACAGCCTTCCCCCCTTAAAAAGAATCTCGCCCCGAGATTCGGAAAATAGGCTTAAGGTGGAGGGGGTGTGTACCTTCAGTGGAGTTGAGAAAACCCGGGAAGTACTGTTTTAGAAAACTTTCAGTTTCCCATGTGGCTTCTTCCTCAGTGTGATGATTCCATTGAATTTTGTACATTTTAATCACTTTCCTCCTAGTGCTTCTTTCTTTTTGATCCATGATTTTGATAGGGTACTCAACGTATGAGAGGTCGGGCTCGACTAAGATCTCCTGTTGTTTAATAACCTCGGTAGGGACTCGAACACACTTCTTGAGTTGAGATACGTGAAAGACATCGTGGATGGCTGCAAGTTGAGGGGGCAGTCGAATTCTATAGGCTACGGGTCCACAGCGTTCGATGATTTCGTAGGGACCAACATAACGGGGAGATAGTTTTCCTTTGACTCCGAATCGTTGGACACCCTTGGTTGGTGAAACTCGAAGGTAGACGTGGTCACCAACTTCAAATTTCAGTGGCTTTCTCCTTCTGTCGAAATAGCTCTTTTGTCTGGATTGTGCGGCTCTAAGGTGTTCTTGTATTACTTTCACTTTCTCTTCTGCCTCAATTACCAAGTCTGGTCCAAATATTTTGCGTTCTCCAGTCTATGACCAACTCAAAGGGGTTCGACACCTTCGTCCGTATAAGGCCTCAAATGGTGCCATTTTCAAACTCACTTGATAGCTATTGTTATATGAGAACTCTGCTAGGGAAAGGCATTTGTCCCAACTCTTGTCATAGTGAATGACGCAAGCTCTAAGCATGTCTTCGAGAATTTGGTTTACTCTTTCCGTTTGTCCGTCAGTTTGAGGATGATAAGCTGAGCTTCGAATCAATTTAGTACCAAGAGAAGCTTGCAATTGTTCCCAAAAGCGTGCTATAAACTGAGTACCACGATCGGAAATAATAGTCCTCGGCACTCCATGTAGGCAAACAATGCGATCGAGATAAATCTCAGCATATTTCTTGGCGGTATAGGTGGTGTGTACCGGATGAAAATGTGCCGTCTTTGTGAGAATATCAACGATAACCTATATGGAATCGTGTTTCTGCGCGGTACTTGGCAATCCAACAATGGAATCCATACTTTTGTCCTCCCATTTCCATGAGGGTATAGGCAACGGTTGAAGTGTACCGGCTACTTTCAAGTGGCTGGCTTTTACTCTCTGACGTGTGTCGCATTCTGAGACATATTTAGCGATTTCTCTTTTCATCCTAGTCCACCAGAAATTTTGCCTAAGGTCTTGATACATTTTGTTACTGCCGGGGTGAATGGAAAATTTGGAAAGGTGTGCCTCATCCAGAATTTTCTTACGGAGTTCATGATTCTTCGGAACGACTATGCGACTTTCGAACCATAGAACTCCCTTATGGTCCTGGCGAAAATATTTGTATTTCTCTTCTCCTAGAGAGAGTTTTTGTTTGATGATCTTAACTCCTTCATCGTGCAGTTGTGCCATGATGATCTGGTCATGAAGAGTGGGCTTGACTGAGATGTGATTCAGAGTGCCTTGGAAAATCATTTCCAAACTAAGCTTCCTTATTTCTGAACATAATGTCTCATTATAGTTTTCCAATGATAGGCAATGGCAATGGGCCTTGCGGCTGAGCGCATCCGCGACTACATTAGCCTTGCCGGGGTGATAGTGCACCTCGAGATCATAATCCTTGATTAATTCTAGCCATCTCCTCTGCCTCATATTCAGATCGGCTTGGGTGAAGATATATTTGAGACTCTTGTGATTGGTGTAGATGTTACAACGAATACCCATGAGATAATGTCTCCATATTTTTAGAGCATGAATGACTGCTGCTAACTCGAGATCATGGGTCGGATAATTCTGCTCATGGGGCCGAAGGGCTCGTGAAGCATAGGCGATAACTTGATTCTTTTGCATAAGCACACAACCAAGACCAGTGCCAGATGCGTTGCAGTAAACATCGAATGGCTTGGTGTTATCGGGTTGAGCTAACACAGGGGTTGTAGTCAAGCGTTCTCTGAGAGTGTGGAAAGCTTCTTCACATTTCTCATCCCACACAAACTTTACTCCCTTTTTCAATAGTTCAGTCATAGGCTTAGCAATCCTGGAGAAATCCGGAATGAAACGGCGATAGTAGTCGGCTAAACCAAGAAAACTACGAATCTGATGAACCGAGGTGGGAGGTTTCCCATCCATCACTTCTTGTACCTTGCTGGGGTCAACGGCTATGCTTTTGCTAGAAATAGTGTGATCCAAGAATTTCACACTATCCAACCAGAATTCACACTTAGAAAATTTAGCATAGAGCTGATGGTCTCTGAGACGCTGAAGAACAACGTGCAGGTGCTTAGCGTGCTCTTCCTCATTCTTGGAATAGATCAGGATGTCGTCAATGAAAATTACGACGAATTTGTCGAGTTCGGGCATGAATACCGAATTCATGAGATACATGAAGTAGGCAGGGGCATTGGTGAGACCAAAGGTGTTGAAGCCAGATTTTGACACGTGTTGAATCGGCGTCAGGAGGAGAAGATTGGCCGATGCAGCAGATCTGAAGGCTACAGTAAGGAATCGGCCGATAAAGGTAACAGTTGGAAATCGGCCAATTGGTGATACTGCTTGCGCCAACAGGATGGGACTATTTCGGAAGGTCCTGGTCAAAAGTTGGTCAACAGGGCACGCTAAGTCGGTCAAGGAGCAATTGAAGGGAATCCTGATTGGATTAGGGAACGGCGGCGGAAGATTCTGCGGGAGTCCGTTTCCTTTAAAAGTTCTTATAGATATGGTAGTTTTCCTATTTTTTAAATAAGGTTGTAATAAGTCGTGATCGAGCAGGAGTCCTAGTTTTAGGGTATAAATAGGAGTCGTCAGGGTCTTGCAAGGAGATCAACACGTCAATCAACAACAATAGTTCTACTTTTCCAGCAATTTACTTTCAAGTCGGCGACTTCGCCAATATTTTTCTTCTTTCACGAGTTTGTACGGATTGGCAGGGCTGCATCAACCTGATCTCTGGCCAATTGGTAGGTTCTGCTTATCGAGTAATATCCGAGCTTTAACTACGGGCGCATCGCTGTGGTTTCATTTGGATTTATTCACCAGTTATCGATATTTACTAGAATTGCAAGTTTTACCTGTCATTCTAGTATTATTACCAGTTATCCAGCTTGAGATCAGAGTAATCGGCTTCGACGTTATTCTTCTTCGATTTATCATCATACAGCCGATTAGATCTATTTCAAGTGTTGCCTCTGTAGTAATCGTTTAGATCGCTCTAGTAGTTTTCTTTACATTTACTACACGATTATCGGCTGATCCATAGCCGATCATCCCTACAGCAAATCGGCCAATTCGTCGCCGACGCGCTCCTCAGGACAGATCGGAACTCCAGCCGATCGACGCGCCTAGAATTTAATACTTTATTTCCTTGTCAATCAACAGGTCAGATTGACTGGCACGCCGCGCGAACCGCACCAGGGCGATAACCCGAACAGGAGCTAAGCAGATTCTCCCGGGTCGTGTGTCCGACGCTGAAGACCATCGGCCGATTCCTATCCGGCCGATTTTAGCGTCAACACACTTTTGGCACGCCCGGTGGGACCATCCAAGATCTGATATGTCGAAGAATGCAGAAATCTCCGACAGCAACATCATTGAGGTCACAGAAGCGGATCTCAAGGACGACCAGAGGGAAGAATTAGCCAAACATCTAGAAGATTACAAGAAGATGTACCTCCAGTCGTTCAGTCGTACCAGAAGCGGGGAGACAGTCAAGAAGGCTCCTATTCTAGTTCCCCGCCACATCACCATTGCTGAGGACTCGGGCAAGATGTCGGAGATGATCCAACAATCGGTTTATCAGGCATTCATCGACCAATCCTCAGTGATGACCAACACGGTGTATAACGCCGTCGCCAGCTCTCTGGCCAGCGGAGCAGTCCAAGGCTATCAGGGACCAGCATATGCCCCGCCAACCACTCTGCCAGCCAGAAGCTTACCGTGTACGTCCCAATCGGCTCCTCAGCCGATACTGACGCAACGCGAGGGATACAACTCTCCATTGCCCCCAGCGTCGCCAAGATACAGCGGTGCACCATGTCTCCCATCACAGGCACTGCTTCAACCCGTCCAGATTGCTTCTATGCAATCGCTGCCCACAAACTCAGCACCTTGGGGAGCACCGGCGGCGACGTATTTTCCCGAGCCAGCGAACGGGTATGGGAGTTATTCAATCCAGGTGCCGCACCAATCGGCCGTCCGGCCGACGGTCCCCCAGTATCAGCCGATCTCATCAGAAATCGGCAGGGGGGCAAGCACTGTAGAAGCATTCAGAGGCACGGCGCCAACGATGACATACGATGGGGGGGGGGCGGATTCACTTCGCCACCAACTATCGGCCGCCCAGCAAAGTTCGCCGATTCATCACCCAGCCGTGCCAGCTCTTCAGCACATGCCCGCACTGCGAACAGCTGTTCATCAGCAACAGGTGGACTGGACAACAAGAATAGCAGAAGTAATCCAGGACCAGTTTGGATTGAAGCCCAAAGTACAAACTTACACCTACAAGACGCCATATCCATCGGCCTATGACTTGCTGCCGTTCCCACACCGCTACAAAGTTCCTGATTTCACCAAGTTCTCAGGGACGGACGATACATCCACTGTGGAGCATATCAACCGATTCATCATCCAGTGCGGGAAGGCTGCCACGCAAGATGCTCTGAGGGTGCGTTTGTTTTCATCGTCTCTGTCCGGGTTGGCCTTCGAGTGGTTCACCACCTTGCCGCCAAATTCTATTGTTACGTGGGCCGATCTGGAGAAACAGTTCCACAAGTACTTCTATGCAGGAGTACACGAGATGAAGCTCTCGGATTTGACCAGCCTCAGGCAGAGGAGCGATGAACCAGTGATGGGATATATACAGAGGTTCAGAGAAGTCAGGAACAAATGCTACAGTCTGGCTCTGACCGATGCACAGTTGGCCGATATCGCTTTCCAAGGCCTCTTGCCACAAATCAAAGAAAGATATGCTGCCCAAGAGTTTGAAAGCCTGAGCCAAATCGTCCACCGATTGTCAGGACAAGAGGTCCGACCGTTTGAATAGCGGAGGAACTTCAAAAAGAAGGGGGCATACTTGGAAGGATCTGAATCCGATGGGGAAGAGGAAATCGGCTTGGCAGAGTGGGTTAAAGGGAAAAAACCGATATCATGCCCTTTTGGGAAGAAGGAGCCAGAGACATTCGGCTTTGACACGTCAAAGGCCGATAAAATTTTTGATTTATTACTTCAGGAAGGACAGATTAAGCTATCTACGTATCACACCTTCCCTTCGGCCGATCAACTTAAGAAGATGAAATACTGCAAGTGGCACAACGCCACTTCTCATGATACAAATGAATGCAAAGTCTTCCGTCAGCAGATACAATCGGCCATCGAGCAGGGGCGGCTTAAATTTGAAACTCCAGCTAAATCGGCAAAACCAATGAAGATAGATCAGCATCCCTTCCCGGCCAACATGGTTAATGCTGGAGGAAATTCAAGTCAAACCAAGGTGCTGACGTCAGAATCGGCGAGAAGAGGCGGCGCCGTCGATCCCAGGAGGCAGATCACGACGGTAGAAATCAAAAGGAACAGGCGGGGGCCAGAACGACCACACAAGCCCGTCACCTCCCAGTTCTTACTCAGTAAGTATCGACAGCAGCAACAACAGGCAAGATACCAGGAAGAGATGATACGCCGGCATGAAGACCACTGGCAATGTCCGTTCTTCATCCATTGCTGGGAGAACGACATCAGATTACCGTCTGCCGATAACTGTCCGGAGTGTAACGGACTGAGTTGCAACGATCGCCCGAAGCCACACTCTAGGGACAGAGGAACAGAGCCGATCAGCAGAAATCGGCGCGGACGAGAGGAACAGCGCGTTTCGGTGCATGATCGGCTGGGGGGCAGAGTTGACCAGTACCACCGGTCAAAAAGCAAGATCGACCAACAGGATGGACTGGGGGGCAGGATTAGCGTGCACGATCGGCTGGAAGAGATGGCCGATGACAGGGTGTCGGATGAAAATCCCCTAGGAAGAGAACCAGATTGGGAACACGCCAGATCATCGGCCAAACCAGCAAATCCCAGGTGGTGTCCCGATGGCTTATCCAGATCCCAGAAACAGAGGATCCAACGCCTACGCCAATGGGAGCATCAAGAAGAAGAACAGAGACAGGTGCCAGAAAAAAGAAATGTCAAGTCTCGAGTGTGGCGCCCAAAGAAAAATGATCAAGAAGAAAACAACCAAGAATCGGCAGCCGAAATTGGTATGGTGTTCATACTGCCAATGGAGTTCATGGCGCCCAACGATCGGGATAAAGTAACAAGAACAGAAGAAGAACAAATGGCACAACTAGTGTTGGAGCCGATGACGGCTACGTTTGAGAAACCAGAAGAGGAAAAACGACAGCATCTTAAAGCGCTGTTTCTCAAAGGCTATGTCAACGGAAGACCCATCACTAGATTACTAGTAGATGGAGGCGCTGCAGTTAACATCATGCCGTATGCCATGTTCTGCAAGCTAGGCAAGGGCGATGAAGACCTCACCAAGACGGACATGATGCTGAAGGATTTCGAAGGCAACGTGTCTCCCGCCCGCGGAGCGCTCTGCGTCGACCTCACCATCGGCAGTAAGACCCTCCCTACCACTTTTTTCGTTATTAATGGCAAGGGGTCCTACAACATGCTGCTTGGTCACGACTGGATACACGCAAACTGCTGTGTCCCATCTACAATGCATCAATGCCTTGTGCAATGGGTCGGCGACAGCACAGAGATAGTCGCTGCCGATTCCGTCTACAGCGTTGCAGCGGCCGACACACAACAGTGGAGCTGCGAGCACGTCAAGTGTATATCTGGCAGGACTTGGGACACTGACTTCCTGAAAGTGTCCGATTTCGGTCTGCAGCCGATCCAACCAGTCGGCTCTGAAGATTCAGAATAAATGGATCAGCTCGTCAGAGAGGATGGGAAGCTTGGGCATGGGTTTACGTCGGCCGATTTATTGGAGATGGTAGATTTGGGAGATAGCAGCAAATCAAGGCCGACGTACATTAGTGCTAATTTGGATCCTGAGTACAAATGTAAATTGATAAGTTTATTAAAAGAGTTCAAGGATTGCTTTGCTTTGGAATATCATGAGATGCCAGGACTAGACCGGTCTATTGTTGAACACCGGTTACCTATAAAATCAGGATATCGGCCATATCAGCAACCTGCACGATGGTGTAACCCCAAGATTCTACCTGATATAAAGGCCGAAATTACAAAGTTGATTGAAGCAGGATTTATTCGGCAGTGCTGCTACGCCGAATGGATTTCTAATATTGTGCCCGTATACAAAAAGAATGGAAAGTTGCGTGTGTGCATCGATTTCAGGAACTTGAATCAGGCTACGCCAATGGATGGATATCCGATGCCAACGGCCGATATCTTGGTAGATGCTACCGCAGGACACAAAGTCATAAGTTTCATGGATGGGAATGCAGGGTACAATCAGATATTAATGGCCGAAGAAGATATCTCGAAAACGGCTTTCAGGTGCCCAGGTCATCTTGGTTTATTTGAATGGGTTGTTATGACTTTCGGGTTGAAGAACGCCGGCGCTACGTATCAACGGGCCATGAATTACATCTTCCACAAGCTCATTGGTTCATCGGTGGAAATTGGTATAGATGACGTCGTGGTCAAGTCGAAAGGTCACCAAGATCATCTGGCCGATTTTCAAGAAGTACTGGAGTGCACAAAGAAACATGGGTTGAAGATGAACCCAAACAAGTGTGCATTTGGTGTATCGGCTGGGCAATTCTTAGGATTCATGGTCCATGAGCGCGGGATAGAAGTCAACCGCAAGACCATAGACGCCATCAACAAAGTGGTGGCCCCACAAAATAGAACTGAACTACAGTCCCTCATCGGCAAGGTCAATTTCATCAGAAGATTCATATCCAACCTGTCAGGCCGTATTCAGGCTTTTACCCCTTTGTTGAAATTAAAGCCCGACCAAGAATTCATATGGGGAGAAGGACAGCGCAAGGCACTGGAGAATATCAAGCAGTATCTGGTTTCACCTCCGGTATTGGTTCCACCACAGCCTGGTAAGCCGTTCAAGTTATATTTATCGGCTGATGAACAAGCTATTGGATCGGCGTTGGTACAGGAATTTGAGGGGAAAGAACGAGTGGTATACTACGTCAGTAGAAGACTCTTAGACGCCGAAACAAGATATTCCCCGGTTGAGCGACTATGCTTGTGTTTATACTTCTCATGTACCAAGCTCAGGCACTATTTGTTATCGGCAGAATGCATAGTCGTATGCAAAGATGATGTGGTGAAGTATATGCTATCATTGCCGATTTGGAAAGGGCGGATTGGAAAATGGATCCTAGCTTTGTCAGAATTCGACTTAAGGTACGAATTGTGGCAGAACCACCTGAATTAATCCGACTCAAGTGTATTAACCATCACCATTAAGGCATCCTCGGTTAACCTTACACTTCAAACGGAGTAATCCACTGGTCTGTCGGGTATAACCTCCCGATACAACCACGGTGAACGGATCGAGCGCCGTACATACAAATGCTCATGCGACGATGAGCCCAGAGAATACCACATTCCAGCAAATATTACATCATTAGCATAAGTAAGTATTACAGCCTAATTCTGAGTTTAGAAAACAAGTACTTCAATTAACATAAATAAGTTTTTCAGAGTTAAATTGCAGCGGAAATAACAACGGAAACTACTCGACGATACAGGATGTCTCGATGAAGCCCGTACGAGACATCACTCGGCCTTATCTCCGTTGGACGGGGGCGCATCCCATTCCACCGACCAACCAGGGGGAAGAGTGCAGGGCCAAGTCAAGCTAGCAATCATGTCTTCAAAGGGTTCACCTGAAATCGAGTCACAAGCAAGACTGAGTATACTAATACTCAGCAAGACTTACCCGAGTGGTGGGAACTACTCCACCGACTCTAGACATGCCAGGCTTTTTGGCTCAGGGGTTTGTTTTGCCGAAAAGCATCTACAAGTGGGTCCTTACTTTCAACTTTTAGCTCAAGATTCTAGTTTCGTTGGCCAGTCTAGGTAAGCAGCTATCTAATGCATACATGGTGAAACATTAAGTTTTCCATCCAACCAGTTCATTCATTATCATTGTTCCTCTTCTTACTCTGTGGGTAAAAATGGTTAAGCGGTCTCAATAGCCGTGAGAAACGGACGATTCGAATCGAATTTCTTAACCTTGCAAGGGAAACCCAAACACACGTCACGTGGTTACTCCCTAGAGTCACACGTGCAACTTTTCCCCTTTCTTTCCGGGTCGTGGATCGGGGCTACCCTCCGAGAGTACAAGAGCCCCACGCCACGGTTCGGCGCCGGGTCGTGACCACTCTCTGCACTCGCCATATGCACATGGGACCGAAGTTCAAAGGGTAGGATGCCGTCCCCTTGCCGGGCCAATCAGGTACTTAAGCTTACCGATTCCCATAATCTCGGCATGTGTTTAGTACGTTCAAAGACTTAACCATCACTACCACACCCTGCGGCCTTAGCATTTTTCACTAGACAGACGGGCCTCAATCGTAACCATCGTTACATAACCCGTCCGTGTCCTTATGATTGCAGCGTGTAGTAGTCATTCAACTCCTATTTTCTCGCGAGTGACAGGAAATCACTCGACTTTTACCGGAGTCCTATTAGCACAGCATTCTAACGAACCTTACATCTAGTTTTCAAACAAGGGTTCCTGACATCATGCAACTAAGTTTTCATCCAACTCCTATAAACTTAATGCACAAGCAAGGAGTAAAGAGTTGCATCATTTCGGAAAGAATGGGTTATGCTCCGGGGCTTGCCTTCGCAGTTCGCTTGGGGATCTTCCGAACTTGGGCTCGGGTCTTCAAAAGCTTCAGTTAGATTTGCTTGAGCTTCGCGTTGTTCACTCTCGGACGCGGGCACCAGCTCGTAGGTTCCGTCGGCGAGAGTCGTCGATTCTACATGAGTGCACATTTTAAGTCGTGGAAATAGCACTTGATGACGATTTGAGAGTCATTACTACAAGGGATAATTTCTGGTCATGAAATTTTGGATTTAGGCACATCAAGGAAAGGTGTGCTTACTGTAAAATTTTCAGCCAATTTTATGTAACAGATTAATTCCGAAAAATAGATTTCATTGTTGCTGTTAGACACTTGTTCTTTTTGTACAGAACAACTGGTGTAACAAATGAGTCTAAGATTTTTACAGAGCTTTCACTTAAGCATGCAGAAGCTACTGTAATTTTTGTAGGATTTATCATGCAGTATTTAGATCATAGAAAATATAACATTCTACACCTAGGCTTTTCAAAGATTCATTTTTACAGGGCCCTACACAGGGTTTTTGTCCATGAAACTTTTTACACAGCAACCTCTACCACAGTGTAACTCCCAGTAATAATTTGGAGATTTTCCAAACTAAGGTACTATTTTCTTGATTTAATGTATGTTATTAGCACATAAATCAAATAAATAGGTTACTGTGAGATAAAAATTCTCCTAATTTTTCTATGGCTTCTAGTTACCAATACATTAGCATAGGAAAAATTTCAAGGGGTGACTCACCACCTAACTACAGGGATAAAACATTCCTTTTATACATGAATTAAAACTAAGTTTAACAAACAGCAGAGCTAGAGATGGAATTTGGGTCTGATCTTTTTACACAGTCCTAATCATCCAGCAACTAATTCACTGCCCAAAATTCAGGGTCAGCATTGCTCTAGATCAATGGGTATAAAATATGTCTATTAAAGCTTCTATTTAATGTAGAGCGAAATATTTCGAGATTCTGAGAAAATTTTTGTAACAAAAGTGGTAGAGTTTGTTCTGAGGATTCCAGAACAGTTGAGTTTGCATTTTTCTGAATTTTCTACGATTTTATACGAATTTTACAAGTTCACTGAATTTGAATCTAGGTTTGAAATTTTCTTTTACAACTAGGTCCTTGAATCTTACGCTCAGACCCTTCTAAAGATTTAAATCCTTGCAATTGGGTCCTCGGCGGCTCGGGTGCGGCGGCCGGCCGAAATTCCGGCGAGGGGGCTCACCGGCGGCGAGGGGCGGGGGTCGGGGAAGGTTCAGGGGCGCGAGGGCTACCTTGTGGGGGTGTTGTCCAGGTGGGGGACGGCCGGGAAAGGCTCGCCGTCGTTGGAGCAGGGGCGGCGGCGGCGCGGCTCGCGTCGACGGCGGTGCTCCGGCGGGCTTGGGGCGGCGTGGTCCGGTCGGTGAGCTTCACTGGTGCGTGGGGAAGCTACTCCGGGGCTCGGCTTGGACGGAGGGGGCCGGGGTCGTGCTGTCCACGGCGAGCAGGGGCGGCGGCGGCGACGGTAGCGCGGGCGGCGGTGCTCCGGTGGCTTTGGGTGGCGTTGGGTGGGTCGGTGAGCTGCGGTGGGGTGATGTAGTGGTGGCTGGGTGCTCGGTTTGGGCAGTGGGCGGCTGTGGAGGGCTGCCCACGGGCGGGTGGTGCTCGGCGGCGGCGATGGCGCGGCGAGGCGTTCTGGTGGCGGGGCTTCGCGCGGGCGGTCGGGGGTGGCGGTTTTGTAGGGACAGGAGGGTGCGTGGGGATGCCTGGGTGACGCGCGGGGCGGGGCACGGCAGCAGCGTGCACTGGGCGCGGCGGGCGGCGGCAGAACGCCGGCGCGGCGTGCGGGGAGCGGGCGCGGTGACTGGGCGGCCGCGATTGTGGCGTGGGCGTGGCGAGATAGCGCCGGGCGCGGAGTGGGGGGGGGCAGCAGCGGCAGCGGCTCGGGCGGAGGGCAGGCGCGGCGACTGGTGGGGCGCGGGGGCCGGGGCGGCACGGCGGAGCGCGGGTACTGGCCGGGCGGGCGGCGGCCGGGGCGCGGCAGCACGCGCGGGTGGGGACTGGGCGGCGCGGCGTCGGGGCGGGGGAAAGCCGGCCGTGGCGGGGTGGCGCGGCGGCCACTGGCCTGGCGCCTCGCGCCGGTCAGGCGACGCCGGCCACCTGGCGCGCGGCGGGCGGGCGCGTGCGCGCGGCGCGGCAGCAGAGGGGGGAGATGCCAGGGACCGAAATGCAAAAATTCGAAAAAGTTCAGGGGGCTGGGTGCAAACAGGGCGTTTTCTCCTCTTTCTGATTTGAATTTCAAAAACTTTTGAACACGAAAGTTGTTCAAAATAAAAAGTTCTATAACTTTGGTTTCAGGCAACATCTCATTTGGCTTATGGTTTTAAAGTTATTTTAAAAGTTTCAAATGTGCCCAAATGTGCCCAAATTTAATTTGAATTCCAACTGAACCCGTTTTAAATTCTTTCCACCCTCTCATTAGTTGGTTTAACACATAGAGTTAGGCTAATGACATTGATTTCGGAATTTTTAATTATCAGGGTTGTCACAGCCTTCCCCCCTTAACAAGAATCTCGCCCCGAGATTCGGTAATTCTTAGTGTGGGCGTGGGTGCACATACCAGTGGTTGAGACCAGAAACCCAGGGAAATGTTGGTTCAGGTAGCTTTCCGTTTCCCAGGTGGCTTCTTCTTCCGTGTGGCGATTCCATTGTATCTTATACATTCTAATCACTTTCTTCCTGGTCTCTCTTTCCTTTTGATCCAGAATCTTAATTGGGTGTTCGACATACGAGAGATCGGGTTCCAACGATATTTCTTGTTGTTCCACAACCTCGGTAGGGACTCGAATACACTTCTTGAGTTGAGATACGTGGAAGACATCATGGGTGGCCGTGAGCTGAGGGGGCAGTCGTAATTTGTAGGCTACGGGTCCGCAGCTCTCCATGATTTCGTAAGGACCAATATAACGGGGAGCTAGTTTGCCTTTGATTCCAAATCTTCGCACTCCCTTGGTTGGTGAAACTCGAAGATAGACATGATCGCCAACTTCGAACTTTAGAGGCTTTCTCCTTTTGTCCGAATAGCTCTTTTGTCGGGCTTGTGCGGCTCTAAGATTTGCTTGTATTACTTTTACTTTCTCCTCTGCCTCGATTACCAGGTCGGGTCCAATTAGTTTACGTTCTCCGGTTTGTGACCAGCTCAAAGGGGTTCGACACCTTCGTCCGTACAGGGCCTCAAATGGTGCCATTTTCAAACTCGTTTGGTAGCTGTTGTTGTAAGAGAACTCTGCCAGGGGTAGGCATTTGTCCCAATTCTTGTCATAATGAATGACACAAGCTCTCAGCATGTCTTCAAGAATTTGGTTTACTCTTTCTGTTTGTCCATCGGTCTGAGGATGGTATGCTGAGCTGCGAATCAGCTTTGTGCCAAGAGACGTTTGCAGATGTTCCCAAAAGCGTGCTACAAACTGGGGACCACGATCGGAAATGATTGTCTTAGGTATTCCATGCAGGCAAACAATACGATCGAGGTAAATATCGGCATATTTCTTGGTAGAATAGGTGGTATGTACCGGAAGAAAATGTGCCGTCTTCGTGAGTCTATCAACGATAACCCATACGGAATCATGTCTCTGGGAAGTGTTTGGTAATCCCACGATGAAGTCCATACTTATGTCTTCCCATTTCCATGATGGTATAGGTAACGGTTGAAGTGTACCGGCCACCTTTAAGTGGCTAGCTTTTACTCTCTGGCATGTGTCACATTCCGAGACATACGTAGCAATTTCCCTTCTCATTCTAGTCCACCAGAAGTTTTGCCTTAGGTCCTGATACATTTTGCTACTGCCGGGGTGGATAGAGAATTTGGAGAGGTGTGCCTCATCAAGAATTTGCTTGCGGAGTTTACGATCCTTCGGAACGACTATCCGACTTTCGAACCATAGAACTCCCTTATGGTCCTGGCGGAAACACTTATACTTCTCTTCACCTAGAGAGAGTTTTTGTTTGATGATCTTGATTCCTTCATCATGTAGTTGTGCCATGACGATTTGGTCGTGAAGAGTGGGCTCAACTGAGATGTGATCTAGAGTGCCTTGGGAAACTATTTCCAAGTTAAGCTTCCTCATGTCTGCACATAATGTCTCATGGTAGGACTCCATGGATAAGCAATGGCAATGGGACTTGCGGCTTAGTGCATCCGCGACTACATTAGCCTTACCGGGGTGATAGTGCACTTCAAGGTCATAATCTTTGATTAATTCTAGCCATCTTCGTTGTCTCATATTCAGATCGGCTTGTGTGAAGATGTACTTGAGACTCTTATGATCCGTGTAGATATTGCACTGTGTACCCATGAGATAGTGTCTCCATATCTTCAGAGCGTGAATGACGGCTGCGAGCTCAAGGTCATGCGTGGGATAATTCCGTTCGTGGGGCCGAAGGGCTCGTGAGGCATATGCAATCACTCGATTCTCTTGCATGAGCACACATCCTAGACCAGTACCTGATGCGTCACAATACACATCGAATGACTTGGTATTATCGGGTTGAGCTAACACAGGTGCAGTAGTCAGATGCTCTCTGAGAGTGTGGAAGGCTTCTTCACACTTCTCATCCCATACGAACTTTACTTCCTTCTTTAACAGTTCGGTCATGGGCTTAGCAATTCGAGAGAAATCCAGGATGAAGCGACGGTAGTAACCGGCTAAGCCGAGAAAACTGCGAATCTGATGAACAGAGGTAGGGGGTTTCCAATCCATCACCTCTTGTACCTTGCTGGGGTCAACAGCTATGCCTTCGCTGGAGATCGTGTGACCTAAGAACTTTACAGTATCCAACCAGAATTCACACTTAGAAAACTTAGCATAGAGCTGATGGTCTCTGAGTCGCTGAAGAACAATGCGAAGGTGCTTGGCATGCTCTTCCTCATCCTTTGAATAGATAAGAATGTCGTCGATGAACACTACGACGAATTTGTCCAGTTCGGGCATGAATACCGAATTCATGAGATACATGAAGTAGGCAGGGGCATTGGTGAGTCCAAAGGACATGACCAAGAATTCATATAGTCCATATCGTGTGGAGAAGGCAGTCTTAGGAATATCGCACGGGCGAATCTTGATCTGATGATATCCCGAGCGAAGATCAATCTTTGAGAAGACTCTGGCTCCAGCTAATTGGTCGAAGAGTACATCGATGCGAGGAAGCGGGTATTTATTTTTAACTGTTACCGCATTGAGAGGTCGGTAGTCCACACATAATCTCAAACTGTCATCCTTCTTCTTTACGAATAGGGCTGGACATCCCCAAGGTGACGCGCTAGGGCGAATAAAACCTTTGTCCAGTAGTTCCTGGAGTTGAAGTTTCAACTCGGCCAATTCTTTAGGGGGCATCCTATATGGTCTCTTGGATATAGGTGCAGTGCCTGGTTGTAGCTCAATAACGAACTCAATATCCCTATCCGGTGGCATTCCTGGTAAGTCATCCGGGAAAACATCGGCATACTCGTTCACCACAAGAATCTCCTCTAGCTTAAGTCCTTCCATCTTATAAGCACAGGAATTCGTGCAATCTATGAATGGTAGGTAAAGGGTAGTGGCTCCGTGACTAGGTGAATTTATCTCAACGGCTCGGGAAGAAAGGTCCAGTGTGACTCCATGCATAGCCATCCAGTTCATTCCCAAAATAATGTCCATGCCGTCAAGGGGTAAAAGGACAAGGTCCGTGTCGATGGTTTTACTACCCAATTTGACTGGTACTTGTCTGACCATTTGGTTTGAAGCAATTTTACCACCCGGTGTTGATATCATATATGACCCTTTTGTGTGACAAACATCCAAGCCTACTTTTGCACCGAATTTTGCACTTATGAAACTATGCGATGCACCAGAATCAAATAATATAACGGCGGGCTTGTTATGGATAGAGAATGTACCCGACATTACTGGGGCTCCTTCTGGAAGCTCTGCAAGCGTGGTGAAGTTAATCCGTCCTTGCTTGACTTGCAGGGTTTGTCTCTTGCCCCTGTTCTTAGCGTTCGGGTTGGATCCTTGACCTTGGTTGGGCTGTCCAGGCTGAGGGCATTCTCGCGCGAAGTGGCTGGAACTCCCGCACTTGAAACAGCGATTCATGGGGCTAGGTCGAAGAGACTGCTGGAGAACGGGCCTCGGACCATTCTGCGGAGGCATCGGGGGTCGTACCATGCCTGGCTGCTGTGGGGGTCTGGCAATCCATCTTCCTGGCTGCGGGGCCCTTGGTGGAGCTGTGGGTGCGGTATTTTGTACGATGCGATACCTTGGTGGTTGGGCACTTGATGGTCCTGCGGGTGCCTTTCTCTTTTTCTCTGCCCGGTGTGCCATGATACAGTCCTCCTGGGTAATGGCCATATTGACCAACTCGTTGTAGGTGTCCGCCCTGGCTAAGTTCAGACGTTCCTTGAGCTTGGTATTCAGACCTCGACGGAATCGATCACGCTTCTTGGCATCCGTATCAGCGTGATACCCCGCATACTGGCATAGGTTGTTGAACGCCTGCGCGTACTGTAACACGGTGCGGGTGCCCTGGGTAAGTGCCAGAAACTCATTCAACTTCCTCTCCAAGAGACCCTCGGGAATATGATGTGCCCGGAATGCGGTCTTGAATTCGTTCCAGTCGACCACATGATCAGCCGGGAGCATCGCAAAATAGTGGTCCCACCACAGTCGAGCGGTACCGCGAAGCTGTTGCGCGGCAAAACGAGCCTTGTTGGCCTCTGAGCATGGGGCCACAAGTAGTGTGAACTTGGATTCTATGGTGCGAATCCATGCATCTGCGTCCAGGGGTTCCTCGGTCTTATGGAACAATGGAGGCTGGGTCCCTAGGAAATCCGTGTATCCTGCAGCTTGTGGTTGGTGAGCATGGTGCCCACCTCTCTGCTGGTGTTGCCCTTGCACAATCTGACGCAGCAGCTCGGTTTGAGCGGCCATCACTTCCACCAAACTGGGCGGGGGTGGTGGCGATTGTCGCGAGCGGCTGCCACCGGCACCAAAACCCTCGGGGTTGCCACGTGTTGATCCAACCATCTGAAACGTGAAAGGTTACCATTAGCAACGCGATCCATATTACTTCCTTGATTCATAATTAATTGGTGTAGTCATAGACTTCCGAAGTCTGAGCTAGAAGTATGGACAGAATCTCTGTTTGCTACGAGAAACATCATAGCCTGCTGTGGGTCCATCCAAAACATCTCAAACATTTGTGGTAGTCAGAGAATTTAGGACTGCCCCACTTTGGTATTTACTTCGGTGCTAGAACTATGGCTAAGGTGGTCGAAAAGCTCTTCCTTTGCCTTGCTGTCTTAGCTGTTTTTCAGCAGAATGATCGGTACTGTTTCGCCTATATCTTAAACTAGCGAGGTCCAATGAAGCTGAATTTTTGTGAGGACCTAGATCACAAAATTTAGCACAAGTCTGGTATTCAACACTCAGCCAAGAAATGCAAGGAGACATGGGTAAAAATTCCGACAAGTCTCAGCGATTGTGGATTCCATCGTTTACCAACTTACAACGAAATCACCAAGTTTATCGCCGTTCCTTACATGTTGTGGGTATCCACATGGTTCAGATATACCCAACACAAAAGAGTTACTCAACTCCTAGTTAGCCTATCACAACACTTGCCAAAAGTTAGGCTACCCTATCGAGGAGTATGTGCAAAAGTCCTCCTAGGTCGTCCTCTAGAAATCATCCAAGTCGTTGACAGACGACTCGCTGTGAGCCGGAGAGTGGGCTCCCATCTGAGGTGCCTGTGGTACCTCACCCTCGAAATCCATACCTGAGATACCATCAATCTCCTGTGGCTCCTCCTCATCCTCCTCCATGTCGTCCTCATGGGGATGGTCATTCTGATCATGATGCCACTGAATATGCTCATTAGCATCCTCCAACTCAAGGTTCAGATCATGGAGCTGCTCCTCCAACTGTGCTATCGTGGTATCTCTCTCACCCATGAGAGTGTCCTGCTCCTGGATTTGGCCCTCAAGTTGGCCAATCTGAGCATCTCTGTCCTCAAGATCCTGACTGAGCTCCTTTATCTGCTCATCCCTGGTATCTGCCATCATATGGTAGGCCTGAGCAAGATCAGTGAGCTGCTCGAGTGCCTGACTCTGGAGAGTCTGAAGCCGGTAGAGTGCACTCATGCACCGCACGGAGGTATGGATAGTCTCCTGGGCATGGAAGTCTACCAAATACTGTGCGTGCTGCACCCTGTTGAGCCAAAAGGGGTCGTTGTCCTGGGCAGCAGGAAACAATCCAATGGGAGTGAGTGTGACAACCTCGGGACGCTGCGCACAAAATGTGGTGAGCGCCCTCATGGCTGCAAGCTCCCAAGTATCGGCCAAACGGCGACCAACAGCCTCAAGCTCCAAGGCGGGCCACTCCGGGTGTAGCGGGTGCGGAAAGATAGTCACGTTGACACGGCACTGGGTAACTCCATTTTCTGCAAACTCCAGTCCGGCGTAACGTGGGGGAATTAGATAGCCCGCGGTACGCAGAACATCCCACAAAATAGAGGGAAAGCCCTCCCAGTGGAGGCACTGCGAGTGCACGCGTCCATCCTCATTCACCATCATCTCAACAGGCTCGGCCATCTGAACAAAAGATCAAATGGAGTGAGATAGCGAAAACTGTGAGCAGCACAAGGACAGATTCTGTATAGTGTGCAAAAATAATCATAACTCCCACAGTTCTCGTCCAAAAATTCTCAAATTTCACCAGGTCACTCCTAAGGTATTTGTGAACAACTTTTCTAGTCAACTCCAGAGCTAATTGGGTCTCTAAGATGGTCTTTCTTTTCAGGTTTTACCTTACTGTCTACCCAGAATTTTCAGTGAACAGAAGGCTAGAGTTTCGTGCACCAGGAAAAATCTACCCAGCCAAAATTTACCAAATTTTAACAGCAGCTTCTGGGATAAATTTGGAACAAGTTTTGTGTTGTACTCCCTTGCAGAAAACCGCAGGAAGGGGGCCTAAAAATTTAAGAGGCAGAAGTGCTTATTCCGGACAGAATTCTGACATTTCGAGGTTTCTGTTATTTCTTATTATCCATAAGTTCAGAATTTTTCATTTTTGAATAGAAGATAGGGCACAAGATTTGGAACAATTTCTTTAACATGAACTTTATCAGAAATGGTCGTTTTCTTTGGTCAATAATTCGCTCTTTTCGATCGTGGCAGATTTGGGACAGTTTCCCTAGATAATCCTTACGCAACCATGCTTAGATACGCAAGAACCTTTCCACTCTCACATAACGCATTTTTTTTTTTGATTTCAGATACACATGTTCATGATGTATGCACGTCCTATTCGTCCTCACAAATAAAACAATTGCCAAATAGCTTTGGTCTTACGAAGATAGTTTCGGTGGCTTACACAATACGGCTCTCGCTATAATAGCTAGTCGAGTCTTTCTAATCGTTCCTTAACTTATCGTAATCGCGGTTAGTGTACCTGCAGAAAATCGACAAGCATTTATATATCATGAACCTTTCATGCCAGCACTCATGAAAGCGTCCGTATTCATTACCGTTTACTTATAGAAACGATATCTGTACAATTTCCGCCGTACAGACGACGTTAACATACGCTATCGAGATAGCGTATTCACGGGGGTACCGTCATGAGACGGGGGTATGAACAGCGATCGCCATACCCTGCGCCGAACCTTCTACTCCCAAGATGTTCAACTAACAGTTGGCATATTGGCAGCACCTCAAGTAAGCCACTGCTTGAGGGCAGCGTTCGGTTCGCATCACCGACAGGAAGGCCAAGCTCCCTCAGTTGGCTGAGGATCCTTACCTTCTTACCTTAGCGACGAGTGCGTCGTTACAGAATTTAAGGTCGGTTGTGCGTGAAAGTAAGTTTTGACAGAAAATGATGTGCTGGAAGTCAGTTGATACTTTATATAGAAGTTAGATAGCCACCTAGTAACTTTCCCATAAACCCTTAGGGCTTTACGAACTAGGCACCATCCTTAACGTACCAACGCATTTCGCAACACAACCTTCTAGTCAAGTTTTATGAAAACAAGTTTTTAAGGCTTGTCGCATTCTCTGGCGTATGTATTTCGGCTCTGGTGTCCGCTGTTGCCAGCTGTGGCACCAGTTACGGCTCTGATACCAGCTGTGGCAGAACCACCTGAATTAATCCGACTCAAGTGTATTAACCATCACCATTAAGGCATCCTCGGTTAACCTTACACTTCAAACGGAGTAATCCACTGGTCTGTCGGGTATAACCTCCCGATACAACCACGGTGAACGGATCGAGCGCCGTACATACAAATGCTCATGCGACGATGAGCCCAGAGAATACCACATTCCAGCAAATATTACATCATTAGCATAAGTAAGTATTACAGCCTAATTCTGAGTTTAGAAAACAAGTACTTCAATTAACATAAATAAGTTTTTCAGAGTTAAATTGCAGCGGAAATAACAACGGAAACTACTCGACGATACAGGATGTCTCGATGAAGCCCGTACGAGACATCACTCGGCCTTATCTCCGTTGGACGGGGGCGCATCCCATTCCACCGACCAACCAGGGGGAAGAGTGCAGGGCCAAGTCAAGCTAGCAATCATGTCTTCAAAGGGTTCACCTGAAATCGAGTCACAAGCAAGACTGAGTATACTAATACTCAGCAAGACTTACCCGAGTGGTGGGAACTACTCCACCGACTCTAGACATGCCAGGCTTTTTGGCTCAGGGGTTTGTTTTGCCGAAAAGCATCTACAAGTGGGTCCTTACTTTCAACTTTTAGCTCAAGATTCTAGTTTCGTTGGCCAGTCTAGGTAAGCAGCTATCTAATGCATACATGGTGAAACATTAAGTTTTCCATCCAACCAGTTCATTCATTATCATTGTTCCTCTTCTTACTCTGTGGGTAAAAATGGTTAAGCAGTCTCAATAGCCGTGAGAAACGGACGATTCGAATCGAATTTCTTAACCTTGCAAGGGAAACCCAAACACACGTCACGTGGTTACTCCCTAGAGTCACACGTGCAACTTTTCCCCTTTCTTTCCGGGTCGTGGATCGGGGCTACCCTCCGAGAGTACAAGAGCCCCACGCCACGGTTCGGCGCCGGGTCGTGACCACTCTCTGCACTCGCCATATGCACATGGGACCGAAGTTCAAAGGGTAGGATGCCGTCCCCTTGCCGGGCCAATCAGGTACTTAAGCTTACCGATTCCCATAATCTCGGCATGTGTTTAGTACGTTCAAAGACTTAACCATCACTACCACACCCTGCGGCCTTAGCATTTTTCACTAGACAGACGGGCCTCAATCGTAACCATCGTTACATAACCCGTCCGTGTCCTTATGATTGCAGCGTGTAGTAGTCATTCAACTCCTATTTTCTCGCGAGTGACAGGAAATCACTCGACTTTTACCGGAGTCCTATTAGCACAGCATTCTAACGAACCTTACATCTAGTTTTCAAACAAGGGTTCCTGACATCATGCAACTAAGTTTTCATCCAACTCCTATAAACTTAATGCACAAGCAAGGAGTAAAGAGTTGCATCATTTCGGAAAGAATGGGTTATGCTCCGGGGCTTGCCTTCGCAGTTCGCTTGGGGATCTTCCGAACTTGGGCTCGGGTCTTCAAAAGCTTCAGTTAGATTTGCTTGAGCTTCGCGTTGTTCACTCTCGGACGCGGGCACCAGCTCGTAGGTTCCGTCGGCGAGAGTCGTCGATTCTACATGAGTGCACATTTTAAGTCGTGGAAATAGCACTTGATGACGATTTGAGAGTCATTACTACAAGGGATAATTTCTGGTCATGAAATTTTGGATTTAGGCACATCAAGGAAAGGTGTGCTTACTGTAAAATTTTCAGCCAATTTTATGTAACAGATTAATTCCGAAAAATAGATTTCATTGTTGCTGTTAGACACTTGTTCTTTTTGTACAGAACAACTGGTGTAACAAATGAGTCTAAGATTTTTACAGAGCTTTCACTTAAGCATGCAGAAGCTACTGTAATTTTTGTAGGATTTATCATGCAGTATTTAGATCATAGAAAATATAACATTCTACACCTAGGCTTTTCAAAGATTCATTTTTACAGGGCCCTACACAGGGTTTTTGTCCATGAAACTTTTTACACAGCAACCTCTACCACAGTGTAACTCCCAGTAATAATTTGGGGATTTTCCAAACTAAGGTACTATTTTCTTGATTTAATGTATGTTATTAGCACATAAATCAAATAAATAGGTTACTGTGAGATAAAAATTCTCCTAATTTTTCTATGGCTTCTAGTTACCAATACATTAGCATAGGAAAAATTTCAAGGGGTGACTCACCACCTAACTACAGGGATAAAACATTCCTTTTATACATGAATTAAAACTAAGTTTAACAAACAGCAGAGCTAGAGATGGAATTTGGGTCTGATCTTTTTACACAGTCCTAATCATCCAGCAACTAATTCACTGCCCAAAATTCAGGGTCAGCATTGCTCTAGATCAATGGGTATAAAATATGTCTATTAAAGCTTCTATTTAATGTAGAGCGAAATATTTCGAGATTCTGAGAAAATTTTTGTAACAAAAGTGGTAGAGTTTGTTCTGAGGATTCCAGAACAGTTGAGTTTGCATTTTTCTGAATTTTCTACGATTTTATACGAATTTTACAAGTTCACTGAATTTGAATCTAGGTTTGAAATTTTCTTTTACAACTAGGTCCTTGAATCTTACGCTCAGACCCTTCTAAAGATTTAAATCCTTGCAATTGGGTCCTCGGCGGCTCGGGTGCGGCGGCCGGCCGAAATTCCGGCGAGGGGGCTCACCGGCGGCGAGGGGCGGGGGTCGGGGAAGGTTCAGGGGCGCGAGGGCTACCTTGTGGGGGTGTTGTCCAGGTGGGGGACGGCCGGGAAAGGCTCGCCGTCGTTGGAGCAGGGGCGGCGGCGGCGCGGCTCGCGTCGACGGCGGTGCTCCGGCGGGCTTGGGGCGGCGTGGTCCGGTCGGTGAGCTTCACTGGTGCGTGGGGAAGCTACTCCGGGGCTCGGCTTGGACGAAGGGGGCCGGGGTCGTGCTGTCCACGGCGAGCAGGGGCGGCGGCGGCGACGGTAGCGCGGGCGGCGGTGCTCCGGTGGCTTTGGGTGGCGTTGGGTGGGTCGGTGAGCTGCGGTGGGGTGATGTAGTGGTGGCTGGGTGCTCGGTTTGGGCAGTGGGCGGCTGTGGAGGGCTGCCCACGGGCGGGTGGTGCTCGGCGGCGGCGATGGCGCGGCGAGGCGTTCTGGTGGCGGGGCTTCGCGCGGGCGGTCGGGGGTGGCGGTTTTGTAGGGACAGGAGGGTGCGTGGGGATGCCTGGGTGACGCGCGGGGCGGGGCACGGCAGCAGCGTGCACTGGGCGCGGCGGGCGGCGGCAGAACGCCGGCGCGGCGTGCGGGGAGCGGGCGCGGTGACTGGGCGGCCGCGATTGTGGCGTGGGCGTGGCGAGATAGCGCCGGGCGCGGAGTGGGGGGGGCAGCAGCGGCAGCGGCTCGGGCGGAGGGCAGGCGCGGCGACTGGTGGGGCGCGGGGGCCGGGGCGGCACGGCGGAGCGCGGGTACTGGCCGGGCGGGCGGCGGCCGGGGCGCGGCAGCACGCGCGGGTGGGGACTGGGCGGCGCGGCGTCGGGGCGGGGGAAAGCCGGCCGTGGCGGGGTGGCGCGGCGGCCACTGGCCTGGCGCCTCGCGCCGGTCAGGCGACGCCGGCCACCTGGCGCGCGGCGGGCGGGCGCGTGCGCGCGGCGCGGCAGCAGAGGGGGGAGATGCCAGGGACCGAAATGCAAAAATTCGAAAAAGTTCAGGGGGCTGGGTGCAAACAGGGCGTTTTCTCCTCTTTCTGATTTGAATTTCAAAAACTTTTGAACACGAAAGTTGTTCAAAATAAAAAGTTCTATAACTTTGGTTTCAGGCAACATCTCATTTGGCTTATGGTTTTAAAGTTATTTTAAAAGTTTCAAATGTGCCCAAATGTGCCCAAATTTAATTTGAATTCCAACTGAACCCGTTTTAAATTCTTTCCACCCTCTCATTAGTTGGTTTAACACATAGAGTTAGGCTAATGACATTGATTTCGGAATTTTTAATTATCAGGGTTGTCACACGAATCGGCTAAAGCCGTCAAAGGTCAAGTGATGGCCGATTTCGTAGTTCAGCATTGTGGACCAGAAATCGCCATCGGCCAAGGAGACGGCAAAAGAGAAGATGCTGTTGTTGGGGGTATCTTGCTCCTGTGAGGAAATAAAGTAAAGGGTAAGCAAGCAGTGAAAGGAAATCAGCCGATTCTAATGGTAAGTTTGTTACCTCCTTAAAGCGAATTTCTCTTGCCTGTGCTGGTGGAAGCGTCTCCCTTGTCTCAGGGACTGGTGCATTTGGCTCGTCGGAGGAAGAAGATTCAATGGTTATTAGCGCTCCGCTTGGACCAGCTTCCTGAAAAGGGCATAAAAGAAGATCCTGTGAATATGCTATGGGAGATTGAAATAAGATGGTGACAGAAATTTGCCGTACTTCTGTGGATCTCCCGGCCGATGCCCGTTGTGGGGTTGTAGTTAGCATACCCAAATCGGCCTGCATCAAGATCGGTTAAGTTTTCTGAAAGTTAAGAGATCAAAGTAAGAGATCATTTACCTTGATGATAGGAGCTGCTGGAGTTTCGGCTCTCACTTGGGACGTGGCCGATTGCTGCGGAGATTGTGGTGGGATAACTTGTGCAGCCTGGCAGAGGAAGAGAGTTAAAGTCAGTGGAAGATTTGAAGAATATATGAGGTAAATAAGATTACCTGAACAGCTTCTACTAATAGTGATGCTGTAGCTGCCCCGACCTCGGCGGTGACTTGGGGATCGGCCATCTCGACAACCGGCATAGATAAAGGGATCGAAGTCTCGGCCGGTGTCACCGCCATCTGATCGGCCGATCCAATGCGGGGAGTCTCGGCCGATGCCACTGCCGTCTGGTCGGCCGATCCGATACGAGGAGCCTCAGCCGATGCTATTGCCGTCTGATCGGCCGATCCGATGCGGGCTCGCACTCGTCGGCTGGTTATCTTCAATGTTGGCCTTTTCGGTGCTCGCTTCGATCGGCCGGTAGAGATATCCTTGATGGTTGGAGCATGAAAACCGATAAGTGGATACGGCGTGTATTGGTGATGACTATCTATCGGCCGGCCGCTTCGGCTCCGCATCGGAGGGACATGGCTTTCAGACTGACGAGATGAACATGAGTTAATAACAAGATGAAAATGTAGAAGGAAATAGCATCGGAATCGGCTGAGAAAAAAGGACATACCGCTGCATTTGGATCAATGTTCTCTGGGTCCAGAATGTTGCAGTAAGACGATGGAGATTTACAGAAAAGATGTTGCTTCCATTCTGCCCACCATAATTTGAATTGCTGGGTGGCAAAAGAGGCAATTGACCAATTATTCAGGTCAATAGTACTGGAATCGGGTACTAAATCGCACAGCCGACTGTAATCAAGACTTGAGGTCAGACCATCTTTGAATTTCGCCTGACCGGCGAAGTAGACCCGAATCGGCAGTTGGCCGAAACCCAGTTGCCTTGCCGCAGCCGATGGATTGTAGAATTCGTAGGTGGGAGAGTCCTTTCCTGAGAAAAAGTTGGCTGGCAGAATCCCCGGCTTGATCAAGACATCCATGAGCTCTCTGTCAAAAGTATGAGTGGAGAAGTCGTAGCATATGGGTAATTCAAAAATCGGCTCTACTGCCTGATATGGGTGCCAGCTGATCGTCTCTTCACTAAGGCCATTGTAAAAGCATCTGAAGTATTCAGCTGTACGGGTAGCAGTGAATTGGCAGCCGGGGAAGGCCGATACTGCTTCTCCAAAAGATCTGCAGCGGCGACGGACTGATGGATTCTCCTCTGACTCGATATTTGGGAAGGTTTTTGTCTCTATCTGTTGCTGAGAGACCTTGCTCATGTGTAAATTGAGCCAGAGGGTGATGAACCACCAAGGACCACCAGGGTTCCCTATCGGCTCCCCCTTCGATAGCTTGATGCCGATTTGGTGCATCAGGTAATACGCCGATCCCAGCAAATGTTTTCCAAGGGGGATGGCCGATCCTTGTGATAAAGCCTCTGCCAAAGCTTGAGTGTTTGAAGAGGGGCTGACTACTCTGCCACAGAAGAAATGCTTTTCCAGCCACATCATCAAAAAGGCAGTATGCTCCCTCTGCGAGACTGTCCCGGTTTTCATGTTTTTGCTAATATATCCTTTCCACCCGCCGATTCCTTTGGTCTCCAGCCGATGAGATGGCGTGAACAGATAATTGAAAGGGGTATCGGCGGAGGAGACATCGAGGCCGGTCAACAGCAGAACATCGGCCAAGGTCGGGGTCATAGGTCCGTGTCCGAAAAAGAACGCATTAAGTGCATCGGACCAAAAATAAGAGGCTGCCATGACCAGAGGTTCGTTTCTTTCCATCTGAGACAAAGATAAGTCTATGCACTGGCCGATTTTCAGTTCTTCCCACTGAACCTTCCAAGATCCGGCTACCCTCTGGTACCATTCTCTCCACCCGGGTGTTTCATTTGGCCAGGATCTGAAAGTGCCTACCCAGTGATCTAAATCCATAGATGATTGCTTAAAAGGGATTCTATGGGTTTCTAAGCTGATCAGGTCCGTTGGATCGGGGTTCCCCATAGGGCCCAAACAGATGAGGTCAGGGGATTCTGAGAGTGGAATGGTAATTCGGTGCCTAAGTGCCTAAAAAAGGGAAAAGGGGGAGAAACTGAGAGAGCGTCCGGAAAATACTGAAGTAGTAGAAAGGCGAAAAGGAGAAAATTTCGAACATTTACCTCTGGGATGGAGACCATCGTCGCCGATGAGACCGCTGGGGAAGCCGCTGATTGGGCTGCCGCCGCCGAAGGAGTTGCCGATGGAGCCTCCGTGGATGGGGCGGTCGCCGATGGTGACGCCATTGGAGGATTGGAGCAGACCGCGGATGAGAGCGCCGGAAAGGGGGAAGCGCTTGAAGATCAAGAGAGCTTGGGGGAAGACGAACAGTAGTTCGTTGGAAGAGAATGTTAGATTTGTGGGGAAGGATAGGCGGAGAAAGCCAGTACTTAAGAAAAATCAGGAGAGCGGGGGCAAAGATGGTATTTTTACGGCGCCGTCTACACGAGTTCCAGAGGAGCGGTCGTTTCGCGCGCTCGGTTCGAGGATATTGCAATCATTGTGCCGCGGAACGGAAGGAGATTTTACTGCGCACGTTTCGGAGGAAAGGATTAAAGAAAGAGTTTCGAAGAAAAAGTTATGTTTTACTCCGAAACTGGGGGGCATGTGTTGACGCCAGATTTTGACACGTGTTGAATCGGCGTCAGGAGGAGAAGATTGGCCGATGCAGCAGATCTGAAGGCTACAGTAAGGAATCGGCCGATTAAGGTAACAGTTGAAAATTGGCCGATTGGTGATACTGCTTGCGCCAACAGGATGGGACTATTTCGGAAGGTCCTGGTCAAAAGTTGGTCAACAGGGCACGCTAAGTCGGTCAAGGAGCAATTGAACGGAATCCTGATTGGATTAGGGAACGGCGGCGGAAGATTCTGCGGGAGTCCGTTTCCTTTAAAAGTTCTTATAGATATGGTAGTTTTCCTGTTTTTTAAATAAAGTTGTAACAAGTCGTGATCGACCAGAAGTCCTAGTTTTAGGGTATAAATAGGAGTCGTCAGGGTCTTGCAAGGAGATCAACACGTCAATCAACAACAATACTTCTACTTTTCCAGCAATTTACTTTCAAGTCGGCGACTTCGCCAATATTTTTCTTCTTTCACGAGTTCGTACGGATTGGCAGGGCTGCATCAACCTGATCTCTGGCCAATTGGTAGGTTCCGCTTATCGAGTAATATCCGAGCTTTAACTACGGGCGCATCGCTGTGGTTTCGTTTGGATTTATTCACTAGTTATCGATATTTACTAGAATTGCAAGTTTTACCTGTCATTCTAGTATTATTACCAGTTATCCAGCTTGAGATCAGAGTAATCGGCTTCGACGTTATTCTTCTTCGATTTATCATCATACAGTCGATTAGATCTATTTCAAGTGTTGCTTCTGTAGTAATCGTTTAGATCGCTCCAGTAGTTTTCTTTACAATTACTACACGATTATCGGCTGATCCATAGCCGATCATCCCTACAGCAAATCGGCCGATTCGCCGCCGACGCGCTCCTCAGGACAGATCGGAACTCCAGCCGATCGACGCGCCTGGAATTTAATACTTTATTTCCTTGTCAATCAACAATTCAGATTGACTGGCACGCCGCGCGAACCGCACCAGGGCGATAACCCGAACAGGAGCTAAGCAGATTCTCCCGGGTCGTGTGTCCGACGCTGAAGACCATCGGCCGATTCCTATCCGGCAGATTTTAGCGCCAACAAAAGGACATGACCAAGAATTCATATAGTCCATATCGTGTGGAAAAGGCAGTCTTCGGAATATCGCATGGGCGAATCTTTATCTGATGATATCTCGATCGAAGGTCAATCTTGGAGAAAACTCTAGCTCCAGATAATTGATCAAAGAGAACGTCGATGCGGGGAAGTGGGTATTTATTTTTAACAGTTACCGCATTGAGAGGTCGGTAGTCCACGCATAATCTTAGACTGTCATCCTTTTTCTTCACAAAAAGGGCCGGACATCCCCAAGGTGATGCGTTAGGACGTATGAAGCCTTTGTCCAGTAGTTCTTGGAGTTGTGTTTTCAGTTCGGCCAATTCCTTAGGTGGCATCCTATATGGTCTTTTGGAGATAGGTGCAGTGTCTGGCTACAGTTCAATAACGAACTCAATGTCCCTATCTGGTGGCATTCCGGGTAAGTCATCCGGGAAGACATCGGCATACTCGCATACCACTGGAATATTCTCTAGGTTGATCCGTTCCATCACGAAAGCACAAGAATTTGTGCACTCCCGTAACGGTAGGTAAAGGGTAGTGACTCCGTGACTAGGTGAATTTATCTCAACGGCTCGGGAAGAAAGGTCCAGTGTGACTCCATGCATAGTCATCCAGTTCATTCCCAAAATAATATCCATGCCGTCAAGGGGTAAAAGAACAAGGTCTGTGTTGATGATTTTACTTCCCAAGTTTATCGGTACCAGCCTTATTATTTGGTTGGAAGCAATTTTTCCACCTGGTGTTGATATCATATACGACCCTTTTGTGTGACAAACATTCAAGCCTACTTTTGCACCAAACCTTGCACTAATGAAACTATGTGATGCACCAGAATCAAACAATATGACTGCAGGCTTGTTATGGATAGAGAATGTACCCGTCATCACTGGTGCTCCTTCAGGAAGTTCTGCAAGGGTGGTGAAGTTGATCCATCCTTGTTTGACCTGAAGGGTCTGCCTCTTGCCTTTGTTCTTATTGTTCTGGTTAGAGTCCTGGCCCTGATTTGGCGGCCTGGGTTGAGGGCATTCGCGAGCAAAATGACTGGAACTCCCGCACTTGAAACAAAGATTGGTGATGCTCGGTCGAAGAAACAGCTGAGTAGCGGGCCGGGGTATAGTTTGTTGAGGCATAGGGGGTCGTACAACACCTTGTTGCTGCGGGGGCCTGATAATCCAACGCCCTGGCTGAGGGGCTTTCGGTGGAGCTGTAGGCGCAGCATTTCGCACCAAGCGATACCTCGGTGGCTGAGCACCCGAGGGTCCAGCTAGCGCCTTCCTCTTCTTTTCAGCCCGATGAGCCTCAATACAGTCCTCTTGAGTGATGACCATGTTGACTAGCTCATTATATGTATCGGCTTTGACAAGATTCAGTCGTTCCTTGAGTTTAGTACTCAGACCTCTGTGGAAACGATCACGCTTCTTGGCATCTGTGTCTGCGTGATAGCCCGCGTATTGGCACAGGTTGTTGAAGGCCTGAGCATACTGAAGTACAGTGCGGTTACCTGAGTGAGAGCTAAAAACTCATTTAGCTTTCTTTCCATAAGACCTTCGGGGATATGGTGTGCCCGGAACGCAGTTTTGAATTCATCCCAGGTGACAACGTGATCAGCGGGGAGCATAGCAAAATAGTGGTCCCACCATAGACGAGCCGTACCGCGAAGCTGCTGCGCGGCAAAGCGGGCCTTGTTTGCATCCGAACATGGGGCCACAAGTAGAGAAAACTTGGACTCGATTGTGCGAATCCAAGCGTCCGCATCCAAGGGTTCCTCCGTCTTGTGAAACAAGGGAGGCTGGGTCCCAAGGAAATCCGTGTAACCGGCCACTTGGGGTTGGTGAACATTGTGCCCACCCCACTGCTGGTGCTATCCTTGCACGATCTGGCGAAGCAACTCGGTTTGAGCGGCCATTACTTCAACCAAGCTGGGTGGTGGTGGCGGCTGTGGTTGTGATCCACTTGCGCTAGCGCCAAAACCATCCGGGTTACCACGGGTTGCTCCAACCATTTTAAAAGGCGAATGTTCTTCATTAGCAACGTGATCCATATTGCTTCCATGATTCAAAAGATTTAACACGGAACAGTAGACTTCCGAAAGGTCATGGATAGAATCGTGGGCATAAAACTCTCTGCCATAAGAAATTTATAAATCCTGGTAGGTTCATCCAAAATTTCTCATATTTTGGCAGTGGATAGGGAATTTAGAGATGTACAACTTTTTTATTCAGCCAAGACGCTAAATCGATGGCTAAGATGGTCAAACGATTTACTCCTTGCTTCGCTGGTTTGGCTGTTTTTCAGCAGAACAAGTTATAGTATCTTCCCTATAACTCAAACTAGCAAGATCAAATAGTGTTGAAATTTTGTGAGAACCTAGATCACAAAATTTAGGACAAGTTTGGTATTCAACACTCAGCCCATAAATGTAGAGAGACATGCGTAAAAATTCGGACAAGTTTCTGTAATCGCAGATTCGACTGCTTTCCAATATCACAATCAAACTACCAAGTTTATATAGCCATGGCCTACATGATTAGAGTATCCAATGGTCAAGTTGTAATCGTCACAAAAGAGGTGCTCAACTCTTAGTTACCCTATTACAACACTTGCCAAAATTTAGGCTACACTATCGAGGAGTATATGCAAAAGTCCTCCTAGGTCATCGGCTAGAAGTCGTCGAGGTTGTTGACGGACGACTCGCTGTGAGTAGGAGAGTGAGCTCCCATCGGAGGTGGCTGCAGTGCCTCACCCTCAAAGTCCATTCCTGAAACACTATCAATCTCCTGTGGCTCCTCCTCATCTTCCTCCATAGCCACCACGCCGGGAGGGGCATTCTGATCATGGTGCCACTGAATGTGCTCATTAGCATCCTCCAACTCAAGGTTCAGATCATGGAGCTGCTCCTCCAAGTGTGCTATCATGTCATCTCTCTCACCCATGAGAGTGTCGTGCTCCTGTACTTGGCCCTCAAGTTGGCCAATCCGGGTGTCTCTATCCTCGAGTTCCTCACTGAGTTCCTTAATCTGCTCATCCCTGGTATCTGCCATCATGTGGTAGGCCTGTGCAAGATTAGTGAGCTGCACAAGCGCCTGACTCTGGAGAGTCTGAAGTCGGTAGAGTGCATTAATGCACCGCACGGAGGTATCGATGGTCTCCTGGGCATAAAAGTCCACCAAGTACTGTGAGTGCTGCACCCTGTTGAGCCAAAAGGGGTCGTTGTCCTGGGCAGCATGAAACAAACCAATAGGAGTGAGCGTGACAGCCTCGGGGCACTGCGCACAGAAAGTGGTGAGCGCCCTCATGGCAGCAAGCTCCCAAGTATCGGCCAAACGGCGACCAACAGCCTCAATCTCCAAGGCGGGCCACTCCAGGTGTAGCGGGTGCGGAAAAATGGTCACGTTGACACGACACTGGGTAACTCCATTCTCTGCAAACTCCAGTCCGGCGTAACGTCGGGGAATTGGATAGCCCGCGGTGCGCAGAACATTCCACAAGATAGAGGGAAAGCCCTCCCAGTGGAGACACTACGAGTGAACGCGTCCATCCTCATCCACCATCATGGCAATAGGCTCGGCCATCTGAACAAAAGATCAAATGGAGTGAGATAGCGAAAAACTGTGAATAGTATAGCGAACAGGTTCCGGACCGTGCACTAAAATGGCCATAAATTCAACAGTTCTGGTCCAAAAATTCTCAACTTTTACCAGAGCATTCCTAAGGTATTTCTGAACAATTTTGCTAGTCAACTTCTGTGGCAGAACCACCTGAATTAATCCGGCTCAAGTGTATTAACCATCACCATTAAGGCAATCTCGGTTAACCTTACACTTCAAACGGAGTAATCCACTGGTCTGTCGGGTATAACCTCCCGATACAACCACGGTAGAGCGGATCGAATGCCATACATACAAACGCTCATGCGACGATGAGCCCAGAGAATACCACATTCCAGCAAATATTACAACATTATCATAAGTAAATATTACAGACCAAGTTTTGAGTTTAGAAACCAAGTACTTCAATGATCATACTAAGAAGTTCTTCAGAGTTTAAGTTGCAGCGGAAATTAAAACAACGGAAGCTACTCGACGATACAGGATGTCTCGGTGAAGCCCGTACAAGACATCACTCGGCATTATCTCCATTGGATGGGGGCGTATCCCATTCCACCGACCAACCAGGGGGAAGAGTGCAGGGCCAAGTCAAGCTAGCAATCATATCTTCGAAGGTCTCACCTGAAAACGAGCCACAAGCAAGGCTGAGTATACTAATACTCAGCAAGACTTACCCGAGTAGTGGAATCTACTCCACCGACTCTAGATATGCAAGGCTTTTTGGCTCAGGGGTTGGTTTTGCCGAAAAGCATCTACAAGTGGGTCCTTACTTTCAACTTTTAGCTCAAGATTATAGTTTCATTAACCATTCTAGATAAGCAGCTATCCAATAGCATTCATGGTGAAGCATTAATTTCATCCAACAAGTTCATTCATCATCATTGTTCCTCTTCTTACTCTGTGGGTAAAGGGGGTTAAGCAGTCTCAATAGCCGTGAGAAACGGATGATTCGAATCGAATTTCTTAACCTTGCAAGGGAAACCTAAACACACGTCACGTGGTTGCTCCCAGAGTCACACGTGCAACTTTTCCCCTTTCTTTCCGGGTCGTGGATCGGGGCTACCCTCCGAGAGTACAAGAGTCCCACGCCACGGTTCGCCGCCGGGTCGTGACCACTCTCTGCACTCGCCATATGCACATGGGACCGAAGTTCAAAGGGTAGGATGCCGTCCCCTTGCCGGGCCAATCAGATACTTAAGCTTACCGATTCCCATAATCTCGGCATGTGTTTAGTACGTTCAAAGACTTAACCATCACTACCACACACTGCGGTCTTAGCATTTTTCACTAGACAGACGGGCCTCAATCGTAACCATCGTTCCATAGCCCGTCCGTGTCCTTATGATTGCAGCGTGTAGAAAACATTCAACTCCTATTTTCTCGCGAGTGACAGGAAATCACTCGGCTTTTACCGGGGTCCTATTAGCACAGCATTCTATCGATCCTTACGTCTAGTTTTCAAGCAAGGGTTCCTAATATCATGCAACTAAGTTTTCATTCAACTCCTATAAACTTAATGCACAAGCAAGGAGTAATGAGTTGCATAATTTAGGAAAGAAATGGGTTATGCTCCGGGGCTTGCCTTCGCAGTTAGCTTGGGGCTCTTCCGAACTTGGGCTCGGGTCTTTAAGAGCTTCAGTTAGATTTACTTGAGCTTCAAGCTGCTCACTCTCGGACGCGGGCACCAGCTCGTAAGTTCCGTCGGCGAGAGTCGTCGATTCTACATGAATGCACAAGTTTAAGTAGTGGTGATGGTAAATGACACGATTTAAGTGTAACTATTACAGTGGATAGTTTCTGGTCATGAAACTTTGGATTTAGGCACAACAGGGAAAGATGTGCTTACTGTAAAATTTTCAGACAATTTCATGTAGCAGATTAATTATGAAAAATATATTACATAGTTGTTGTTAGATCTTTGTTCTTTTTGTACAGAACAAATGGTGCAACAACTGAGTCTAAGATTTTTACAGAGCTTTCATTTAAGCATGCAGGAGCTACTGTAATTTTTGAATGATTTATTATGCAGTTTTCAGAGCATAGTAAATGTGACATTACACACCTAGGTTATTCAAGGATTTATTTTTACAGGACCCTACACAGGGTTTTTGTCCATGAAACTTTATACACAGCAACCTCTACCACTGAGTATCTCCTAGTAAACATTTGAGAATTTTCCAAGCTAAGATACTATTTTCTTGATTTAATGTATGTTATTAGCACACAAATCAAATAAATAGGTTCCTTTGAGATAAAAAGTCTCCCAATTTTTCTCTAGCATCTAGGTACCATTACACCAGTATAAAAAAAGTTTCATTAGGTGATTCATAACCTAACTGCAGGGATAAAAATATTTAACCACTTATGGTATGAAACTAAGTTTAATAAACAGTGCAGATAGAGATGGAATTTGGGCCTGGTCTTTTTACACAGTCCTAAACATCAAGCAACTAACTCACTGCCCAAAATTTAGGGTCAGCATTGATCTACAACAGTGGGTACAAAAGAAGTCCATTAAAACTTCCATTTAACGTAGAGCAAAATATAATGAGAATCTGAGAAACTTTTTGTAACAAAAGTTGTAGAGTTTCTTCTAAGGATTCCAGAAAAGCTTAGTTTGCATTTTTCTATATTTTCTACGATTTTATACGGATTTTACAAGTTCGCTGAATTTGAATCTAGATTTGAAACTTTCTTTTACAACTGGGTCCTTGAATCTTACGTGCAGACCCTTCTAAAGATTCAAATTCTTGCAATTGGGTCCTCGGGCGGCTCGGGTACGGTGGCCGGCCGAAATTCCGGCGAGGGGCTCGCCGGCGGCGAGGGGTGAGGGTCGGGGAAGGATCAGGGGTGCGAGGGCTACCTCGTGGGGGTCTTGTTCGGGTGGGTGACGGCCGGGAAGAGCTCGCCGGCGTTGGAGCAGAGGCGGCGGCGGCGGCACGCGTCGACGGCGGTGCTCCGGCGGGCTTGTGGCGGCCTGGTCTGGACGGGAAGCTTCAGTGGCGCATGGAGAAGCTGCTCGGGGGCTTGGCTTGGGCGGAGGAGGTCGGAGTCGAGCTGTCCACGGTGAGCAGGGGCGGCGGCGGCAGTGACAGCGCGGGCGGCGGTGCTCCGGCGGTCCTGGGCGGTGTTGGGCGGGTCGATGAGATTTAGGGGGATGATGTAGTGGTGGCTGACACTCCAATTTGGGCAGGCGGTGGCTGTGGGAGGCTGTCCACGAACGGGCGGAGCTCGGCGGCGGTAATGGCGGCGGCGAGGTGCTCTGGCTGCTGTGGCTCGCGCGGGCGGCCGGGGGCGCGGCTTTTATAGGGGCAGGAGGGGGTGGAGGTGCCTGGGCGACGCGCGGGGCGGAGGCACGGCAAAGGCGTGGCACTGGCCACGGCGGGCGGCAGCAGGACGCCGGCGCGGCGTGCGGCGGGCAGGCGCGAGCGACTGGCGGCTGGGGATTTGGCGTGGGCGCGAGGAGATAGCGCGGCGTGTGGATTGGGGAAGCAGCTGCAGCAGCGGCTCAGGCGGGAGGCAGGCGCAGCGACGGGCGGGGCGCGGGAGTCGGGACGGCACGACGCGACGCGGCGGTTGGGCGCGGCGGGCGGCGAGCCGGGGCACGGCACGGCGTGCGCACGCGCGGGCGCGTACTAGGCAGCGCGGCGGGGGGGGGGGGGGGCGGGGGGGGGGGGGGGGGGCAAAGCCGCGCGTGGGGGAGAGGCGCGGCGGCCATTAACCTGGCGGCTCGCGCCGGTCAGACATCGCCGGCGACGTGGCGTGCGCTGTCGGGCGGGGAGGGGAGAGAGAGAGAGGAGCGAGGGGCCTAAACGCGAAAATTTGTAAAGTTTCAGGTGGCTGGGTGCAAACAGGGCGTTTTCTCCTCTTTCTAATTTGAATTTCAAAAACTTTTGAACACGAAAGTTGTTCAGAATAAAAAGTTGTACATGTTTGGTTTCAGGCAACATCTCATTTGGCTTATGGTTTGAAAGTTAATTTAAAAATTCAAAAGTATCCAAATGTGCCCAAATTCAATTTGAATTTCAACTTAACTCGTTCTAATTCTTTTCACCCTTCTATTAGTTGGTTAAGCATAGGGTTAGGCTAATGACATTGATTTTAGAAATGTAATTTACCAGGGTTGTCACAACTCCAGAGCTAGATAAATCTCTAAGATGGTCTTTCTTTTCAGGTTTTACCTTACTGTCTACCCAGAAATTTCAGTGAACAGTGGGCCAACATTTCGTGCACCAGGGAAAATCTACCAAGCCAAAAAATTACCAAATTTTAACAGTAGCCGCCTGAGTATATTTATAACCAGTTTTGTGTTGAACACTTTTGCAGAAAACTGTAGTTAGGGAGCATAAAAATTTATGTGGCTGAACTGCTCATTTTGGACAGAAACTGACACACCAAGGTCTTTGTTGTTTCTCATTACCCACATGTCCAGAATTTTTCATATTTAGACAAGAGGTAGAATACGAATTTTGGAACAAGGCTTTCAACCTGAGTTTCTTTAGAAAGGGTCATTTTCTCATCTTAATAAATTCATCTTTTCAGATAAGGCGGAAAGTGACCGGTTTGCTAGATAATCCTTATGCAAGTCAATCGTGTGGGCGCATGAACCTTACCACTCTCACGCATCGCATTTTCAATTTTTTTTTTAGATTTATATCGTCATGAGGCATGCACGTCCTATTCGTCCTCACAAAATAAACAATTGCCAAATAGCTTTGGTCTTACGAAGTTAGTTTCGGTGGCATACATAATACGTCTCTCGCTATAATAGCTAGTCAAGAAAACTCTAATCGTTCTAAAAGTTATCGCAATCGCGGTTAGTGTACTTGCAGAAGGTTGATATAGCATATATATATCCACTGAACTTTTCATGCTAGCACTCATGAAAGCGTCCGTATTCATTACCGTTCACTATAGAAACGGCATCCGTACAATTCCCGTCGTACAGACGACGTTAACATACGCTATCGAAATAGCGTATTCACGGGGGGTACCGTCTTGAGACGGGGTTATGAACAGCGATCGCCATATCCTGCGCCAAACCTTCTACTCCCAATATAATCAACTAAACGTTGGTATATTGGCAGCACCTCAAGTAAGCCACAGCTTGAGGGCAGCGTTCGGCTCGCATCACCGACAGGAAGGCCAAGCTCTCTCAGTTGGCTGAGGATTCTTACCTTCTTACCTTAGCGATGAGTGCGTCGTTACGGAATTTAAGGGTCGATTGTGCATAAAAGTAAGTTTTGACAGAAAGTAATGTGCTGGAAGTCAGTTGATAAAATTCATAAGTTAGATAGCCACCTAGTAATTTTCCCAATAATCCCTTAGGGCTTTACGAACTAGGCACCATCCTTAAGTAACCAATCGCATTTTCCAACACAATTTTTGTGGTCAAGTTTTAGGAAAATAAGTTTTTAAGGCTTGTTGCATTCTCTGGCGTATGCATTTCGGCTCTGGTGCCAGCTGTGGTACCAGCTACGGCTATGATACCAGCTGTGGCAGAACCACCTGAATTAATCCGGTTCAAGCGCGCTATTCATCACCACAAGGGCAATCAGGGCTAACTCGCACTTCAAACGGAATAATCCACTGGTCTGTCGGGTAACCTCCCGATACAACCACAGTTTTTGCGGATCGAAGCCACACATACATGTACTCACACGAAGGTGAGCCCAGAGTATACAACATTCCACAACTCATGACTCCGGTTCATCACGAATTATTATTACAATGGAGTTCAAATTCGTAAAACAAGGTACTTCGGATTTCGAAATAAATGAGTTCTTCAGAGTTCAAGCAGCGAAAAAAGATAAGGACAACTACTCGACGATAAAACATGTCTCGATGAAGCCCGTACGAGACATCACTCGGCATCACCACCATTGGCCGGGGGCGTATCCCAATCCACCGACCAACCAGGAGGAAGGGTACAAGGCCAAGTCAAACTAGCAATCATGTCCTCGAAAGTTTTACCTGAAAACAAGCCACAAGCAAGGCTGAGTATACTAATACTCAGCAAGGCTTACCCGGCTAGTGGGTATACTTAGCCGACTCCTAGACATGCGAGGCTTTTGGCTTGAGGGGTTTGTTTTGCCGAAAAGCATATATATAGTAGGTCCTTACTTTTAGATTTTAGCTCCAAGTTCTAGCTTTTTTTAACCATTCTAGGTAAGCAACTATCCAATATCATGCATGGTGGAGAATTATTTTTGCATCCAACAAGATTAATCATTATCATTGTTCCTCTTCTTACTCTATGTGGTAAAAGGGTCAAGCAGTCTCAATAACCGCGAGAAACGGACGATTCGAATCGAATTTCTTAACCTTGCAAGGGAAACCTAAACACACGTCACGTGGTTGCTCCCAGAGTCACACGTGCAACTTTTCCCTTCAATTCCCGCTTCACGGAACAGGCCCACCGCCCTCGACTACACCTCCCCACAGACCACGGTACGTCGGGCTGTGGCGGCCGATGCACCCGCCATTAGCTAGATGTGAACGAATTCAAGACAGTGGGGAGTATATTCCGGCCTCGGTTCAATCCAGTACTTAAGCTTACCGATTACCATATTCTCGGCATGTGGTTAGTGTAACAACCCTGATAAATTACATTTCTAAAGCAATGTCGTTAGCCCAACCCTATGCTTAACCAACAAATAAAAGGGTGAAAAGAATTAGAACAAGTTAAGTTGAAATTCAAATTGAAATTGGGCACATATGAATACCTTTGAATTTTTAAATTAACTTTCAAACCACAAACCAAATGAGGAGTTGCCTGAAACCAAACTTGTAGAACTTTTTATTCTGAACAACTTTCATGTTCAAAAGTTTTTGAAATTCAAATTAGAAAGTGGAGAAAACACCCTATTTGCAACCAGCCCCCTGGAAATTTTCAAATTCTCGCAAATAAGCCCTTAGTCCCTCCTCTCTCTCGCCTCCCCGCCCGACAGCCCGGCCAGGTGGCCGGCGATGCCTGACCGGCGCAAGCCGCCAGGCCAGTGGCCGCCGGCCCTCGCCCCAAGCCCGGCTTTGCCCCCCACCCCCACCGCCGCGCTGCCCAGTCCGCGCTCGCCACGCGCGCCACGCCAGCCCCGCCTCTACTCGCCGCCCGCCGTGCCCAACGGCCGCGCCGCGCCGTGCCGCACCGCCCACCGCGACCCGCCCGCCGCCGAGCTCCACCCGCTCGTGGACAGCCCTCTACAGCCATCCACTGCCCAAATTGAAGTTCCAGCCACCACCACATCATCCCACCGGAGCTCACCGACCCGCTCAACGCCGCCCAGGACCGCCGGAGCACCGCCGCCCGCGCTGTCGCCGCCGCCGCCGCCTCTGGTCACCGCGGACAGCTCGACTCCGACCTCCTCCGCCCAAGCCAAGTACCGGAGCAGCTTCCCCATGTGCCACTGAAGCTTCCCGTCCAGACCAGACCAGAGCCCTCACCCCTTGCCGCCGCCGAGCCCCTCGCCGGAATTTTGGCCGGCCACCGTACCCGAGCCGCCCGAGGACCCAATTGCAGTAATTGAACTTGTAAGATTTCAAGGACCCGGTTGTAAAAGAAAGATTCAAACCTAGATTCAAAATCAGTGAACTTGTAAAATTCGTATAAAATCGTAGAAAATTCAGAAAAATACAAACTCAACTGTTCTGGAACCTTTAGGATAAACTCCACAACTTTTGTTATATGCATCTCCTCAGATTCTAGCTAATTTATGCTCTAAATTAAATAGGCTGTTTAATGACCTTTATTCACAACCATTGTTGTAGACAAGTGCTGGTCCTGAAACTTTTACAGTAGGAGATTTACTTGTTATATAAGTCAGTGTAAAAAGATTAGGCCCAAATTCCATCTCTATCTACACTGTTTATTAAACTTAGTTTCATACCATGTTTGGATAGAATTAATTGTCCCTGCAGTTAGGTAATGAATCACCTAATGAAACTTTTTCTATACTGGTGTAATGGTACCTAGATGCCATAGAAAAATTTAGAGACTTTTTATCTCAAAGGAACCTATTTATTTGATTTATGTGCTAATAACTTACATTAAATCAAGAAAATAGTATCTTAGCTTGGAAAATTCTCATATATTTACTAGATATACTCAGTGGTAGAGGATGCTGTGTAAAACGTTTCATGGACAAAAAACCTGTGCAGGATCCTGTAAAAAAAAATCCTTGAATAACCTAGGTGTGTAATGTCATAATTACTATGCTCTGAAAACCGCATAATAAATCCTATAAAAATTACAGTAGCTCCTACATGATTAAATGAAATCCCTGTAAAAATCTTAGTCTCAGTTTTTGCACCAGTTGTTCTGTACAAAAAGAACAAGAATCTAGCAGCAACCATGTATTATATTTTTCATAATTAATCTGCTGCATGAAAATATCTGAAAATTTTACAGTAAGCTTATCTTTCCCTGATGTGCCTAGATCCAAGGTTTCATGACCAGAAGCTACTCGCTGTAGTAGTTACACTTAAATCTTGTTTCCACGAAGAACATAAGTTCCCATGAACACACACCCCACCTTGCTTAACGAAGTGACTTATTGTACTATTCTACTCTATTAACGATTGCCCACGAATGATAAAGTGACTCACTTCACAACAAAACTCATGTCTTACAGACTGCAACTTTATCGTGAAGCAAATCTTGTCGTTTACCATCACCACTACTTAAACTTGTGCGTTCATGTAGAAACGACTACTCTCGCCGACGGGACTTACGAGCTGGTGCCCGAGTCAGAGAGTGAGCAGCAAGAAGCCCAGGCAAATTTAACTGAAGTAGTTGAAGACCCAGGTCAACGTTCAGACGATTCCCGGACTAACTTTTCGCAAGAAGGCAAGCCCCGGAACATAACCCTATTCCTTTCCTAACAATTATGCAACTCATTACTTTCTTGCTTGTGCATTAAGTTTATAGGAGTTGAATGAAAACTTAGTTGCATGATGTTAGGAACCCATGCTTGAGAACTAGATGTAAGGTTCGATAGAATGCTGTGCTAATAGGACTCCAGTAAAAGCCGAGTGATTTCGTGTCACTCGCGAGAAAATAGGAGTTGAATGTTTACTACACGCTGCAATCATAAGGTCAACAGACGGGCAATGGTACGATGTTTACGATTGAGGCCGTCTGTTTAGTGAAAAATGCTAAGGCTGCAGTGTGTGGTAGTGGTGGTTAAGTCTTTGAACGTACTAAACGCATGCCGAGAATATGGTAATCGGTAAGCTTAAGTACCTGATTGGCCCGGCAAGTGGACGACAACCTACCCTTTGAACTTCGGTCCCACTATATGGCGAGTGCACGAGTGGTCATGACCCGGCGTCGAACCGTGGCGTGGGGCTCGTGTACTCTCGGAGGGTAGCTCCGATCCACGACCCGGAAAGAAAGGGGAAAAGTTGCACGTGTGACTCTAGGAGTAACCACGTGTCGTGTGTTTATGTTTCCCTTGCAAGGTTAAGAAATTCGATTCGAATCGTCCGTTTCTCACGGCTATTGAGACTGCTTAATCACTTTTACCCACAGAGTAAGAAGAGGAACAATGATGATGAATAAACTTGTTGGATGAAATTTAATGCTTCACCATGAATGATATTGGATAGCTGCTTATCTAGAATGGTTAATGAAACTAGAATCTTGAGCTAAAAGTTGAAAGTAAGGACCCACTCGTATATGCTTTTCGGCAAAACAAACCCTTGAGCCAAAAAGCCTTGCATGTCTAGAGTCGGTGGAGTAGCTTCCACTACACGGGTAAGACTTGCTGAGTATTAGCATACTCAGCCTTGCTTGTGGCTCGTTGTCAGGTGAGTCTTTCGAAGACATGTTTGCTAGCTTGACTTGGCCCTGCACTCTGCCTCCGGGATGGTCGGTGGAATGGGATACGCCCCCGGCCAATGGAGATAATGCCGAGTGATGTCTCGTACGGGCTTCACCGAGACATCCTGTATCGTCGAGTAGCTTTCGTTATCTTATTTCCGCTGCAACTTAAACTCTGAAGGACTTAGTGGTTATGATCACTGAAGTACTTGGTTACTAAACTCAAACTTGGTTTGTAATATTCACTTATGATAATTTTGTAAGATCTGCTGGAATGTGGTATTCTCTGGGCTCATCTTCGCATGAGCATTTGTATGTATGGCTTCGATCTGCTCTACCGTGGTTGTATTGGGAGGTTACCCGACAGACCAGTGGATTACTCCGTTTGAAGTGTAAGGTTAACCGAGATTGCCCTAATGGTGATGGTTAATACACTTGAGCCGGATTAATTCAGGTGGTTCTGCCACAGTTAGTACGTTCAAAGACTTAACCACCACTACCACACACTGCGGCCTTAGCATTTTTCACTAAACAGACGGGGCCTCAATCATCAACATAAACATCGTACCATAGCCCCGTCCATCGACCTTATGATTGCAGCATGCAGTAAACAATCAACTCCTGATTTCTCGCGAGTGACAGGAAATCACTCGACTTTTACCGAGTCCTATTAGCATAGCATTCTATCGAACCTTGCATCTAGTGTTCAGAGCATGGGTACCTAGGATCATGCAACTAAGTTTTCATCCAACTCCTATAAACTTAATGCACAAGTAAAGTAGAGTAATAAGTTGCATAAGTTTAAAAAAAATAGGGTTCATGCTCCGGGGCTTGCCTTCTTGGGAAAAGCTAGCTTGGGGCTCGTCCGAACTTGGGCTCGGGTCTTCGAGAGCTTCAGTTAGATGTACTTGAGCTTCACGCTGCTCACTCTCGGATGCGGGCAACAGCTCGTACGTTCCGTCGGCGAGAGTTGTCGATTCTATATGAATGCACCAATATAAGTTATAGTGAGGGTATATGACGATTATTTTCATTCACGTTAAAGTTGTAGTTCACAAAACATCGATTTGGTTGTGAAGTTACTTAGTTGAGATTTCTGTGGGCAATTATTAAAGAGTATAACTTAAACTATTAACTTTATTAAACAAGAAGGGGTTGTGTTATAATAGAAACTGAATTTTCCAAGCACACATGGATTAATCACAACTTCTGGATTAGGTAACTTCTGGTGATGAAATTTTTATTTAGAGCACAATAAGCAGAGACACAAGCACTGTAAAAATTTCAGACATTTTTATGCAGCAGATTAATTATGAAAAAAAGTAAAACACAACCACTGCTAGCACCTAGATATTTTTATACAGAACAAACCATTCAAGTATTGAAGCTAAAACTTTTGCAGGGTGTTAATCTATCCATAAGTGTGTTACTGTAAACTTTTCAGATTTAGACTTTGCCTACAACAGGGGGTACATTTAAAGTCTATTAAACCTTCCATTTAACTTATAGTAAGATTTAGTAAGCAACTGAAGAAAAGCATGTAACAAAAGTTGTTAATTTTTATCTAAAGATTCCAGAACAGTGGAGTTTGTATTTTTCTGATTTTTCTACGATTTTAAATGAATTTTACAAGTTCGCTGTGTTTGATTTTAAAGTTTGAACACAGGTTTACAGATATGCCCCTGGAAACTTGCGTGCAGACTCTTTTAGACATTTCAACCAAAGCAATTGGGTCCCTGGGCGGCGCTGGCATGACGGCCGTCCAGATTCCGGCGAGGGGGCTCGTTGGCGGCGAGGGAAAAATGGTCGGGGAGATCCAGGGAGGTGAGAGCTACCTTGGGTGGCCTTGGTCGGGGTTGGGAGTGGCCGGAGGTGGCTCGTCGGCGCGGAGCAGAGGGGCGGCGACGGGGCGGAACGTCGGCGGCGGTGCTCCGGCGAGAAGGGAACAACGTGGGCAGGTCAAGTAGCTTCGCGGCGTCGAGGGGACCCCGTTTTGAAGCTTGGCTTGGACGGAGGAGCTTCAGTGTGGGCTGTCCACGGAGCAGCAAGGAGCGGCGGCGGCGCGGGCAGCGCTGGAGGTGCTTCGGTGGCTCTGGGCAACAATGGGTGGTGCAGTGAGCTGCGGTGGGGTGCTGTGGTGGTGGTGGAAGACTCAGCTCTGGCAAAGGGTGGCTGGAGAGGTGAGCTCCACGGTGAGCTGAGCACGACAGCATTAATGGTGGCGGCGGCGGCGTTCTAGTGGTTGGGCGCGCGAGGGGGGGGGGGGAACTCAGCTTGGCCTTTTGTAGGCAGCAGAGGGGCGGGAGGAGGGGCGGGACTTGTCTGTGAGACGCGGGTGCGGGCGGCCCGACGGGGGGCGCGCGACTGGCCGCGGCAGGCGGTGAACAGAAGCCAGCGCAGCGTGCGGCAGGCGCGGGCAGGGGACTGGGCGCTGAGGATTTGGCGTGTGAAGCTGGAGATCACGCGGCGCACGGGTTGGGCGAAGAGGTGCAGCAGCTGCCTTGCCAGGCGGCGAGTGCAGCGACTGGCGGAATGCTGCGGAGACACGGGCACGACGCGGTTCGTCTATTGGGCATGGGGGCGGCGAGCAGGGCGTGGGTCGCCGGCGCGCGCGTGGCGTGCGCGGATAGGGGAGGAACGCGGCGTGCGGGCGCGGCCAGGCATTGGCTTGGCACCTAGCGCGGTCAGGCATCGCCGGCCAAGTTGCCTGCGGCGACTGCGTAGCGGCGAGGGTCGGGCGAAGCGAGGGCCGCAGCGAAGCTGAGGGTCGGTCGAAGCGAAGGGTCGGCGAGTGAAAGGGGTCGGGCGAAACGGAAAGGGTCGGGCGAACGGCTGCACGTCGGAGGGTCGGGCGAGACGGAAGGGTCTGCAGCGAAATAGAAGAAAAGGCACGGGCTGGTTCGCAAATCCAAGTGTTTCTCAACTTTTTGTGTTGCAACTCGAAAATCCTTCAACGCGAAAGTTGTTCAAAATGGAAAGTTCTACAAGTTTTGCTTCAGGCCAAAGTTTATTCGAGGTCTAGTTTTTAGAAGTTATTTTTAAAAACTTATTAAGTTGAAATTTCTCTTAATTATTTATGCACCGCTTTAAGGTAAAGAGGCTCATTTCGCAATTTAAACACCTGGGGTGTTACAGCTATACAGTGTGGTTTCGACACTTTTAAACTGTATATACACTGAAATGTGGTTTTGAAAATTTTATTATGTTATACACGTCATAATATGCTTATGATAAAAATATCACAATATGCCAGCACCGCATCCTCCGGCGCCCGCGCGCCCTGAGCTCCGACGCCCGTCCCGGCCAAGCACCGACGCCCCAAGCTCCCTGCGCCGCCGCCTCCACGCTCGCACGACGCTGCTCCACCTCCCCGCCACGGTGGCACCACCCCTTCCCACTGCAGGACCGCGCCTCAGCCTTCTCCCCGAGACGTGGCAAAAGGTTGTTTTTCTTGTTTTCAGTTTTATTTATTTTTCCATTTCAACTCTAAATATGAATGTTCTACAATATATTTATCAAGTAATTTTGATGTAGGTTATTAATGTTTTATACATGCATGTGATATTGGAAATGTCAACGTAATTTGAATATGGTCCCTTTTTTAATTCGAGTGTGCAACGTGAATGTTATTTTCATTATTGTAGTTATTTCTTTTTTTCATTTGATGTGAAATCTGAATGTTATTATTATATTTGTGCTCTCAATTTGAATAAAACATATGTACTCTAGTTGTCAAAGCTGCAAACATATGTAACTTGAATGTGAAATTTGATTTTCTATTTTGATGTAGTTTATTAATGTTTTATTAATTTAAATGTGAATGTTATTTTTATTATTGTAGTTATTTTTATTTTTCATTTGATGTCAAGTGAATGTGAATGTTATTTTGTATCCATTGTAATATTTTTATCTGTTTTAATATTAGCAAGTTAATGTGAATGTTAATTTGTATTATGAATGAAAAAAGATGTCAAATATGAAAGTATGCATGTTATTCATTTGAATGATGGTTAGTGAAATTATGTTTGCGAGCTTTGTTTAATTTTGTATTATGAATGAATTATTGTAACACTCTAATGATATAATATAAGACATTATCTTTGCCAAAAAAGATGGATCAACCGTCGTCGTCATCCCCGCAAAGGGAGCATGCAACACCGGAAATTGACGAAATCGAGCGAATTGCATCCCAGGTGTCGTGGGACGACATTGCCACGTTGGTGTGCAAACCGGTAACGACGATGCGGATGTGAAGGGTTACAGTGAGGCTATGCTAGCCCAAAACAAAATTTTCTACCCCATATACCAGGAATGCTGCAGTTATAGATCACAGAATTACCACTAGACGCGCGGGTGCGGAACTTCTTTAGTGCGTCGGTGTAGTTTGTATGGTAGCTGACAGTGCAGTTGCGAGACCTTCTCACGTGCAGCTCGTCCTTGTGCAACAGATGCAGCACCTCCAAGGTATCCACACGTACGGTGGCGGAAGCGTCACGATCCGGACTGCTAGGTCCGCGAGGGTGATGAAGGCGTGGGCATGGAGAACAGATGGCAGCCGGGCAACTTCGGTCAACCCTAATCCCTACGCCCACCTCTGCTTATATATCCCTTTAGGCGCCCACTAATGGGCTCAACCGAGGCCCTTTAGTGCACCTAAAGCCCAGACTGATTTGGATCAAATCCGCATCAGGCTTCCAGCCCCCTAAGTATGTGACCCTATGGGCTCGTGCACAAATAGACATGGCCCGAGTACTCCTACTCGGCCAATAGTTGACAGCGGCCTCTAGCAAGACGTGTCAACTCCTATGCATGCACAAAGATCAAATCAGATGAGCCTTCACAATCTCATATACATGCTATTCCCTTTGCCTCACGATATTTGGTCTAGCTCCAAGCTGACCTCTCTTTCTCGATACTGTGATTTGGAATCCTTGGTTAACACTTAACCCCAGCATGGCCATGCATTTCTTGATCTGTTCACTCGAGGGGCCCAGAGATATCTCTCTCAAATAGAGAGGGGCAAATCTCATCTTGACTGACCATGTCTCACAGCATGCTTCTTGACAAACCCGAGAACTAACTTTATAACTACCCAGTTACGGAATAGCGTTTGATAGCTTCTAAGTAGGTCGGTTCACATCTTGAGCACATGTGACAATCTCAGGTCTAAGGACACAGCGTACACAATATGAATTAAGAAATCACTATTTCTTGAGTTGGGTCTTGCATATCTTGATCTCACCCGTCTCACTAATTCTCGTATGAGATGAAATTTCTGCAGTGCATGTTTGTTCTTCTGGTGATTCATTGGCTCCTTAGCCTGCGCTATCACCCCATTGTTGTCACAGTGGAGATTCAATGGGCTAGACGCATTTGGAAACACACCAAGCTCAATGAGGAACTTCCTCAACCAAACACCTTCCTTCGCAGCTTCCGAAGCTGCAATGTACTCGGCTTCCGTCGTAGAGTCGGCCACCATATCTTGCTTGGAACTCTTCCAACTCACAGCACCACCATTCAATGTGAATATAAAACCTGATTGTGACTTTGAATCATCTTTGTCAGTTTGGAAGCTAGCATCAGTGTAACCCGTTATAGTGAGCTCCTCCTCACCTCCATAGACTAGGAACACACCTTTAGTCCTTCTAAAGTACATAAGGATGTTTTTCACAGCTGTCCAGCGACTCTCACCTGGATCAGACTAATACCTGCTCGTAGCACTTAGAGCATATGAGACATTTGGACGTGTACTTATCATTGCATACATGATTGAACCAATTGCCGAAGCGTATGGAACCTTGCTCATGCGATCCCGCTCATCAGTCATCGATGGACACTGAGTCAGGCTGAGATGCATACCATGTGACATAGGCAAGAACCCTTTCTTTGATTGTTCCATACTGAAACGTTTTAATACCTTGTCAATGTAAGTATCTTGGCTTAATCCTATTAGCCTCCTTGATCTATCTCTATAGACCTTTATGTCTAGAATATATGCGGCTTCCCCTAAGTCCTGCATAAAAAAACTATTTTTCAGTGAAGTCTTTACGAATACCATTCCCAATCAATAGTATGTCATCTACATACAGTATTAGAAATGCGACAGAGCTCCCACTTTCCTTCTTGTAAACACAAGCTTCTTCTTCGTTCTGAAGAAAAGCAAACCCTTTGACTACTTCATCAAAATGAATATTCCAACTCCGAGATGCTTGCTTCAACCGATAAATGGATTTCTGAAGTTTGCATACCTTTCCAGCATTAGTCGGATCGACAAAACCTTCGGGTTGTATCATATACACGTCCTCATCTAGGTTTCCATTCAGGAAAGTTGTTTTGACATCCATCTGCCATATCTCGTAATCGAAATACGCAGTTGTTTCTAGAATGATCCGAATAGATTTAAGCATCGCTACGGGAGAGAATGTCTCGTCGTAGTCAACTCCTTGAACTTATCTAGACCCCTTTGCGACAAGTCGAACTTTATAGATGTGAACATTTCCATCCATGTCATTCTTCTTCTTATAGATCCATTTGCACTCAATGGCTTTAACACCATCCGGCGGGTCAACCAAGTTTCAAACTTGATTGTCTCCCATGGAGTCTATCTCGGATCTCATGGCACTCTGCCATTTCTCAGAATCTGGGTCCATCATCACTTCTACATATGTCGCAGGCTCATCATTGTCTAACAGTAATATCTCGCGCGCCGCGCGGAGCCTCACCGACCTTCGTGGCTGCGGTGGTTCTTCTCTTGCCACGGGTTCTTCAACTTGTTCTGCAGCATCACTTGTTGAATCCTGCCCGAATGGCTCCTCTTGAACTTCTTCAAGATACACCTTTTGTCCACTTTTCTCCTTCCTGAGAAACTCTTTCTCTAAGAAAACACTATTCCGAGCGACAAACACTTTGCCCTCTGATCGATTGTAGAAATAATATCCTAAAGTTTCCTTTGGATAGCCCACGAATATGCACTTGTCCAACAGAAGTCGCTTGACAAAAACTTCACATCTCCAAATATTTAGAAAAGACAAGCTGGGACTCTTCCCAGTCCACATCTCATATGGTGTCTTAACTACGGATTTAGATGGTACCCTATTTAGTGTGAAAGCTGCTGTTTCTAGAGCGTAACCCCAAAATGATATCGGTAGGTCCAACTGGCTCATCATCGACCGAACCATGTCCAACAAAGTCCGATTACGTCGCTCGGACACACCGTTTCCCTGAGGTGTTCCAGGCGGCATGAGCTGTGGAACAATTCCGCAACTCTTCAGATGATTGCTAAACTCGTGGCTCAAATACTCGCCTCCTCGATCAGATCGCAAGGCCTTAATTTTCTTGCCACGTTGATTTTCAACTTCATTCTGAAATTCCTTGAACTTTTCAAAGGTTTCAAACTTATGCTTCATCAAATAGACATAGCCATATCTACTCAAATCATCAGTGAAAGTTATGAAGTATTGGAATCCTCCTCTAGCAGTTGTGCTCATTGGTCCACACACATCAATATGTATGAGTTTCAGCAAGTCTGATGCTCTTTCTGGAAAACCTGTGAATGGCGTCTTGGTCATTTTGCCTAGCTAACAAGACTCGCATGTCTTGTATGATTCAAAATCAAACGAAGTTAGAAGTCCATCCATATGGAGCTTCCTCATGTGCTTTTCGCTTATATGACCGAGACGACAACGCCACATGTAGGTAGGACTCAAATCATTAGGCCGAGGCCTTTTAGCACTTACATTATAGATAGGTGATTCATCAAGATTTAAAATGAATAAGCCATTCACAATGGTCGCATAAGCCACAAACATGTCATTCTTAGAGATCACACAACCATTGTTTTCACTCGCAAATGTATAACCATCCTCCATCAAACATGAAGGAGATATAATGTTTTGACTCATACTTGGAACAAAATAACAATTATTTAACTCCACAATAAATCCTGACGGGAGGTGGAGTTGCATCGTCCCGACCGTCAAAGCAGCAACCCTTACATTATTGCCCAAGCGGAAATACTTCTCCTCTTTCCACGCTTCTACTTCTTGTCATTCCCTGCATTGAATTGCAAATGTGAGCAACCGATCCGGTATCAAATACCCAAGAATTGACATAAGAATCAGCGAGGAATATTTCTATAATATAAACAACAAGCGTACCTGAGTTGGAACTACTCTTACTTCCACAGTTCTTCAACAAAGCCGGGTACACCTTGCAGTTTCTCTTCCAGTGACCTTTCTCACCACAGTGATAGCACTCATCGTCTGCAGTGGGTCCAGTTTTAGCCTTGGGTGCTAGGTTCGGCTTGGGGTTCTCAACCTTAGCCTTACCCTTCTTCTTCCAAGAAGAACTCTTCTTCTTGAAGTTAGGCTTATTCTGGACCGCCATCACATGGCTGCCGCCCATGCTTTTCTTGATGTCACTCTCTACTATCTTGAGCATGCCGCACAGCTCATTCAAGCCCTTTTCAGCCCCGTGCATGTGGTAGTTCGAGATGAATTTCCCATAGCTCGGCAGTAAAGACGCAAGAATGAAATTAGTGGCCAACTCTTGGCCTAGTGGGAAGCCCAGCTTCTCCAACCTCTGCGTGTAACCAACCATCTTGATCACATGCGGCCCTACTGCTGTGCCCTCTGCAAGCTTGGTCCCATGGAAGGCCTTAGCGACATTGAACCTTTCAGTCCTGGCATGCGTCTGAAACATGTCCTAAAGCGCCACGATAATATCGTGCGCCTCATGGTTGGTCTCGAACTGCATCTGCAGGTCGGGCTCCATGCAAGCAAGCATAAGGCAACTCACTTCAAGATTGGCATCCTGTGCCTTCTTGTAAGCACTCTTTTCAGCGTTAGTTGCATTATCAGCAGGTTCTTGTGGTAATGGGGTGTCCAGAAAATCTTCCTCTTTCTCAGCCCTGAGAACAATTCTCAGGTTGCGGATCCAATTCGCATAATTATTCCCATTCAATTTGTCCTTCTCAAGGACCATGCACAAAGTAAAAGATGTGGTGGTGCTGGGTTCCATTGATCTACAACAAATAATAATGCAAAATACTAAGACAAACGTATCCATGATAGAGTAAATTACATTAAACATTTTAACAGAATGTACTCCCACTAAAATCAATATCCCTCAATTGATACTTAGTGATTCAAGACCCACAACTAACAAGTCGACTAGTGAGCTTTAGCATCACCGTTAGAAGACAGGTGGATCGGTAAGCAACACTTTGCTAATCATATCACATATGACTCTTGTTGTTGGGTGACATCTCTATGTCTCGGCTCCCAACCCTTATGCCCCAAAGTCCTTAACCATTAAGATGACTTGGTTCGAGATAACCAACCCTTTATGTGTGTAAGTATCCGATACGAACTCATCAAGTCAACGAAAACTAGTGGCACTCTAATCTCATAGACCCACCACTAATCGTACAAGACCCATGATGAAGCAAGGTTTAGTTGGGAGGGCCCATAAACTTAAATATTGTGAGGGATCAATCGAATTACTTCTATCGAATGCAAAAACCCTATTTTCGCATGTAGAAGTAAAAAATTGAGGATAAACATTCACATAGAGACACGATGGCCCATTAATACATGTCGATCTCCATCACCATGCTTCTGTCCATCAAGGTGCCAAAACGGTCCGGCCTCAGCTGCAGGGACGTTTGGACAGTCCGAACATCCCAGGGATGTTCGGACGTCCGAACGTGCTCGCCTGCACTCCATGCTTCATGTACCATGCTGGTCTTCCTCCAAGCGATGAATTCCTCCAAGAACTATAACTATGGTAATCTAGTTACATGGTCGGATTTGAATCATCATCACATGTTGGCTCGCAAGCCATTACATCAAATGCGGCAAATACATATGGCTCCAACCATATTGCCTTACACATGACACGCAGATCATGCATCAATTACATACATGCATCACGTACACATATAGGCCATACCGATCACAAGATCCTGCAAAACAGAATTAGACGTTCTACCGTCGGTGAAACTTAAACTGCTGATATCTCCACCTTCCAGGCCGAATTTGGCAAATCTAAATTTATCGAACCGGCAAAGCACATTGATTTCATGTGTAAATTTTCTGTAGATGAATTTTCATATAAAAATCGCATCAATCTGAGTTTGTATGCAAAAGTTATGGCTGTTTTACCGAACATCATATTTTCTGCAAATTCTCTCAACCGGGTAGCAGATCCAATCTGTCATCACGCATCATATGCATCTGGCGACCCATCCTAGGTTTTGATTCGACTAATCTTATTGTTCTCCTCCTGCTACGACTGGGTTTACGTGTATCACTTAACTCCGATCGCAACGAGGACACGAAATAGGATTAGGGTTTCATCTACGCCTCGCATATCTCCATATGCACACATCCGAACCTATAACGAAGCACCTACGGCTCTGATACCACTGAAGGATTATGGGGAGGCTACGCTAGCACAAAACAAAATTTTCTACCCCATAAACCAGAAACGCTGCAGTTATAGATTACGGAATTACCACTAGACTCGCGGGTGCAGAACTTCTGTAGTGCGTCGGTGTAGTTTGTACGGTAGTTGGCAGTGAAAGTTGCGAGACCTTCTCACGTGCAGCTCGTCCTTGTGCAACAGATGCAGCACCTCCAAGGTATCCACACGTACGGCGGTGGAAGCGTCATGATCTGAACTGCTAGGTCCACGAGGGTGATGAAGGCGTGGGCATGGAGAACAGATGGCAGCCGGGCGACTTCGGTCAACCCTAATCCCTGCGCCACCTCTGCTTATATATCCCTTTAGGCGCCCACTAATGGGTTCAACCGAGGCCCTTTAGTGCATCTAAAGCCCAGACTAATTTGGATCAAATCCGCATCAGGCTTCCAGCCCCTTAAGTGTGTGACCCTATGGGCTCGCGTACAAATAGACATGGCCTGCTCCTACTCGGCCAATAGTTGACAGCAGCCTCTAGCAAGACGTGTCAACTCCATGCTTGCGCAAAGATCAATTCAGACGAGCCTTCAGAATCTTATATACATGCTATTCACTTTGACTCACAATATGTGTTCTAGCTCCAAGCTGACCTCTCTTTCTCGATACTTTGATCCGGAATCCTTGGTTAACACTTATCCCCAGCATGGCCATGCATTTCTTGAACCGGTCACTCGAGAGGCCCAGAGATATCTCTCTCAAATAGAGAGGGGCAAATCCCATCTTGACTGACCATGTCTCACAGCATGCTTCTTGACAAACCTGAGAACTACCTTTATAACTACCCAGTTACGGAATAACGTTTGATAGTTCCTAAGTAGGTCGGTTCACATCTTGAGCACATGCGATAATCTCAGGACTAAGGACACAACGTACACATTGTGAATTGAGAAATCACTATTTCTCGAGTTGGTTTTGTCCAGCCACATGTTATACATGCACCACCCACATTATTGGTTTGACATCTCCATGTCTATGACTTGTGAAACATAGTCATCAACTAATGCATGTGCTAGTCTAATATTCATATGTGTCCATACATGAACTCCGACTAGGAACAACATTAGAATAACCATACAAGTAAAGAGTCTCACAAACCATTCACATAATTGCCAATCAATACAAGTTGCCTTTTCATAGATATTCAATGAACACATATATAATACATCATGGATACAATGAAATATGATCATCTCTATGATTACCTCTAGGGCATATTTCTAACACGATGATGGTATGCAATCTGGGGACGATGATGATGACGACGACCCCGAAAACGAAGGACTTGGGATTGGACATGGGGGTTGGGTAGACGGCGTGTGGCATGATCCGATAGATCCACCCCCTACCACTCCAAGCGAACGCCGTTCAAGGTCGGAGTTTGATCTAGACTACATTTCGAATCCAGTTCAGGTAATGACTACACGCAATTAATTACCATCTAGCTTTTAGTATACGTTTTTCAAAGACTACGCGTAATCACTAGTCGAAATCCTATTATCCAAGGAGGCAGCTCCGACAGGAAGGAGTAAACGCCGATGCCGACCCCCAAGCCCCACAAAGGAAGAGCTTCAAGGCAATGATAGCTCCAGTCCGGAACCTCAACATACGACCTCTAGCAACCAAAGCAAGAGGAAACGGGGTCAATGAGGAAGGAACCGGTATCCCGAAGGCCAATGGACGGTCAATGCAGTTAACGCAGCAGGTGAGCCCATATAGCCTCCTGAGGTGCGTGCAAAGTTTCGGAACGCAATTGGTTCTATTATCAGAACAAAGATGGTTTTGGATCCAATGATTCCTGATTGGCTAATGGTTCCTGAGGGGAAGAAAGAAGCGATGTTGGCACTGTTGAGCAAAACATTTATTTTGCCACGAGGAACTCAGGAAAAAGTTAAGCATTATCCTAAGAAAGATGTTGGGTGAAACTTTCCGCCGGTGGAAGAGTGATCTGAATACCAAGTATGTCCAGAAGGGCCGAGAGCCATTTGCATATTACAAGGAAATCACACCGGCATAGTAGGAGGAGTTTTTTCAGCAAAAGATTTCTGAGGAAGCTCTAGCCCTAAGCCAAATGAATAGAGAACTTGCACAGAGCAACATACATAGAGTTCATCTTGGGCTGGGTGGATACCAAAGGAAGGTCGGTTAGTGGTAGCGCAATAGAGAGGCAGCAATAGCCGTCGGGCAACCCGACCCTTTTGAAGACTCAGATGAACGTGGCTGGCGGTGGCTTCAAGCAAGGAAACCTACTATAGTGGATGGCAAGCCTAAGTTTGATCAACCCGAAACTGAAGCCGTTGCACAAAAACTGTACGAACTTGTCGAGCTCCAGAAGCAAGGAAAGTTCAAAGCCAAGAGGGACAAGGATCTGCTCAGTACAGTCATTGGGTCCAAAGAGCATGGAGGCCGCGTCAGAGGCTTGTCCTATAAGTTGACTATTGAGGTTTCCTAGCGTCACGAAATAAATCCGCAAGCGCACGGATACTATTGTAGCTTTCACCCAGGAGTATTCCAAGGGTATTGTATCCACTGAGGAACGTGTGTATATTCTCTAAGGTTCAGGTTCATCCAAGGACACCACACCACTTAGAGGCAAGGGTCAGAGAGGATTCCTAAGGCTAAGAATCAAAGGTAAGATAAAACTATCCTAGTCGCTCGCTTTGGGCTACTAACTTCCCCCACAATAAGACTGGTGAGCTCCAGTAATATGGCACTGGGATATACCCGAACGGGGAGGGTTCCGCTGGATAGATAGCGCTGTCATCACCTGCTACCTACCTCATCTAACCATGGGATATACCACAATCAACAGGTAAGTCTAGTCTAGACACCACGTCTACACTATCGTTACTGCCTTTGGGATGAGCTGAGGAGCCGCCACGTGGAAGGGGTATGTTGGTGGCCATCATCCTAGTTCGACCGAACCAGGTAGGTCGACCGAACCAGACTGGCCGCCAACCGACTTCAGCTTCCTGTATAAGGCTGTGAGGTGGGCCCTATGTAATGTGAACGAGGGTTCCCGATCTTCCGAAAGGTTCTGATAACTCTCGATTTGGTGGAGTCGCGACACGAATCGATCCGGCTTCCGGCAACACGTCCCGAAAACCCCGCAATCGTAGCACCACGTCTCCTCAGGTTATCGACCGGCGAATACACGGTCGACCTCGCCAAGAAGGCTAATCCCTGCCTGCGAATCGAAGAACACAAGCAAGAACAAGGAAGATTGCAAACCAATTGCATATGTATGATTAGCTCACGAGTTGGGGTCTCACAAGCCGAGTACGGCGAAACTGTTATTGACAGAATAATCTAAGTAAACCCGAATCCTAACGAGGGCGGCGGCTACTGATATATAGGGTTTAGGGTCGTGTCCAAGTACCTGGACGCAACCCTAAAGGACTCGACGACGATACACGGCCCAAAGGCCAAAATACGGTGACGCAGCACCGGGACAGATTCTGGACGCCAACTTCCTCGGACCATTCCCGACGACTCATAATGAATTTTGGCCTCAAACCAACGCCATTGGAAGCTCTATCAAATTGTCTTTCCACCCATATGTAGATTGTCGAAATCGGACTTCGGATGCGGCCTGGGCGTCCAATTCAAGTCAAACTGCTCCTGGACTCCGAGGTGGACTCGAAGTTGAGTTGTATTGGGCCTCCACATAGCTTGGACGTCCCTTGCTGTCCCTCCACGACTCCATGCTCCTCTCCATGTGTCATCTTATCTTCTCCTTGGTTTCTAATCACAATATAAACATTAGGTAGCAAACTATTCTCAAAACTATTAAGAGAAACACTTAGGAGCGAGCTCACCTCTAAATTTAATTGTCGCGCGCGAGCTCTTGTGATTGGACCTTGAATGGTTTGGATGTCCAGCGAAGAAGCCTCGTGTATATCCGTAGGAGTGATGTCCTCATCATCCTCCCCCTCTTGAATTTGAGTCGTCCTCGACTCAAGCGCATCATCTTCTCCCAAGTAAGGCTTCAAATCTGAAATGTTAAAGGTGGGACTAACCCCGAACTCGGGAGGCAACTCAAGTTTGTATGCATTATCATTAATTTTCTTAATTATTTTGAAACGACCATCAGCTCTAGGCATTAACTTGGACTTTCTCAATTCTGGAAAACGTTCTTTTCTCAAATGTAACCACACTAGATCACCTTGTTCAAGTTTTAACTCTCTTTTACCTTTGCTACCAGCAACTCTATATTTTTCAGTCATCTTTTCAATGTTGTGCTTAGTTGTGTCATGCATTTTCAATATAAATTCAGCATGTTTCTTAGCATCACTATGAATTTTGTCAGTAGTAGGTAAAGGTAAGATATCAATAGGAGCACGGGGGTTGAAACCATACACTACCTGAAAAGGACTTACCTTTGTGGTAGAATGTGTTGCCCGATTGTATGCAAACTCCACGTGAGGCAAGCATTCTTCCCTCATATTCAAATTCTTCTTCAAAACAGTCCTCAACATGGTGCCCAAGGTACGGTTCACCACCTCTGTTTGTCCATCAGTTTGTGGATGACAAGTGGTAGAAAATAATAATTTTGTCCCCAACTTGTACCACAAAGTACGCCAAAAGTGACTCAAAAATTTCGCATCACGATCTGAAACAATAGTAGAAGGCATACCATGCAAGCGTACAATCTCGTGGAAAAAGAGGATAGCAATATGAACAGCATCATCACTTTTATGACATGGTATAAAATGAGCCATCTTAGAAAATCGATCCACCACAACAAAAATGCTATCCATCCCCCTCTTAGTCCTAGGCAATCCCAAAACAAAGTCCATAGAAATATCGGCCCAAGGAATAGAAGGAACAGGAAGAGGCATGTAAAAACCATATGGATTCAAACGAGACTTAGCTTTCTGACATGTAGTGCAGCGAGCAACGAACCTCTCAACGTCGGTCCTCATCTTTGGCCAAAAGAAATGTGTGGTCAAAACATCCTCCGTCTTCTTTGCGCCAAAATGTCCCATCAAACCTCCTCCGTGTGCTTCCTGTATCAACAAAAGACGAACGGAACCAACTGGAATGCACAGGCGGTTAGCTCTAAACACAAATCCATCATTGACCACAAACTTGTTCCATGTACGTCCCTCTTTACAATTAAGTAACACTTCTGTAAAATAAGGATCAAGCGCGTATTGTTCTTTAATTGATTCAAGCCCAAAAATCCGACAATCAAGTTGGGACAGTAAGGTATATCGTCTAGACAAAGCATCAGCAATCACATTATCCTTCCCTTTCTTATGCTTAATAATGTAAGGAAAAGATTCAATGAACTCAACCCATTTAGCATGTCTACGGTTCAGATTATTTTGAGAATGAAGATACTTAAGCGCTTCATGATCAGAGTGTATAACAAATTCTTTAGGCCACAAATAATGACGCCACGTCTCTAAAGAACGTACAAGAGCATACAATTCTTTATCATACGTAGAATAATTCAGAACAGGGCCATTTATTTTTTCGCTAAAGTATGCAACGGGTTTACCATCCTGCATCAAAACACCACCAATACCAACTCCACTAGCATCACAAGCGAGTTCGAAAGTCTTACCAAAATGCGGAAGTTGCAGCAACGGCACATGCGTAAGCTTGTCCTTCAAAGTGACAAATGACTCCTCTTGTGCTTTTCCCCAACGAAACACCACACCCTTCCTCGTCAACTCATGCAGCGGTGCAGCAATGGTGCTGAAATCTTTGACGAAGCGGCGGTAGAAACCTGCAAGACCAAGAAAACTCCTCACCTGTGTGATGTTTTAGGGCAACGGCCAACTCTCAATGGCTTCAATTTTCGTCTCATCCACCTCAATGCCCTGTGGAGTAACAACATAGCCAAGGAAAGAAATTCGATCGGTGCAAAAGGTGCACTTCTCAAGGTTAGCAAACAATTGCGCTACTCTCAACGCATCAAAAACAGCACGTAAGTGATCCATATGTTCATCCAAAGACTTGCTGTAAATCAATATGTCATCAAAGTAAACCACCACAAATCGACCAATAAAAGCCCTCAAAACCTCATTCATCAAGCGCATGAAGGTACTAGGTGCATTGGTTAAACCAAAAGGCATCACTAACCACTCATACAACCCAAATTTAGTTTTAAAAGCAGTTTTCCTTTCATCTCCAAGCTTCATTCTTATTTGGTGGTAACCACTACGCAAATCAATCTTTGTGAAAATTATAGAACCACACAACTCATCAAGCATGTCGTACAACCTAGGAATAGGATGACGATATCGAATAGTAATATTATTAATGGCTCTACAATCAACACACATACGCCACGAACCATCTTTCTTAGGAACCAAAAGCACAGGAACAGCACAAGGACTAAGGCTCTCACGTACATACCCACGGTCCACAAGGTCTTGGACTTGTCGCTGAATTTCTTTAGTCTCCTCGGGGTTGGTTCTATAGGCAGCACGGTTTGGCAGAGCGGCGCCGGGGATCAAATCAATTTGATGTTCTATTCCTCTCAAAGGTGGCAGCCCCGGAGGTATCTCAGCTGGAAAAACGTCCGCGTACTCCTGCAAAATGTTAGTAACCACAGGACGCAAAGAGCTAGCAATATCATGAAGTGAAAATAAGGTTCGTTTGCAAAACAAGGCATAGCAAATATCATCAGCAGAAATTTCAGCGAGGTCACATTTTGTTGCGAGCATAACTTGACCCCCTAATTTAATTCCCTCGGCCTCAGATTTATGAGTGTGTTTCTCCTTTTTAGGTGGGAACATAGAATTAGCAACTTGCTGATTTTCAGATTTATCATTACTCAAACTAGCAGCTCTTTCTTGATCGGCTTGTGCAATTTCAGCAGGTGTCAAAGGAACCAAAGTAATTTTCTTCCCTTTATGCATGAAGGTATAATTATTACTTCTACCATGGTGTGTAGCATCATTATCATGTTCCCATGGACGACCCAACAAAAGTGAACAAGCTTGCATAGGTACCACATCGCAATCAGCAAAATCAGCATATGCACCAATGGAAAAAGAAACTCTGCAAGTTTGTGTTACCTTAGCTTTACCGGAGTCATTTAACCACTGAACATAGTATGGATGTGGATGTGGTCGTGTGGTCAAGCCAAGCTTCTTGACCAGATCTGAACTCACCAAGTTGTTGCAGCTTCCTCCATCAATAATCACATGAGCACGTCGCTGCTTGATGACGAAAAAGGTCTGGAACAAATTGTGTCGCTGCAACCTCTCAGGCTGCTGTATTTGCGTGCTGAGTACACGCTGAACAATAATGTTCAAGAAGCCCGCAGTCTGTCCACCATGAATGACCAGGTTGTCGACGTCCTCAGCAGCGACCGCTTCATCATCATCTTCTATGTCGGAGGTGCTGATGTAACCTCCATCTTCTGTCGCCAAATATGCCCGCTGACTTGGGCAATCCTTCTTCACGTGTCCAATCCCATGGCAGCGATAGCATTGAATGCCGGAGGTGCGTCCCGTCGATGCAGCGGATGAAGAACTCTGAGCTGGGGCCTGCACAACATTGTTACCTGAATCTGCAGCACGTGAAGAAGATTTGTTTGGTGTAGTCGAAACACCACTCGTCGTTGTTTTCTTGCCCGCTGGTGGAGGTGCTCGAAAACTCGAAGGCTTGGGCACCCCTGAAAGCGCCGGTGTGCGTGAGGCAAAGGACGTCCGGGCGCCGGTCCTGTCCTGTAGCTGACGACCCTGCAATTCCTTCTCTGCAAGCATAGCAAACTTGAATAACTGGTTGATAGTAGTGAAATCCTTATAATCAACTATGTCCTGAATCTCGCGTCTCAGACCCGAATAAAAACGAACGAGAGCATCCTTGGGTCCCTCAACTATCCCGCAACGCATCAAACCCTTCTGAAGCTCACCATAGTAGTCCTGCACAGATTTAGTACCCTGATCTAAACGCATCAAACTGGCACACAGTTCTCTATGATAAGAAGGAGGAACAAACCTATCACGCATAGCAACCTTGATGTGTTCCCAAGTAGTAGGTGCAAGACCTGAAGCAACTAAACCAGTCCACCAAATGATAGCAAAATCTTTAAATTCAATAGTGGCTTGGCGAACTCTATGTTGCTCAGGCACTAGGTGGGCACTAAATTTTTGGTCAACCGTCATCTCCCAATCAAGATATCCCTCAGCATCATAATGTCCAGGAAAAGACGGTATAGTAAATTTAACCTTAGCATATGTAACACCCAAAATATAGGAGTTAAAATTTCTAAAAGTATTTGCATAAAAATCATAAATTAAAATTTGTGCATGCATCTTTAATTCTTTTCTTCTCCTATTTCTTTCTTTCAGCCAGCCCAATTTCTCCTCTTCTTCTTTTTTTTTTCCCGCGGCCGACCCAGTGGCCGATTTCCTCACCCGACCCTTGCTTTCACCGACAGCTGGGACCCACATGTCGGCGCTTTCTTCTTCTTCTCTCTTCTTTCCTTACCCAGAGTCCAGAACGACTCCGAGCTGCTGTTTGTACCCCGTTCTCTATCTTTCTTCTTATCCCGAGTCCTGATCGATTTCCGCAGCACCGCCTTCCTAATCTCGGCCGATCTGCCCCTATAAAATCCTGCCAAAGCCCCGCTTTGCAACCCACGCCAAACTCAAATCTTTTCCTCTACTCAACCCTGTCGCGCGCCGCTAGAAGTTGCGCCTCGGAGGAACGCCGCCGACCCGTGTCGCCGATTCTCCGTCGACTCGCCGATCTGCAGCTCCCCTGCCGTCTTCAACTCTCGCCAGAGCTCCGCAGTTGGTGAGCATCAAACCGCACTAGATTCCTCTCTCTCTCTTGCTCCGCCGCCCACCAGATTGCTCGCCGGACCCCTGTTTCCACCCGCCGCCATGGCCGCCAGTTCACAACCGCCGCACAGCCACCTCGTGATCACCCTCACCTAAACCGTACCGCCCACTCACTTCCCGCCATAGATCCAGCTTGAATTGAGCCCTGGAACACCAGATTTGGTGAAGCTCCGGCCGTCCGCCGCCGCACACGCTCGCCGCCGATGCCCAGTTAAAACTCCACCTCGCCCGACCCTATGCCCAGTTAAAACTCCGCCTCGCCCGACCCTTTTGTTCTGTCGAGCCGACCCTTCCTTTGCCGCTCGATCTAGATCTAACGGCCAGAATCAATCTTCACTTTACCCGGCCGATTTACCCGACCCACTCTTTACTCAGCCAATTCGCCCAACCCTTACTCCGCCGATTCGTCTGATCCGCCGCCGATTCTGATCCAACGGACCAGATTTATCCGACCCTAGCTGATCCCGAAACTTTTGCAGGAAGATCCCTAAGTTTTCCAGGAATCAACCCGCAGTCCAGATCAGTAGAAAATAATTAGAGTTGAGCCCTTTCTTTTTCTGTCCCGACCCTTACTCCGTCATCGCTTGTGGAAGACGGAGTTGTTGAAGACTTCGTATAGGGTACAACGGTTTATCGTTATAGACAGTTGTGTCTCTTTTATACGGAGTGTAATATTGTTAAATACTTTACTTAGTTACTTTTGAGCATTGTCTTTGATATATTACACTTTCCGTCTACCATATGTGTGTGAACGAGATCCTGGCGCACATATGAGATGCATCTGGTTCTTTCTAGAATCGGGTGTGACAGGAGTGGTATCAGAGCTATGTTGACTGTAGGACGCTAGCCTAGATAGAAATGGTCGAAATTAAGGATTTATCTTCTAGAAAGCCATATCAGCATCAAAAATTCCTGTTGTATTTCCACATAAAAACCTATGTTTACATAAACCTTCTACCATTTTCCTTTTCAAAGAAAAATATCCTGAATTTTTACTCCCGCCCTTACCAGATGGTTAGAATTTACCAAACTGCTTGCAAGCGCACCGGAGGTCGCCAAGTTCGCATTTCCCCAGCTGAACCAACTTCTCCTACTCCAGTCCCAGACCCTGTTGAAGAGGAGGAAGCTACGGAGGAAGAACCCGAGGAAGTCTATTACTTCGTGGATGGTGAAGATGGCCGCATCATGGCAGTTGATGAAGAAGGAAATCAATTCACCTCGCCGGCCTCACCAGTCGTTGAGAGATCACCACCACCCTCAGTTGTCCCTGCTCCAGCCCCCTCCCCAGCACCGGTTGACGCTGAAGGAAGCCCGAGTAACTTCGAAGGTATTAGAAGGGACGATGACGAGGACAACAACAACGATGAAAACAACGATGATCAGAGTGATGAAACTCCAGGGATGAGGCAACTTTGCTGTGTTCGCACCTCGGACAGAGAACCGGGCCACTTGTCTCAAGTGCTACAAGGTGTTCTTCAAGAGTTGGGCAACCACGTGAAACCTCACTACCACACACACCACTACACCGACCCCGCGCTCGGCGACTACTACCTCTCTCGCATCCACATCAAGAGCTCTATGGTCCGTCTGCCACACCTACCGCCAGGAGCTTCGGAACACGGAGTACCGCCACCTTCCTCGCCGCCTCAGTGGAACTGAAGAAACTATGATTACTCTAGGTGAAGATGACGAAGATCGCCTCAACACTCTTGCTCGAGTCACCGCCGCTCTCAACACTGAACTGGAAAGCGTCATCACTGAACTGGACGATACTCAGGACAAGCTACTGGAAGCCCATGAAAAGATCCGCAAGCTAGAAGCTCGACAAGAGGGAAGAGCGCCGCCACCCCCACAGATGGATGAACCCCGCTTCCCCGCGTTGTCGCCACCCCGCAAGAAGCTTCGTCGCGACGAACCCGGCTCCATAACTCACCCCGAGGAATAGGCACATAGGCTTTTAGGCTAGTATCTCCCTAAGTTCTCGTTAGAATCATTTTCACTTGAGAGGACGACGATGTAATGATTGCTTGAGAACAAATGTTTGCTTTGAGTGCTATAAGAATTGCTTGATATAATATATACATTAATATCAGTTGGAGTCTTATAAATCCATATTTTGTTAAGATATTATTTTCTATCTCCCTATACCTAGTACACCTGTCTTATCCTGGGTTTACTCCCTAACGGTCAGATGGTGAACACCAGGACAGGTGGAGGACAGAATATCCCTAGCTCTAGGCGTGCTCGCATAATCAATCGACAAAGTCAGTTGCCAACACAGCCCAACCCAACAATGGAGCAATTCTTGGCAGCACAGATGCAGGTGTTGCAGAACCTCACTACCACCATCCAGAACATACAAGCTCAGCAGAATCAGCAGGCACCACAACAAAACCCGCCACCTAGAGACAAACACAGAGAATTCATGAGCCACCACCCTCCTACCTTTTCTCACTCTGTGGATCCCCTGGACGCTGATGATTGGTTGAAGATCATCACTAAGAAGCTGGACATCACACAATGTAGTGACCGTGAAAGGGTCTTGTATGCCGCAGGACGTCTGGAAGGTGCAGCCGCTGATTGGTGGGATGCTTTCACTGTTGCCCACGCCAACGCCAACACTATCACCTGGGAGGAGTTTAGAACCAACTTCCGCAGCCACCATATCCCAGCAGGACTAATGAAGCTCAAGCAGAAGGAGTTCCTGAACCTGAAGCAAGGTAGCATGACTGTCAGGGAGTACCGGGACAAATTCACTTAGTTGTCTCGTTACGCGCCCCATGAGGTGGATAGTGACGCAAAGAGACAGGAGCGCTTCTTGGAAGGTCTGATAGGGCCGCTCAACTATCAGCTGCATAGTCACACTTTCCCAAACTTCCAAACTCTGCTAGACAAAGCCATTGGTCTGGAGAGCAAGCGCAAGGAGCTTGGAGAACACAAGCGAAAACTTCAGTCCCATGGACAATCCAGCAGCAACACCCGACCCCGCTACAACACACCCCAGGGATTTCAGTCGCGCTTTGGAGGACAAGGTGGAGGATATCAGCAGAGTCAACAGAATCATAGAACTCCACAGCAGCCTCAACGCTACAACCAGCAGACTCAGCGCAACTCCAACCCGCAACCGTAGCATCCAGGCTACGCCACAGGTGTACCAGTGCGGTCCAACAATCCAGTCACTCCGGTCCAACCTAACGGATGTTTCAAATGTGGAGAACTGGGTCATTACGCTAACAACTGCCCGAAGCGTAATGCGCAAACTCCTCAGAGGAATAGTGGACAAAGGCAGACTCCTCAGCAGCAGCAGCCGCGCAACAGCAACCAGACACCACTGAGCAACAAGGGACAACAGAACTGCGTGCGCGAAAAGGTGAATCATGTGGTTGCAGAAACAGCTGAAGAGGCTCCCGACGTTGTGCTCGGTACGTTCCTTGTCAATTCTGAACCTGCATCAGTTTTATTTGATTCTGGAGCATCACATTCATTCATTACTGAGCAATTTGCTGCAAAACATAATTTACCAATGAGCCCTATGAAGCAAATATTACTAGTAAGCTCCCCGGGCAAGGAATTGAAAGCCAGCCACTTATGCCCAAGGGTCAGCATGAATATTATGGGGATAGAATTCCTAGCCAATCTAATAGTCCTAAAGACTAACGGCATCGATGTGATCCTCGGAATGGATTGGTTATCAGGATGTGATGGTGTTATTCAGTGTCGTAAGAGGTCAGTGCTCTTGACCAGCCCTCAAGGAGACAAAATAGAGTTTGTGGCATCAGTTTCACCCAATAGAGTTGGGACAGTGAACCAAATGAAGGGAGTGCCTCTGGAAGATATCAGAGTTATCAGTGAGTACCCCGACGTTTTCCCGAAAGATTTACCAGGTATGCCACCTGTTCGTGACATTGAGTTCAGTATTGATCTTTTACCTGGTACTGCACCTATCTCTAAAAGACCCTATAGAATGGATGTTAAGGATCTAAGTGAACTAAAGAAACAAATAGAAGAAATGTTAGCTAAGGGATTTATTCGTCCTAGCTCATCCCCGTGGGGAGCACCCGTGATCTTTGTCGATAAGAAAGATGGCAGCAGAAGGATGTGTGTAGACTACAGGTCGCTGAACGATGTGACAATCAAGAATAAGTATCCGCTGCCCCGGATTGAAGATTTGTTTGATCAGATGAGAGGTGCCAAGGTTTTCTCCAAGATTGATCTGAGGTCAGGATATCATCAGCTAAGGATCCAACCGGAGGATATACCCAAGACAGCCTTCACCACCAGATATGGTCTGTACGAGTTTACTGTGATGTCGTTTGGATTGACCAACGCTCCAGCATATTTCATGCACCTGATGAACAAAGTTTTCAGGGAATATCTAGACAAGTTTGTAGTTGTGTTCATTGATGACATCTTGGTGTATTCACAGAACGAGGAAGAACATGAAGAGCATTTGAGGATAGTGTTACAAAAACTTCGAGAGAATCAGTTATATGCTAAGCTGAGCAAATGTGATTTTTGGTTGAGAGAAGTTTCTTTCCTTGGACATGTTATCACAGATGGAGGAATTGCAGTAGACCCAAGTAAAGTTCAAGATGTTCTGAATTGGAATCCACCAAAGACTGTGCCTGAAATCAGAAGTTTTCTCGGACTTGCAGGCTACTACCGCAGATTTATTAAAGGCTTCTCAAAGATCGTGAAACCTATGACTTCTCTGTTGGAGAAAGGGAAAGAATTTAAGTGGGATGATACATGCCAGAAGTGTTTTGAAGAGCTGAAGACAAGATTGACCACTGCCCCTGTGTTGATAATGCCAGATATTCACAAAGGGTTTGACGTGTATTGCGATGCTTCACGGATGGGTCTTGGATGTGTGTTAATGCAAGAAGGCAAAGTTGTGGCCTATGCTTCAAGACAGTTGAGAAAGCATGAGCAGAACTATCCTACCCATGACTTGGAATTGGCTGCCGTCGTGCACGCATTGAAGATTTGGAGGCACTACATGATCGGAAACAAGTGTCAGATCTTCACGGACCATAAGAGTCTGAAGTACATCTTCACGCAACAGGATCTTAACTTAAGACAACAAAGATGGCTAGAATTAATCAAGGACTATGATTTGGATATCCAGTATCATCCTGGCAAGGCTAATGTTGTGGCAGACGCCATAAGCCGGAAAGGACAAGCCAATACAATGATTGCTCGATTGATGCCTCAAGAATTATGTTGGGAGATGGCACGTTTGAATTTGGGAATTGTCACTCATGCGAAAACCATGACTATGGACATGGAACCGACACTAGAACACGAGATCAGAAAAGGACAGTTGACAGATGCTAAGATCAAAGAGATCAAGATTCAAATTGGTTTAGGCAAAACTAAGGATTTCACCGAAGATGGACAAGGAACTGTTTGGTTCAGAAAAAGGATCTATGTGCCTGAAATTGATCACCTTCGTGAACTTATTTTGAAGGAAGCACATGATTCCGCTTATTTCATTCATCCTGGAAGTACCAAAATGTATCAAGACTTGAAAGAAAGGTACTGTTGGTATGGTTTGAAAAGAGACGTAGCAACTCACGTAGCTTTGTGTGATGTGTGCCAGAGAGTAAAAGCAGAACACCATAGACCAGCAGGTTTACTCCAGCCTTTGAAAGTACCTGAATGGAAATGGGAAGAGATTGGTATGGATTTCATTGTAGGGTTACCTCGTACTCGTGATGGTTACGACTCGATATGGGTTATTGTGGACAGATTGACAAAAGTCGCACATTTCATCCCGGTCAAAACAACCTACACTGGAGCCAAGTTAGCAGAACTGTACATGTCACAAATTGTGTGTCTGCACGGTGTTCCAAAGAAGATAGTGTCTGATCGAGGTACTCAGTTCACGTCGCGTTTCTGGCAGAAATTACATGAGTCCATGGATACAAAGTTCAATTTCAGTTCTGCATATCATCCGCAAACAGATGGTCAGACTGAGCGAACAAATCAAGTATTAGAGGATATGTTGAGAGCATGCGCCCTCAAGCATGGAGGTAGTTGGGATAAAAGTTTGCCATATGCAGAATTCTCCTACAACAACAGTTATCAGGCAAGTCTCAAGATGGCCCCATTTGAAGCATTATATGGAAGAAAGTGCAGGACACCCCTGTATTGGAATCAGACAGGTGAAAGTTAAGTTTTTGGACCAGAGATTTTTAAAGAAGCGGATAGACAAGTCCAGATAATCCGAGGAAATCTCAAGACTGCCCAGTCACGACAGAAAAGTTATGCCGATACACGAAGAAGGGAATTGACATTTGAAGTTGGAGACTTTGTGTATTTGAAGGTATCACCCATCAGAGGTTTACGTAGGTTTAAAGTGAAAGGAAAGTTGTCACCACGTTACATTGGACCTTTTCAGATCCTGGAAAGGAAAGGTGAAGTGGCATATCAATTGGAGTTACCGGCACGATTGTCAGATGTCCATGATGTGTTCCATGTATCACAGTTAAAGAAATGTTTGAGAGTGCCAGAGGAGCAAATACCGTTGGAGGAACTTGATGTGCAAGAAGATTTAACTTATGCAGAGCATCCGATTAGAATTTTGGAAACATCTCAGAGGGTTACACGGAACAAGGTAATCAAAATGTGCAGAGTACAGTGGAGTCACCACTCAGAAGATGAGGCTACTTGGGAAAGAGAAGATGAACTGATGGCAGAATTCCCTCAGCTGTTCCCTAGTCCTTCCTAATCTCGAGGACGAGATTCTCTTTAAGGGGGGTAGGTTTTGTAACACCCAAAATATAGGAGTTAAAATTTCTAAAAGTATTTTCATAAAAATCATAAATTAAAATTTGTGCATGCATCTTTAATTCTTTTCTTCTCCTATTTCTTTCTTTCAGCCAGCCCAATTTCTCCTCCTCTTCTTCTTTTTTTTTCCCGCGGCCGACCCAGTGGCCGATTTCCTCACCCGACCCTTGCTTTCACCGACAGCTGGGACCCACCTGTCGGCGCTTTCTTCTTCTTCTCTCTTCTTTCCTTACCCAGAGTCCAGAACGACTCCGAGCTGCTGTTCGTTCCCCGTTCTCTATCTTTCTTCTTATCCCGAGTCCTGATCGATTTCCGCAGCACCGCCTTCCTAATCTCGGCCGACCTGCCCCTATAAAATCCTGCCAAAGCCCCGCTTTGCAACCCACGCCAAACTCAAATCTTTTCCTCTACTCAACCCTGTCGCGCGCCACTGGAAGTTGCGCCTCGGAGAAACGCCGCCGACCCGTGTCGCCGATTCTCCATCGACTCGCCGATCTGTAGCTCCCCTGCCGTCTTCAACTCTCGCCAGAGCTCCGCAGTTGGTGAGCATCAAGCCGCACTAGATTCCTCTCTCTCTCTTGCTCCGCCGCCCACGAGATTGCTCGCCGGACCCCTGTTTCCGACCGCCGCCATGGCCGCCAGTTCACAACCGCCGCACAGCCACCTCGTGATCACCCTCACCTTCACCGTACCGCCCACTCACTTCCCGCCATAGATCCAGCTTGAATTGAGCCCTGGAACACCAGATTTGGTGAAGCTCCGGCCGTCCGCCGCCGCACACGCTCGCCGCCGAGGCCCAGTTAAAACTCCACCTCGCCCGACCCTATGCCCAGTTAAAACTCCGCCTCGCCCGACCCTTTTGTTCTGTCGAGCCGACCCTTCCTTTGCCGCTCGATCTAGATCTAACGGCCAGAATCAATCTTCACTTTACCCGGCCGATTTACCCGACCCACTCTTTACTCAGCCGATTCGCCCGACCCTTACTCCGCCGATTCATCTGATCCGCCGCCGATTCTGATCCAACGGACCAGATTTATCCGACCCTAGCCGATCCCGAAACTTTTGCAGGAAGATCCCTAAGTTTTCCAGGAATCAACCCGCAGTCCAGATCAGTAGAAAATAATTAGAGTTGAGCCCTTTCTTTTTCTGTCCTGACCCCTGACTTTTCCAGAATTAGTACCCGCCGTCCAGAACCTATGGTTTTGCACCCCGACCCTCTGTTTAAGGTTTAATTATGTTTTAACCCCTGAATTCTTCAGATCTAGCCTCGGGAGACTCAAAACTCTAGCAGTTAGGTCCCCAGATCACTGTTTTAACCATATCTTCATCGTTTCAACTCCGATTTCAGCGATTCTTGAGCCCACACGATCTTTGCACCATGAACTACACTTTAGCATCTTTTCACTTTCTGTTTGTACGGATTGTTGTATTGTTTCTTATTTGTTTGTGTATGCTTGTTTGTGTGATCGCGTAGACAACGTGACGTTCGAGCCAAATCAAGAGCAAGCTTACGAGGAAGAGAATCAGCAGTTGCTTGACGAAGGCAAGTGGATTTCCCCCTCTGCATATTCTGTTTGATCCCAACAACTGCATGAAAATACACTTTACTTTATTGTTGCTTGCATAAACTTGATGGGATTACCTATGCTAAGGACATACCTAGTCTTTTACCCCAAACCTTGAAACACCTGGGTTTACTACTTTGTTGGGTAGTTACGCTTAGTTGCAAACTTTGGGATTGGTATTGGTTTACTCTTTTGTTAATGTTGAACACATTTCATATTGTGGTTTTATCGCGTAAGTTCAAGATCAACTTTGTTTAATGGGAACATGGAGAACCACCCAAGTGAACAGTGCAACCACAAAGTCATATGGCTCTGACCTTAGCCGATTAATTAGATGTGTAGTTTGCTGGTGGCCTTACCGAAAGGGCAAGGAGGGGGTCGGTGATAGGGGTCATAGCCCGGTCCTCTTGGGGTAGCTGCCTTTGCTAAGGAGCTGACCATTACGGAGGTTTATGGACCACGCCGCTACTGAAACTCTAGCGGGCTGCCTAGCTCTCGACATGTCTTTGTAAAGGCTTCGTAGTGTACCCTCGCCACTCACCTCGGAAGTGTTTAAGGGCCTTGCAAACCCGGGCGACTCAGGGAAACACGATTTGTGGGTAAAGTGTACAACCTCTGCAGAGTGTAAAACTGTTATAACAGCCGTACTCACGGTTAAGAGTGGCTTGGACCCTCACATGATAATTTAAACTTGAAGATTAATTAAACTATAGTTCGTGGTTAATACTTGAGCTGATGGTATCTTTATGTTTTTGCTAAAGTGGGATTGGTATAAACTTAAACCTAGTTAATAGATGCTTGTTAATAAATAATTGACCAACTAAAAGCAACCGCTGCTGCAAACCTCAGCCTATCCTTGATGGCCTTGCATTTTCACCCCACTTGCTGAGTACCAACCATAAGAGTACTCACCCTTGCCCCCTGCTGTTCAGAAGAGAACTTTGAAGAGGAGATCTTCGACGACTTCGAGGAGTTCTAGGTCCTGCGTTCACCAGTCATCGCTTGTGGAAGACGGAGTTGTTGAAGGCTTCGTATAGGGTATAACGGTTTATCGTTATAGACAGTTGTGTCTCTTTTATACGGAGTGTAATATTGTTAAATACTTTACTTAGTTACTTTTGAGCATTGTCTTTGATATATTACACTTTCCGTCTACCATATGTGTGTGAACGAGATCCTGGCGCACATATGAGATGCATCTGGTTCTTTCTAGAATCGGGTGTGACAGCATAAGGATCAGCGGGGGCACGGTTACCTCCTGCGTTGTTCATGCGAACACGCGCTCGTATGCGGGCCTCTCGTGTAGCTGCCTCGTCAATGTTGCCATGGACGTCATACACCACGTCTTGAGGATCAGCTGGCTGAGGTGGTGGACGGTTTTCCAAAGCAGCAACTCTGTTAGTTAGCGTGGCTATCCGTCCGTTCAACTCCCCAACGAGGTCAGCAAGTCGGAGTTTGTTCATGTTCTCGGTGATGGCCCTGGTAACTGCCTCGCGTATCTCGTTTCGTGTGTCCTCCATGAAAGCATGCAGCTGAGCTTGGCTAACACACTCGTTTAAGTCCTTGGGAGTGTCTCCATCGTTGCCTGCCATTGTAGACACAAAAAAAAATAGGAACAAACAAACAGTGAAGGTTATCCCTAAAAATCTCCTACGCAGGTGTGGTGGTGCTTCTCAATTCAATCTACACAGCAAAGGAAACACCTTACCAAGCTCTTACAAAGTTCTTACCAGCAAGGCAAAGGATACCTGGAAGGCGTAGGCCACGATTGCAAGGTTTAAGAACCGGTGCTGCACAGAAGTAGTATGTGGAGTTCTAGGAAGGCCAAAAATATGTAAGTGGAACACAATTCACTAGCAGATAGCAATGCTGAATAAATGTCCAAAGGTACTTGTCCTTAGGTGCTGGTCTAACCGAGACCTTAGTCAGTAGTGCCAACAAACAAGGAGGTAAGATGAAAAGGATGATCAGCAATGAGAGAAAATCAGCAATGAACCAGCCACAGCACATAAAACAACAATTGTACCCTCTCTATGTGCTTCCCTGTTTTGTCTTTTAGCACTAGTAGAAATCAATTTTTTGTTTTTTTGCTTTTATTTTTCTTCTATTTTTTTCACAACCAGGGGCACAAAAATAGGTACACCACAAAGGATCAACTCAATCAGAGGTAAGACGTGATCTGGAGAAAATCACGATTGTTCCCAAAAACTATAGATGGAACTTCAGAGCTCGAATCAAGGACCTTCTGAATTTTTTTTGAGTTTTTTTGAATTTTTCGTGACCAGCAAAGCCGGTGAATCGTATGTGCAAAATTTCGAGATCTTTCCGGGAAAAAAAAGAACACCTCAATCGGAGGTCCGAGCCGAAAGTTATGCCCGTTTTAAGGAGGACCCTCCGAATTAGGTTTTTGTGATGGCGTTGGTGAAACGGATGCGAATCGGTGGGAAACTTTTTGTGGGATGTTAGCCGGGGAAAGTGGATGCACAAAACCGAACCAAAGACACGGACTCAACCAGCACAAAAAGACGAGTATAGGACACAAACTCAACACTGCTGACTCTGAAAGAGAATTATGCAAAAGGCTAAACACGGTCTAGGACGGGAAAAACCTAACTACAAATTTTTTTGTTTTGCGGCTGTTCTGTGGACTATAGGACAAAGGCGAAAACAAAGGTAAGAGCGAACCTGACGGTAAACCTGTCTTTGAATACCACTTAATGTGAACGAGGGTTCCCGATCTTCCGAAAGGTTCTGATAACTCTCGATTTCGTGGGGTCGCGACACGAATCGATCCGGCTTCCGGCAACACGTCCCAAAAACCCCGCAATCGTAGCACCACGTCTCCTCAGGTTATCGACCAGCGAATACACGGTCGACCTCGCCAAGAAGGCTAATCCCTGCCTGCGAATCGAAGAACACAAGCAAGAACAAGGAAGATTGCAAACCAATTGCAGATGTATGATTAGCTCACGAGTTGGGGTCTCACAAGCCGAGTACGGTGAAACTGTTCTTGACAGAATAATCTAAGTAAAACCCGAATCCTAACGAGGGCGGCGGCTACTGATATATAGGGTTTAGGGTCGTGTCCAAGTACCTGGACGCAACCCTAAAGGACTCGACGACGATACACGGCCCAAAGGCCAAAATACGGTGATGCAGCACCGGGACAGATTCTGGACGCCAACTTCCTCGGACGATTCCCGACGACTCATAATGAATTTGGGCCTCAAACCAACGCCATTGGAAGCTCTATCAAATTGTCTTTCCACCCATATGTAGATTGTCGAAATCGGACTTGGATGCGGCCTGGGCATCCAATTAAGTCAAACTGCTCCTGGACTCCGAGGTGGACTCGAAGTTGAGTTGTATTGGGCCTCCACGTAGCTTGGACGTCCCTTGCTGTCCCTCCACGACTCCATGCTCCTCTCCATGTGTCATCTTATCTTCTCCTTGGTTTCTAATCACAATATAAACATTAGGTAGCAAACTATTCTCGAAACTATTAAGAGAAACACTTAGGAGCGAGCTCACCTCTAAATTTAATTGTCGCGCGCGAGCTCTTGTGATTGGACCTTGAATGGTTTGGATGTCCAGCGAAGAAGCCTCGTGTATATCCATAGGAGTGATGTCCTCATCACTATGGTCCCTGGTTGATGAGTTGGCGTTGTCCTATGTCGGTTGTATGCTCTGGTGGACCCTTTGATCCATGTGATGCCGAATGCTTGCGTCTGATTGGCTAGAAGTGTGTTGCCTTGGATTTAGGGTGTGTCGCCTTGCTCTTCAGGTGTTTTTCCTCCTTTGCTTGAGGTGCATACACATATTTACCAACACTTGTGGGGTTTGATAATTAAACACCTGCTCTTTGTTGGTTGGCGCGGTTCGATCTATCGGCATTTTGTGGCGTGAATCCTGGAGCTTGTGTCTTGCCCAATCTCCTACATTGCAAAATCTCCAAGGGAAATGTGGAAATAATATTATTCGGGTTAAATATGTAGGTTAAGTATGCATGTCATCCTTATTTTCGGGTCAAATTGACGCTCAAAATTGGTCCGTAGCGAGCGTCAACATTGACCATCAAGGATGGGTTCCAGCAGGACCGGGCTAGCTATAGGAAGCATGACCGCTACAAGGAAGAATTGCAACAAGCGACAGAGAAAGCCCAAGAAAGTAAGTTTAGGCAATATTTTTCCGGGCAGCAGTTGCAGAGGAGCAACACTCCGGACTGTTATGGATTAACCCGTTGTCAGGGATAGATCCCCAGATACCCACAAGGAAGGAAGAAGTCGGACTCCTACTAGGATTCCTCTGTAATCCTACTGGGACTCATACGTTGTAATCCTACTAGGACTCCTACCTTGTAACCGACTAGGAACCCCACCCCCTGGAGTATATAAAGGAGGGCGGGAGCACCTAGATCAGCAGACCAATGGAGCGGCCAACAGGCAACTCAACACTCAAGCGTAGGGAGCAATATACAATACCACACAGGACGTAGGGTATTACGCTACTCTAACGGCCCGAACCTGTCTAAATCTGTGTCTTGTGTCTTCGCGTTTACCTTCAAGTTCCAGATCCGGTGATCCCTCACCAAACAATCACCTACCTTGGGGTATCCCAAGGTAGGCTGACGGTAAAAAAACCAACACCCGTCGCAAGAGGTGGGGCGACAACAGATGGTGATGATGCCCCCTCCTGGATTGAGCCAAGCGAATACGGCAAGTGCTCAGAGCAGTGTCGCATCTACCACAACATGTAATATTTTTGTAGGAACCACTAGATTGCTTTTCTAATACAGCCAAAGCTTTGTGCGCTCCTTGTATTGGACTCTTTAGATGTATAAACGAGTACATACAATGAATTCTTATTCATCCTCAAAATGTTAGCAAATTTCTTTTTCTTCCATATGTACATCATGCTATTTTTTCCATAAATGTAAATATTTAAAAACTAACTTCTCCTTTCTTTCTTTTTTTAAATAGAGCTTACACGCACTACATTAAAAAAGGAGATGCCCATCTCCTCGATAGAGGGAAAACATTTAGTATACGCACAAACATCCCGTGCCACAAGCAACCTGCAGATTCCGTGTACTGCGGGTATTACATGTGTGAGCATATGAGGGTGCAAGGGAGATACACAACAGATCCTGAACGTGTAAGGGACTGCTCTTTATTAGGGATAGATGTATATGTGTACATTATTTTTGCGTCTATCTAACATTTTCTTAATCTTTTCGTGGATTCATTAATTGCAGATTCATCCAAGAAAGCACAACCAACAACTCCATGAGAAACAACTCCTAGAAGTAGTAGCCAATTTGTGCCGTTTCATTATGCATGAAGTGATCCACGAAAACAGCAATTTTTTTCAAAAGGACCACGAATTAGCAACGGAACCTAAATACATTGGTATTCGTGATTGGGGGAACCAGTAGCACTGTGACGCCTCAAGTAGTGTTAGAAAATAGTGGAAAAACATGTATTCAAGCAGCACATTTAATGATGTACTCTAATGATGGACTGTAACGATGTATATATGCTTTATTACTTTATGATTTAATTTTGTATGTGCAATTATTTATATTCATGAAATGTATTCCATATCGATTACTATGACATTTGATCGCACACTAGCTTGATAGGTCAAAATCGGCGGGAAACAAAATTTTAAAAGGTGGTAGGAAATAGATTTGGAAAATTTAAATTCAAATCAGTAAAATTTTAGGTGGGAAGGATGTTTCTACGGGTGGGTCATGCCCTAACCCGCCCCTGGAAATCGATATTCAGGGGCAGGTCATGCACTAACCTGCCCCTAAAATGACCATTTCTGGGGGCGGGTCATGCGGTGACCCGTGACCCGCCCCTGAAAATAGATTTCTAGGGTCGGGTTAGGCATTACCCGCCCCTAGAAATCAGTTTTCAGGGGCAGGTAAGGTACCCACCCCTACAAATGCCATTTTACCCGCCCCTACAGATCGTTTCTGTAGTAGTGACATGGGCCTTCGTTTTCCTTTCTTTTTGTCCATTTTTTCATGATGCTTTGAGCATGGCCTTTCTTTTCTTTTTCTCTTTCTTTTTTTGAATAGCCCCTGTCTCTTTTGCAAGTATACTTTTTGAAGAGAGAGGTCACAACATATATGGAGTTTTATTTGGCGGATGGATTGATGAGATATTATACTAGCTTCCAGTGTATAAGTCTAATATGTGTAAGTGGAGTGGACGTGATCTTGATCATGGAAGTAAAAATCATATTCCACTAGGGTCACAACAATTTGGCAAAAGCTCAACCTGATAGCAAGCAACATATGTGAAGATAAATTTCCCAAGTACTTTGGACAGAACAAAGCAGGGTTCATTTTATCATGTCGTTTCTCAAACATCAACAACCTAGGTAGCATGCTTTCCTAATGATATAGGTTCACAAGCGAACAGGTGCAAGCGAGGAATATAGCACATGTATGACAACCATTAAGATCATGTTTTGAGCCGAGGTTTATTTTAATTCTAAGTTTAATTTCTTTAATGATCATAGGTGAGGTTCATTTAAACTCATGAATCAATGAGTGTAGAGAGGTAGAGGGTGCACATACCATCACTCTTGAAGAATATGGGAATCAAGGTGGACCAGTGGTGGTTCGACCAAACCACGGGGGTGGCTGACTCACTCTATTGCCCTCGCCTTGTCCCTTGTCATGTTGGCGTAGTCGATGTTGTGCGACACAATTGTGGGAGATCTCGAGTATGTATATCGATGAGTCCCCCACACTTGTACTTATACCTGGTGTTGTATTAAAAACAAAACAAATAGAAACAAAGGGGACTCCGCTGGTTCGAGAACAAAGAACCCTTTATTCGAACTCAAATATTTTTATTTTTTAAAAAATATTGTCATGCGGCAAGATGCAAGAACTAACACCATTTTCAAACCAAGATAAGGTTTGGCATGAAAGGAACTTACTTGGGATAGTTACATACCTCCCCCACACTTGGAATTTGCATTGCGGAGCAACACAACTCAGATATGTGGAGTTCCAGCTTGACTTCATATTGTTCGCTCACCAAGAAATATCATTGTGTTGTAGTCGGTGTAGCTCTCATGTTCTTAGGAGTCACCGATCCGTCGTTCTTTTTAATCTCCACCTAAAATGGTTAGTGACCAAAAATACCCGAAGGAGAGTTTATTCTTAAGTGGGTTACTGGTATGTGGGCCCTTACATTGGTTCTGGGTGGCCTGGTCATTTTTAAGGTGGTTAAGCGCTGTTTGTGGGTCCTATGATCCGCGTGCTTGTCTCTGATTGGACGGGAGCTTGTCACTTGGATTGAGGGGTGCGTTTCCTTGCTCTTGCGGTGTGTTTTCTTCTCTATTTGACCTGCATACAAATATTTACCAACACTTGTGGAATTTGTTAATAATAACCCCTAACATAATATTGATGCTTGTCTTTCTGGTGTTTATGCAGGAATTGATGGCCTAAATGTGACACTTAAGCGCCGTGAACAACGTCATCTGCCGAAGGCCATTCGAAGGCATGCTCGCGTAGCTGCCGAAGCTAGGTTTTCATAATACCAGCTAAAGAACCCGAGTCACCCGGAAGAATACTGCAAACGGAGGTAGCCAGAGTGCGTGCCGCGACCATTGGGCACAAGTCCCCATGTAGCCGGCTCCTGGACTCCACCATGGCGAGGCCCGATCGAAGCCACCTAAAAAATTGCATGATCTCCACTTCGGCGGGACCAAGCAACTCTGGAGCAGTCAAGCCATAAGTGGACATCAAGCGAGGCACCTCATCACGAAGAGAGTTGATGCCAACGGTTAGGGCCTTGCAGTAGCGCTGAAAGATGTTTTGTGATTTGTTGTATTTTTCTCAATCTTCACAGCTTTGGCTTCGACCAACTCGAGGCGTACTTGAGACGCGGCAAGATCATCAGCATATTTGTCCTTTAGTGTCAGCGCATCTATAGCTTCGGTGCGAGCAACCTCAAGTTGCGAGTAATTCACCTCGAGTGCTTTTTGAAGAACCAGTTTCTTGCACTCCAAGGCAAAAACTTTCTCTAAAGCTCTGAGACGCGAGAACCAGAAGAAGCTTTAGCTTCGGCCTGGCGGGCAGCACATCAGGCAGCCACATACAATTTCAACGCCAAGTCCTGGGCTTATTGTAGCATGGTGGGCATGCCGGTTTTCATCAGCTCCTTCTCCATCAATGGAAAACAAAATGACTCGGCCTAAGATAGAATATCACACTCGCAGTCCCAACTCTCAAACTAAAGGCTACTGATGATGTTCTCGCCGATCAATTTTTCCCCCGATACCCCAAGCTCAGCAGCAACAACAACAACAGGATCACACTGGCAGTTTTCACAGGCGTGGCCACCACCTTCTCCTGGCTATCACCAAACCTAGAGGAAGCCTTCTTCTCGCTATCGCCTGACGAAGAAGATGAGCCGGCAGAGCTTCATGAGCCGCTTCGTGTTTTGCGAGGACTTAGATCTGGATTGGCGGTGATGAGGGCTCAAACATCACCACCTTCAGTCGGAGAGCCCACGTCGACATCTCCACCAGCCTCATCATCACTCTCTTCCTCCTGGTCGCTGAAGTCCAATCTAGGAAGATGGCCGGAGCCACTGCTAGGCATCTTCCGGAAGACCGGAGGTGGAGGCGCGGAGGCAATGGGGGATGTCACAAGGGAGCTTTCCCCTGCGATGTCAGTATCCTTGGAATCCCCCGTTGCTTTCAAAGGCGATGCAGCACCAAAGAGAAGTGCTTTGACCTTCGATCGCTTGCTCAGGACACCCACCTTCGACATAGACTTACATTTCTTTTTCTCAAGTTGCTTAGTGGCCGGAGCAGCGCTAGCAACCTTCGACGCCAGGTCTTTCTCCCTCTTCAAATGCCGCTTCTCTTCGGACACACAATGCCTGATAGAGGCAATGCGCGGAGGGGCTTTTATCGCAAAAGCACGAAAAAACACGGTTCGTGGGAGTCCCGCTAAGTTTCGGCAGAACGACCATGTATTCACTGATGGAATCGGCCCCTACAATGTCGTCAACCCAGCTCTTAATGGAGTTCGCGTTAATCTCTGCATAAGGGCAATTAACATCAAATGAAAACAAAGCATGCGAAACAAAGTGCAAAGTAAATAAGACACTTACGATGAGCCTTAAGGTTGAAGGACTTGGTGAAGTCCATCATAGGAATTCCTCCGGCCCACTGATCCTCCAAAACCAGCCGTTGACGGACCACCCAACCTTCAGCGGTCAGCATCAGTACGTGACGTACTCTTTGGTAAGGTCGTGGGTGCTATGCACCTTCAACATCTCCCGAATCATGCCTACAAAGGCCAAGCGGTCCTCCATCCCTTCAACATCGACTCGAGGAGTCTCCCCCAAATTCCAAATCCTATCGGTAATGAGGGGGTTGTTTTGTGTAGAGGTGTCCAAGGGAACCTTGTGATAGAACCAGAATGATGTCCAGTCCCTGGGCCACTTGTTCTTGTAAGCAGTGATGGGGCTCGAGACCAGCTCCCGATAAGTAAATTGTAGCAGCCATACTGAGCTTCGGCCTCACCCTTGGTGCCGTCAGCAGTCGTCACAGCAACATTCTTTGGTTGATAGTGCACTCGGTGAACAAATGGCCGAAGGCTCGAATTGACAAGTCTTCGCCAGGCAGAAGTACATGTTGAGGCGCACAATTGAGTTTGGCGTGAGCTGGTGTAGGAACATGACATAAGATTGAAGGGTCTCTACGACCACAGGATCTTAAGGAAAATGAAGACCCGCAGTGAAGAAATCACGAAACACTATGACTTCATCCTTTTTCGGGTGGGCCAAAGTCTAGCCATCTTTTGGGGGGGGGGGGTGAGGAGTATTGACATTGATATAACCCCGATGCACCATATTAGAGAACTCAGCTTCGGTGACACTACTGACTCAAAACAATCGGGTCGGAGGGGCTTCACACGCTCTATTTACGATGTCTTCAGTGCCAATGCCACAAGAGATCAGAACCGAAGAGTTGAATCCAAAGCTTTAATCAAGCTAACAGCAAAGCAACTCAAACTAAAACTAAGACGGGTGAAAGCGCAAGGGGTCGTAAAGAAAGTGACGGGGGTGGCCTTAATATATGGCAACCCATGGTGGCGAAGTCGTAAAAGATGCCCGTATCCTCGAATACCAACTGTTGACGCCAGATTTTGACACGTGTTGAATCGGCGTCAGGAAAGGAAGAGACTGGCCGATGCGGCAGATTTAAAGGCTACAGTTGGGAATCGGCTGATTGAAGCTACAGTTAGGGATCGGCCGATTGGCGATGCAGCTTGCGCCAACAGATAGGGGAAGAAGCCAATGGAATCCCAACAGAGGATCCCGGTCAAAGATGACCTAACGTTGGTTAAAGAACAACGCCGACTCAGTCGTGAAGCAATGGAAAGAGTCCGGATTGGACTAGGAGATGGCGGCAGAAGATTCTGCGGGAGCCCGTTTCCTTTAGGAAAGTTTTATAGATATAGTAGTTTTTATTTAAATCAAGTTTGCAATGGATCGTAATAGATCAGGAGTCTTAGTCCTAGGGTATAAATAGAAGCAGTCAGGGTTTTGTAGAAGATACACATCAATCAATACAAACAATCTATTTTTTCATCGTACTTTACTTTCAAGTCGGCAACTTCGCCAATACTTCTTTTTCTTTCATGAGTTCGTACGGATTGGCAGGGCTGCATCGACGCGATCTCCGGCCAATTGGTAGGTTCTGTTTATCGAATAACATCTAAGCTTTAACTTCGGGCGCATCGCCGTTGTTTCATTTAGATTTATTCACCAGTTATCGATATTTACTAGAATTATAGGTTTTACCTATTGTTCTAGTTTTATCACCAATTATCTAGCTTGAGATCGAACTGTCGGCTTCATCATTAATTCTTCTTGTTTACCATTGTATAGCCGATTAGATCTATTTCGAGTGTTGCATCTGTAACAATTGTTTAAGTTACTCCAGTAGTTTCTTGGCAATCATTACGTGATTACCGGCTGGTCCATAGCCAGTCATCGTTATAGCAAATCGGCCGATTCACTGATACGCTTTTCGGGACAGATCGGAACTTAATACGTTTATTTCCTTGTCAATCAACAGGTCAGATTCTCCCGGGTCGTGTGTCCGACGCTGAAGGTCATCGGCCGATTCTCGGCCGATTCTCGGCCGATTTTTAGCGCCAACACACTTTTGGCACGCCCGGTGGGACCACCTCAACATCCAACATGTCGAAAACCACCGAAATCTCTGAAAACAACATCATTGAGGTTACGGAAGCAGATCTCAAGGACGACCAGAAAGAAGAACTGGCAAGACACCTAGAACACTACAAGAGGGTATATCTGCAATCTTTTAGTCATACCAGAAGCGGGGAGACCATCAAGAAAGCTCCTCTTCCAATTCCCCGCCACATCACCATCGCTGAGGACTCGGGCAAGATGTCCGATATGATTCAACAGTCGATTTATCAGGCTTTCATCGACCAACACGGTATACAATGCCGTCATCAGTTCTTTGGTCAGCGGAGTAGCTCAGGGATATTAGGGGCCAGCATTCGCCCCACCTATTGTGACTCCAGCCAGAAGCTTACCAGGCACGTCTCAATCGGCTCCTCAGCCGATATCGACGCAACACGAAGGATACAACACTTCATTGCCTTCGATGCCTCCAGGATATAACTGTGCACCATGCTTTCGATCACAAGCGCCGCTTCAGCCTGTTCAGATTGCTCCCGTGCAATCACTGCCCTCAAACTCAGTACCTTGGGGGCACCAGCAATGGCGGCTTTTTCGGATCAATCAATCGGCCATGGGAGCTCTCTGATCCAGGCACCGTTCCATTCGACTGTCCAGCTGACGGTCCCTCAGTATCAACCGGCCACGTCAGAAATCGGCAGGGGGGCAGATGCCGCAGAAACACTCAGAAGCGCGGCGCCGATGATGCTGTATGATGGGGCGGCAGATTTGCTTCGCCATTAGCTGTCAACTGCTCAGTCGGCCACGATGCAGCAGAATTCGCCACACGCTTTGATCCATCACCCGGCCGTACCGCCGCCGATCCACCAACATGTGCCGGTGCCCCGACCAGTTGTTCATCAGCAGCAAGTTGTCACACCCGATTCTAGAAAGAACCAGATGCATCTCATATGTGCGCCAGGATCTCGTTCACACACATATGGTAGACGGAAAGTGTAATATATCAAAGACAATGCTCAAAAAGTAACTATATAAAGTATTTAATAGTATTACACTCCGTATAAATGAGACACAAATGTCTTTAAACGATAAACCGTTATATTACTGTAACAACCCTGGTAATTACAATTCCAAAATCAATAACATTAGCCTAACTCTATGTTTTAAACCAAATAATGAGAGGGTGGAAAGAATTTAAAACGGGTTCAGTTGGAATTCAAATTTAATTTAGGCACATTTGGACACATTTGAAACTTTTAAATTAACATTAAAACCATAAGCCAAATGAGATTTTGCCTGAAACCAAAGTTGTAGAACTTTTTATTTTGAACAACTTTCGTGTTCAAAAGTTTTTGAAATTCAAATCAGAAAGAGGAGAAAACGCCCTGTTTGCACCCAGCCCCCTGAAGTTTTTCGAATTTTTGCATTTCGGTCCCTCGCTTCTCCCCCTCCTCTGCCGCGCCACGCGCGCTCGCCCGCCCGCCGCGCGCCAGGTGGCCGGCGTCGCCTGACCGGCGCGAGGCGCCAGGCCAGTGGCCGCCGCACCACCCCGCCACGGCCGGCTTTGCCCCGCCCCGACGCCGCGCCGCCCAGTCAGAGCCCGCGCGCGCTGCCGCGCCCAGGCCGCCGCCCGGCCGCCCAGTGGCCGCACTCCGCCGTGCCGCCCCGGCCCCCGCGCCCCGCCAGCTGCCGCGCCTGCCCTCCGCCCGAGCCGCTGCAGCAGCTGCTCCCCAATCCGCACGCCGCGCTATCTCCTCGCGCCCACGCCACAATCGCGGCCGCCCAGTCGCCCGCGCCCGCTCGCCGCACGACGCGCCGGCGTTCTGCCGCCGCCCGCCGCGGCCAGTGCACGCCGCTGCCGTGCCCCGCCCCGCGCGTCGCCCAAGCACCTCCACACCCCCTCCTGACCCTATAAAAGCCCCGCCCCGACCGCCCGCGCGAGCCCCCGGCCACCAGAACGCCTCGCCGTCGCCATCACCGCCGCCGAGCACTGCCCGCCCGTGGACAGCCCTCCACAGCCGCCCACTGCGCAAACTGAGCCCCCAGCCACCACTACATCACCTCACCGCAGCTCGCCGACCCACCCAACGCCACCCAGAGCCACCGGAGCGCCGCCGCCCGCGCTGCCGTCGCCGCCGCCGCCCCTGCTCGCCGTGGACAGCACGACCCCGACCCCCTCCGACCAAGCCGAGCCCCTGAGTAGCTTCCCCACGAGCCACTGAAGCTCACCGACCGGACCACGCCGCCCCAAGCCCGCCGGAGCACCACGGTCGACGCGAGCCGCGCCGCCGCCGCCTCTGCTCCAACGCCGGCGAGCCCTTCCCGGCCGTCCCCCACCTGAACAACACCCCCACAAGGTAGCCCTCGCACCCCTGAACCTTCTCCGACCCTCGCCCCTCGCCGCCGGCGAGCCCCCTCGCCGGAATTTCGGCCGGCCGCCGTACCCGAGCCGCCCGAGGACCCAATTGCAAGAATTTAAATCTTTAGAAGGGTCTGAGCGTAAGATTCAAGGACCTAGTTGTAAAAGAAAGTTTCAAACCTAGATTCAAATTCAGTGAATTGTAAAATTCATATAAAATCGTAGAAAATTCAGAAAAATGCAAACTCAACTGTTCTGGAATCCTCAGAACAAACTCTACCACTTTTGTTACAAAAGTTTTCTCAGTATCTCAAAACATTTTGCTCTACATTAAATAGAAGCTTTAATGGACTTATTTTGTACCCACTGTTCTAGAACAATGCTGACCCTAGATTTTGGGCAGTGAATTAGTTGCTTGATGTTTAGGACTGTATAAAAAGATCAGGCCCAAATTCCATCTCTAGCTCTACTATTTGTTAAACTTAGTTTTAATTCATGTGTAAGTAGAATGTTTTATCCCTGCAGATAGGTGGTGAGTCACCCATTGAAACTTTTACTATGCTAATGTATTGGTCCCTAGAAGCCAGAGAAAAATTAGGAGAATTTTTATCTCACAGTAACCCACTTATTTGATTTATGTGCTAATAAGATACATTAAATCAAGGAAATAGTATCTTAGCTTGGAAAATTCTCAAATTTTTACTGGGAGATAAACTATGATAGAGGTTGCTGTGTAAAAAGTTTCATGGACAAAAACCCTGTGTAGGGTCCTGTAAAAATGAATCTTTGAATAGCCTAGGTGTAGAATATCATATTTTCTATGCTCTAAATACTGCATGATAAATCCTACAAAACTTACAGTAGCTTCTGCATGTTTAAGTGAGAGCTCTGTAAAAATCTTAGACTCATTTGTTGCACCAATTGTTCTGTACAAAAAGAACAAGTATCTAACAGCAACAATGAAATATATTTTTCAGAATTAATCGGTTACATAAAATTGGCTAAAAATTTTACAGTAAGCACATCTTTCCTTGATGTGCCTAAATCCAAAATTTCATAACCAGAAACTATCCCTTGTAGTCATTACTCTCAAATCGTAATCAAGTGCTATTTCCACGACTTAAACTTGTGCACTCATGTAGAATCGACGACTCTCGCCGACGGAACTTACGAGCTGGTGCCCGCGTCCGAGAGTGAGCAGCGTGAAGCTCAAGCAAATCTAACTGAAGTTTTTGAAGACCCGAGCCCAAGTTCGGAAGATCCCCAAGCGAACTGCGAAGGCAAGCCCCGGAGCATAACCCATTCTTTCCGAAATTATGCAACTCATTACTCCTTGCTTGTGCATTAAGTTTATAGGAGTTGGATGAAAACTTAGTTGCATGATGTCAGGAACCCTTGCGTGAAAACTAGATGTAAGGTTCGATAGACTGCTGTGCTAATAGGACTCCGGTAAAAGTCGAGTGATTTCCTGTCACTCGCGAGAAAATAGGAGTTGAATGACTACTACACGCTGCAATCATAAGGACACGGACGGGTTATGTAACGATGGTTACGATTGAGGCCCGTCTGTCTAGTGAAAAATGCTAAGGCCGCAGGGTGTGGTAGTGATGGTTAAGTCTTTGAACGTACTAAACACATGCCGAGATTATGGGAATCGGTAAGCTTAAGTACCTGATTGGCCCGGCAAGGGGACGGCATCCTACCCTTTGAACTTCGGTCCCATGTGCATATGGCGAGTGCAGAGAGTGGTCACGACCCGGCGCCGAACCGTGGCGTGGAGCTCTTGTACTCTCGGAGGGTAGCCCCGATCCACGACCCGGAAAGAAAGGGGAAAAGTTGCACGTGTGACTCTAGGGAGTAACCACGTGACGTGTGTTTGGGTTTCCCTTGCAAGGTTAAGAAATTCGATTCGAATCGTCCGTTTCTCACGGCTATTGAGACTGCTTAACCATTTTTACCCACAGAGTAAGAAGAGGAACAATGATGATGAATGAACTGGTTGGATGAAAAATTAAATGCTTCACCATGTATGCTTCTAGCTAGCTGCTTATCTAGAATGGTTAGTGCAACTAGAATCTTGAGCTAAAAGTTGAAAGTAAGGACCCACTTGTAGATGCTTTTCGGCAAAACAAACCCCTGAGCCAAAAAGCCTTGCATGTCTAGAGTCGGTGGAGTAGTTTGCACTACACGGGTAAGTCTTGCTGAGTATTAGTATACTCAGTCTTGCTTGTGACTCGATTTCAGGTGAGCCCTTCGAAGACATGGTTGCTAGCTTGACTTGGCCCTGCACTCTTCCCCCTGGTTGGTCGGTGGAATGGGATGCGCCCCCATCCAACGGAGATAAGACCGAGTGATGTCTCGTACGGGCTTCATCGAGACATCCTGTATCGTCGAGTAGTTTCCGTTGTTTATTTTCCGCTGCAACTTAACTCTGAAGAACTTATTTATGTTAATTGAAGTATTTGGTTTCTAAGCTCAGAACTTGGTCTGTAATATTTACTTATGTTAATATCGTAATATTGCTGGAATGTGGTATTCTCTGGGCTCATCGTCGTATGAGCATTTGTATGTACGGCGCTCGATCCGTTCACCGTGGTTGTATCGGGAGGTTATACCCGACAGACCAGTGGATTACTCCGTTTGAAGTGTAAGGTTAACCGAGGATGCCTTATTGGTGATGGTTAATACACTTGAGCCGGATTAATTCAGGTGGTTCTGCCCCAGCTGGTATCAGAGCCGTAGCTGGTGCCACAGCTGGCAACAGCGGACACCAGAGCCGAAATACATACGCCAGAGAATGCTACAAGCCTTAAAAACTCATTTTACTAAAACTTCACTAGAAGGTTGTGTTGCGAAATGCGTTGGTACGTTAAGGATGGTGCCTAGTTCGTAAAGCCCTAAGAGATTATGGGAAAGTTACTAGGTGGCTATCTAACTTCTATATATATTATCAGCTGACTTCCAGCACATTACTGTCTGTCAAAACTTACTTTCATGCACAACCGACCTTAAATTCTGTAACGACGCACTCATCGCTAAGGTAAGAAGGTTAGGATCCTCAGCCAACTGAGAGAGCTTGGCCTTCCTGTCGGTGATGCGAACCGAACGCTGCCCTCAAGCAGTGGCTTACTTGAGGTGCTGCCAATATGCCAACTGTTAGTTGAACATATTGGGAGTAGAAGGTTCAGCGCAGGGTATGGCGATCGCTGTTCATACCCCCGTCTTATGACGGTACCCCCGTGAATACGCTATCTCAATAGCGTATGTTAACGTCGTCTGTACGGCGGGAATTGTACAGATATCGTTTCTATAAGTAAACGGTAATGAATACGGACGCTTTCATGAGTGCTGGCATGAAAGGTTCATGAAATATATATGCTTTGTCAATCTTTTGCAGGTACACTAACCGCGATTACGATAAGTTAAGGGACGAGTAGAAAGACTCGACTAGCTATTATAGGAGAGCCGTATTGTGTAAGCCACCGAAACTATCTTCGTAAGACCAAAGCTATTTGGCAATTGTTTTATTTTGTGAGGACGAATAGGACGTGCATACATCATAAACATATGAATCTGAAATCAAAAATGCGTTGTATGAGAGTGGTAAGGTTCTTGCGTATCTAAACCATGATTTGCATAAGGACTATCTAGCGAAACTGTCCGAAATCTGCCGTCACCAAAAAGAGCGATTTATTGGCCAAAGAAAATGACCATTTCTGATAAAGTTCATGTTGAAGAAATTGTTCCAAATTTTGTGTTCTATCTTCTGTTCAAAAACGAAAAATTCTGAACTTATGGATAGCAAGAAATAACAGAAACCTTGGAATGTCAGAATCCTGTTCAGAATAAGCACTTCTGCCTCTTAAATTTTTAGGCCCCCTTCCCGCGGTTTTCTGCAAAAGAGCACAACACAAAACTTGTTCCAAACTTACCCAGGAAGCTGCTGTTAAAATTTGGTAAATTTTGGCTGGGTAGATTTTCCCTGGTGTACGAAACTCTAGCCCTCTGTTCACTGAAAATTCTGGGTAGACAGTAGGGTAAAACCTGAAAAGAAAGACCATCTTAGAGACCTAATTAGCTCTGGAGTTGACTAGCAAAGTTGTTCAAAAATACCTTAGGAGGGATCTGGTGAAATTTGAGAATTTTTGGATAAGAACTGTTGGAGTTATGGTTATTTTTGCACACTATACAGAATCTGTCCTTGTGCTGTTCACAGTTTTTCGCTATCTCACTCCATTTGATCTTTTGTTCAGATGGCCGAGCCTGTTGAGATGATGGTGGATGAGGATGGACGCGTTCACTCGCAGTGTCTCCACTGGGAGGGCTTTCCCTCTATTTTGTGGGATGTTCTGCGTACCGCGGGCTATCTAATTCCCCCACGTTACGCCGGACTGGAGTTTGCGGAAAATGGAGTTACCCAGTGCCGTGTCAACGTGACTATCTTTCCGCACCCGCTACACCCGGAGTGGCCCGCCTTGGAGCTTGAGGCTGTTGGTCGCCGTTTGGCCGATACTTGGGAGCTTGCAGCCATGAGGGCGCTCACCACATTTTGTGCGCAGCGTCCCGAGGTTGTCACACTCACTCCCATTGGATTGTTTCCTGCTGCCCAGGACAACGACCCCTTTTGGCTCAACAGGGTGCAGCACGCACAGTACTTGGTAGACTTTCATGCCCAGGAGACTATCCACACCTCCGTGCGGTACATGAGTGCACTCTACCGGCTTCAGACTCTCCAGAGCCAGGCACTCGAGCAGCTCACTGATCTTGCTCAGGCCTACCATATGATGGCAGATACCAGGGATGAGCAGATAAAGGAACTCAGTCAGGATCTTGAGGACAGAGATGCTCAGATTGGCCAACTTGAGGGCCAAATCCAGGAGCAGGACACTCTCATGGGTGAGAGAGATACCACGATAGCACAGTTGGAGGAGCAGCTCCATGATCTGAGCCTTGAGTTGGAGGATGCTAATGAGCACATTCAGTGGCATCATGATCAGAATGACCATCCCCATGAGGACGACATGGAGGAGGATGAGGAGGAGCCACAGGAGATTGATGGTATCTCAGGTATGGATTTCGAGGGTGAGGTACCACAGGCACCTCGGATGGGAGCTCACTCTCCTGCTCACAGCGAGTCGTCCGTCAACGACTTGGATGATTTCTAGAGGACGACCTAGGAGGACTTTTGCACATACTCCTCGATAGGGTAGCCTAACTTTTGGCAAGTGTTGTAATTGGCTAACTAGGAGTTGAGTAACTCTTTTGTGTTGGGTACACCTGAACCATGTGGATACCCTCAGCATGTAAGGAACGGCGATGAACTTGGATGAATTCGTTGTAACTTGGTAAACAATGAAATCCACAATCGCTGAGTCTTGTCGGAATTTTTATCCATGTCTCCTTGCATTTATTGGCTGAGTGTTGAATACCAGACTTGTGCTAAGTTTTGTGATCTAGGTTCTCACAAAAATTCAGCATCATTGGACTTCGCTAGTTTGAGATATAGGCGAAACCGTACCGATCAATCTGCTGAAAAACAGCCAAGGCAGTAAGGCAAAGGACAAGCTTTTCGACCACCTTAGCCATAGTTCTAGCACCGAAGTTAAATACCAAAGTGGTGCATTCCTAAATTCTCTGACTACTGCAAGAGTTTGAAATGTTTTGGATGGACCCACGGCAGGCTATGATTTTTCTCGTAGCAAACAGAGATTCCGTCCGTACGTCTAGCGGTGACTTCGGGAGTCCATGACTACACCAATTATTTATGAATCAAGGAAGTAATATGGATCGCGTTGCTAATGGTAACCTTTCACGTTTCAGATGGTTGGATCAACACGTGGCAACCCCGAGGGTTTTGGTGCCGGTGGCAGCCGCTCGCGACAATCGCCACCACCCCCGCCCAGTTTGGTGGAAGTGATGGCCGCTCAAACCGAGCTGCTACGTCAGATTGTACAAGGGCAACACCAGCAGAGGGGTGGGCACAATGCTCACCAACCACAAGCTGCAGGATACACGGATTTCCTGGGGACCCAGCCTCCCTTGTTCCATAAGACCGAGGAACCCCTGGACGCAGATGCATGGATTCGCACCATAGAATCCAAGTTCACACTACTTGTGGCCCCATGCTCAGAAGCCAACAAAGCTCGTTTTGCCGCGCAACAGCTTCGCGGTACCGCTCGACTGTGGTGGGACCACTATTTTGCGATGCTCTCGGCTGATCATGTGGTCGACTGGGATGAATTCAAGACCGCGTTCCGGGCACATCATATCCCCGAGGGTCTCATGGAGAGGAAGTTGAATGAGTTCCTGGCACTCACCCAAGGCACCCGCACCGTGTTGCAGTACGCCCAGGCGTTCAACAACCTATGCCAGTATGCGGGCTATCACGCTGATACGGATGCCAAGAAGCGTGGTCGTTTCCGTCGAGGTCTGAGTACCAAGCTCAAGGAACGTCTGAACCTAGCCAGGGCTGACACCTACAACGAGTTGGTCAATATGGCCATTACCCAGGAAGACTGTATCATGGCACACCGGGCAGAGAAGAAGAGAAAGGCACCCGCAGGACCATCAAGTGCCCAACCACCAAGGTATCGCATCGTACAAAATACCGCACCCACAGCTCCACCAAGGGCCCCGCAGCCAGGAAGATGGATTGCCAGACCCCCACAGCAGCCAGGCATGGTACGACCCCCGATGCCTCCACAGAATGGTCCGAGGCCCTTTCCTCAGCAGTCTCTTCGACCTAGCCCCGCAAATCGCTGTTTCAAATGCGGGAGTTCCAGCCACTTCGCACGAGAATGCCCTCAGCCTGGACAACCCAACCAAGGTCAAGGATCCAACCCGAACACCAAGAACAGGGGCAAGAGACAGACCCTGCAAGTCAAGCAAGGACGGATTAACTTCACCACGCTTGCAGAGCTTCCAGAAGGAGCCCCAGTGATGTCGGGTACATTCTCTATCCATAACAAGCCTGCAGTTATATTATTTGATTCTGGTGCATCGCATAGTTTCATAAGTGCAAAATTCGGTGCAAAAGTAGGCTTGGATGTTTGTCACACCAAAGGGTCATATATGATATCAACGCCGGGTGGTAAAATTGCTTCGAGCCAAATGATCAGACAAGTACCAGTCAAATTGGGTAGTAAAACCATCGACACGGACCTTGCCCTTTTACCCCTTGACGGCATGGATATTATTTTGGGAATGAACTGGATGGCTATGCATGGAGTCACACTGGACCTTTCTTCCCGAACCGTTGAGATAAATTCACCTAGTCACGGAGCCACTACCCTTTACCTACCATTCATAGATTGCACGAATCCCTGTGCTTATAAGATGGAAGGACTTAAGCTAGATGATATTTTTGTGGTGAACGAGTATGCCGATGTTTTCCCGGATGACTTACCCGGAATGCCACCGGATAGGGACATTGAGTTCGTTATTGAACTACAGCCAGGCACTGCACCTATATCCAAGAGACCATATAGGATGCCCCCTAAAGAATTGGCAGAGCTAAAAATTCAACTCCAGGAACTACTGGACAAAGGGTTCATTCGCCCTAGCGCGTCACCTTGGGGATGTCCAGCCCTATTCGTAAAGAAGAAGGATGACAGTTTAAGATTATGTGTGGACTACCGACCTCTCAATGCGGTAACTGTTAAAAACAAATACCCCCTTCCTCGCATCGATGTACTCTTGGATCAATTAGCTGGAGCCAGAGTCTTCTCAAAGATTGATCTTCGTTCGGGATACCATCAGATCAAGATTCGCCCATGCGATATTCCTAAGACTGCCTTCTCCACACGATATGGACTATATGAATTCTTGGTCATGTCCTTTGGACTCACCAATGCCCCTGCTTACTTCATGTATCTCATGAATTCGGTATTCATGCCCGAACTTGACAAATTCGTCGTAGTGTTCATCGACGACATTCTTATCTATTCCAAGGATGAGGAAGAGCATGCCAAGCACCTTCGCATTGTTCTTCAGCGACTTAGAGACCATTAGCTCTATGCTAAGTTTTCCAAGTGTGAATTCTGGTTGGATACCGTAAAGTTCTTAGGTCACACGATCTCCAGCGAAGGCATAGCTATTGACCCCAGCAAGGTACAGGAGGTGATGGATTGGAAACCCCCTACCTCTGTTCATCAGATTCGCAGTTTTCTCGGCTTAGCCGGTTACTACCGTCGCTTCATCCCGGATTTCTCTCGAATTGCTAAGCCCATGACGGAACTATTGAAGAAGGAAGTAAAGTTTGTATGGAATGAGAAGTGTGAGGAAGCCTTCCACACTCTCAGAGAGCATCTGACTACTGCACCTGTGTTAGCTCAACCCGATAATACCAAGTCATTCGATGTGTATTGTGACGCATCAGGTACTGGTCTAGGATGTGTGCTTATGCAAGAGAATCGAGTGATTGCATATGCCTCACGAGCCCTTCGGCCCCACGAACAAAATTATCCCACGCATGACCTTGAGCTCGCAGCCGTCATTCACGCTCTGAAGATATGGAGGCACTATCTCATGGGTACACAGTGCAATATCTACACGGATCATAAGAGTCTCAAGTACATCTTCACACAAGCCGATCTGAATATGAGACAACGAAGATGGCTAGAATTAATCAAAGATTATGACCTTGAAGTGCACTATCACCCCGGTAAGGCTAATGTAGTCGCGGATGCACTAAGCCGCAAGTCCCATTGCCATTGCCTATCCATGGAGTCCTACCATGAGACATTGTGCGCAGATATGAGGAAACTTAACTTGGAAATGGTTTCCCAAGGCACTCTAAATCACATCTCAGTTGAGCCCACTCTTCACGACCAAATCATCATGGCACAACTACAGGATGAAGGAATTAAGATCATCAAACAGAAACTCTCTCTAGGTGAGGAGAAGTATAAGTGTTTCCGCCAGGACCATAAGGGAGTTCTATGGTTCGAAAGTCGTATAGTCGTTCCGAAGAATCGTGAACTCCGCAAGCAAATTCTTGATGAGGCACACCTCTCCAAATTCTCTATCCACCCCGGCAGTAGCAAAATGTATCAGGACCTAAGGCAGAACTTCTGGTGGACTAGAATGAAAAGGGAAATTGCTACGTATGTCTCGGAATGTGACACGTGCCAGAGAGTAAAAGCTAGCCACTTAAAGGTAGCCGGTACACTTCAACCGTTACCTATACCATCATGGAAATGGGAAGACATAAGTATGGACTTCATCGTGGGACTACCAAACACTTCCTAGAAACATGATTCCATATGGGTTATCGTTGATAGACTCACGAAGACGGCACATTTTCTTCCGGTGCACACCACCTATTCTACCAAGAAATATGCCGAGATTTACCTCGATCGTATTGTTTGCCTGCATGGAATACCTAAGACAATTATTTCCGATCGTGGTCCTCAGTTTGTAGCACGCTTTTGGGAACAACTGCAAACGTCTCTTGGCACAAAGCTAATTCGCAGCTCAGCATACCACCCTCAGACCGATGGACAAACGGAAAGAGTAAACCAAATTCTTGAAGACATGCTGAGAGCTTGTGTCATTCATTATGACAAGAAGTGGGACAAATGCCTACCCCTGGCAGAGTTCTCGTACAACAACAGCTACCAAACGAGTTTGAAAATGGCACCATTTGAGGCCCTGTACAGACGAAGGTGTCGAACCCCTTTGAGCTGGTCACAAACCGGAGAACGTAAAATAATTGGACCCGACCTGGTAATCGAAGCAGAGGAGAAAGTGAAAGTAATACAAGCAAATCTTAAAGCCGCACAAGCCCGACAAAAGAGCTATTCTGACAAAAGGAGGAAGCCCCTAAAGTTCGAAGTTGGCGATCATGTCTATCTTCGAGTTTCACCAACCAAGGGAGTGCGAAGATTTGGAATCAAAGGCAAACTAGCTCCCCGTTATATTGGTCCTTACGAAATCATGGAGAACCGCGGACCCGTAGCCTACAAATTACGACTGCCCCCTCAGCTCACGGCCACCCATGATGTCTTCCACGTATCTCAACTCAAGAAGTGTATTCGAGTCCCTACCGAGATTGTGGAACAACAAGAAATATCGTTGGAACCTGACCTCTCGTATGTCGAACACCCAGTTAAGATTTTGGATCAAAAAGAAAGAGAGACCAGGAGGAAAGTGATTAGAATGTATAAAATACAATGGAATCACCACACGGAAGAAGAAGCCACCTGGGAAACGGAGAGCTACCTGAACCAACATTTCCCTGGGTTTCTTGTCTCAACCACTGGTATGTGCACCCACGCCCACACTAAAAATTACCGAATCTCGAGGCGAGATTCTTGTTAAGGGGGGAAGGCTGTAACAACCCTGGTAATTACAATTCCAAAATCAATAACATTAGCCTAACTCTATGTTTTAAACCAACTAATGAGAGGGTGGAAAGAATTTAAAACGGGTTCAGTTGGAATTCAAATTTAATTTAGGCACATTTGGACACATTTGAAACTTTTAAATTAACTTTAAAACCATAAGCCAAATGAGATTTTGCCTGAAACCAAAGTTGTAGAACTTTTTATTTTGAACAACTTTCGTGTTCAAAAGTTCTTGAAATTCAAATCAGAAAGAGGAGAAAACGCCCTGTTTGCACCCAGCCCCCTGAAGTTTTTCGAATTTTTGCATTTCGGTCCCTCGCTTCTCCCCCTCCTCTGCCGCGCCGCGCGCGCTCGCCTGCCCGCCGCGCGCCAGGTGGCCGGCGTCGCCTGACCGGCGCGAGGCGCCAGGCCAGTGGCCGCCGCACCACCCCGCCACGGCCGGCTTTGCCCCGCCCCGACGCCGCGCCGCCCAGTCAGAGCCCGCCCGCCGCCCGGCCGCCCAGTGGCCGCACTCCGCCGTGCCGCCCCGGCCCCCGCGCCCCGCCAGCTGCCGCGCCTGCCCTCCGCCCGAGCCGCTGCAGCAGCTGCTCCCCAATCCGCACGCCGCGCTATCTCCTCGCGCCCACGCCACAATCGCGGCCGCCCAGTCGCCCGCGCCCGCTCGCCGCACGACGCGCCGGCGTTCTGCCGCCGCCCGCCGCGGCCAGTGCACGCCGCTGCCGTGCCCCGCCCCGCGCGTCGCCCAAGCACCTCCACACCCCCTCCTGACCCTATAAAAGCCCCGCCCCGACCGCCCGCGCGAGCCCCCGGCCACCAGAACGCCTCGCCGTCGCCATCACCGCCGCCGAGCACCGCCCGCCCGTGGACAGCCCTCCACAGCCGCCCACTGCCCAAACTGAGCCCCCAGCCACCACTACATCACCTCACCGCAGCTCGCCGACCCACCCAACGCCACCCAGAGCCACCGGAGCGCCGCCGCCCGCGCTGCCGTCGCCGCCGCCGCCCCTGCTCGCCGTGGACAGCACGACCCCGACCCCCTCCGACCAAGCCGAGCCCCTGAGTAGCTTCCCCACGAGCCACTGAAGCTCACCGACCGGACCACGCCGCCCCAAGCCCGCCGGAGCACCACCGTCGACGCGAGCCGCGCCGCCGCCGCCTCTGCTCCAACGCCGGCGAGCCCTTCCCGGCCGTCCCCCACCTGAACAACACCCCCACAAGGTAGCCCTCGCACCCCTGAACCTTCTCCGACCCTCGCCCCTCGCCGCCGGCGAGCCCCCTCGCCGGAATTTCGGCCGGCCGCCGTACCCGAGCCGCCCGAGGACCCAATTGCAAGAATTTAAATCTTTAGAAGGGTCTGAGCGTAAGATTCAAGGACCTAGTTGTAAAAGAAAGTTTCAAACCTAGATTCAAATTCAGTGAATTGTAAAATTCGTATAAAATCGTAGAAAATTCAGAAAAATGCAAACTCAACTGTTCTGGAATCCTCAGAACAAACTCTACCACTTTTGTTACAAAAGTTTTCTCAGTATCTCAAAACATTTTGCTCTACATTAAATAGAAGCTTTAATGGACTTATTTTGTACCCACTGTTCTAGAACAATGCTGACCCTAGATTTTGGGCAGTGAATTAGTTGCTTGATGTTTAGGACTCTATAAAAAGATCAGGCCCAAATTCCATCTCTAGCTCTACTATTTGTTAAACTTAGTTTTAATTCATGTGTAAGTAGAATGTTTTATCCCTGCAGATAGGTGGTGAGTCACCCATTGAAACTTTTACTATGCTAATGCATTGGTCCCTAGAAGCCAGAGAAAAATTAGGAGAATTTTTATCTCACAGTAACCCACTTATTTGATTTATGTGCTAATAACATACATTAAATCAAGGAAATAGTATCTTAGCTTGAAAAATTCTCAAATTTTTACTGGGAGATAAACTATGATAGTGGTTGCTGTGTAAAAAGTTTCATGGACAAAAACCCTGTGTAGGGTCCTGTAAAAATGAATCTTTGAATAGCCTAGGTGTAGAATATCATATTTTCTATGCTCTAAATACTGCATGATAAATCCTACAAAAATTACAGTAGCTTCTGCATGTTTAAGTGAGAGCTCTGTAAAAATCTTAGACTCATTTGTTGCACCAATTGTTCTGTACAAAAAGAACAAGTATCTAACAGCAACAATGAAATATATTTTTCAGAATTAATCGGTTACATAAAATTGGCTAAAAATTTTACAGTAAGCACATCTTTCCTTGATGTGCCTAAATCCAAAATTTCATAACCAGAAACTATCCCTTGTAGTCATTACTCTCAAATCGTAATCAAGTGCTATTTCCACGACTTAAACTTGTGCACTCATGTGGAATCGACGACTCTCGCCGACGGAACTTACGAGCTGGTGCCCGCGTCCGAGAGTGAGCAGCGTGAAGCTCAAGCAAATCTAACTGAAGTTTTTGAAGACCCGAGCCCAAGTTCGGAAGATCCCAAAGCGAACTGCGAAGGCAAGCCCCGGAGCATAACCCATTCTTTCCGAAATTATGCAACTCATTACTCCTTGCTTGTGCATTAAGTTTATAGGAGTTGGATGAAAACTTAGTTGCATGATGTCAGTAACCCTTGCGTGAAAACTAGATGTAAGGTTCGATAGACTGCTGTGCTAATAGGACTCCGGTAAAAGTCGAGTGATTTCCTGTCACTCGCGAGAAAATAGGAGTTGAATGACTACTACACGCTGCAATCATAAGGACACGGACGGGTTATGTAACGATGGTTACGATTGAGGCCTGTCTGTCTAGTGAAAAATGCTAAGGCCGCAGGGTGTGGTAGTGATGGTTAAGTCTTTGAACGTACTAAACACATGCCGAGATTATGGGAATCGGTAAGCTTAAGTACCTGATTGGCCCGGCAAGGGGACGGCATCCTACCCTTTGAACTTCGGTCCCATGTGCATATGGCGAGTGCAGAGAGTGGTCACGACCCGGCGCCGAACCGTGGCGTGGAGCTCTTGTACTCTCGGAGGGTAGCCCCGATCCACGACCCGGAAAGAAAGGGGAAAAGTTGCACGTGTGACTCTAGGGAGTAACCACGTGACGTGTGTTTGGGTTTCCCTTGCAAGGTTAAGAAATTCGATTCGAATCGTCCGTTTCTCACGGCTATTGAGACTGCTTAACCATTTTTACCCACAGAGTAAGAAGAGGAACAATGATGATGAATGAACTGGTTGGATGAAAAATTAAATGCTTCACCATGTATGCTTCTAGCTAGCTGCTTATCTAGAATGGTTAGTGCAACTAGAATCTTGAGCTAAAAGTTGAAAGTAAGGACCCACTTGTAGATGCTTTTCGGCAAAACAAACCCCTGAGCCAAAAAGCCTTGCATGTCTAGAGTCGGTGGAGTAGTTTGCACTACACGGGTAAGTCTTGCTGAGTATTAGTATACTCAGTCTTGCTTGTGACTCGATTTCAGGTGAGCCCTTCGAAGACATGGTTGCTAGCTTGACTTGGCCCTGCACTCTTCCCCCTGGTTGGTCGGTGGAATGGGATGCGCCCCCATCCAACGGAGATAAGACCGAGTGATGTCTCGTACGGGCTTCATCGAGACATCCTGTATCGTCGAGTAGTTTCCGTTGTTTATTTTCCGCTGCAACTTAACTCTGAAGAACTTATTTATGTTAATTGAAGTATTTGGTTTCTAAGCTCAGAACTTGGTCTGTAATATTTACTTATGTTAATATCGTAATATTGCTGGAATGTGGTATTCTCTGGGCTCATCGTCGTATGAGCATTTGTATGTACGGCGCTCGATCCGTTCACCGTGGTTGTATCGGGAGGTTATACCCGACAGACCAGTGGATTACTCCGTTTGAAGTGTAAGGTTAACCGAGGATGCCTTATTGGTGATGGTTAATACACTTGAGCCGGATTAATTCAGGTGGTTCTGCCACAATTACACTCCGTATAACATAAACCACGAACCACAATTTAATTAATCTTCAAGTTTCATTATCATGTGAGGGTCCAAGCCACTCTTAACCGTGAGTACGGCTGTTATAACAGTTTTACACTCTGCAGAGGTTGTACACTTTACCCACAAATCGTGTTTCCCTGAGTCACCCGGGTTTGCAAGGCCCTTAAACACTTCCGAGGTGAGTGGCGAGGGTACACTACGAAGCCTTTACAAAGACATGTCGAGAGCTAGGCAGCCCGCTAGAGTTTCAGTAGCGGCGTGGTCCGTAAACCTCCCTAATGGTCAGCTCCTTAGCAAAGGCAGCTACCCCAAGAGGACCGGGCTATGACCCCTATCACCGACCCCCTCCTTGCCCTTTCGGTAAGGCCACCAGCAAACTACACATCTAATTAATTGGCTAAGGTCAGAGCCATATGACTTTGTGGTTGCACTGTTCACTTGGGTGATTCTCCATGTTCCCATTAATCAAAATTGATCTTTGAACTTACGCGATAAAACCACAAAATGTTTTCAACGTTGCAAAAAGAGTAAACCAAATACCACTCCCAAAGTTTGCGGCTAAGCGTAACTACCCAACAAAGTAGTAAACCCAGGTGTTTCAAGGTTTGGGGTAAAAGACTAGGTATGTCCTTAGCATAGGTAACCCGTCAAATTTATGCAAGCAACAATAAAGTAAAGTGTATTTTCATGCTGTTGTTGGGTTCAAATAGAATATGCAGAGGGGGAAATCCACTTGCCTCCTTCAAATAGCTGCTGATTCTCTTCCTCGTAAGCTTGCTCTTGATTTGGCTCGAACGTCACGTTGTCTACGTGATCACACAAACAAGCATACACAAACAAATAAGAAACAGTACAACAAACAATACAAACAGAAGGTGAAAAGATGCTAAAGTTGTAGTTCATGATGCAAAGATCGTGTAGGCTCAAGAATCGCTGAAATCGGAGTTGGAACGATGATGATATGGCTAAACAGTGATCTGGGGACCTAACTGCTAGAGTTTTGAGTCTCCGAGGCTAGATCTGAAGGATTCAGGGGCCAAAACATAATTTAACCTTATACAGAGGGTCGGGGTACAAAACTATAGGTTCTGGATGGTGGGTACTAATTTTAGAAAAGTCAGGGGTCGGGATAGAAAAAGAAAGGGCTCAACTCTAATTATTTTTCTACTGATCTGGACTGCGGGTTGATTCCTGGAAAACCTAGGTATCTTCCTACAAAAGTTTCGGGAACGGCTAGGGTCGGGTGAATCTGGTCCGTTGAATCAGAATTGGCGGCGGATCGAACGAATCGGCGGGTAAGGGTCGGGCGAATCGGCGGTATGAAGAGTGGGTCGGTAAATCGGCTGAGTAAGGAAAAGGTCGGGTAAATCAGCCGGGTAAAGTGAAGATCGATCTTGGCCATTAGATCTAGATCGAGCGGCAAAGGAAGGGTTGGCTCGATGGAACGAAAAGGGTCGGGCGAAGCAGAGTTTAACTGGGCATCGGCGGCGAGCGAGTACGGCGGCGGACGGCCGGAGCTTCACCACATCTGGTGTTCCGGGGCTCAATTCAAGCTGGATTTATGCCGGGGAGTGAGTGGGCGGTACGGTGAAGGTGAGGGTGGGTACGGGGTGGCTGTGCGGCAGCTGTAAACTGGCGGCCACGGTGGCGGGCGGAAACAGGGGTCCGGTGAGGAATCTGGTTTGCGGCGGAGCAAGAGAGAGGGGAATCTGGTGCAGCTTGATGCTCACCAATTCGCGGAGCTCTGGCGAGATTTGATGACGGCGGAGAAACTGCAGATCGGCGAGTCGACGGAGAATCGGCGACACGGCACGGCGGTGTTCCTCCGAGGTGCAACTTCCAGCGGCGTGCGACGATGTTGTGTAGGGAAAAGATTTGAGCTTGGCTCTGGTTGCAAAGCGGGGCTTTGGCGGGATTTTACAGGGGCGGATCGGCCGAGAGTTAGGAAGGCGGTGCTGCGGAATCGATCAGGACTCGGGGTAAGAAGAAAGAAAGATAGAAAACGGGGCACGAACGACAGCACGGAGTCATTCCGAACTGTGGGTAAGGAAACAGGAAAGAAGAAGAAGGCGCTGACAGGTGGGTCCTAGCTGTCGGTGGAAGCAAGGGTTGGGTGAGGGAATCGGCCACTAAGTGAGCCGCGGAAAAGAAAAGAAATAGAGGAAAAGAATTGGGCTGGCCGGAAGAAAGAATAGGAGAAGAAAAGAAATAAAGATGCATGCACAATTTTTATTTATGATTTTTATGAAAATACTTTTAGAAATTTTAACTCCTATATTTTTGGGTGTTACACAAGTGGATTGGACAGCAAGAATAGTGGAGGTAATTCAAGACCAATTCGGGTTAAAGCCGAAAGTACAAACTTATACGTACAAAACGCCATACCCACCTGCCTACGATCTAATACCATTTCCCCATCGGTACAAATTTCCTGACTTCACCAAATTTTCGAGGCTGGATGACATCTCAACTGTGGAGCACATAAATAGATTCATCATCCGGTGCGGGGAGGCCGCCACACAAGATGCTCTGCGGGTGCGTCTGTTCTCGTCATCTCTGTCTGGGTCGGCCTTCCAGTGGTTCACTACCCTACCACCCAACTCCATTGTTACTTGGGCCGATCTGGAAAAGCAATTCCATAAGTACTTCTACGCGGGAGTCCACGAGATGAAGCTTTCAGATTTGACCAGCCTCAGGCAAAGGAGCGACGAACCAGTAACTAGCTACATACAGAGGTTCAGAGAGGTCAGAAACAAATGCTATACCCTAGCCCTAACCGACGCTCAGTTGGCCGACATCGCCTTCCAAGGCCTCCTGCCACATATCAAGGAGAGGTACGCCTCACAAGAGTTTGAAAGTTTAAGTCAGATCGTTCATCGATTGGCCGGTCAAGAAGTACGTCCGTTTGATCAGCGGAGGAATTTCCAGAAAAAGGTGGCACATTTGGACGGGTCTGAATCTGAGGAAGAAGAAAAAATCAGCGTAGCAGAATGGGTCAAAGGGAAGAAGCCGATATCGTGCCCTTTCGGGAAGAAAGAACCAGAGTCGTTCGGCTTTGACACGTCAAAGCCGATAAAATCTTCGACTTACTTCTCCAAGAGGGGCAGATCAAGCTCTCACCTTACCACACCATTCCCTCGGCTGATCAGCTCAAAAAGATGAAATATTGCAAGTGGCACAACGCCACATCTCACGACACAAATGAGTGCAAAATCTTCCATCAGCAGATACAGTCGGCCATTGAGCAAGGCAAACTTAAATTTGAAGTCCCGGCGAAGCTAACAAAGCCGATGAAAATTGATCAGCATCCTTTTCCTGCTAACATGGTTGACACGGGAAAAAACTCGCTTCAAACCAAGGTGCTAATGTCGGAATCGGCTAAAAGAAGCGGTGCCGTGGACCCCAGAAAGCAGGTTACGGTGGACGATGTTAAAGGGAAAAGACGGGTTGAAGACAAGGGCGAAGGATCAGAATGATCGCGTAGACCCATCACTTCCCAATTCTTACTCATCAAATATCAGCGGCAGAAGGAAAGATTGAGACATCGCGAAGAGATGATACACCGACACGAAGATCATTGGCGATGCCCGTTCTTCATCCATTTCTGGGAAAATGACCTCAGATTACCATCAGCTGATAATAGCCCTGAGTGCAGTGGACCAAATCGCAACTATTGCGCGCTCAAAAGGTCGCGTTCTAGAGACAGAGGATCAGAGCTGATCAGCAGAAACTGGCGTGAACAAGAGGGTCGGCGCCTTTCAGTGCATGATCGGCTGGGGGGCAGAGTCGACCGGTATGACCGGCCGAGGGGCAGGATCAACCAGCAGAAGAGACTGGGGGGCAGAACCAGCATACACGATCGGCTAGAAGAAATGGCCGATGCTAGGGTGTTTGATGAGAACCCCCTAGGAAGGGAACCAGACTGGGAGCACGCCAAACCACCGGCCAAACTAGTGAACCCCAGGTGGTGCCCTGATGGAACAACAAGAGGAAGAACAGAGGCAGGTGGTGGATAAGAAAAATGACAGGTCTCGAGTTTGGTGCCCCAAAAGAAACAACAACGAGGAGGGTGACAATCAAGAATCGGCAGCTGATGTTAACATGGTGTTCATCTTGCCGATGGAGTTCATGGCACCCGCCGATCGAGACAGAGCGACAAGGATGGAGGAGCAGATGGCGCAGTTGGTTTTGGAGCCGATGACAGCCACTTTTGAGAAACCAGAAGACGAAAAATGGCAACATCTCAAGGCTCTATTTCTCAAAGGACACGTTAACGGACGACCCGTTACCAGGCTACTAGTGGACGGAGGCGCTGCAGTCAATATCATGCCATATGCCGTGTTCCAGAAGTTAGGCAAAAGCGATGAAGATCTGACCAAGACGGACATGATGCTCAAAGACTTTGAAGGCAACGTGTCTCCTGCCCGCGGAGCGCTCTGCGTCGACCTCACCATCGGCAGTAAGACCCTTCCCACTACCTTCTTTATTATTAATGGCAAGGGGTCCTACAACATGTTGCTCGGTCGCGATTGGATACACGCGAATTGTTGCGTCCCGTCTATAATGCACCAATGACTCGTACAGTGGGTCGGCGACAGCATCGAGATAGTCACCGCCGATTCCACCTACAGTGTTGCGGCGGCTGATACGCAACAGTGGAGCTGCGAACACGTCAAGTGTATATCCGGTAGGATTTGGGACACTGATTTCCTGAAAGTGTCCGATTTTGGCCTACAACCGATCCAAGTAGTCGGCTCTAAAGATTCAGACTAGATGGATCAGTTCATCCGAGAAGACGGGAAGCTTGGGCATGGATTTACGTCGGCTGATTCATTGGAGATGGTGGATTTAGGAGATGGTAGCAAGCCAAGGCCGACGTATATTAGTGCTAGCTTGGATCCCAACTACAAATATAGATTGATAAGTTTATTAAAAGAATTCAAAGATTGCTTTGCTTGGGAATACCATGAGATGCCTGGCCTAGACCGGTCCATTGTCGAACACCGGTTGCCTATAAAACCAGGATATCGGCCATATTAGCAACCCGCACGATGATGCAACCCTAAAATTCTACGTGATATAAAGGCTGAGATCACAAGATTGATTGAAGCAAGATTTATTCGGCGGTGCCGTTACGCCGAATGGATTTCTAATATTGTACCCGTATACAAGAAAAACGGAAAGTTGCGCGTATGCATCGACTTCAGGAACCTAAATCAGGCTACACCAATGGACGGGTATCCAATGCCGACAGCCGACGTTTTGATAGATGCTGCCGCAGGACATAAAGTCATCAGTTTCATGGACGGTAATGCTGGGTACAATCAAATATTAATGGCCGAAAAAGATATTTCGAAAACGGCTTTCAGGTGTCCGGGCCACCTCGGTTTATTCGAGTGGGTGGTAATGACCTTTGGATTAAAGAACACCGGCGCTACATACCAACGGGCTATGAATTATATCTTTCACAAGCTTATTGGTGTATCGGTGGAAATCTACATCGACGATGTTGTAGTCAAGTCAAAAGGTCATCAGGAACATTTGGCCGATTTACAAGAGGTGTTGGAGTGCACAAGGAAGCATGGGTTAAAAATGAACCCGAACAAGTGTGCATTCGGTGTGTCGGTCGGGCAATTCTTAGGATTCATGGTCCATGAGCGCGGGATAGAAGTCAACCGGAAGACCATAGCTGCCATCAATAAAGTTGTGGCCCCGCAGAATAAAACTGAGCTGCAGTCCCTAATTGGCAAGGTCAACTTTATCAGAAGATTCGTATCCAACTTGTCCGGGCGTATTCAAGCTTTCACTCCTTTGTTGAAATTGAAGCCTGATCAGGAATTCGTGTGGGGAGAAGAACAACGCAAAGCGTTAGAAAATATCAAGCAATATCTAATTTCACCACCTGTATTAGTCCCGCCACAGGCTGACAAGCCGTTCAAACTATACTTATCGGCCGACGAGCGGGCTATCGGATCGGCATTGACAGAGGAGTTCGAAGGAAAGGAACGGGTGGTATATTATGTCAGCAGAAGACTCCTGGACGCCGAAACGAGAGATTCCCCAGTGGAACGGCTGTGCCTGTGTCTATATTTCTCGTGTACCAAGCTCAGACACTATTTGTTATCGGCAGAGTGCATAGCCATATGCAAGGATGATGTGGTAAAATATATGCTATCACTGCCAATTTTGAAAGGATGGATTGGAAAGTGGATCCTGGCTCTGTCAGAGTTCGACCTAAGGTACGAATCGGCCAAGGCTGTCAAGGGTCAAGTCATGGCCGATTTCGTGGCTCAGCATTGTGGACCAGAAATTGCTGTCGTTGAACCAGTTCCATGGACTCTATACTTCGATGGTTCCTCGTGTGGAGCCGGATCGGGAATCGGCATCGTTCTTGTATCGCCTCGGGGGGCAAACTATGATTTCTCTCTGCCGATAGAGGCATCCGCGACCAACAACCAGGCGGAATACCGAGCCATCCTAAACGGTATCCAATTGTTAAGGGAAGTCAAAGCTGATGCGGCTGAAATTTTTGGAGATTCCATGCTCATTGTAGATCAATTGACGGGGAGATCTGAATGCAAAGATGATATCTTAAGGATTTACTATGAAGATTGCCTCCAGCTGTTAAAGGAATTCGAGTCTGTGGTTATTGAGCACATTCCCAGAAATTACAATGAAGAGGCCAATAGACTTGCCCAACAAGCGTCCGGGTACCGGCCGATTCAAGGGGCCATGATTATGGAACTTGCGGCCGACGATTGGCGAAAGGAGATTGCCGACTACTTGAAAGATCCGTCCCAGAAAGTGGATCGGCGAGTGCGTTTTCAAGCGACAAAATATGTTTTGCTCGAAGACGATTTGTTTTACCGGACGATTGATGGGGTTCTTCTCAAATTCCTGGGGACAGAAGAAGCAAAGGTCCTGATGGGAGAAATCCACGAAGGCGTGTGCGGAGCTCATCAATCGGCTCACAAGATGAAGTTGATGATCAGAAACAACGGGTATTATTGGCCGACGATTCTCGAAGATTGTTTTAAATATTATAAAGGTTGTCGAGACTGTCAGAAGTTTGGCAATGTGCAGCGCGCGCCAGCCTCGGCTATGAATCCGATAATCAAACCATGGCCGTTTAGAGGTTGGGGGATAGACCTCATCGGACAGATTTACCCTCCATCAAGCAAAGGGCACAAGTTTATATTAGTAGCCACTGATTATTTTACCAAATAGGTGGAGGCAGTTCCGTTGAAAACCGTGACATTGGCCAATATGATCGATTTCGTGAAGAACCACATTGTTTATCGGTTCGGCATCCCTCAAACTATCACAACTGATCAAGGAACGATGTTCACCTCAGGGGAGTTCGAAGAATTCGCCGCCGATATGGGGATTAAATTGTTGAATTCTTCTCCGTACTATGCTCAAGCCAACGGCCAGGCCAAATCATCCAATAAGGGGATAATAAAGTTGATCAAGAGGAAGATAGAGGAACAACCCAATAAGTGGCACATGTCTTTAACAGAATCTCTATGGGCTTATAGGATGGCTTGCCATAGAGCCACTAAGATATCTCCTTATCAGTTGGTATATGGTCACGAGGCAGTATTGCCTTGGGAGTTAAGGACGGGGTCAAGGCGCACATCGCTTCAAGATCAGTTGACGGCCGATGACTGTTCCCTCCTCATGTAGGGAGAGCTCGACGATTTGGCGGGTCAGCGATTGAGGGCCCTAATTAGCATCGAAGAAAACAAGAAAAGGGTGGCCAGGTGGTACGACAAGAAGATCAAAGTTAAACAATTCTCCCAAGGAGATTTGGTATGGAAGTTGGTGCTGCCGATAGGGTCTAAGGATCTTGACGAGGGAGTGGATAGCTCCTGTCGAGAGGTGGTTGGGATGTCCCCGCTGCAGCATCTTCAAGGGCGACTGAGCGAGGGAGTGGATGACTCCTTTCAGTTGGCGGCCGCCTGGAGCAGTTAGCGTCTATATGGTCCCAGACCTTCTGGATGTCAGCAGGGACATGACCTTTGAGTTCTTCAAAATGAGCTTTGATCAGATCTATGTCCGCCTGCGATAATGGTTCGTCTGAATTCATAACTTCAATCGCTCGTTCCAGACTGGGACTAAGGCATTTTGGCTAAAAGGAGAGAAAATAACTACCTAGTGTCAGAATGATTGAAATGTCAAGGGAGGAAATAGAGGAGGGTTCGTACCTGGTTGACGGAGAAGGAAGAAGAGGACATCTTGATGTCTATTCTGGGAGAACGGAGATCAAATTGTCAGAGGGGAAGAAGATGGGTAGTACGGATGCCTTTGGAAATGATACAGGATCTCATACTTATAGAAGGAAGAGGGTGAAAGAATGGTAGGATGCGTCCCATCAGACTAAAAGGGTAAACAAATGAAAAGCTGCCAAAAAGGACGGTCCAAGTTTGAATCTGCGCGTCAACGGCAAGAAGACATTAAATGTTGCCAAAAAGGATGGTCCAAGTTTGAATCTGCGCGTCAACGGCAGGAAGACATTAAATGTTTATAGAGTTTTTATAGTTCACCCAAGGAAGGCATCAATGGCCGCAATCGCTCGTTGCCTAACTTGATCGGCCGAGTCTACAATTCTTTGGTCATCATCAGCCGATCCGGGGATTTCTGGCATATGACGATGGATTTTTATTGCTTCGTGGGCCAGGTTCTGCCTCTCCTGCTTCAGCTCGGCGATGACAGATGGGAGGTCTTGAAGTCTTTTCTCTTCAGCAGCTATGGCCTTGGTCACCTGCTCCATCTCCTTGGCTAGCTCTACCCTTCGCCGTTTAAGACGGTCTATGGCACTGACGATATCTGGACGAGAGTTCTCAAGGAAGCTGATTCGCCGATGCACCTCTTGAGCTCGATGTTTGTAGGAGTCTTCCTCCTCGCGGGCTTTCGCTAGTTTGGCGCGATCGGCCATATGGCGCAAGGCCCTTAACACTGAAGTCTGCATTGACTCTATATATGCAGTAGGATCCAGAGCCTCTGTCACTTCTTCTGGAATTCGGCCTCTGATTTCACTAAGAAATTGCCGAATCGGCGAGGCATCTCCCACTAATCGGCCGATGTCGTCTTGCAGGAGGGTCCGTATGCTCTCGAGCTTGGCACGGACGTTATCAGGGATTGAGCTCGTTGTGACTTCGCGTGAAGCAATCTCTTCATCGTCAGAAAGGGCAACCGCGAAAGAAAAAAGACTATTGTTGGGAGTATCCTGCTCCTGCGAGAGAATAAAAGAGATAAAAATAAGAATTAGCCGACGATAAGGGGAAATCGGCTGATTTGGGTGGCAAGTTCCTTACCTCTTTGAAACGGATTTCTCGTGCCTGCGTCGGCGGAAGTGCCACCCTCATCTCAGGAACTGGCGCGATTGGCTCGTCAGAAGAAGAAGATTCGACGACTATCAGCGCTCTGCTCGGGCCAGCCTCCTGGAAAGGTATGGAAACAGATTTTATAAGCATAATGCAAGTGATTAAGTCTGATGGTATATGATGCCTGCCGTACCTCCGTGAGTCCTTCGGCCGATGTTTGTTGGGGAGGAGCAATCGATGCGCTCAGAGTAGCCTGCATAAAAAATTGGTTAGTTTTTGGTTGAGTATCATGAAATTGAGTTAAGAAACTCTCTACCTCGGTGAGGGGAATCGTTGGCGTTTCGGTTTCCGCCTGGGATGTAGCCGATTGCTGCGGAGACTGCACTGGGGCGATTTGCGCAGCCTGGCAGAAAGAAGAAGTTAATATCGATAGAATACTTAGAAGTATGTGAAGTGTGCGAAATTACCTGAACAGCTTCTACCAGCAATGATGCAGCAGCCGCTCCAACCTCTGTAGCAGTCTGGAGATCGACTTCCTCAGTAATCGGCAAAGTTGGTGTAGTTGAAGGTTCAGCCGATGCCGCTGCCGATTGATCAGCCGGTTCTATACAGGCGCGCACTCGGAGGCTCATTTTCTTTAAAGTGGGCCTCTTTGGTGTTTACTTCCATCGGCCGCTGGTGATGTCTTTGATAGTTGGGGCGTGGTGGCCGATGAGTGGGAATGGTGTGTATGGGCGGTTACTCTCTATCGGCCTACCACTTCGGCTCCGCGTCGGAGGAAGTTGATTTTTGGACTGAAAAGGGAAATAAGAGCTAGCGGCAAATTTGTAGCATAAAAAGGGATAACATCGAAATCAGCTGGGAGAAGCGCAGTACCGCTGCATTTGAGTCAATGTTATCGGGATCCAGATTATTACAATATGTTGAAGGAGATGAACAGAAGAGATGCTGCTTCCATTCTGCCCACCATAATTTGAATTGTTGGACGGCAAAGGGAGCCACTATCCAGTTGTTTAGATCAATGGAACTGGGGTCCGACACTAAATTGCACAGCCGACTATAGTCGAGGCTCTTGGTGAGCTCATCTCGGAATTTTGCACGGCCAGCAAAATAAACTTGAATCGGCAGCTGACCAAGGCCGAATTGCCATGCTGCAACTGATGGGTTGTAAAATTCATAAGTTGGAAAATCTTTCCCAGAGAAGAAGTTTGCCGGTAAAATCCCTGGCTTGATCAAAATGTCCATGAGATTATCATCAAAGGAGTTGGACGATGAATCATAGCAGACGGGAAGCTCAAAAAGCGGCTCTGTCATCTGGTATGGGTACCAACTGGTGGTTTCTTCACTGAAGCCATTGTAAAAACATCTGAAATACTCGGCTGTTCGGGTAGCAGTGAACTGGCAACCAGAAAAAACTGATGCCGCTTCGCCGAAAGAAATGCATCATCGTCGTATGTTGGGGTTCTCCTCTGACTCAATGTTGCGGAATATTTTGGTCTCTATCTACTGCTGGGAGACCTTACTCATGTACAAGTGAAGCCAGAGGGTGATGAACCACCAGGGGCCACCAGGGTTACCAATCGGCTCTCCTTTTGATAATTTGATGCCGATTTGGTGCATCATGTGGTAGGCCGATCCTAACAGATGCTTCCCAAGGGGGATGGTGGATCCTATTGACAGGGATTCTGCTAGAGCTTGTGTATTGGAGGAAGGACCGACTTCTCTGCTGCAGAAGAAGTGCTTCTCTAGCCACATCATCAAGAACGCTGTATGTTCTCTCTCGGAAATCATCCCGGTCCTCATGTTTCTGTTGAAGTACCCTTTCCACCCGCCGATTCCTTTCGTCTCTAGCCGATGGGTTGGTTTGGTCAGATAATCAAAGGGTGTATCAGGGGAGGAAATGTCAAGGCCGGTTAGCATAAGGACATCGGCCAGAGTTGGAATCATGGGTCCGTGCCCGAAGAGAAACGCGTTGAGCGCGTCGGACCAGAAATAGGAGCCCGCCATTACCAGGGGTTCATTTTTCTCCATCTGGGACAAAGAGAGATTGATGCTCTGGCCGATTTTTAATTCATCCCACTGAACTCTCTTAGAGCCGGGGGTTTCATTCGGCCAAGATCTAAAAGCGCCTGACCACTCTTTCCAGCCGGGGGTTTCATTCGGCCAAGATCTAAAAGCGCCTGACCACTGACCCAAATCCATAGGTGATTGCTTGAAAGGGATTCTATGGGTTTCTAAGTTGATCAAATCAGTCGGGTCTGGATTCCCCATAGGACCTAAGCAGATGAGACCAGGGGCTTCTGAAAGGGGAATAGTGATTTGGTGTTTAAATGCCTAAAAAAGGTGAAAAAGGGAAGAACTGAGAATAGATCTAAAAGGTTCCTAAGCGGTAAAAAGTAAAAGAGGAAAGTTTCGGATGTTTACCTCCGAGATGAAGCTCATCGTTGCCGATGGAGTCGCTGATGGAACCGCCGTCGCCGACGGAGGTGCTGGCGGAGCCTCCATGGTTGGTGGAGTTGTTGATGGTGCCGCCATTGTAGGGATGAAGGGGATTGTAGATAAGAGGAAGATCGCCGGAGGATGCGGTTGGAAACTGAGAAGACACTGGAGAAGATAGAAAGTGCTGGGGAGGAAATTACTAAGCTCGTGGAGAAGAAGCGGCGGAGAACACCGGTACTTAAGGACACTCCGAGAGAGAAAGGGTAAAGGCGGGATTTTTGCCGTCCCATCTACACGAATTCCAGGGGAACATTTGTCTCAGGCGCCCGGTTCGAGAAGATTGCAATCATCATGTAGAAGACCGCGAAACGGAAGGAGATTTTTGTTATGTTTGTTTGGAGGAGAGATTAAAAAAGAATTTCGAAGTAAAAGTCATGTTTTACTCCGAAACTGGGGGGCATGTGTTGACGCCAGATTTTGACACGTGTTGAATCGGCGTCAGGAAAGGAAGAGACTGGCCGATGCGGCAGATTTTAAAGGCTACAGTTGGGAATCGGCCGATTGAAGCTACAGTTAGGGATCGGCCGATTGGCGATGCAGCTTGCGCCAACAGATAGGGGAAGAAGCCAATGGAATCCCAACAGAGGATCCCGGTCAAAGATGACCTAACGTTGGTTAAAGAACAACGCCGACTCAGTCGTGAAGCAATGGAAAGAGTCCGGATTGGACTAGGAGATGGCGGCAGAAGATTCTGCGGGAGCCCGTTTCCTTTAGGAAAGTTTTATAGATATAGTAGTTTTTATTTAAATCAAGTTTGCAACGGATCGTAATAGATCAGGAGTCTTAGTCCTAGGGTATAAATAGAAGCAGTCAGGGTTTTGTAGAAGATACGCATCAATCAATACAAACAATCTACTTTTTCATCGTACTTTACTTTCAAGTCAGCGACTTCGCTAATACTTCTTTTTCTTTCACGAGTTTGTACGGATTGGCAGGGCTGCATCGACACGATCTCCGGCCAATTGGTAGGTTCCGTTTATCGAATAACATCTAAGCTTTAACTTCAGGCGCGTCGCCGTTGTTTCATATACTCGCCGGCCTAACCCGAGAGGAGGTCCCAACAGCCACGGCAACAGGATCCCCAGCGACCACCGCAAGGTGCCAGCAGTCAGAACGCCCACCGGCCCTAATGCGATCAAGAGGTCCAGCAGCCAATTCAACCAAGGGGACACCAACAAAACCAAAGACCGCACTATAGAAGGAACAATGCAGGGGCCCACGGTCCACCGAGGAACATGCACGACGAACTGATGGCAAACCTAAGGGAGAGAATCAATGATGGCTACAACGCCTGAAACATCATTGAGGAAAGATGCCGCGAGCGTGGTGTTGACGGCCTTTATTCACCCATCGTCCATCAACTTCTCGAGAATAATTAAGACCTTTACATTATGTTCCATACATATTTTATTTAAACTAATAAAATTCCATAAGTTTTCGTATAAGCTCTTGTATCCTTCCTTCTACATTATCAATATAAGTTATCTTCTTTATCTTATTGAGTCAGCTTTACTTTTTGCATTTATTTATTTATTTCCAAGCGTTCAGCGTTTATCTTCCTTTAGCTTAGGCTTTGTTCTGGCCTTAGTTTTTCGGGATCTTATCTTATGGGTTTTCTCGCCCGGACTAGGGGGCTCAAGTCAGTTCCCTAGGTTGAGGGGGGTTTCTCTTGAAGACCTCAAGAGAAATCCTAACACCAAGTGCAGACGTGGTGTCTGGCTTAGTATTAGTTAGGAAATGTGTTCCACCCCATGGAACTGTGTGGTAGGCGGCAGGTGGTGACAGCCCTGTCCGTCCGTTCTAGTCCACCACGTTCTGGTGCTTTCATAGTAGTAGATCGTTGGCCGAGTTGGACTCCCCACTCATCCCATTCCGTAGTCCTTCCGCTCCAGACGCCGAAGTAAGCTCTAGTTTCCTGACAGCTAGGTTTAGGCAAGGTTTAGTCTAGAGAGGCTAACTCGATAGTTTAGGAGTGTTTTAGGAGTCTTTCTCGCTCATTGTCCTCTCAACTGCTTACTGCTGTAAGGTTGAGTCTCCTATGTGTCGTTAGGTCATTGCTTGGCCATTTATCTATCCCATTTATCTGGCTTACCCCTGCTAGTTAGCTGGTGATTATCTCTAGTAAAGTTTACCATTCATTCAATCGATACTCATTAGACCATAGTGCTTCTCGTGAAAATTTGATACCCTGGAATACTCCAAGGTGAAGTGCTATAGCGGTGTATTCTGTGCGCTTGCGGAATCTCTATTCTATTAGGCATAAGAAACGCCAACAAGCATTTCTAGCGCCGTTGCCGGGGAAGCAATTGGTGTTAAAGATATCATTGAATAGTTTGGTGAAATTTACTGTTTTATCACCGCTAGCTTTAGCGGTCTTACCATTGCTCTCTTTGTCTGTGTGATAAATGCAGAGTAGTGCATGACTGGTTTTGATCTACCTAATAACTTCAACCCAAATCCAGAAATAATTGGGCGTATTGTCCGACAGAGAACTATCCCACATCAGAAAAGGTTCACCTTAGGCAGTTCGTCAACGTCTGTCTTACCAATGCCTCAGATGACACTCAGTCTGTTCTCGGCTCCATCCAGTAGCCACATTCACATTGGACTGGACAACACCCAGGGAACTGAGGGGTTTGAGCTCAAGATTGGACTTGTCAACATGGTCCAAGCAAGCCCTTTCTGCGGTATGGCATCCAAGGATGCCAACGCTCACCTACAGAACTTCATCGAAGTGAGCGGCACAATCAACCCCAATGGTACTACCCTGGACACCGTTCGCCTTCGTCTATTCCCATTCTCTGTGCTAGGGAATGCAAAGGCGTGGTTCTACACCAACAAGGCAGACTTCACCACATGGGATGCTTGCTCAAATGCATTCCTAGCTATGTACTTCCCAGTGGGCAAAACCAATGCCCTCAGGAACAGAATCTCAAGTTTCCAACAACTCCAGGATGAAACCATCTTGGAAGCCTAGGAAAGACTACAGGACTACATCGCAGCATGCCCACACCATGGCATGGAAGAGTGGCTGATTTTTTAGAACTTCTTCCATGGCTTGAGTCAACGAGCGCAGGACCACATTGATGCAGCAGTAGGAGGAGCATTCCTCTCTCTGGATGTTGCACGAGCCAAGATGCTCATTGATAAGAGAGCCTCCAACATAAGTTGGAAGGGAGATAGGCAACCAGCCCGCCCGAAAGGAGTACACCAAATTGATGGTGTAGATATGCTATCCGCCAAGATGGATCCCCTCATGAAGAAGCTAGAATCTCCGCACCAAGAGGTTAACCAGATAATGGACTCTCAGATGACATGTGAAACATGCGGCGACACTGGGCACTCGGGCAACAGTTGCCCGATGACACAGGAGGACGTGAACTTCATTGGGAACAACCATCCTAATAACTCAGGCTATCATCCTCAACAGCAAGGGTGGAACTCCAAGCCCAACCTCCCCTTTGATCAACAGCAAGGTAACAACTTCAATAATAGTTTTCAGCCCTCCTTAAAAGATCTAGTTTATGGCCAAAAATAAATTAATGATAATATCAGCAAGAAATTCCAAGCTACTGATAAAGTCTTGGAATCTTTGGCCACTCAAATGGAAGGGTTTAATTCTATTATTAAGAACTAGTTGAGTTTCAATAAAATGATAGAGACTCAGGTAGCTCAACTGGCCTTATCCTGTCATAACCCTAACATGGGAAAACTACCCGGGAAACTGGAAGTTAACCTAAAAGAAAAGGTGAATGCGATGACCACATGGACTGGAAAGTCCACGCAGGATCCACCCCATCCGCAGTATGCAGGTTCATTGCGGGAGACCGTAACCGCCAGGGATACCGATGCTGAAGACGAGGTGTAGGAGGAGGCACACGGAAGCACATCTGCTACCCGTGGAGAAGATGAGGAAGCCAAAGGGCCCCTCGAGAGTACTACGACACAACTGCCTTACCGTTTCCAGAACAGAGAATGAAGCTAGTGGCCAACGAGCAATTCGGCAAGTTCATCGAGGTAATCAAGAAGCTATATGTCAATATACCCCTTCTTGATGCTATGCAGGTGCCCACGTATGCTAAGTGCATCAAGGACATTCTTGGAAACAAGAAGACCCTTTCGACCATTGAGGTAGTACAGCTCACGGAAGAGTGTAGCGCAGCTATACTCGATCCTCTCTCGGAGAAGAAGAAAGACCCAGGGTGCCCCACAATCACATGCTCTATCGGGACTCAACACTTCAAGCACGCTCTCTGTGATCTGGGAGCAAGCGTCAGCGTCATGCCAAAGGTAGTTTATGATAAACTTAACCATCATGCGCTTGCTCCTACTGCTATGTCTTTACAGCTAGCGGACCAATCAGTTCGCTATCTCGCTGGGATCGCTGAAAATATTCCTGTGAGAATCTGGAACTTTTTCGTCCCCATGGACTTCGTCGTCCTCGACATGGAGGTCGACACCAAGACTCCTCTCATCTTGGGGAGGCTGTTCTTGAATACGGAAAATGCACATATTGATGTGGGAGCTGGAGAAATCCAGCTCAACATCAATGGGTAAAAGGAGAAATCCGCCTTCAGACCCAAGGTAGAACAATGCTCACTGGTCAAGACAATTAACCAGAAGAATTCTTCCGAGAAGAAGCTTGAAAAGAAGCCCGAGAAAAGGTCCGAGAAGAAGAAGCTGGAGAAACTAGAAATCCCTTCCATGAGCGCCCTAGTCGGATTCATAGAAACCCTACAGATTCGAGAGGAGATTAAGGTGCATAACCAAAGGAATGCGACTGTTGGCGGTCGATTTCCGATGATTTTGACCACCAACATTTCTCCAGAATTCATGGTTACAAGGCCTACACCAGGCTAAATTTATTAAACTAAAGAAATTCCACTAGTTTTGGTGCATATGTGACTGCAGGAACTCACTGTAGAAATTTGGGCCGACTTGGGAGAAATCCCAGGCCGGCCAGCCCAGGCCGGCCGGCCAGGCACTATAGCCTTTCAAGCTCCACTTTTGCCAGCATGCAGAGAAACACAAGTCCTTGATCATGGATCGTGCCTCTCACGTCGGTTTGATCCAATGACCCGAAAGACCTCACACATGGATCCAAGGGCCCACCTGCATGCAAGACTCGGACAAACAACTGAAGGGCAGCGGTAACCGCCATAAGGAAGCAGGGGTGGAGTGAAGAATTTTGCTTGGAGGGGGCCAAAACATATCTAAAAAATAAATGATCAACAAATAAGAGCCCAATGTTTTACAAAATATTAGCTACTCATAGCTCATATATGCACAATAGCAATGATTTAGCTTATAGAAGATGAAGAATCGCTATTTTGTTGGTCGATCGCTAACTCACTGTAGCATGTAGGGCGTAGAGCCGTGGAGGATTGGAGGAGGCCTGGCAGCATGTAGCGTCCAGAGCGGCAGAGCACACCAAGAGGCCGGATGGCCGGAGCAAAGTGAAGCTCTACGATGTAGCGTCTGCATTATGCGTTGAGCCATCGTGTCAAACCATCGAGGCGTCCTGCCGTGTAGCATTAGGAATTTGATGGGGCACAAGAGCGGCTCTGAGCGATCAGGAGAGACGAAATGAACATATCGTATTCATATGGGGGATTGTGTGGGATCGTGAGTGGCTGAATGCGTAAACAAAAGGATGTCTGATGGACTGATGGCCATGGAAAGACCCATAAACAACAAATTGATTCTATTGGCCCACATAAACAACAAAAGACTGCACTAATGAAACTACTACCGGGGCTAAAAATATCACTGCTGCTCTCTGTTGGGAGGGGCCATGGCCCCTGCTGGCCCCTCCCTAGCTCCGCCACTGTAAGAAAGCCATCAGGGATGTCCACGCCAAAAACGGTGCCATGTGGCAACAATCCCAGGCCGGCCGGCCTGGGGGAGACCGGCCAGCCCCACTTTGTAGCCTCTCGAGCCCATATTCGCCTTACCTACTCGGAGGTTGAGGAATTTTAGCTTTGCTTACAAGTTAAGCGACCTAAGCCTTGCTTACAAGCTAAGCAACCCACCTTGGAGGGCTATAAATAGAGACCTCCCCTCTCACTTGTAACACACCATTTAGAGAGAAGAAGAGTCTCAAGCAAGAGTTGTTTATCCTTAGGGTAGAATGGGGAGAGTGTGAGGTGAGAGTCCGGAGGCGAGCCGGGTTCTTCGGCTCACCTCCAGCTTGTAGCCTCACAGAAATGAAGCATCTTTGGAGTGAAGTTCCTTGTCTCTCGTCGGTATCTCGCTAGTCTCTCTCCTTACTTCAGTTACTTGTTTACTTTCTTGCATTGATCTGCAGGATCCCTTATCTGTGTCATTCAGCAAGCCTAGCCATTTGGAGTTTCTTCTTGCCTTAGCGCGAGGCGGAAGTCAGTAACTTGATAGTTGAAGCGTGGTGCTTAGGCTTGATAGTTATCTTGGGTTGTGTTCCACCCCACGGAAATGATGTGGTAGGCGGCAGGTGGTGACAGTCCTGTCCGTCCGTTGTAGTCCAACACATTCGGGTGTTTTCAAAGCAGTAGATCATTGGCCGAGTTGGACGCCCCATTTCTCCCTCATCCTGAGGTCCTTCCACCCCAGCCGCTGAAGCATATCAAGTTAGTTTAGTAGCAAGTCTTCTAGGTAACGAGTTGGCTAACCATCGTTAGACCCTCTACCCTCGTACCTCTCTTCCTCTGGTGGGTCCGGTTGAACTAGTTCTAGGTCTGGTTGCACTTATCGTTCATTGGATTCGATATCCCAGGTAAACTCCCTAGTGAAAGATAAATCGGTATCCGTGCGCTTGCAGATTAGGTCGTATAGGCTAAGGAGTGCAACCAAGCTTACTGGCGCCGTTGCCAGGGAACGGTAGCAATACTAGTCTATACCTTTTTTAGCCTTACACCTTTCCACCCTATCACTTGGAGTTTTTCTCCTAGTTATCCGGCAGTTCCATCCGCGAGTACATGGAACCGCCTCCACCTTACCACCCCATTTATCTGATGGTTATGAGACCAGTCCAAGTCTTTCTCTAGTAGAGAGGACGAGAGTCCCTATGCTCACTGCAGGCATTCGAGAAAAATTGCTCTTTATTGACCATACCCGGTATGAACCAAGACACCCAACAGTGGAAGCTTTTTCCGTTCTCCCTGACAGGAAGCAATAGTCTGGTACGACTGGAAGGCAGGGAGATTTGGAAGAGACTGGATTAAGCTGAAGGATGAGTTTTGCCTATTCTTCTTCCCTATTACCAAAATGTTCGCTTTTTGCAACCAACTTCTATCATTCAAGCAAGGCGAAGAGTGAATTGGAGCAGAGTTGGAAAGACTCATGCTAATGGCAGAAATTTCGGGCCACCTCATGGTATTATGGAAGAAAGGCTAATTTAGCACTTCGTTGGTGGACTTAAGCTGGAGAGTGCAGATTTCATGACGCTCACCTCGAGGGATCCGTCATGAATAAGACAGCTGCTGAAGTAGAACAATACTCAGCACACTGGAAGTCCTTGATGAGCCAAACAAGCCAACTTATCAGCCCAAAAAGAAGCAGCAAGTTCACATCCTATCAGCTGCATTCTCTCCACCTCTGACATACATAGAGCAAATCACCGAACCACCAAAGTCCACAGATCATGAGCCACTCATTGAAGATACGCCAATGTTCGTCCCTAATCTCTTCATAGAAGAAGAGTATATGGAGATTTAGCAACACATGAAATTTGCCGAATGAGCATAAGCGCATATGCTCAAGATCTAAGGCATTCATTCCGGAAGCCACATCACAGATTGAGGGTCTTACTGCGATTATGAGCAAGGAATGGATAGAGGGAGCAAAATCCAGCGATAGCATCATACAGATCTATCGCACTACTCTGCACTATTGGGGACACTGCACTACAAGAAGCCTTTTATGATCCGAAAGTCAGGGTGGGTGTGATGCCAGATCACCAGAAGAACCCCTGATTTTCTCACCTAAGCACCTGAAGTGGATCGATTGCAAGATTGTTGGTATTTCTTAACGTTCAAAGATAAATCCGCAAGTGCACGGAAGATACCGTTGTAGCACTTCACCCGGAGAGTATTCAGGGTATCGTATTTTCTCAGGGAACGGAGGTGTAACAGTCTTCTAACTAATTATGCCCTTGGAGATACAAGAAGTAGAATGGCCTGGGTAGTGTGGTTTATTTATAGGAAAGGATTCTAGGAAGGATAAACTTGGTTTGCTAAACGTTTACTTCGAGCACCGGTCTGACCTTGGGTTGCCAAGACCCTCCGGCTATTAGCTCTACTCCACACTCAGGTGAGAGGGAGTACACTAACCACGAAGCAGCTTCGTAGCGGACGGACAGGGCTGTCACCACTTGCCGTCTACCCCACAATACCAGCTGAGCCCGGAGCAAACAAAGGTAAACTAGAGCCTAGACACCACGTCTATGCTTATCGTTTACTACTCCAGTGTCGATCAGGGTTACCCGTCTTTATCAGGGGCCCTCTACCAGAGCATCCGTTATAAGAACGTACGATGATCCCGTAAATGAATAACAAAACAAGAATAACCTTACCAAGAGCTTACCAATAGAACAAACCTGAATACTTACTCAAATGGATCGTATCCGTCGAGGTACAAAGCTGAAGAGAGAGGCCGACAAGTCCGGCTCTTCTCCTGCACTTCCTCCTCACACACTCCCTATCCTAATGCTACAAGTGAGTGGAGTCCCTCTACTTATTCTCCTCCAAAATGTGTTGTGTCAAATGAGGGGGAGAGGGGCCCTTTATATAGTGGAGGAGGTGCCTTGGGGGAGTGGAGATGCTAGGGAATATTCCCTCTTGATCCTCCAAGGCTGATTCCCGCCATCTCTCCATATGGAACCTTAGCTACTAGAATCAGGTGGAGTAGGGGCTACTCTTCCTTGAAGTGCACCTAGACTTCTTTTAGTCCAGGTTCGGCCGAACTTGTGGGGTCGGTCGACCCCTAGGTGGCTCTCCCTTGGCTCAGCCTCCCCTGGATGGCTGACAAGTGGGCCCTTGTCTTATCCATTGGGTGCTCGTGGCTTGGTGCACCCGTTTGCTCTGATTTGTGGGCCCTCCTTGTAAGTGAGACATAGGTTGGGTTATTCTGTGCATTTTCCTTGTGTTCACTTGTGTTTTCTTTCGTATTTCAACTGTGGGTGCCTGCATATCACAATTCACCAAAACTCGTGGAAATGATTAGAGTTAAACCCTATAACTATGTTTGGTGAATATTTTGATAAGAAAGATGCAGGAGTTGACAATCGGATTTCTGACTTAAGGATCGTCAACAACACCCCCACACTTAGCCCTTTGCTCGTCCTCGAGTAAAGGTTGAAGGACTAAGGTGGATGCAACTCCTTTGAATGTAACCTGAATACAAGTTATTCCAAGATTTTCCTATACCTGTGAACTTTATGACTGTCTACCAAACTAATCATGATAATTGAAGTTTGGAATGGTTTAAATTTCAGGTCCCTTAGCCTTCCTTGCTTAGAAACTTGGGCTTTTGTTTATTTTCAAAATGAAGTATAGCCTTGGCTCCTCAAATTGTTCTCTCTAAGCACTCTTTGTTATTTGAATTCCTCACCATGGCAAAGAGATGCCTTCTTTTTCACCTACCTCTAATCAGGCTTATGTGGAGCTTAGGGTAGGAAAAGCTGAAGGCATACTTGTCTCTCATATTTTGCTAAGTCAAAGACCGGATCCAAAGTAGAAGCAAGTCATAAACCTTGATCAAGATGTGCATGTGTGTGGATATTTTTGGTGGATGGCGTATGAACCCCTTTTTATGTACCAACTCTCCCCCCTTTTTTTGGGACATGGGCTATCTCTCTTTTTTTTCTTTTTTTTCTTAATTTTGTCATGCCTTGTGAGCATGTGGCATACCTTCTTTGAGTATGCATCTTTTTATTTTATTCATTTTTTTGTTTCATCATGCTTTCTTGAGCATGTTTACTTCTTTTTGCATAGCCCATATCCTTTTTCTCATGATGGGTACTGTTGGCGCTAAAATCGGCCGGATAGGAATCGACCAATGTTTTTCAGCGTCGGACACACGACCCGGGAGAATCTGCTTAGCTCCTGTTCGGGTTATCGCCCTGGTGCGGTTCGCGCGGCGTGCCAGTCAATCTGACCTGTTGATTGACAAGGAAATAAAGTATTAAATTCCAGGCGCGTCGATCGGCTGGAGTTCCGATCTGTCCTGAGGAGCGCGTCGGCGGCGAATCGGCCGATTTGCTGTAGAGATGATCGGCTATGGATCAGCCGATAATCGCGTAGTAATTGTAAAGAAAACTGCTGGAGCGATCTAAACGATTACTACAGAGGCAACACTTGAAATAGATCTAATCGGCTGTGTGATGATAAATCAAAGAAGAATAATGACGAAGCCGATTACTCTGATCTCAAGCTGGATAACTGGTGATAATACTAGAATAACAGGTAAAACTTGCAATTCTAGTAAATATCGATAACTGGTGAATAAATCCAAACGAAACCACAGCGATGCGCCCGTAGTTAAAGCTCAGATATTACTCAATAAGCGGAACCTACCAATTGGCCGGAGATCAGGTTGATGCAGCCCTGCCAATCCGCACGAACTCGTGAAAGAAGAAAAATATTGGCGAAGTCGCCGACTTGAAAGTAAATTGCTGGAAAAGTAGAAGTATTGTTGTTGATTGATGTGTTGTTTTTTTTACAAGACCCTGACGACTCCTATTTATACCCTAAAACTAGGACTCCTAGTCGATCACGACTTGTTATAATCTTATTAAAAAACAGGAAAATTACCATATCTATAATAACTTTTAAAGGAAACAAACTCCCGCAGAATCTTCCGCCGCCGTCCCCTAATCCAATCAGGATTCTTTTCAATTGCTCCTTGACCGACTTAGCGTTGCCCTGTTGACCAACTTTTGACCAGGACCCTCCGAAATAATTCCATCCTGGTGGCGCAAGCTGTATCACCAATCGGCCGATTTTCAACCGTTACCTCAATCGGCCGATTCCTTACTGTAGCCTTCATATCTGCCGCATCGGCCAATCTTCTCTTCCTGACGCCGATTCAACACGTGTCAAAATCTGGCGTCAACACATGCCCCCCAGTTTCGGAGTAAAACATAACTTTTTCTTCGAAACTCTTTCTTTAATCCTTTCCTCCGAAACGGGCGCAGTAAAATCTCCTTCCGTTCCGCGGCACAATGATTGCAATTTCCTCGGATCGAGCGCACGAAACAACCGCTCCTCTGGAATTCGTGTAGACGGCGCGGTAAAAATACCATCTTTGCCCTCGCTCTCCTGATTTTTCTTAAGTACTGGCCTTCTCCGTCTACTCTTCCCCACAAATCTAGCATTCTCTTCCAACGAACCACTGTTCGTCTTCCTCCAAGCTCTCTTGATCTCCAAGCGCTTCCCCCTTCCCGGCGACCTCATCCGCGCCCTGCTCCAACCCCCCAATGGCGTCACCATCGGCGACTGCTCCATCCACAGAGGCTCCATCGGCAACTCCTTCAGCGGCGGCGGCCCAATCGGCGGCTTCCCCAGCAGTCCCATCGGCGACGATGATTTCTATCCCAGAGGTAAATGTTCGAAATTTTTTTCCTTTTCGCTTTTCTACTGCTTCAGCACTTTCTGGATTCTTTCTCAGTTTCTTCCCCTTTCCCCTTTTTTAGGCACTTAGGTACCGAATCACCATTCCACTCTCAGAATCCTCTGACCTCATCTGTTTGGGCCCTATGGGGAACCCCGATCCAACAGATCTGATCAGCCTAGAAACTCATAGAATCCCTTTTAAGCAATCATCCATGGATTTAGATCACTGGGTAGGCACTTTCAGATCCTGGCCAAACGAAACCCCCGGATGGAGAGAATGGTACCAGAGGGTGGCCAGATCCTGGAAGGTCCAGTGGGAAGAACAAAAAATCGGCCAGTGCATAGATTTGTCTCTGTCTCAGATGGAAAGAAACGAACCTCTGGTCATGGCAGCCTCTTATTTTTGGTCTGATGCACTTAATGCATTCCTTTTCGGACATGGACCTATGACCCCGACCTTGGCCGATGTTCTGCTGTTGACCGGCCTCGATGTCTCCTCCGCCGATACCCCTTTTAATTATCTGTTCAAGCCATCACATTGGCTAGAGACCAAAGGAATCGGCGGGTGGAAAGGATATATTAGCAAAAACATGAAGACCGGAACAGTCTCGCAGAGGGAGCATACTGCCTTTTTGATGATGTGGCTGGAAAAGCATTTCTTCTGTGGCAGAGCAGTCGGCCCCTCTTCAAACACTCAAGCTTTGGCAGAGGCTCTATCACAAGGATCGGCCATCCCCCTTGGAAAACATTTGCTGGGATCGGCGTATTACCTGATGCACCAAATCGGCATCAAGTTATCAAAGGGGGAGCCGATAGGGAACCCTGGTGGTCCTTGGTGGTTCATCACCCTCTAGCTCAATTTACACATGAGCAAGGTCTCTCAGCAACGGATAGAGACAAAAACTTTCCCCAATATCGAGTCGGAGGAGAATCCATCAGTCCGTCGCCGCTGCAGATCTTTTGGAGAAGCAGTATCGGCCTTCCCCGGCTGCCAGTTTACTGCTGCCCGCACAGCTGAGTACTTCAGATGCTTTTAATAATGGCCTTAGTGAAGAGATGATCAGCTGGCATCCATATCAGGTAGTAGAGCCTATTTTCGAATTGCCCATATGCTACGATTTCTCCACCCACACTTTTGACAGAGAGCTTATGGATGTCTTGATTAAGCCGGTATGTCCTCTTCCTCAGCCGATTCCAATGTTGTCTCTTTCCATATTGCCATTTTGTTACTAACTCACGTTCATCTTCTCAGTCTGAAAGCCATGTTCCTCCGATGCGGAGCTGAAGCGATAGGCCGATAGATAGTCATCATCAATACACGCCATATCCACTCATCGGCTTCCATGCTCCAACCGTCAAAGATATCTCTACTGGCCGATCGAAGCGAGCACCGAAAAGGCCAACATTAAGGATAACCAGCCGTCGAGTGCGAGCTCGCATCGGATCGGCCGATCAGACGGCAATAGCATCGGCTGAGGTTCCTCGTATCGGATCGGCCGACCAGATGGCAGTGGCATCGGCCGAGACTCCCCGCATTAGATCGGCCGATCAGATGGCGGTGACACCGGCCGAGACTTCGATCCCTTTATCTGTGCCGGTTGTCGAGATGGCCGATCCCCAAGTCACCGCTGAAGTCGGGGCAGCTGCAGCATCACTATTAGTAGAAGTTGTTCAGGTAATCTTACTTACCTCATATATTCTCCAAATCTTCCACTGACATTAATCCTATTCCTCTGCCAGGCTGCACAAGTTATCCCACCGCAATCTCCGCAACAATCGGCCACGTCCCAAGTGGGAACCGAGACTCCAGCAGCTCCTATCATCGAGGTAAATGATCTCTTACCTTAAATTCTTAATTCTCAGAAAACTTAACCGATCTTGATGCAGGCCGATTTGGGTATGCTAACCACAACCCCACAACAGGCATTGGCCGGGAGATCCACAGAGGCATGGCAAATTTCTGTCACCATCTTATTTCAATTTCCCATAGCATATTCACAGGATCTTGTTTTATGTCTTTTTCAGGAAGCTGGTCCAAGCGGAGCGCTAATAATCGTTGAATCTTCCTCTTCCGACGAGCCAAATGCACCACCAGTCCCTGAGACAAGGGAGACGCTTCCACCGGCGCAGGCAAGAGAAATTCGCTTTAAGGAGGTAACAAACTTACCATTAGAATCGGCCGATTTCCCTTTACTGTTTGCCTACCTTAATACTTTATTTTCTCACAGGAGCAGGACACCCCTAATAACAGCATCTTCTCCTTTGCCGTCTCCTTGCCCGATGACGAAGAAATTGCTTCACACCCAATCCCATCGAGCTCCACCTCCGACGATGTCCGCGCCAAGCTCGAAAGCATGCGCACTCTCCTTCAAGATGACATCGGCCGATTGGTAGAAGATGCATCGCCGATTCGACGACTTTTCAACAAGATCAAAGGTCGAATCCCGGAAGAAGTATCAGAAAATTTAGCGCATGCTGCCTATATAGAGCACATGCAGATTCCGGTTTCCAGGGCGCTGCGCCATATGGCCGATCGTGCTCAGATGGCAAAAACTCAGGAAAAGGTTGATTCATACAAACACCGGACTCAGGAAGTACACCACAAGATCAATTTCCTCGAAAACTGCCGTCCGGACATCGTCGGCGCAATAGATCGGCTGAAACGGAGGAGAGCAGAGCTGGCCAAGGAGATGGAACGGATAACCAAAGAGATAGCCGCTGAAGAAAAGAAGCTCCAAGAACTCCCATCCATCATCAGCGAGCTGAAGCAAGAAAGACAGCATCTGGCCCGCGAAATGATAAGGCTTCGTCGCCGTGTGTCAGAAGTACCAGGATCGGCCGATGATGATCACAGAGTACTAGACTCGGCCGATCAAATTAGACGACAAGCTATTGTAGCCATAGACGCTTTCCTTGGGTTGTAAAGAATATGTTAAACATTTATTGCTCCTTCAATGTCACTGCGCCGATCTGGTCTTGAAATGCTTCTTCAGTCAGCTTTGCATTTATGTATGTATTTACTCCGATAGGACGTGTCTCACCATCCATCTACCTCCCCTTCATTTATAAGTAGACCATTCACCATCTCCAGAGGCATACACATCACTTATCTTCTCTCCCTCTTTTACTGTCCCAAACTGAACGGCAAGATGTCTTCTTCGTCCTCTTCATCTTCTTCCTCTGTCAACCAGGTATGAACTTCTCTTCTGCCTTTCTCTCAAGCATCTCAATCGCTCTGATGCTGGGTAACCCCTTTTATCTCTGTTTAGCCGAAACGTTTCAGCCCTAGTCTAGAACGAGCGATAGAAATCATGCATTCAGAAGAGCCACTATCACAGGCAGACAGAGATCTGATAAGAGCTCATGCTGAGGAACTCAGAGATCATGTCCCCGCTGCTGTCCAGGAATACTCGGACCTTATAGATGCTCACTTTTTGGTCCGCAAGCGACCATCTTCTGGAAAAGGTCCTCCACTTCCTTGTAAAGCTAAAATCGAAGTTGCCATGGAAGATCTGGAGGAGAAGAAGACCCGCCTGCTGATAGAACTTTGCAACCAAGCTGAAACTGGAGCCACTGCAGAGGACCCGAACGAGAAAAAGCTCACCCTTATGATAGAACTGGGTCGCATCGAGAGAGAAATCCAGCGGAGGCGTAATCAGTAGACATATCGGTATTTTTATTCTAAGGGCGACTTGCACTATGTCGGCCATGTACTCTGTCATTTTCATCCAATAATGAATCCCCATGTTTCCTTCACCAGATGTGTAGACAAAAACCAATGAGAAATCGGCCATGTTATCTTGATATATTTTGCTGCAAGTTATGCATCTACCCAAATGCTTGGATAGTACCCCTTCAGATATCGTCCGTTCAAAGCTCTTGGGAATTCCTCCCTTCGACTGTCTCCAGAATATATGCATTCCCAGGGGCACATCGGCCTATTCTATACGGCCCTTCCCAAGTGGGTGACCATTTACCGAATTTGGGATATTTGGATCCTATCGGCAGCACCAACTTCCATACCAAATCTCCCTGAGAGAAATTTTTAACTTTGATCTTTTTGTCATACCATCTGGCCAACCTTTTCTTGTTTTCTTCTATACTGATCAGGGCTCTCAACCGTAAACCCGCCGAATCGTCAAGTTCATCTTTCATGAGAAAGGAATAGTCATCGGCCGTTAACTGATCTTGTAACGATATACGCCTTGACCCTGTCCTTATCTCCCATGGCAAGACCGCCTCATGACCATAAACCAATTGATAAGGGGATATTTTAGTGGCTCCATGACAAGCCATCCTGTATGCCCATAAAGATTCAGCCAAAGACATATGCCACTTCTTGGGTTGCTCTTCTATCTTCCTCTTGATTAGCTTGATTATCCCTTTATTAGACGACTCTGCTTGGCCATTGGCTTGAGCATAGTATGGAGAAGAGTTCAATAATTTAATCCCCATATCGGCGGCGAACTCTCCGAATTCTCCAGAAGTAAACATTGTCCCTTGATCAGTTGTGATGGTTTGAGGAATACCAAATCGATAAATAATATGGCTTTTAACAAATTCAATCATATCGGCCGATGTCACGTTCCTTAAAGGAACTGCCTCCACCCACATAGTAAAATAATCCGTAGCCACCAATATGAACTTATGCCCTTTGCTTAATGGTGGATGAATCTGTCCGATGAGATCTATTCCCCAACCTCTGAACGGCCACGGCTTAATTATGGGATTCATAGCCGATGCTGGCGCGCGCTGTACATTGCCAAACTTCTGACAGTCTTGGCATCCTTTGTAGTACTTGAAACAATCCTCAAGGATGGTCGGCCAGTAATACCCATTGTTCCGAATCATCCATTTCATCTTATGAGCCGATTGATGGGCTCCGCACACGCCCTCATGGATTTCTCCCATCAGAATCTTTGCCTCTTCCGTTCCCAGGCATTTGAGAAGAACTCCATCAATCGTCTGATAAAACAAATCATCCTCAAGCAACACAAATTTTGTAACCTGAAAACATGTTCGCCGATCCACTTTTTGGGATGGATTTCTCAAGTAATCGGCGATCTCCTTTCGCCAATCATCGGCCGCGAGCTCTAGCGTCATCGCTCCCTGAATCAGCCGATACCCAGAAGCGTGTTGCGCCAGTCTGTTGGCCTCTTCATTATAATTCCTGGGGATATGCTTGATTATTGCGGACTTGAACTCTTTTAAAAGCTGAAGGCAATCCTCATAATAAATCCTCAAGATATCATCCTTGCACTCAGATCGCCCCGTCAACTGATCCACAATGAGCATGGAATCTCCAAAAATTTCGACTGCATCAGCTCTGACTTCCCTTAATAATTGGATGCCTTTCAGAACAGCTCGATATTCCGCCTGATTATTAGTTGCAGAGGCTTCTATCGGCAGGGAGAAATTATAACTTTCCCCCCGAGGCGACACAAGAACAATGCTGATTCCTGATCCGACCCCACACGAAGAACCATCAAAACAGAGTCCATGGAACTGGTTCAACGGTGGCGATTTCTGGTCCACAATGCTGAACTATGAAATCGGCCATCACTTGACCTTTGACGGCTTTGGCCGATTCGTACCTTAAGTCGAATTCTGACAGAGCCAGGATCCATTTTCCAATCCGTCCTTTCAAAATCGGCAATGATAGCATATACTTCACCGCATCATCCTTGCATACGACTATGCATTCTGCCGATAACAAATAATGCCTGAGCTTGGTATATGAGAAGTATAAACACAAGCATAGTCGCTCCACCGGGGAATATCTTGTTTCGGCGTCTAAGAGTCTTCTGCTGACGTAGTATACCACTCGTTCTTTCCCCTCAAACTCCTGTACCAACGCCGATCCAATAGCTTGTTCATCAGCTGATAAATATAACTTGAACGGCTTACCAGGCTCTGGTGGAACCAATACCGGAGGTGAAACCAGATACTGCTTGATATTCTCCAGTGCCTTGCGCTGTCCTTCTCCCCATATGAATTCCTGGTCGAGCTTTAATTTTAATAGAGGGGTAAAAGCCTGAATATGTCCTGACAGGTTGGATATGAATCTTCTGATGAAATTGACCTTGCCGATGAGGGGCTGTAGTTCAGTTTTATTTTGTGGGGCCACCACTTTGTTGATGGCGTCTATGGTCTTTCGGTTGACTTCTATTCCGCACTCATGGACCATGAATCCTAAGAATTTCCCAGCCGATACACCAAACGCACACTTGTTTGGGTTCATCTTCAACCCATGTTTCCTTGTGCACTCCAGTACTTCTTGTAAATCGGCCAGATGATCTTGGTGACCTTTTGACTTGACCACGATGTCATCTATATAAATTTCCATCGATGAACCAATGAGCTTGTGGAAGATGTAATTCATGGCTCGTTGATAAGTAGCGCCGGCGTTCTTCAAACCGAAAGTCATAACAACCCATTCAAATAAACCAAGATGACCTGGGCACCTGAAAGCCATTTTCGAGATATCTTCTTCGGCCATTAATATCTGATTGTACCCTGCATTCCCATCCATGAAACTTATGACTTTGTGTCCTGCGGCAGCATCTACCAAGATATCGGCCGTTGGCATCGGATATCCATCCATTGGCGTAGCCTGATTTAAGTTCTTGAAATCGATGCACACACGTAACTTTCCATTCTTTTTGTATACGGGCACAATATTAGAAATCCATTCGGCGTAGCGGTACTGCCGAATAAATCCTGCTTCAATCAACTTTGTAATTTCGGCCTTTATATCAGGTAGAATCTTGGGGTTACACCGTCTTGCAGGTTGCTGATATGGCCGATATCCTGATTTTATAGGTAACCGGTGTTCAACAATAGACCGGTCTAGTCCTGGCATTTCATGATATTCCCAAGCAAAGCAATCCTTGAACTCTTTTAATAAACTTATCAATTTACATTTGTACTCAGGATCCAAATTAGCGCTAATGTACGTCGGCCTTGATTTGCTGCTATCTCCCAAATCTACCATCTCCAATAAATCGGCCGACGTAAACTCATGCCCAAGCTTCCCGTCTTCTCGGACGAGCTGATCCATTTATTCTGAATCTTCAGAGCCGACTGCTTGGATCGGCTGTAGACCGAAATCGGACACTTTCAGGAAGTCAGTGTCCCAAGTCCTGCCAGATATACACTTGACGTGCTCGCAGCTCCACTGTTGCGTGTCGGCCGCTGCAACGCTGTAGACGGAATCGGCAGTGACTACCTCTGTGCTGTCGCCGACCCATTGCACAAGGCATTGATGCATTGTAGATGGGACACAGCAGTTTGCGTGTATCCAGTCACGACCAAGCAGCATGTTGTAGGACCCCTTGCCATTAATAACGAAAAAAGTGGTAGGGAGGGTCTTACTGCCGATGGTGAGGTCGACGCAGAGCGCTCCACGGGCGGGTGACACGTTGCCTTCGAAATCCTTCAGCATCATGTCCGTCTTGGTGAGGTCTTCATCGCCCTTGCCTAGCTTGCGGAACATGGCATACGGCATGATGTTAACTGCAGCGCCTCCATCTACTAGTAATCTGGTGACGAGTCTTCCGTCAACATAGCCTTTGAGAAACAGCGCTTTGAGATGCTGCCGTTTTTCTTCTTCTGGTTTCCCAAACGTAGCCAGTTGTGCCATTTGTTCCTCCTCCGTTCTTGTCGCTTTATCTCGATCGTTGGGCGCCATGAACTCCATCGGCAGTATGAACACCATATCAATTTTGGCTGCCGATTCTTGTTTATTTGCTTCTTGATCATTTTTGTTTGGGCGCCACACTCGAGACTTAACGTTTCTTTTCTCTGGCACTTGCCTCTGTTCTTCTTCTTGAAGCTCCCACTGGCGTAGGCGTTGGATCCTCCGCTTCTGGGATCTAGATAATCCATCGGGACACCACCTGGGATTTGCTGGTTTGGCCGATGATCTGGCGTGTTCCCAATCTGGTTCTCTTCCTAGGGGATTTTCATCCGACACCCTGTCATCGGCCATCTCTTCCAGCCGATCGTGCACGCTGATCCTGCCCCCCAGTCCATCCTGTTGGTCGATCTTGCTTTTTGACCAGTGGTACTGGTCAACTCTGCCCCCCAGCCGATCATGCACCGAAACGCGCTGTTCCTCACGTCCGCACCGATTTCTGCTGATCGGCTCTGATCCTCTGTCCCTAGAGTGTGGCTTCGGGCGATCGTTGCAGCTCACTCCGTTACACTCCGGACAGTTATCGGCAGACGGCAGTCTGATGTCGTTCTCCCAGCAATGGATGAAGAACGGACATTGCCAGTGATCTTCATGCCGGCGTATCATCTCTTCCTGGTATCTTGCTTGTTCTTGCTGCTGCCGATACTTACTGAGTAAGAACTGGGAGGTGACGGGCTTGCGTGGTCGTTCTAGCCACCGCCTGTTCCTTTTGATTTCTTCCATCATGATCTGCCTCCTGGGATCGACGGCGCCGCCTCTTCTCGCCGATTCTGACGTCAGCACCTTGGTTTGACTTGAATTTCCTCCAGCGTTAACCATGTTGGCCGGGAAGGGATGCTGATCTATCTTCATCGGTTTTGCCGATTTAGCTGGAGTTTCAAATTTAAGCCGCCCCTGCTCGATGGCCGATCATTCATTTGTGTCATGAGAAGTGGAGTTGTGCCACTTGCAGTATTTCATCTTCTTAAGTTGATCGGCCGAAGGGATGGTGTGATGCTGAGATAGCTTAATCTGTCCTTCCTGAAGCAATAAATCGAAAATTTTATCGGCCTTCGACGTGTCAAAGCCGAATGTTTCTGGCTCCTTTTTCCCGAAAGGGCATGATATCGGTTTTTTCCCTTTAACCCATTCTGCCAGGCCGATTTCCTCTTCCCCATCGGATTCAGATCCTTCCAAGTATGCCACCTTCTTTTGGAAGTTCCTCTGGTGTTCAAACGGTCGGACCTCTTGTCCTGACAATCGGTGGACGATTTGGCATAGAAGTACTTGTGGAACTGTTTCTCCAGATCGGCCCAAGTAACAACAGAATTTGGCGGCAAGGTGGTGAACCACTGGAAGGCCGATCCGGACAGAGACGACGAAAACAAACGCACCCTCAGAGCATCTTGCGTAGCAGCCTCCCCGCACTGGATGATGAATCGGTTGATATGCTCCACAGCGGTGTGGGAACGGCAGCAAGTCATAGGCCGATGGATATGGAGTCTTGTAGGTGTAAGTTTGCACTTTTGGCTTCAATCCAAACTGATCCTGGATTACTTTTGCTATTCTTGCTGTCCAGTACACCTGCTGCTGATGAACAGCCGTTCGCGGTGCAGGCATGTGCTGAAGAGCTGGCACGGCTGGGTGATGAATCGGCGAATTTTGCTGAGCAGCCGATAGTTGATGGCGAAGTGAATCCGCCCCCCCATCGTATGTCATTCTTGGCGCCGCGCCTCTGAATGCTTCTACAGCGCTTGCCCCCCTGCCGATTTCTGATGAGATTGGCTGATACTGGGGGACCGTCGGCCGGGCGGCCGATTGGTGTGGCACCTGGATTGAATAACTCCCATACCCGTTCGCTGGCTCGGGAAAATACGTCACCGCCGATGCTCCCCAAGGTGTTGAGCTTGTGGGCAGCGATTGCACAGAAGCAATCTGGATAGGTTGAAGCGGTGTCTGTGATGGGAGACATGGTGCACCGCTGTATCTTGGAGACGCTGGGGGCAATGGAGAGTTGTACCCTTCACGTTGCGTCAATATCGGCTGAGGAGCCGATTGGGACGTGTATGGTAAGCTTCTGGCTGCCAGAGTGGTTGGCGGGGCATATGCTGGTCCCTGATAGCCTTGGACTGCTCCGCTGGCCAGAGAGCTGACGACGGCGTTATACACCGTGTTGGTCATCATTGAGGATTGGTCGATGAATGCCTGATAAACGGATTGTTGGATCATCTCTGACATCTTGCCCGAGTCCTCAGCAATGGTGATGTGGCGGGGAACTAGAATAGGAGCCTTCTTGACCGCCTCCCCGCTTCTGATACGACTGAACGACTGGAGGTACATCTTCTTGTAATCTTCTAGATGTTTGGCCAATTCTTCCCTCTGGTCGTCCTTGAGATCCGCTTCTGTGACCTCAATGATGTTGCTATCAGAGATTTCTACGTTCTTCGACATATCAGATCTTGGATTGGTCCCACTGGGCGTGCCAAAAGTGTGTTGGCGCTAAAATCGGCCGGATAGGAATCGGCCGATGTTTTTCAGCGTCGGACACACGACCCGGGAGAATCTGCTTAGCTCCTGTTCAGGTTATTGCCCTGGTGCGGTTCGCGCGGCGTGCCAGTCAATCTGACCTGTTGATTGACAAGGAAATAAAGTATTAAATTCCAGGCACGTCGATCGGCTGGAGTTCTGATCTGTCCTGAGGAGCGCGTCGGCGGCGAATCGGCCGATTTGCTGTAGAGATGATCGGCTATGGATCAGCCGATAATCGCGTAGTAATTGTAAAGAAAACTGCTGGAGCGATCTAAACGATTACTACAGAGGCAACACTTGAAATAGATCTAATCGGCTGTGTGATGATAAATCAAAGAAGAATAATGACGAAGCCGATTACTCTGATCTCAAGCTGGATAACTGGTGATAATACTAGAATAACAGGTAAAACTTGCAATTCTAGTAAATATCGATAACTGGTGAATAACTCCAAACGAAACCACAGCGATGCGCCCGTAGTTAAAGCTCAGATATTACTCAATAAGCGGAACCTACCAATTGGCCGGAGATCAGGTTGATGCAGCCCTGCCAATCCGCACGAACTCGTGAAAGAAGAAAAATATTGGCGAAGTCGCCGACTTGAAAGTAAATTGCTGGAAAAGTAGAAGTATTGTTGTTGATTGATGTGTTGTTTTTTTTACAAGACCCTGACGACTCCTATTTATACCCTAAAACTAGGACTCCTAGTCGATCACGACTTGTTACAATCTTATTAAAAAACAGGAAAATTACCATATCTATAATAACTTTTAAAGGAAACGGACTCCCGCAGAATCTTCCGCCGCTGTCCCCTAATCCAATCAGGATTCTTTTCAATTGCTCCTTGACCAACTTAGCGTTGCCCTGTTGACCAACTTTTGACCAGGATCCTCCGAAATAATTCCATCCTGGTGGCGCAAGCTGTATCACCAATCGGCCGATTTTCAACCGTTACCTCAATCGGCCGATTCCTTACTGTAGCCTTCAGATCTGCCGCATCGGCCAATCTTCTCTTCCTGACGCCGATTCAACACGTGTCAAAATCTGGCATCAACAGGTACTTTTGGGAGAGAGTGGACATGACAAGACATGGAGTTTTATTTTGTGGATGGATGGATGAACTGTTTGCTAACTTCTAGAGTAGAAGCATAGCAGATGGTGGAGATGTGTACGTGATCTTGATCATAGGAATATGAAATGTTTCTCTCAAAGGGTCACAACAATTTGACAAAGCTCAGTGAGACAACAAGATGCATATGTGAAAGGGTTTTCAATTCGATCAACATTTGGCCTTGGATAGGAATTTCATAAACAATTGAGGAGCCATGCTATTGTTTTTTTATATAATTTTATAAAAGAAATCCCACGTACTTTGAAAGGAAGAACTAGGTTTCATTCATTCAACCATGTCGCAAAAGTCAATTATTAGATAGCATGGGTTCCCTATGAAATTTTTGTTCACAAGTGCAAGGCAAAAGACAAGGAATAAAGATTATTCATGTTTATCATGAAGCGCATGGAGCGCATGGAGTTTGAAGTGCAAACCAGCATGATGGATGAAGCAGAAGATGTACGGGTCCCCTTTGGGGTTCGTCCAACCCTGAAGGTCGGTGTCGTCTCTTGTGGTCCGCCAGGTCCTGTATTGGATGTGTTGCACGGTGCTGGTCTGTTGATGTTGTGCAACATGTTGGGGGCGGAGATCTCGAATGAATTTGCACTTGGTGATTCTGAGAGATCTCCCCCACACTTATTCTTGTACCTGCTTTTATTCAAAAGAAAACACAAAAGTGGAAACATGCAAGGACTCTACCGGTGTTGAAACATGCTTTTATTGTGCCCTGCGCTTGGGTGTTGAGTTGCCTGTTGTCTACTTTGTTCTCTTTTGTTCTGCCTATCTAGGTACCCCTACCCTCCTTTATATATCCCAGGGGGTGGGGTTCCTAGTAGGATTACAGGGTATGAGTCCTAGTAGGATTACAGGGTAGAGTCCTAGTAGGATTCGACTTCTTTCCCCCGCGGGTAGTGTAACAACCCTGATAAATTACATTTCTAAAGCAATGTCATTAGCCCAACCCTATGCTTAACCAACTAATAAAAGGGTTAAAAGAATTAGAACAAGTTAAGTTGAAATTCAAATTGAAATTGGGCACATATGAATACCTTTGAATTTTTAAATTAACTTTCAAACCACAAGCCAAATGAGGTGTTGCCTGAAACCAAACTTGTAGAACTTTTCATTCTGAACAACCTTCATGTTCAAAAGTTTTTGAAATTCAAATTAGAAAGTGGAGAAAACATCCTGTTTCCAGCCAGCCCCTTGGAACTTTTCAAATTTCGCAAATAGACCCTTCTTCCCCCTCCTCTCTCTCCCCTCCCTGCCCGACACGCCGGCCAGGTGGCCGGCGATGCCTGACCGGCGCTAGCCGCCAAGCCAGTGGCCGCCGGCCCTCGCCCCCAAGCGCGGCTTTGCCCCCCCTGCAGCGCTGCCCAGTCCAAGCTCGCCACGCGCGCCACGCCGGCCGTGCCTCTGCTCGCCACCCGCCGCGACCCGCCCGTCGCTGAGCTCGCCTCCCGCCCGAGCCGCTGCTGCAGCTGTCCCCCAACCTCCGTGCCGCGCTATCTTCCACTCCATCACGCAAGATTTTTGGCCGCCAGTCACGCGCCTCCGCCCTCCGCACGCCGCGCCGGTGAACCGAGCCGCCCACCGCGGCCAACCCCGCGCCATTACCGTGCCTCCACCCCCGCGCGTCGCCCGGCACCCCTCCCTCCCTCCTGCACTATAAAAGGCGCTCTAGGCCGCCCGCGCGAGCCACCAGTAAGCAAAGCACTCGCCGCCGCCATTGTTGCCGCCGAAGCTCCACCGCCGTGGACAGCCTTCCACAGCCGCCCCCTGCCCAAATTGAAGTTCCAGCCACCACCACATCATCCCACCGGAGCTCACCGACCCGCTCAACGCCGCCCAGGACCGCCGGAGCAACGCCGCCCGCGCTGTCGCCGCCGCCGCCGCCCCTGGTCACCGCGGACAGCTCGACTCCGACCTCCTCCGCCCAAGCCAAGTACCGGAGCAGCTTCCCCACGCGCCACTGAAGCTCCCCGTCCAGACCAGACCGCCCCAAGCCCGCCGGAGCACCGCCGTCGACGCGTACCGCCGCCGCCGCCCCTGCTCCAACGCCGACGAGCTACTCCCGGCCGTCCCCCACCCGACCTAGACCCCCCACGAGGTAGCCCTCGCACCCCTGGTCCTTCCCCGGCCCTCACCCCTCGCCGCCGGCGAGCCCCTCGCCGGAATTTTGGCCGGCCACCGCACCCGAGCCGCCTAAGGACCCAATTGCATCGATTGATTTCTTTAGAAGGTTCTGCCCGTAAGAATTCAAGGACCCAGATGTAAGAGAAAGATTCAAACCTAGATTCAAAATCAGTGAACTTGTAAAATTCGTATAAAATCGTAGAAAATTCAGAAAAATGCAAACTCAACTGCTCTGGAGACCTTAGGTTAAGCTTCACAACTTTTGTTACATGCATCACCTTAGATTCTAGCTAAATCATGCTTTAAATAAAATGGAAAGATTAATGGCTTTTATTCATAGACTTGTCTTGAGACAAGTGCTGGCCCTGAAAAATTTACAGCGAGGAAATTACCTGATAAATAGGCCACCCTAAAAAGATCAAGCTCAGAATCTGCTTCTAGATATACTTCTTGCTAAGTTTAGTTTCATGCCATGATTGGCTAAATATTTTTTTATCTCTGTTGTTAGATTGTGATTCACCTAATGAAACTTTTTCTATACTGGTGTAATGGTACCTAGATGACATAGAAAGATTTAGAGACTTTTTATCTCACAGGAACCTATTTATTTGATTTATGTGCTAATAACATACATTAAATCAAGAAAATAGTATCTTGGCTTGGAAAATTCTCATATTTTTACTAGAAGATACTCAGTGGTAGAGGATGCTGTGTAAAAAGTTTCATGGACAAGAAACCCTGTGTAGGATCCTGTAAAAAAATAAATCCTTGAATAACCTAGGTGTGTAATGACATATTTACTATGCTCTGAAAACTGCATAATAAATCCTATAAAAATTACAGTAGCTCCTGCATGATTAAATGAAAGCTCTGTAAAAATCTTAGTCTCAGTTTTTGCACCATTTGTTCTGTACAAAAAGAACAAGAATCTAGCAGCAACCATGTATTATATTTTTTTTCATAATTAATCTGCTGCATGAAAATATCTGAAAATTTTACAGTAAGCTTATCTTCCCTGATGTGCCTAGATCCAAGGTTTCATGACCAGAAACTACTCGTTGTAGTAGTTACACTTAAATCATGTTTCCATGAGGAACATAAGTTCCCATGAACACCCACCCCACCTTGCTTAACGAAGTTACTTATTGTACTATTCTACTCTATTAACGATTGCCCACGAATGATAAAGTAACTCACTTCACAACAAAACTCATGTTTTACAGACTGCAACCTTATCGTGAAGGAAATCATGTCGTTTACCATCACCACTACTTACACTTGTGCATTCATGTAGAAACGACTACTCTCGCCGACGGGACTTACGAGCTGGTGCCCGAGTCCGAGAGTGAGCAGCGAGAAGCCCAGGCAAATTTAACTGAAGCAGTTGAAGACCCGGGTCAACGTTCAGACGATCCCCGGACTAACTTTGCACAAGAAGGCAAGCCCCGGAGCATGAACCCTATTTTCTAAACTTATGCAACTTATTACTCTACTTTTACTTGTGCATTAAGTTTATAGGAGTTGGATGAAAACTTAGTTGCATGATCCTAGGTACCCATGCTCTGAACACTAGATGCCAGGTTCGATAGAATGCTATGCTAATAGGACTCGGTAAAAGTCGAGTGATTTCCTGTCACTCGCGAGAAATTAGGAGTTGATTGTTTACTACATGCTGCAATCATAAGGTCGACGGACGGGGCTATGGTACGATGTTTATGTTGATGATCGAGGCCCCATCTGTTTAGTGAAAAATGCTAAGGCCGCAGTGTGTGGTAGTGGTGGTTAAGTCTTTGAACGTACTAACCACATGCCGAGAATATGGTGATCGGTAAGCTTAAGTACTGGATTGAACCGAGGCCGGAATATACTCCCCACTGTCTTGAATTCGTTCACATCTAGCTAATGGCGGGTGCATCGGCCGCCACAGCCCGACGTACCGTGGTTTGTGGGGACGTGTAGTCGAGGGCGGTGGGTCTGTTCCGTGAAGCGGGAATTGAAGGGAAAAGTTGCACGTGTGACTCTGGGAGTAACCACGTGACGTGTGTTTAGATTTCCCTTGCAAGGTTAAGAAATTAGATTCGAATCATCCGTTTCTCGCGGTTATTGAGACTCCCTCACCCTTTTACCACATAGAGTAAGAAATGGAACAATGAGGATGATTAATCTTGTTGGATGCAAATTAATTCTTCCACCATGTATGATATTAGATAGTTGCTTACTTAGAATGGATAAAGAAAACTAGAATCTGGAGCTAAAATTTGAAAGTAAGGACCTACTTCTATATGCTTTTCGGCAAAACAAACCCATCAAGCCAAAAAGCCTCGCATGTCTAGGAGTCGGCTAAGTATATTCCACTAGTCGGGTAAGCCTTGCTGAGTATTAGTATACTCAGCCTTGCTTGTGGCTTGTTTTCAGGTAAAACTTTCGAGGACATGATTGCTAGTTTGACTTGGCCTTGTACCCTTCCTCCTGGTTGGTCGGTGGAATGGGATACGCCCCCGGCCAACGGTGGTGATACCGAGTGATGCCTCGTACGGGCTTCATCGAGACATCCTTTATCGTCGAGTAGTTGTTGTTATCTTTTCCGCTGCTTGAACTCTGAAGAACTCATTTATTTCTGAATCCGAAGTACCTTGTTTTACGAATTTGAACTCTATTGTAATGATAATTTATGTTGAACTCCGTGGTGTAAAAAAATGTGGAATGTTGTATACTCTGGGCTCACCTTCGTGTGAGTACGTGTATGTGTGGCTTCGATCCGTAAGAACCGTGGTTGTATCGGGAGGTTACCTGACAGACCAGTGGATTATTCCGTTTGAAGTGCGAGTTAGCCTTGATCGCCCTTGTGGTGATGAATAGCGCGCTTGAACCGGATTAATTCAGGTGGTTCTGCCACAGCTGGTATCAGAGCCGTAGCTAGTGCCACAGCTGGTATCAGCTGGCACCAGAGCCGAATTGCATACGCCAGAGGATGCAACAAGCATTAAAAACTTGTTTTTCCTAAAACTCGACCACAAAAATTGTGTTGGAAAATGCGTTGGTTCGTTAAGGATAGTGCCTAGTTCGTAAAGCCCTAAGGGATTAATTGGGAAAGTTACTAGGTGGCTATCTAACTTATGAACTATATCAACTGACTTCCAGCACATTACTTTCTGTCAAAACTTACTTTTATGCACAATCGACCCTTAAATTCCGTAACGACGCACTCATCGCTAAGGTAAGAAGGTAAGAATCCTCAGCCAACTGAGAGAGCTTGGCCTTCCTGTCGGTGATGCGAGCCGAACGCTGCCCTCAAGCAGTGGCTTACTTGAGGTGCTGCCAATATACCAACGTTTAGTTGATTATATTGGGAGTAGAAGGTTTGGCGCAGGGTATGGCGATCACTGTTCATACCCCCGTCTTGAGACGGTACCCCAGTGAATACGCTATTTCGATAGCGTATGTTAACGTCGTCTGTACAGCGGGAATTGTACGGATGTCGTTTCTATAGTGAACGGTAATGAATACGGACGCTTTCATGAGTGCTGGCATGAAAGGTTCAGTGGATATATATATGCTATATCAATCTTCTGCAGGTACACTAACCGCGATTGCGATAAGTTAAGAACGGTTAGAGTTATCTCGACTAGCTATTATAGGGAGAGCCGTATTGTGTATTCCACCGAAACTAACTTCGTAAGACCAAAGCTATTTGGCAATTGTTTATTTTGTGAGGACGAATAGGACGTGCATGCATCATGGCTATATAAATCTGAAATTGAAAATACGATGCGTGAGAGTGGCAAGGTTCATGCGCCCACACGACTGTCTTGCATAAGGATTATCTAGCAAACCGGTCACTTTCCGCCTTATCCGAAAAGATGAAATTATTAAGCTGAGAAAATGACCCTTTCTGAAGAAACTCAGGTTGAAAATTTTTGTTCCAAAATCCGTATTCTACCTCCTGTCTAAATATAAAAAATTCTGGACATATGGGTAATAGGAAACAACAAAAACCTTGGTGGTCAGTTTCTGTCCAAATTGAGCAGTTCAGCCACATAAATTTTTATGCCCCTTACTGCAGTTTTCTGCAAAAGTGTTCCACTAAAAACTTGTTGTGAATTTACTCAGGCAGCTACTGTTAAAATTTGGTAAATTTTGGCTGGGCAGATTTTCCCTGGTGCACGAAATATTGGCCCACTGTTCACTGAAATTTCTGGGTAGACAGTAAGGTAAAACCTGAAAAGAAAAACCATCTTAGAGACTTATCTAGGTCTGATGTTGACTAGCAAAGTTGTTCACAAATGCCTTAGGAATGCTCTGGTAAAAGTTGAGAATTTTTGGACCAGAACTGTTGAAGTTATGGCTATTTTAGTGCATGGTCCGGAACCTGTTCGCCATACTATTCACCGTTTTTCGCTATCTCACTCCATTTGATCTTTTGTTCACATGGCCGAGCCTGTTGCTATGATGGTGGATGAGGATGGACGCGTTCACTTGCAGTGTCTCCACTGGGAAGGCTTTCCCTCTATTTTGTGGGATGTTCTGCGCACCGCGGGCTATCCAATTCCCCCACGTTACGACGGACTGGAAATTGCAGAGAATGGAGTTACCCAGTGCCGTGTCCACGTGACCATTTTTCCGCACCCGCTACACCCGGAGTGGCCCGCCTTGGAGGTTGAGGCTGTTGGTCGCCGCTTGGCCGATACTTGGGAGCTTGCTGCCATGACGGCGCTCACCACTTTCTGTGCGCAGTGCCCCGAGACTGTCACGCTCACTCCTATTGGTTTGTTTCCTGCTGCCCAGGACGACGACCCCTTTTGGCTCAACAGGGTGCAGCACTCACAATACTTGGTGGACTTTCATGACCAGGAGACCATCGACACCTCCGTACAGTGCATGAATGCACTCTACCGACTTCTGACTCTCCAGAGTCAGGCGCTTGTGCAGCTCACTAGTCTTGCACAGGCCTACCACATGATGGCAGATACCAGGGATGAGCAGATTAAGGAACTCAGTGAGGAACTCGAGGATAGAGACACCCGAATTGGCCAACTTGAGGGCCAAGTACAGGAGCACGACACGCTCATGGGTGAGAGAGATGACATGATAGCACACTTGGAGGAGCAGCTCCATGATCTGAACCTTGAGTTGGAGGATGCTAATGAGCACATTCAGTGGCACCATGATCAGAATGCCCCTCCTGGTGTGGTGGCTATGGAGGAAGATGAGGAGGAGCCACAGGAGATTGATGGTATTTCAGGAATGGACTTTGAGGGTGAGACACTGCAGCCACCTCCGATGGGAGCTCACTCTCCTACTCATAGCGAGTCGTCCGTCAACAACCTCGACGATTTCTAGCCGATGACCTAGGAGGACTTTGGCATATACTCCTGGATAGTGTAGCCTAACTTTTGGCAAGTGTTGTAATAGGCTAACTAAGAGTTGAGTACCTCTTTTGTGGTGGGTACGACTTGACCATTGGCTACTCAAATCATGTAGGCCACGGCTAAAAACTTGGTGGTTTGATGGAGATATTGGAAGGCAGTTGAATCTGCGATTGCAGAAACTTGTCGGAATTTTTACCCATGTCTCTCTACATTTCCGGGCTGAGTGTTGAATACCAAACTTGTCCTAAATTCTGTGATCTAGGTTCTCAAAAAATTTCAAACCTATTGGATCTTGCTAGTTTGAGTTATAGGCCAGATACTATAACTCGTTCTGCTGAAAAACAGCCAAATCAGGGCTAGGACCCTAACCAAAATAATAAGAACAAAGGCAAGAGGCAGACCCTTCAGGTCAAACAAGGACGGATCAACTTCACCACCCTTGCAGAACTTCCTGAAGGAGCACCAGTGATGACGGGTACATTCTCTATCCATAACAAGCCTGCAGTCATATTGTTTGATTCTGGTGCATCACATAGATTCATTAGTGCAAAGTTTGGTGCAAAAGTAGGCTTGAATGTTTGTCACACCAAAGGGTCGTATATGATCTCAACACCGGGTGGGAAAATTGCTTCCAACCAGATAATAAGGCTGGTACCGATAAAATTGGGGAGTAAAGTCGTCAACACAGACCTTGTCCCTTTTACCCCTTGACGGCATGGATATTATTTTGGGAATGAACTGGATGACTATGCACGGAGTCACACTGGACCTTTCTTCCCGAGCCGTTGAGATAAATTCACCTAGTCACGGAGCCGCTACCCTTTACCTACCGTTACGGGAGTGCACAAATTCTTGTGCTTTCGTGATGGAAGGGATCAACCTAGAGAATATTCCGGTGGTATGTGAGTATGCCGATGTCTTCCCGGATGACTTACCCGGAATGCCACCAGATAGGGACATTGAGTTTGTTATTGAACTGCAGCCAGGCACTGCACCTATCTCCAAAAGACCCTATAGGATGCCACCTAAGGAATTGGCCGAACTGAAAACACAACTCCAAGAACTACTGGACAAAGGCTTCATTCGTCCTAGCGCGTCACCTTGGGGATGTCCGGCCCTTTTTGTAAAGAAAAAGGATGACAGTTTAAGATTATGTGTGGACTACCGACCTCTCAATGCGGTAACTATTAAAAATAAATACCCACTTCCCCGCATCGACGTCCTCTTTGATCAATTATCTGGAGCTAGAGTTTTCTCCAAGATTGATCTTCGATCAGGATATCATCAGATAAAGATTCGTCCATGCGATATTCTGAAGACTGCCTTTTCCACACGATATGGACTATATGAATTCTTGGTCATGTCCTTTGGTCTCACCAATGCCCCTGCCTACTTCATGTATCTCATGAATTCGGTATTCATGCCCGAACTTGACAAATTCGTCGTAGTGTTCATCGACGACATCCTTATCTATCCCAAGGATGAGGAAGAGCATGCCAAGCACCTTCGCATTGTTCTTCAGCGACTCAGAGACCATCAGCTCTATGCTAAGTTTTCTAAGTGTGAATTCTGGTTGGATACTGTAAAGTTCTTGGGTCACACGATCTCCAGCGAAGGCATAGCTGTTGACCCCAGCAAGGTACAAGAGGTGATGGATTGGAAACCCCCTACCTCTGTTCATCAGATTCGCAGTTTTCTCGGCTTAGCCGGTTACTACCGTCGCTTCATCCCGGATTTCTCTCGAATTGCTAAGCCCATGACTGAGCTGTTAAAGAAGGAAGTAAAGTTTGTATGGAATGAGAAATGTGAAGAAGCTTTCCACACTCTCAGAGAGCATCTGACTACTGCACCTGTGTTAGCTCAACCCGATAATACCAAGTCGTTCGATGTGTATTGTGACGCATCGGGTACTGGTCTAGGATGTGTGCTTATGCAAGAGAATCGAGTGATTGCATATGCCTCACGAGCCCTTCGGCCCCACGAGCAGAATTATCCCACTCATGATCTTGAGCTTGCAGCAGTTATTCATGCTCTAAAAATATGGAGACATTATCTCATGGGCATTCGTTGTAACATCTACACCGATCACAAGAGTCTCAAATATATCTTCACCCAAGCCGATCTGAATATGAGGCAGAGGAGATGGCTAGAATTAATCAAGGATTATGATCTCGAGGTGCACTATCACCCCGGCAAGGCTAATGTAGTCGCGGATGTGCTCAGCCGCAAGGCCCATTGCCATTGCCTATCATTGGAAAACTATAATGAGACATTATGTTCGGAAATAAGGAAGCTTAGTTTGGAAATGATTTTCCAAGGCACTTTGAATCACATCTCAGTCGAGCCCACTCTTCACGACCAGATCATCATGGCACAACTACACGATGAAGGAGTTAAGATCATCAAACAAAAACTCCCTCTAGGAGAAGAGAAATACAAATATTTTCGCCAGGACCATAAGGGAGTTCTATGGTTCGAAAGTCGCATAGTCGTTCCGAAGAATCATGAGCTCCGTAAGAAAATTCTGGATGAGGCACACCTTTCCAAATTTTCCATTCACCCCGGCAGTAACAAAATGTATCAAGACCTTAGACAAAATTTCTGGTGGACTAGAATGAAAAGAGAAATCGCTAAATACGTCTCAGAATGCGACACATGTCAGAGAGTAAAAGCCAGTCACTTGAAAGTAGCCGGTACACTTCAACCGTTGCATATACCCTCATGGAAATGGGAGGACATAAGTATGGATTTCATCGTTGGAATGCCAAGTACCGCGCAGAAACACGATTCCATATGGGTTATCGTTGATAGGCTCACAAAGACGGCACATTTTCTTCCGGTACACACCACCTATACCGCCAAGAAATATGCTGAGATTTATCTCGATCGCATTGTTTGCCTACATGGAGTACCGAAGACTATTATTTCCGATCGTGGTACTCAGTTTATAGCACGTTTTTGAGAACAATTGCAAGCTTCTCTTGGTACTAAATTTATTCGAAGCTCAGCATACCATCCTCAGACTGACGGACAAACGGAAAGAGTAAACCAAATTCTTGAAGACATGCTGAGAGCTTGCGTCATTCACTATGACAAGAATTGGGACAAATGTCTACCCCTAGCAGTGTTCTCGTACAACAATAGCTATCAAACGAGTTTGAAAATGACACCATTTGAGGCCCTGTACGGATGAAGGTGTCGAACTCCTTTGAGCTGGTCACAAACCGGAGAACGTAAAATAATTGGACCCGACCTGGTAATCGAGGTAGAGGAGAAAGTAAAAGTAATACAAGCAAATCTTAAAGCCGCACAAGCCCGGCAAAAGAGCTATTCCGACAAAAGGAGAAAACCCCTAAAATTCGAAGTTGGCGATCATGTCTATCTTCGAGTTTCACCAACCAAGGGAGTGCAAAGATTCGGAATCAAAGGAAATAGCTCCCCGTTATGTTGGTTCTTACGAAATCATTGAGAGCTGCGGACCCGTAGCCTACAAATTACGACTGCCCCCTCAGCTCACGGCAACCCATGATGTCTTCCACGTATCTCAACTCAAGAAGTGTATTCGAGTCCCTACCGAGATTGTGGAACAACAAGAAATATTGGTAGAACCCGACCTCTCGTATGTCGAACACCCGGTTAAAACTTTAGATCGAAAAGAAAGAGGGACCAGGAGGAAAGTGATTAAAATGTATAAAGTTCAATGGAACCATCACACTGAAGAAGAAGCCACCTGGGAAACCGAGAGCTACCTAAACCAAAATTTCCCTTGTTTTCTTATCTCAACCACTGGAATGTGCACCCCTGTCCACACTAAGATTTACCGAATCTCGGGGCGAGATTCTTGTTAAGGGGGGAAGGCTGTAACAACCCTGATAAATTACATTTCTAAAGCAATGTCATTAGCCCAACCCTATGCTTAACCAACCAATAAAAGGGTGAAAAGAATTAGAACAAGTTAAGTTGAAATTCAAATTGAAATTGGGCACATATGAATACCTTTGAATTTTTAAATTAACTTTCAAACCACAAGCCAAATGAGGTGTTGCCTGAAACCAAACTTGTAGAACTTTTCATTCTGAACAACCTTCATGTTCAAAAGTTTTTGAAATTCAAATTAGAAAGTGGAGAAAACATCCTGTTTGCAACCAGCCCCTTGGAACTTTTTAAATTTCGCAAATAGACCCTTCTTCCCCCTCCTCTCTCTCCCCTCCCCGCCCGACACGCCGGCCAGGTGGCCGGCGATGCCTGACCGGCGCTAGCCGCCAAGCCAGTGGCAGCCGGCCCTCGCCGCCAAGCGCGGCTTTGCCCCCCCCTGCAGCGCTGCCCAGTCCGAGCTCGCCACGCGCGCCACGCCGGCCGTGCCTCTGCTCGCCGCCCGCCGCACCCAACGGCTGCGCCGCGCCGTGCCCGTCGCTGAGCTCACCTCCCGCCCGAGCCGCTGCTGCAGCTGTCCCCCAACCCCCGTGCTGCGCTATCTTCCACTCCGTCACGCAAGATTTTTGGCCGCCAGTCACGCGCCTCCGCCCTCCGCACGCCGCGCCAGTGAACCGAGCCACCCAGCGCGGCCAACCCCGCGCCATTACCGTGCCTCCACCCCCGCGCGTCGCCCGGCACCCCTCCCTCCCTCCTACCCCTATAAAAGGCGCTCTAGGCTGCCCGCGCGAGCCACCAGTAAGCACAGCACTCGCCGCCGCAATTGTTGCCGCCGAAGCTCCACCGCCGTGGACAGCCTTCCACAGCCGCCCCCTGCCCAAATTGAAGTTCCAGCCACCATCACATCATCCCACCGGAGCTCACCGACCTGCTCAACACCGCCCAGGACCGCCGGAGCACCGCCGCCCGCGCTGTCGCCGCCGCCGCCGCCCCTGGTCACCGCGGACAGCTCGACTCCGACCTCCTCCGCCCAAGCCAAGTACCGGAGCAGCTTCCCCACGCGCCACTGAAGCTCCCCGTCCAGACCAGACCACCCCAAGCCCGCCGGAGCACCGCCGTCGACGCGTACCGCCGCCGCCGCCCCTGCTCCAATGCCGACGAGCTCCAATCCTATAAAAATTACAGTAGCTCCTGCATGATTAAATGAAAGCCCTGTAAAAATCTTAGTCTCAGTTTTTGCACCATTTGTTCTATACAAAAAGAACAAGAATCTAGCAGCAACCATGTATTATATTTTTTTTCATAATTAATCTGCTGCATGAAAATATCTAAAAATTTTACAGTAAGCTTATCTTCCCTGATGTGCCTAGATCCAAGGTTTCATGACCAGAAACTACTCGTTGTAGTAGTTACACTTAAATCATGTTTCCATGAGGAACATAAGTTCCCATGAACACCCACCCCACCTTGCTTAACGAAGTTACTTATTGTACTATTCTACTCTATTAACGATTGCCCACGAATGATAAAGTAACTCACTTCACAACAAAACTCATGTTTTACAGACTGCAACCTTATCGTGAAGGAAATCATGTCGTTTACCATCACCACTACTTACACTTGTGCATTCATGTAGAAACGACTACTCTCGCCGACGGGACTTACGAGCTGGTGCCCGAGTCCGAGAGTGAGCAGCGAGAAGCCCAGGCAAATTTAACTGAAGCAGTTGAAGACCCGGGTCAACGTTCAGACGATCCCCGGACTAACTTTGCACAAGAAGGCAAGCCCCGGAGCATGAACCATATTTTCTAAACTTATGCAACTTATTACTCTACTTTTACTTGTGCATTAAGTTTATAGGAGTTGGATGAAAACTTAGTTGCATGATCCTAGGTACCCATGCTCTGAACACTAGATGCCAGGTTCGATAGAATGCTATGCTAATAGGACTCGGTAAAAGTCGAGTGATTTCCTGTCACTCGCGAGAAATTAGGAGTTGATTGTTTACTACATGCTGCAATCATAAGGTCGACGGACGGGGCTATGGTACGATGTTTATGTTGATGATCGAGGCCCCGTCTGTTTAGTGAAAAATGCTAAGGCCGCAGTGTGTGGTAGTGGTGGTTAAGTCTTTGAACGTACTAACCACATGCCGAGAATATGGTGATCGGTAAGCTTAAGTACTGGATTGAACCGAGGCCGGAATATACTCCCCACTGTCTTGAATTCGTTCACATCTAGCTAATGGCGGGTGCATCGGCCGCCACAGCCCGATGTACCGTGGTTTGTGGGGACGTGTAGTCGAGGGCGGTGGGCCTGTTCCGTGAAGCGGGAATTGAAGGGAAAAGTTGCACGTGTGACTCTGAGAGTAACCACGTGACGTGTGTTTAGGTTTCCCTTGCAAGGTTAAGAAATTCGATTCGAATCATCCGTTTCTCGCGGTTATTGAGACTGCTTGACCCTTTTACCACATAGAGTAAGAAGAGGAACAATGATAATGATTAATCTGGTTGGACGCAAAATAATTCTTCCACCATGTATGATATTGGACAGTTGCTTACCTAGAATGGTTATAGAAAGCTAGAACTTGGAGCTAAAATCTGAAAGTAAGGACCTACTATATATGCTTTTCGGCAAAACAAACCCCCCAACCCAAAAGCCTCGCATGTCTAGGAGTCGGCTAAGTATACCCCACTAGTCGGGTAAGCCTTGCTGAGTATTAGTATACTCAGCCTTGCTTGTGGCTTGTTTTCAAGTAAAACTTTCGAGGACATGATTGCTAGTTTGGCTTGGCCTTGTACCCTTCCTCCTGGTTGGTCGGTGGAATGGGATACGCCCCCGGCCAACGGTGGTGATACCGAGTGATGCCTCGTACGGGCTTCATCGAGACATCCTTTATCGTCGAGTAGTTGTTGTTATCTTTTCCGCTGCTTGAACTCTGAAGAACTCATTTATTTCTAAATCCGAAGTACCTTGTTTTACGAATTTGAACTCTATTGTAATGATAATTTATGTTGAACTCCGTGATGTAAAAAAATGTGGAATGTTGTATACTCTGGGCTCACCTTCGTGTGAGTACGTGTATGTGTGGCTTCGATCCGTAAGAACCGTGGTTGTATCGGGAGGTTACCCGACAGACCAGTGGATTATTCCGTTTGAAGTGCGAGTTAGCCTTGATCGCCCTTGTGGTGATGAATAGCGCGCTTGAACCGGATTAATTCAGGTGGTTCTGCCACAGGTAGCTTCCTTGTGGTACCCGTCGCGAGGCCCGTCTTCGACTAGTTTCTAGTCGAGACGAGTAGTCGAAGTAGCCGGCGGCGGGTTGCCGAGCGCCCTCACGAAGTCGAGGTAGTCGTCACTTGATCCTTGCTGGAGCCGTGGAGTAGCCATGATCGTTGCTCCGTATCATGCTTGTTGTTAGCTTGTGTGTAGATCTTGGAGAATATATTGTTCGTTTACAACTTTGTGTACAATTAGCTAGTATTTGGACTCTTCCAGGTGTACTCGTAGGCAAACTCCAAAAAGTAGCTTAGCACGGTGAGTACTCGAACTGAGTTTCCTCAATCCGTGTAAGAGTAGTAGATGGAATATTATTGGCTTTCAATGCTTCGGTGTAGAATTCGGTGACCGGGGGCAATTAGCTTTTAACCGCATCGTCAGCTCCTTGCATGTTGGTGACTTCGACTCGGAGACGGGAGCAAGCAGTGGACAAGTGCTGGTATTTGCGCGTATCTGCCCCGCACCCTAATTTCTGTTTTTTTCTTTGCCTCAGCAAAACAGCAGGAAGATTGATGCTCTAAAATTTGCCTCGTTGCATGCACTCAGATGGGATATTCAGCGGCACCGTGTTTGGACTTTTGCAGTGCTCGACTTGAACAGAATAGCGCTCGGACTTGGACACAGCAGCGATCCACTTTAATCTCCAATTCGGTGACTTCTTCTTGTGTCGTGAAGAAATTGAATCTGATCTAGATGCCTTGGACTCCACACAGCTATGTGCTGATCCGCTGATTGATCTTGTACTGAATGTCAACACAGCACGCCGAGTAGATTGATCTTGAAAAGGTCCTTCAAGCTCGCTTGATGATCTCGACGATCTGCCCCACGGTGGGCGCCAGCTGTCGGTACTTTTACCGCCAACCTACCTAGGGATACCCTAAGTTAGGTGATTATTTGGTGAGGGTCACCGGATCTGGAACTTGAAGGTAAACGCGAGGACAGAAGATACAAATTTAGACAAGTTCGGGCCGCTAGAGTAGCGTAGTACCCTACGTCCTGTTTGGGTGTTGAGTTGCATGTTGGCTGCTCTGTTCTCTTTGGTTCTGCCTATCTAGGTACCCCTGCCCTCCTTTATATATCCTAGGGGATGGGGTTCCTAATAGGATTACAGGGTATGAGTCCTAGTAGGATTACAAGGTAGAGTCCTAGTAGGAATTCAACTTCTTTCCCCCACGGGTAGCTTCCTTGTGGTACCCAGGGGATCTATCCCTAATACTAACTTCTTTTATTCTCCTTTTTTATTATTAATTTTAATATTAATATTATTTTTCTTTTCTTTTTCATGGCAAACAGGGCATGATGGGTAACTTAGCAGGGTGGAGACATGAGCGAGGATGGACGAGGTGTGTGGGATTTTTTACCTGACAGAACTTCACCAACCTTTGAACAAAAATGCAAGAGTTAAACTTTGTGTACACAAAGTGAAACTCCGCATTTGTTCTGCTTGGTTCCTCATGCATCTGTCTCCTCATGGGGCCAAGGAGCATTGTATGAGTATCGGGGTTATTGTTTACTACTCCATGGTTGTTTCTTTTTATTCCCTGCAAAAGGTTAGTGGATAATGAATACTCGAAGGACGCATAAACAGTTTTGGGAGAATTTATTATTGCCTTGAGATTAGTTGTTCACACCCATGCTTAAGGAAAATCAAATTCAAAGGCTCAACTAGCATGGATCCCAAAATGCTTGCCATCATTTTGTTTTTCGAGAGATTCTTTCATTTCAAAGGGGCTCTTTTTTTATTATTGTTGTTCACCAAATTTTTATCTTTTCAGCATAACTCAAATGAGGCTGAGATAAAATTGCATGAACATAACAAAGGGGCATCTATTTGAGGACTCACCCATCTATTTGAAATCTTCCCTGCAGGGGTTGGTCCACAAAAGGGTATGCATCCAAAGTCTATGAAAGTATTAACTCGTTGGTTCATTAATCAAAACTCAACACCAAGTTTCATTTTGATTAAAGAAGGCCGTTTTAACCTAAGCACCATGCTTAATTTAAAAGAGCCTATGGATGTCTCAAGCTTGAGAGATATCCAAACCAGAGCATCGAACATAAACGATGGAAGCAAGAACTCAAAAGATCAAGCTAAGTTCATAAGGAGATAGACATGAGTGGGTAATTGGTGAATCATACCTGAGCATTCTTACCGGCAACATACGAAGACCATCTTCTCGACCAATGCTGTAGCTTTGGCGATGGTGTGGTCGAGGAAGGCTCTTCCAGCAGCAGCGTTGATGTGGGCTTTTGATGTCGGAGTCAGCCCATTGTAGAAGCTTTGGAGGACAATCCATTCATTTATACCATGATGAGGACAGGCTAAGATGTATTCTTGTAGCCTTTCCGAAGCTTCCGGGATGGATTCCATCCTTGTCTGCTGGAAACTCAATATTCGCCTGCGCAGGGTGTTGGTTTTGCCTAGCAGGAAGAATTTTGCGAGGAACGCCATGGGACATTTGTCCCACATGTTGATAGCTTCTTCTTTCTTGTAGAGCCATTGTTTCACCTTCCCTAGGAGGGTGAAAAGAAACAGACGGAGCCCGATGGCATCAGCTGTGACGCCCCGTATGCATAGCTCTAGGAAGTTTTGGAGTGTGGGCATTGGCATCCTTGATTTGCTTGCAACAAAATGAGCTTGCCTGCACCATGTTCGTGAGACTCATCTTGAGTTTGAAGCGCGTCCCCGATGTTGATATTTGGCTTGGTGGCCATGTTGGTGCTAGAGGGGATGGAGAAATCATGAAGAGTCTTATCGGCCATGACAATTGTTGGTGTTGGGATGATGGGTTCCTCTGCCGAGAGTATGATCATGTGGTTGTCAATGGTTCCTCTGTATTGATGAGAACTATAGTGGAGGAGGGCTCTTTGACCATGCTAACTCAGGCGAGCAACAAGGCTAGGTTGTACACACCCTTGGTGTGTAGAAACCATGGGCCTTAGTGGCTCGGTCTGTTGGCGCAATGCTTTAGGATTGGAAGCGCAAAGTACGTCTCCTTTTGTGCATGCAAGCAAGAGCCAAACGAAGTGGAGCAGCGAAGTCCTGGAAACAAAGAGGAGCATTCCTTTAGCTTTATGTGCGTAGGAGCTGCTAGAGCGAAGCTATGCAAAGCTGGGGGCGGATGAGGATAATGTGAAGGCTTTACGAGCGTAAGTGAGAGCAAGGTTGGGTGCTGCCAAATGGCGAAATGATATTTGTCAAGGTGCCATGGCTTGGAGGAATGCACAATGCACCCTTTGATCCATGTTGTGTATGCTAGCTCACTTTCACTCTTGTCCTGTTTTTCTTTTCTCTCTCTCTCTCTCTCTCTCTCTCTCTTTTCTTTTGACCCTCTTTTTTCTCATTTTTTTTTTCATCTTCTCTTTTTTTCATTGCTCTTTTTTTCATTTTCCCCTTTCCTTCCTTTTTTTCTCTCTTTCTTTTTTTTGGTAAGACAGAACCAACACCATCCTTGGTATGGATGAATCCTGTTGCGAAGTTCTTACCAATCTCCCCCACACTTGGACTTTTGTGTCTCATGACGCCAAAAACCAAGTGTGGAATGTCGGTGTCTCCTCCTGAGTGTGTTCCATCACCAAGTGTGTAGTTGGTGCAGCTCTTATGCTCTTAGGCATCGCATGACCCTCGTTCTTCCAATCCCAACCTAAAATGGTTAGTGACCAAGAATACCCGAAGGTGCGTACTATCCTAGAAACATGTTCTTGCATTTATTGAATAAAGAGAAACTTTATTAGAAAGGGTAATGAAAGTCTGGGCCATCTCCCGGCAGTGCTTTGTTTATGGTCATAAGCTAGACCATGGTGCATTTTTCCTGCAGCTATCAATGGTGATGTAGTTCCCGGCTTCACCACCATTTGTTGATTCATCATTATCGTTCAAGCTGCATGGTTAGTGCCACAGTGCATCCACGAAATTTGCAATGTTTACGATAAACAAAAACATCTACAACCATCCTTTTAAGCATTTTTCTAGAGAAGACCGGAAGGTGGTTGTGATTTTTGTGGAAGCACGTGGTACTAAGCGAGACGGACTCTGGAGACTCCTTATGTGAGCATGATCCTTGAGTAAACTGGAAAGAGAAACGTTAATGCTTGTTTGCCGAATTCTTTTCTTCGGGCTCCAGAGTTGACGTGTCGCGAGGGTCCATGACACAAAAGATCTCCTCAAGAGATTTATCTTGAAAGATCGGACCAGAGGGATAAGGCTCAAACTCAGGTGAGGGTGAAGAAGGATGTTTTGTACCACAAGGATGAAAAATGAGCCTAGGTGAAACAAACGGGGATACGAACTTCACTTCTTCAAGCAGGTCCCGGTCAAGATGATGCTTCGCCACTGGAATTTTTGGGCAAGAGATAGGAGTGGCGAAAGCAGTTTTCCAAACTTCATTATAGGGGCTCCCTTGTGATGATTTTTCTTGGAGAAGATTTTCTAAAGGGTAGCCTATGAGGAGATCAAAATCAAGGATGGGGAAGATGTGAAAGTCTAGATGCACCTTGATTTTGTCTATCTCGATCGGTACAGCCCTAGCGATCCCCCAACATTCAAAGATAAGCCCTGAGGGGCTTTTGAAGAGTCTGTCGGTCGGGACTAGAGGCATGCTTCCTATGAAAGTGTTCGTGAGGAACTCGGACATGATGCAGACCTCGGCAGTGGGATCAAGAAGGGCTTCTACGGCAGTTTCTCTTATAGAACAATAGATTGTCTTGGAAGGTGAGTTAATTCAGATTGCTTTGGAAGAACGCCTCACTTCCTCGGATGCTGTAGATCTCCTCTCACAGAGGTCAAACGCGGTGTCTCTAAGGATTTCATAGTGATCATCCTCAAACGGGAAAGAGAACTTTGAAGGTTGAATTTCTTCTTCCTTCGATGTTCGTGGTTCGGGAGAGGGCTCAACAGATGAATCTTTGGATGTGCAAGGTAAAGGGTTGGATTCAGCTGATGAGGTGCTCTCATGGTGCTTCTTGGACTCCTGCTGGGGCTCGTATGGATGGGTGAGAAAAGAAGAGTTTTATAAGATGCGATCTAGGATCTTCTTCCCTTCCGTTGGAGTTGTATGTGCAAACGAACCTCCAACGGCAATGTCGAGATCATCGGCGGAGTCCATGTCTAAACCCGTGTAAAAGATGTGCAAAGCTATATCATCGAGTATAGACCAGTTTAGGCTTGATGCTAAAAGGTTTGAGAATCTAGCCCATGCTGCACCTATGGACTCCTTCTCTAATTGTTCAAATGCAAGGATGTCACTTCTGAGAGAGGCTATGTGGGATAAGGAAGAGAACGAGTGACAAAAGTCATCTCGGAGCTCATCCCAATCACCATTCGCACTCCTCACATTGTTAGTGTACCATTGTTCTGCCTTCTCCACGAGAGAAAAGGGGAACAATTTCCACCTCATGGTTTTCTGTGTCATACTTGGAATTACCAAGCACGAACACAGTTCCTCGAACTCTTGCAGATGTCGGCGAGGATCTTCATTTTCAAGAGACACCAAGAGACACACTCATTGGAAGAAAGTGTTAGTTCATGGTTGGAGAAAGGTATTGTCGTCGGACAAAGAGTATTAGTGCCCATCATAAAGCCTCCCGATTGGAACCTTCCATTCGAGATCAGGTGCGATGCAAGTGATTATGTCGTCGGTACAGTGCTGCTTCAATGCAAGGATAAGAAGCAGTATGCCATATCTTATGCAAGCAAGGCATTGACCAGAGTTCAGCAACAACAGAGAAGGAACTTCTGCCAGTGGTATTCACCATTGACAAGTTCATACCCAACTTGGTCGGTGCTAAAGTGTCAGTATACACGAATCATGCTGCACTGAAGTACCAACTAACCAAGGAGGATGCTAAGCCACGACTCATCTGTTGGAGTCTACTCCTTCAAGAGTTTGATTTGGAAATGAGTAGTATGAAGGGAGCAGATAATCGTGTGGCAGATCATCTCTAGAGGATTCATGGGATCAGACCTCCCAACAACGATTACTTGAGAGATGATACTCTATTGAAGGTCACTACATCCAGTCCATGGTATGCAAACCTTGTGAACTTTATGGCGACTGGATATATACCTACGGGAGAAGATTCACCTCAACAGATTTCACCTTTGGGATGAACCCTACCACCCAAATGTTAGTGCTACTAGTTTACCCCGCCATTACATCTCGCTATGTGAGACCCGCAAGATTCCTTAGCGTTACCACTCCTCGACATATGAAGGAGACTATAGAGCAGTCCGTGGCCATGCTATGGTTTGGCAGAGTGATCTTCTGGTTAACCATGTGTGGATACGATGAGGAATTTATGCGGGTCCCAAGATGTCAAAAACATGGGAATATCAATACCCATGCTGCTATGCCACTGAAGAAGGAACCTTCAAATGGAGATATTTGACGTATGGGGGATCGACTTCGCGGGTCTTTTTCCTATGTCAGTACATCTTGGAGAGGACTATGTGTCCAAACGGGATGAAGCACTTCCTGTGTTGCGGCCGACTCGAAGAATTCAAACAAGAATTTTAGGAAATCACATTTCCTGGCTTTGGACTTCCAAGAGTCGAATAGGTGATGAAGGCTCACACTTCATAAGACCTTCAGGAAGTGTCTTAGCAGAACAGGAGTAGGTCACCGGGTTGCTACTCCATAACATCCCCAAACGAGTGGTCTAGCAGAAACATCCAAAAGAAAAATCAAGAACATTCTTGTGACGACCCTGGTAATTGCAATTCCAAAATCAATAACATTAGCCTAACTCTATGTTTTAAACCAACTAATGAGAGGGTGGAAAGAATTTAAAACGGGTTCAGTTGGAACTCAAATTTAATTTAGGCACATTTGGGCACATTTGAAACTTTTAAATTAACTTTAAAACCATAAGCCAAATGAGGTTTTGCCTGAAACCAAAGTTGTAGAACTTTTTATTTTGAGCAACCTTCGTGTTCAAAAGTTTTTGAAATTCAAATCAGAAAGAGGAGAAAACGCCCTGTTTGCACCCAGCCCCCTGAGCTTTTTCGAATTTTTGCACTTCGGTCCCTCGTTTCTCCCCCCCCCCCCCCCCCCCCCCCCCTCCTCTGCCGCGCCGCGCGCGCTCGCCCGCCCGCCGCGCGCCAGGTGGCCGGCGTCGCCTGACCGGCGCGAAGCGCCAGGCCAGTGGCCGCCGCACCACCCCGCCACGGCCGGCTTTGCCCCGCCCCGACGCCGCGCGGCCAGTCCCCGCCCGCGCGTGCTGCCGCGCCCAGGCCGCCGCCCGCCCGCCCAGTGGCCGCGCTCCGCCGTGCCGCCCCGGCCCCCGCGCCCCGCCAGCTGCCGCGCCTGCCCTCCGCCCGAGCCGCTGCAGCAGCTGCTCCCCAATCCGCACGCCGCGCTATCTCCTCGCGCCCACGCCACAATCGCGGCCGCCCAGTCGCCCGCGCCCGCTCGCCGCACGCCGCGCCGGCGTTCTGCCGCCGCCCGCCGCAGCCAGTGCACGCCGCTGCCGTGCCCCGCCCCGCGCGTCGCCCAGGCACCTCCACACCCCCTCCTGTCCCTATAAAAGTGCCACCCCGGCCACGCGCGCGAGCCCCCGGCCACCAGAACGCCTCGCCGTCGCCATCGCCGCCGCCGAGCACCACCCGTCCGTGGACAGCCCACTGCCGCCGCCCACTGCCCAAACTGAGCCCCCAGCCACCACTACATCACCTCACCGCAGCTCGCCGACCCACCCAACGCCACCCAGAGCCACCGGAGCGCCGCCGCCCGCGCTGCCGTCGCCGCCGCCGCCCCTGCTCGCCGTGGACAGCACGACCCCGACCCCCTCCGTCCAAGCCGAGCCCCTGAGTAGCTTCCCCACGCGCCACTGAAGCTCACCGACCGGACCACGCCGCCCCAAGCCCGCCGGAGCACCGCCGTCGACGCAAGCCGCGCCGCCGCCGCCTCTGCTCCAACGCCGGCGAGCCCTTCCCGGGCGTCCCCCACCTGAACAACACCCCCACAAGGTAGCCCTCGCACCCCTGAACCTTCCCCGACCCTCGCCCCTCGCCGCCGGCGAGCCCCCTCGCCGGAATTTCGGCCGGCCGCCGTACCCGAGCCGCCGAGGACCCAATTGCAAGGATTTAAATCTTTAGAAGGGTCTGAGCGTAAGATTCAAGGACCTGGTTGTAAAAGAAAGTTTCAAACCTAGATTCAAAATCAGTGAATTTGTAAAATTCGTATAAAATCGTAGAAAATTCAGAAAAATGCAAACTCAACTGATCTGGAATCCTCAGAACAAACTCTACCACTTTTGCTACAAAAATTTTCTCAGAATCTCGAAATATTTTGCTCTACATTAAATAGAAGCTTTAATGGACATATTTTATACCCACTGTTATAGAACAATGCTGACCCTGAATTTTGGGCAGTGAATTAGTTGCTGGATGATTAGGACTGTGTAAAAAGATCAGACCCAAATTCCATCTCTAGCTTTACTGTTTGTTAAACTTAGTTTTATTTCATGTGTAAGTAGAATGTTTTATCCCTGCAGTTAGGTGGTGAGTCACCCATTGAAATTTTTCCTATGCCAATGTATTGGTACCGAGAAGCCAGAGAAAAATTAGGAGACTTTTTATCTCACAGTAACCTATTTATTTGATTTATGTACATTAAATCAAGAAAATAGTATCTTAGCTTGGAAAATCCCCAAATTATTACTGGGAGTTACACTGTTGTAGAGGTTGCTGTGTAAAAAGTTTCATGGACAAAAACCCTGTGTAGGGTCCTGTAAAAATGAATCTTTGAATAGCCTAGGTATAGAATATCATATTTTCTATGCTCTAAATACTGCATAATAAATCCTACAAAAATTACAGTAGCTTCTGCATGCTTAAGTGAAAGCTCTGTAAAAATCTTAGACTCATTTGTTGCACCAATTGTTCTGTATAAAAAGAACAAGGATCTAACAGCAACTATGTAATAGTTTTTTCAGAATTAATCGGTTACATAAAATTGGCTGAAAATTTTACAGTAGGCACATCTTTCCTTGATGTGCCTAAATCCAAAATTTCATAACCAGAAACTATCCCTTGTAGTAATTACTCTCAAATCGTAATCAAGTGCTATTTCCACGACTTAAACTTGTGCACTCATGTAGAATCGACGACTCTCGCCGACGGAACCTACGAGCTGGTGCCCGCGTCCGAGAGTGAGCAGCGTGAAGCTCAAGCAAATCTAACTGAAGCTTTTGAAGACCCGAGCCCAAGTTCGGAAGATCCCCAAGCGAACTGCGAAGGCAAGCCCCGGAGCATAACCCATTCTTTCCGAAATTATGCAACTCATTACTCTTTGCTTGTGCATTAAGTTTATAGGAGTTGGATGAAAACTTAGTTGCATGATGTCAGGAACCCTTGCTTGAAAACTAGATGTAAGGTTCGATAGAATGCTGTGCTAATAGGACTCCGGTAAAAGTCGAGTGATTTCCTGTCACTCGCGAGAAAATAGGAGTTGAATGACTACTACACGCTGCAATCATAAGGACACGGACGGGTTATGTAACGATGGTTACGATTGAGGCCCGTCTGTCTAGTGAAAAATGCTAAGGCCGCAGGGTGTGGTAGTGATGGTTAAGTCTTTGAACGTACTAAACACATGCCGAGATTATGGGAATCGGTAAGCTTAAGTACCTGATTGGCCCGGCAAGGGGACGGCATCCTACCCTTTGAACTTCGGTCCCATGTGCATATGGCGAGTGCAGAGAGTGGTCACGACCCGGCGCCGAACCGTGGCGTGGAGCTCTTGTACTCTCGGAGGGTAGCCCCGATCCACGACCCGGAAAGAAAGGGGAAAAGTTGCACGTGTGACTCTAGGGAGTAACCACGTGACGTGTGTTTGGGTTTCCCTTGCAAGGTTAAGAAATTCGATTCGAATCGTCCGTTTCTCACGGCTATTGAGACTGCTTAACCATTTTTACCCACAGAGTAAGAAGAGGAACAATGATGATGAACGAACTGGTTGGATGAAAAATTAAATGCTTCACCATGTATGCTTCTAGCTAGCTGCTTATCTAGAATGGTTAATGCAACTAGAATCTTGAGCTAAAAGTTGAAAGTAAGGACCCACTTGTAGATGCTTTTCGGCAAAACAAACCCCTGAGCCTAAAAAGCCTGACATGTCTAGAGTCGGTGGAGTAGTTTCCACTACACGGGTAAGTCTTGCTGAGTATTAGTATACTCAGTCTTGCTTGTGACTCGTTTTCAGGTGAGCCCTTCGAAGACATGGTTGCTAGCTTGACTTGGCCCTGCACTCTTCCCCCTGGTTGGTCGGTGGAATGGGATGCGCCCCCGTCCACGGAGATAAGGCCGAGTGATGTCTCGCTCGGGCTTCATCGAGACATCCTGTATCGTCGAGTAGTTTCCGTTGTTTATTTCCGCTGCAACTTAACTCTGAAGAACTTATTTATGTTAATTGAAGTACTTGTTTTCTAAACTCAGAACTTGGTCTGTAATATTTACTTATGTTAATGTTGTAATATTTGCTGGAATGTGGTATTCTCTGGGCTCATCGTCGCATGAGCATTTGTATGTATGGCGCTCGATCCGTTCACCGTGGTTGTATCGGGAGGTTATACCCGACAGGCCAGTGGATTACTCTGTTTGAAGTGTAAGGTTAACCGAGAATGCCTTAATGGTGATGGTTAATACACTTGAGCCGGATTAATTCAGGTGGTTCTGCCACAATTCTGAAGAAGACGGTTATGCCATGGGGAAGGGATGGACTTATCGAGGCACTATGGACTTATCGAACAACTTGCAAGACGCTGGTTGAACTCAGGTGAAATCCCACTAACCGATCAAGAGGTGAATTATGAATCTCCAATTAGCTGAACCTAAATTACAAATCCAACTGGTTGAATTGGACGAACGAAGGGAGAAGGCCTACCACAGCTCCAAGCTCTACAAGGAGCAAATGAAAAGATAGCAATATAAGTGGACCAAGGCCAAGCACTTCAAAGAGGGAGATAAGGTACCATTCTTTAATTGCCGCTTTCAGTTGTTTGGTCATGGCTCTTTAACCCCTCAGTCTTTGGTCATGGCCGGACCTTAACCGTGCCATTATTTTAGTCTAGGATTAGGCGCAAAATTTATTTCCTCAAATTTATTTTCCCAAAAATTGCTTCAGGCTCTGCTTGTTGGTTGGTGCACACTTGTGTGCCAACCGACCCCTTGTTCTTAACCTTCACCAAGTGCGCAGAGGAACAACATGAGCATCACTAAGATGAACCCCTGGACGAAACCGAGCACGATCGGATGCGAAACCTGCTGCGCTACAACTCATCACGGAGGTTTGCGACCCCATCTTTCTTTCCTTTCCCGGTTTTCATTCAAATTTGTGCCTAACTAAATGAAACTAAAATCTGAATGAAATCCTTGGAAGAGATGAATTCGTACATGAGTTTTCAAAGGTTCTTAAGCCTTATTTCTTCTGCAAGTACTTGTTGCCTTTGGAACTTACATGATAGGATCACTTGAACCTTTGTTTATTGGCCCCCATGATATGATGAAATGAGAGACGTGCTCTTTTCTAAATTTAAAGTCTTGGAGATTGATTTCAAAAATAATAATGTGAGGCGACTCTCATTCACTCTCAATCTTATAAAGTCCTATCCAGAGCCATACAATGTTTAGAATTGAACCCCACATAGCTATCTTTGAAACATTTTGAGTTCGATCAAATATTTGTGCCATTCGAGAAATGTCATGATCATCTAGTACTTTGGTCAACCAACATACACGTTCATCAATAAGGTCCATCAAGTGGTTTATCCGAAGCTCTCCATCCCCCTAAAAGAAAAAAATAAGGAGTGAGAAATCAATCCTACTTGAGCAAAAAAAAAAGGGGATGAGGGGGAAAATGGAGAAGCCGAGATCAAACACCACTCAAGGACATCCTGTTAGAAATATGCCCTAGAGGTAATCATAGAGATGATCATATTTCGTTGAATCCATGATGTATTATATATGTGTTCATTGAATATTCATGAAAAGGCAACTTATATTGTGAATTGATTGGCAATTATGTGAATTGTTTTGTGAGACTCTTTACTTGTATGGTTATTCTATAGTTGTTACTAGTTAGAGTTCATGTATGAACACACATGAATATTAGACTAGCACATGTATTAGTTGATGACTATGTTTCACAAGTCATAGACATGGAGATGTCAAACTAATAATTCTGGATCACGACATCGAGAAAGAGAGGTCAGCTTGAAGCTAGACCGAATATCATGAGGAAAAGGGAATAGCATGTATATGAGATTGTGAAGGCTCATCTGATTTCATCTTTGCGCACGCATAGGAGTTGACACGTCTTGCTAGAGGCCGTTGTCAACTATTGGCAGAGTAGGAGTACTCGGGCCATGTCTATTTATGCGCGAGCCCATAGGGTCACACACTTAAGGGGTTGGAAGCCTGATGCAGATTTGATCCAAATTAGTCTAGGCTTTAGGTGCACTAAAGGGCCTCGGTTGAGCCCATTAGTGGGCGCCTAAAGGGGTATATAAGGAGAGGTGGGCGCAGGGATTAGGGTTGACCGAAGTCGCCTGGCTGCCATCTGTTCTCCACGCCCACGCCTTCATCACCCTCGCAGACCTAGCAGTCCGGATCGTGACGCTTCCGCCGCCGTACGTGTGGATACCTTGGAGGTGCTGCATCTGCTGCACAAGGACGAGCTGCACGTGAGAAGGTCTCGCAACTGCACTGCCAGCTACCATACAAACTATCCGAACGTCCCTGCAGCTGGGGCTGGATCGTTTTGGCATCTTGATGGACAGAACCATGGTGATGGAGATCGACATGTGTTAATGGGCCATACCGTGTCTCTATGTGAATGTTTATTCTCAATGTTTTACTTCTACATGCGATAATAGGGATTTTTCATTCGGTAGAAGTAATTCGATTGATCCCTCACAATATTTAAGTTTATGTGCCCTCCCAACTAAACCTTGCTTCATCATGGGTCTTGTACGATTAGTGGTGGGTCTATGAAATTAGAGTGCCACTAGTTTTCCTTGACTTGATGAGTTCGTATCGGATACTTACACGAATAAAGGGTTGGTTATCTTCAACAAAGTCATCTTAACGGTTAAGGACTTTGGGGCATAAGGGTTGGGAGCCGAGACATAGAGATGTTACCCAACAACAAGAGTCATATGTGATATGATTAGCAAAGTGTTGCTTACCGATCTACCTGTCTTCTAGTGGTGATGCTAAAGCTCACTAGTCGACTTGTTAGTTGTGGGTCTTGAATCACTAAGTATCAATTGAGGGATATTGATTTTAGTGGGAGTACATTCTGTTAAAATGTTTAATGTAATTTACTCTATCATGGATACATTTGTCTTAGAATTTTGCATTATTATTTGTTGTAGATCAATGGAACCCAGCACCACCACATCTTTTACTTTGCGCACGGTCCTTGAGAAGGACAAATTGAACGGGAATAATTAGGCGGATTGGATCCGCAACCTTAGAATTGTTCTCAGAGCTGAGAAAAAGGAAGATGTTCTGGACACCCCATTACCACCAGAACCTGCTGATAATGCAACTAACGCTGAAAAGAGTGCTTACAAGAAGGCACAGGATGCCAATCTTGAAGTGAGTTGCCTTATGCTTGCTTGCATGGAGCCCGACCTGCAGATGCAGTTCGAGACCAACCATGAGGCGCACGATATGATCGTGGTGCTTTAGGACATATTTCAGACGCAGGCCAGGACTTAAAGGTTCAATGTCGCTAAGGCCTTCCATGAGACCAAGCTTGCAAAGGGCACAGCAGTAGGGCCGCATGTGATCAAGATGGTTGGTTACACGCAGAGGTTGGAGAAGTTGGGCTTCCCACTAGGCCAAGAGTTGGCCACTGATTTCATTCTTGCATCTTTACCGTCGAGCTATGGGAACTTCATCTCGAACTACCACATACATGGGGCAGAAAAGGGCTTGAATGAGCTGTGCGGCATGCTCAAGACAACAGAGAGTGACATCAAGAAAAGCACGGGCGGCGGCCATGTGATGGCGGTCCATAATAAGCCTAACTTCAAGAAGAAGGGTTCTTCTTGGAAGAAGAAGGGTAAGGCTAAGGTTGAGAACCCCTAGCCGAACGCAGCACCTAAGGCTCAAACTGGACCTGCTGCAGACAATGAGTGCTATCACTGTGGTGAGAAAGGTCATTGGAAGAGAAACTGCAAGGTGTACCTAGCTTCGTTGAAGAACCGTGGAAGTAAGAGTACTTCCAACTCAGGTATGCTTGTTGTTTATATTACAGAAATATTCCTCGCTGATTCTTATGTCAATTCTTGGTTATTTGATACTGGATCGGTTGCTCACATTTGCAATTCGATGCAGGGAATGACAAGAAGTAGAAGCATGGAAAGAGGAGAAGTTGATTTCCGTGTGGGCAATAATGCAAGGATTGCTACTTTGACCGTCGGGACGATGCAACTCCACCTCCCGTTAGGATTTATTATGGAATTGAATAATTGTTATTTTGTTCCAAGTATGAGTTGAAACATTATGTCTCCTTCATGTTTGATGGAGGATGGTTATACATTTGCGAGTGAAAACAATGGTTGTGTGATCTCTAAGAATAGCATGTTTGTGGTTTGTGCGACCATTGTGAATGGCCTATTTATTTTAAATCTTGATGAATCACCTATCTGTAATGTAAGTGCTAAAAGGCCTCAGCCTAATGATTTGAGTCCTACATACATGTGGCATTGTTGTCTCGGTCATATAAGCGAAAAGCGCATGAAGAAGCTCCATACGGATGGACGTCCAACTTCGTTTGATTTTAAATCATACGAGACATGCAAGGCTTGTTTGCTAGGCAAAATGACCAAGACACCATTCACAGGTTTTCCAGAAAGAGCATCAGACTTGCTGGAACTCATACCAGGGTTAAGTGTTAACCAAGGATTCCAGATCACGACATCAAGAAAGAGAGGTCAGCTTGGAGCTAGACAAAATATCGTGAGGCAAAGGGAATACCATGTATATGAGATTGTGAAGGCTCGTCTTGTTTGATCTTTGCGCACACATAGGAGTTGACACGTCCTGCTAGAGGCCATTGTCATCTATTGGCCGAGTAGGAGTACTCGGGCCATGTCTATTTGTGCGCGAGCCCATAGGGTCACACACTTAAGGGGCTGGAAGCCTGATGCGGATTTGATCCAAATTAGTCTAGGCTTTAGGTGCACTAAAGGGCCTCGGTTGAGCCCATTAGTGGGCGCCTAAAGGGGTATATAAGCAGAGGTAGGGGCAGGAATTAGGGTTGACCGAAGTCGCCTGGCTACCATCTGTTCTCCATGCCCACGCCTTCATCACCCTTGCGGACCTAGCAGTCCGGATCGTGACGCTTCCGCCGCCGTACGTGTGGATACCTTGGAGGTGCTACATCTGCTGCACAAGGACGAGCTGCACGTGAGAAGGTCTCGCAACTGCACTGCCAGCTACCGTACAAACTACACCGATGCACTACAGAAGTTCCGCACCCGCGCGTCTAGTGGTAATTCCGTGATCTATAACTGCAGTGTTCTTGGTTTATGGGGTAGAAAATTTTGTTTTGTGCTAGCGTAGCCTCCCCGTAACCCTTCACATCCATCCATCACACACACTTGCACTTGACCAAGTTCTAAAGATGACATGATCTCTCAAAGGCAAGACTTTTGATCTTGCAAAATAAATGAGGAAGATATGCAATTCCATACCTACCATGAGCTACACAAATGCCAATCTAGAGGTAGGAGAGGTTTCTTGAAAAACTTTAGTGAGGATCAAACACAAAATGAGAGACCGAGAGTAAGTTGAGAGAAATGAGAGTATGCCTCCTGTTTTGAAAACCCTGCAAAATCTCAAAGTACTGAGAAAAGGAAATGCATCATGTTCTCTATCAATTTGTTCTGGGGATCAATATCCAAAGGTGATGGAGCCACCAGGAATACAAGGTATGAGGAAGCTTAGAAATAAATCTTATACATACTTTGATCTCATGACCACGGACTTTTGCTTGATCCTTTGGATCTAAGTTTACCCTTTGTTCAGGACGAGCAAAGTCCAGGTGTGGGGGCGTGTTGGCGGCCGATTTCCGATGAGTTTGACCACCAATATTTCTCCAGAATTCATGGTTACAAGGCCTACACCAAGATAAATTTATTAAACTAAAGAAATTCCACTAGTTTTGGTGCATATGTGACTGCATGAACTCACTGTAGAAATTTTGGCCGATTTGGGAGAAATCTCAGGCCGGCCAGCCTGGCATTGTGGCCTTTCAGGATCCATTTTTACCATCATGCAGAGAAACACAAGTCCTTGATCATGGATCATGCCTTTTACGTCGGTTTGATCCAATGACCTGAAAGGCCTCACACATGGATCCAAGGGCCCACCTGCATGCAAGACTCGGACAAACAACTGAAGGGCAGCAGTAACCACCATAAGGAAGCCATCAGGGATGTCCACGCCAAAGGCGGTGCCAAGTGGCAACAATCCCAGGCCGGCGTGGAAGTTACACAACCGCCTTACCTACCTGGAAGTTGAGGAATATTAGCTTTGCTTACAAGTTAAGCGACCTTAGCCTTGCTTACAAGCTAAGAAACCCACCTTGGAGGGCTATAAATAGTGACGTCCCCCCTCACTTGTAACACACACCATTTGGAGAGAAGAAGAATCTCGAGCAAGAGTTGTTTATCCTTAGAGTAGAATGGGGAGAGTGTGAGGTGAGAGTCCGGAGCCGATCCGGGTTCTTCGGCTCACCTCCAGCTTGTAGCCTCGGAGGAATGAAGCATCTTTGGAGTGAAGTCCCTCGTCTCTCGTCGGTATCTCGCTAGTCTCTCTCCTTACTTCAGTTACTTGTTTACTTTCTTGCATTGATCAGCGGGATCCCTTGTCTGCGTGGTTCAGCAAGCCTAGCCATTTGGGGGTTTCTTCTTGCCTTAGCACGAGGCGGAAGTCAGTAATTTGATAGTTGAAGCATGGTGCTTAGGCTTGATAGTTATCTCGGGTTGTGTTCCACCACACAGAACTGATGTGGTAGGCGGAAGGTGGTGACAGCCCTGTCCGTCCATTGTAGTCCACCACGTTCGGGTGTTTTCATAGTAGTAGATCGTTGGCCGAGTTGGACCCCCCGTTTCTCCCTCATTCTGAGGTCCTTCCACCTCAGCCGTTGAAGCAGATCAAGTTAGTTTAGTAGCAAGTCTTCTGGGTAACGAGTTGGCTAACCGTCATTAGACCCTCTACCCTCGTACCTCTCTTCCTCTGGTGAGTCCCATTGAACTAGCTCTAGGTCTGGTTGCGTTTATCGTTCCTTGGATTCGATATCCCAGGTAAACTCTCTGGTGAAAGCTACATCAGTATCCGTGCGCTTGTGGATTAGTTCGGATAAGCTAAGGAGTGCCAACAGCGACGTGAAGGATCCAACATAAGAAATTTCTGGACAACATGGAGAAAGAGATCGAAACAACTACACCCACCAAGAAGGTATGGCGTAAGAAAGTGTCATCACCGTCAGTGACTCCAGCAGGTGACGACAATTGAACACAAGGTATGGAGAGTCCCGCCCCGAACTCAATATCCGAGCTCTCGCCATGAGGTAACATGGTAGTTATCCATTTCTTGCACTTGCGTATAGGATAGTTTATTTTCTTTGTATTTCAATTCAAGCATGGCATGTTTAAATTTCTGCAAAAAGCATCTTTATTTTTCCAAGTTCATTTTCATTCTGCACTGCATTTAAAAATCATAAAATTTTGGCCGAGATGCAGGCCGGCCGGCCCCACTTGTCATCCTCCGGCTAGCGTGCAGCTCGTGGCCATTCCACTAATGTGCAGGGACAGGGATCATGGTGCATTGCACCCATCAACGTGCATGTTCAGGGCCATTTAACCCCATCATGGATGGTTGGCCTCCTTTGCACAGAAAAACATCCCATCGTGCAGGAATCGTGCTCAAAGGCACATGCAGGGAACAGGAGTGATCAGCAAGGAACGATCCAAAGGAAGGAAGGGTGCGAGGGAGTGCAGCACCGGGCCGACTGGCTATAAAAGATGAGGCTCCTGGCGTCCGTTGTCGCACCACCAGCTCAGGTCTTTCTGCCTCTACCCGAGCTCGATTTCCCTCCTCCCTCTACTAAGCATCTTTAGTTAATTAAGCCCTTGGGGTAATTAAGTGAAGAGCTTAAGTGCTAGCACCGACAAAAAAACAAAATATAATTAGTGTTAAACCCTCGCTTTAGCCACAGAAAAATCCCAAAAATATTTCCCTTCTTCTGAATAAAAGCTTGGCGCTTCAAATGAGAATGTTTGTGGTGGTTAATTCCCCAGAAGGATGTCTAACGACTAACCTCTATGTTTAGTACGTTGGGTATTCTTGTGTGTGCGCTGACCTTTTGTAGGCAAGCATGTGGACGGCAATGAAGACCAAGCTCAAGAAGCTCAGCCCCTCCAGCTCTCGGCACTCGTGTGGGACAGCATCCTCCAGGACAATATGTCGGTTGACTCAAGTCACTGGGATACTGACACCCAGGATGACACGACCCCTGCAATGCTACGGAGCTAAGTTCAAACTCTTATTTGTGTCCTCAATTCGGTCGATCAGCTCATGCCACGAAACGACTACGAATGGGAGGCATTGGACCTGCTGAAGAAGCAGACGTACCACAACGTCAAGATCTTCGAACCCTTCTTTTTCATAAAGATGGATTTGAAGGCAGATATGACCTGTGCATTCAGCTATGCAGGGTGGTACAACTTCGCTAACAAGACGGAACTAGGTTCAAAATTTCTCACTATGGATATCCTCATGTCTCTCAATTTCGAAGGAACCGGTAACACAACTGAAATTTACTTCTGTTTCTTCGATGAACAATATAAGTTAACGAAAAAAGAACTTAGTGTTGCTCTAGGCTTTGATAAGAAGTGCATGCTAGATCCAAGTGTTTTAGCTAAAATTTACAAATATGATCGAACCACGTGGACAAGGAGATGCACCTGGAGTTGGAGCTGCTCCACCACCGCCGCTACAGCCAGAGAGATGGACCGTGAGGATTCGCCAGACTTGCGGACTCTGCTACTTCGCCAGGGTGCTTCGCAAGCTATTTCACCGCCTTCACATGATAGTGGAGATTGAGTATGTGGGAGTTCACAGGACTTACCCGAGGTACCCAGAGGAGTGGATAGTGTCAGCACACATACGCGCACCAGACTATGAGCATGGAGGAACAGTGGATGCATCCGTACACCATGCTTTAACAGCTAGAGCTACCTTCGAGGCTGGGATTAGTGATGCAGCTAGTCAGGCTCTTTCAGTACTGTGCTACCACGGAGGAGCTGCCTTGGATGACTCCCCATGGAGGTACTTCCCCTGACATCCTGAAGGAGAGATGAGGAGCGTCATTGTTGGAGTGCAGAACCTTCTACACACTTGGATGGTTGCTCAGGTTGACCTTACCGCCGTGCTTCACACTCAGATGGAGCGCACTACTGAGGAACTGCAGCTAGTCTGCAATCAGCTGGTAGCCGCCAGGAGGGAGAATGAAGCGCTCAGAGCTACACTTCATGGAGTACATCCAGTTGCCCAGGCGCAAGACACTGAAGACCGTTGGATTGCGCACTCACCACCCCACAAGAGGACTAACCACGGTCCTCAGCACCCCACCACCACTGTCCTACCTTAGGAGGATGTCCTATGCTAGTAGCGTTACGCTAGAGTCGCTAGTCGGTCGAGTCATTTAAGAGTCGTGTGTCATGTTTTTCCTTTAGTGGTGTGCTTGAGATATTTGTTATTATGATATTGGTGTGATTTGGTTCTTCATAATGACTGCGATGTGTTGTGGGGTGATTGCCACAATGACATCGGTTTGAGTTAATAATAATTAGAGTTGGGTCATATATCTTGGGGATCTTCAGCTTATTACTGTTTATCTTGTCTATCGTATTCGTCACCCTTATCATATTCCTTTGTATCCATCATACCTTTATCGCTTTCTGTTTTATCACTCATACCTGTCAGATTCATGATATCTATGCCTTGATCATATCTATCTATCTTAATCTGTTGATTACACCATGACCTTGCTATTATATTTATTAGAATAGTTATTCTAGAGCTGTTTTTAGTTTTTATATGGTAATAACTTTTATCTGATTAGGTTGTTGTCTTTCACTATATCCTTGCTACCTTTGTATCTTGGATCAGATTCCGTATGTCTTATACACATTCTTTATCTATTTTCCTCCAAGCAGATGAACGCTGGAGGCAGACGCAGAGGCAGAGGTAGGTGCAGAGGAAGAGGCAGAGGTCAGGCTCCAAATGTCAATCCTCCACCACCTCCGCCACCACCACAGATCGACGTGGCGCAGCTCATGGCCAAGCAGACTCAGATCTTGCAAGGAATTGCAACAACCATGGCCAACATTCGGGCTCAGCAGAATCAGCCGCCACCACCACCTCCACCTCAGCCGACGGACAAGCACAGAGAGTTCATGAGCCACAAGCCCCCTACTTACTCCCACTCTGCTAATGCACTTCAGGCTGATGATTGGCTCAAGGCAATCGAGAAGATGCTGGATATTGCTCAGTGCAATGACAGAGAGAAAGTCATGTATGCTTCAGGCAGGCATGAGTGATCTGCAGCTAATTGGTGGGACTCATACACTGGAGCTCATGCTAATCCTGCCACCATTACCTGGTTAGAGTTCAATAATCACATCAAGTCTCATCATATTCCAGCGGGAGTGATCAAGCTTAAGAAGGAGTTCCTCAGTCTGAAACAAGGCAGTATGACTGTGAGTGAGTACCGTGACAAATTTATTCAGTTGTCGTGGTATGCCCCAGAGGATGTGGCGAATGATGAGAAGAAGCAGGAGCTATTCTTGGAGGCTCTGAATGGAGGACTGCAGTATCAGCTAGTCGTTCACACTTTCCCTACTTTCCAGCAGATGGTGGACAAGGCACTTGTGGTGGAGCACAAGCGTTGTGAGCTGGATGACAGAAATAGGAAGTTCAACACCTCAGGGCAGTCTAGCAGCAACACTCGCCCTCGCTTACCCATGCCATAAGGACCTCAGCAGCGCCATGGGATGCAGCAAGGGCAGGGTCAGTTTCAGCGCCCTAACCAGATTCAGGGTTAGTACGAGCGCCCAAATCAGATGGGCCAACGTCCCAACTTAACTCAGAACCGCCAGAACCTGCCAGTGGGTCATCAGATGAAGACGAGCGCCCCTAGCACTCCTGTTGGGAAAGGATGTTTCCATTGTGGTGAGACAGGTCACTTCGCCAATACTTGCCCCAAGAAGTCTGCACAAAATGCTTCAGGACAGTTCAACAACAATGGGCAGAGGCAGAACCAGCAGCAGCAAGTGCGCAATGGAAACCAGAACCAGCAGGCCAATAGAGGATAGCAAAACTATGCTCGTGGGAGAGTGAACCATGTGTCTGCAGAGAGTGCTCAGGAAGCTCAAGATGTGGTGCTTGGTATGTTCCTTGTCAAGTCAACCCCCGCTTCAGTTTTATTTGACTCTGGTGCATCACATTCTTTTATTACTGCTCAATATGTAGCCCAACATAGTATACCCATGTGTCCCATGCCAAAACCCATGCTAGTTAGTTCACCTGATGGAGGTATGAAAGCTGGTAATATATGCCCTAGAGTAAATCTGAAAATAATGGTGGTAGACTTTCCTGCCAACCTAATTGTTTTGGACTCAAGCGGGATCGATGTGATACTTGGGATGGATTGGTTGGGTGGTTGCAATGGAGTAATTCTGTGTGCCAAGAGATCAGTACTTCTGACTAGCCCACAAGGAGACAGAATTGAATTTGTTGCAGCACTACCGTCAGTAGCAGATTGTGTGGTTAATCAAATAGAAGACACCAGACTTGAGGATATCAGAATTGTGTGTAAGTTTCCGGATGTCTTCCTGATTATTTGCCAAGTATGCCACCTGATCCAGATATTTAATTTGTTATTGAGCTTTTACCTGGAACTGCACCCATATCTAAGAGACCTTATAGAATGGTTATTGTTGACGCTGGATTTTGACACGTGTTGAATCGGCGTCAGGAAGAGAAGATTGGCAGATGCGGCAGATCTGGAGGCTATAGTGAGGAATCGGCTGATTGAGGTAACAGTTGAAAATCGGCCGATTGGGGATACTGCTTGCGCCAACAGGATGGGACTATTTTGGAGGGTCCTGGTCAAAAGTTGGTCAACAGGGCACGCTAAGTCGGTCAAGGAGCAATTGAAGGGGATCCTGATTGGATTAGGGAACGGCGGCGGAAGATTCTACGGGAGTCCGTTTCCTTTAAAAGTTCTTATAGATATGGTAGTTTTCCTGTTTTTTAAATAAGGTTGTAACAAATCGTGATCGACCAGGAGTCCTAGTTTTAGGGTATAAATAGGAGTCGTCAGGGTCTTGCAAAGACATCAACACATCAATCAACAACAATACTTCTACTTTTCCAGCAGTTTACTTTCAAGTCGGCGACTTCGCCAATATTTTTTGTTCTTTCACGAGTTCGTGCGGATTGGCAGGGCTGCATCAACCTGATCTCCGGCCAATTGGTAGGTTCCGTTTACCGAGTAATATCCGAGCTTTAACTACGGGCGCATCGTTGTGGTTTCGTTTGGATTTATTCACCAGTTATCGATATTTACTAGAATTGCAAGTTTTACCTGTTATTCTAGTATTATCACCAGTTATCCAGCTTGAGATCAGAATAATCGGCTCCATCATTATTCTTCTTCAATTTATCATCTTACGGCCGATTAGATCTATTTCAAGTGTTGCCTCTGTAGTAATCGTTTAGATCACTCCAGCAGTTTTCTTTACAATCACTACACGATTATCGGCTGATCCATAGCCGATCATCTCTACAGCAAATCGGCCGATTCGCCGCCGACACGCTCCTCAGGACAGATCGGAACTCCAGCCGATTGACGCGCCTGGAATTTAATACTCTATTTCCTTGTCAATCAACAGGTCAGATTTACTGGCACGCCGCGCGAACCGCACCAGGGCGATAACCCGAAAAGGAGCTAAGCAGATTCTCCCGGGTCGTGTGTCCGACGCTGAAGACCATCGGCTGATTCCTATCCGGCCGATTTTAGAGCCAACACACTTTTGGCACGCCCGGTGGGACCAATCCAAGATCTGACATGTCGAAGAACGCAGAAATCTCCGACAGCAACATCATTGAGGTCACAGAGGCGGATCTCAAGGACGACCAGAGGGAAGAATTGGCCAAGCATCTAGAAGATTACAAGAAGATGTGCCTCCAGTCATTCAGTCGTACCAGAAGTGGGGAGGCTGTCAAGAAGGCTCCTATTCTAGTTCCCCGCCACATCACCATTGCTGAGGACTCGGGCAAGATGTCAGAGATGATCCAACAATCCGTCTATCAGGCATTCATCGATCAATCCTCAGTAATGACCAACACGGTGTATAACGCCGTCGTCAGCTCTCTGGCCAGCGGAGCAGTCCAAGGCTATCAGGGACCAGCATATGCCCCGCCAACCACCCTGCCAGCCAGAAGCTTACCATACACGTCCCAATCGGCTCCTCAGCCGATATTGACGCAACGCGAGGGGTACAACTCTCCATTGCCCACAGCGTCTCCAAGATACAGCAGTGTACCATGTCTCCCATCACAGACACCGCTTCAACCCGTCCAGATTGCTTCTGTGCAATCGCTTCCCACAAGCTCAGCACCTTGGGGAGCATCGGCGACGACGTACTTCCCCGAGCCAGGGAACGGATACGGGGGTTATTCAATCCAGGCGCCACACCAATCGGCCGCCCGGCCGACAGTCCCCCAGTATCAGCCGATCTCATCAGAAATCAGCAGGGGGGCAAGCACTGTAGAAGCATTCAGAGGCACGGCGCCAGCGATGACATACGATGGGGGGCCAGATTCACTTCGCCATCAATTATCGGCTGCTCAGCAAAATTCGCCAATTCATCACCCAGCCGTGCCAGCTCTTCAGCACATGCCCGCACCACGAATAGTTGTTCATCAGCAGCAGGTGGACTGGACAGCAAGAATAGCAGAAGTAATCCAGGATCAGTTTGGATTGAAGCCAAAAGTGCAAACTTACACCTACAAGACGCCATATCCATCGGCCTATGACTTGCTGCCATTCTCACACCGCTACAAAGTTCCTGATTTCACCAAGTTTTCAGGGATGGACGATACATCCACTGTGGAGCATATCAACCGATTCATCATCCAGTGCGGGGAGGCTGCCACGCAAGATGCTCTGAGGGTGCGTTTGTTTTCGTCGTCTCTGTCCGGATCGGCCTTCCAGTGGTTCACCACCTTGCCGCCAAATTCTATTGTTACTTGGGCCGATCTGGAGAAACAGTTCCACAAGTACTTCTACGCAGGAGTACACGAGATGAAGCTCTCGGATTTGACCAGCCTCAGGCAGAGGAGCGATGAACCGGTGATGGGATATATACAGAGGTTCAGAGAAGTCAGGAACAAATGCTACAGTCTGGCTCTGACCGATGCACAGTTGGCCGATATCGCTTTCCAAGGCCTCTTGCCACAAATCAAAGAAAGATATGCTGCCCAAGAGTTTGAAAGCCTGAGCCAAGTCGTCCACCGATTGTCAGGACAAGAGGTCCGACCGTTTGAACAGCGGAGGAACTTCCAAAAGAAGGTGGCATACTTGGAAGGATCTGAATCCGATGGGGAAGAGGAAATCGGCCTGGCAGAGTGGGTCAAAGGGAAAAAACCGATATCATGCCCTTTTAGGAAGAAGGAGCCAGAGACATTCGGCTTTGACACGTCAAAGGCCGATAAAATTTTCGATTTATTGCTTCAGGAAGGGCAGATTAAGCTATCTCCGCATGACACCATCCCTTCGGCCGATCAACTTAAGAAGATGAAGTACTGCAAGTGGCACAACACCACTTCTCATGATACAAATGAATGCAAAGTCTTCCGTCAGCAGATACAATCAGCCATCGAGCAGGGGAGGCTTAAATTTGAAACCCCAACTAAATCAGCAAAACCGATGAAGATAGATCAGCATCCCTTCCCGGCCAACATGGTTAATGTTTGAGGAAATTCAAGTCAAACCAAGGTGCTGACGTCAGAATCGGCTAGAAGAGGCGGCGCCGTCGATCCCAGGAGGCAGATCATGACGGAAGAAATCAAAAGGAACAGGCGAGGGCCAGAACGACCACGCAAGCCCGTTACCTCCAAGTTCTTACTCAGTAAGTATCGGCAGCAGCAAGAACAAGCAAGATACCAAGGAGAGATGATACGCCGGCATGAAGATCACTGGCAATGTCCGTTCTTCATCCATTGCTGGGAGAACGACATCAGATTGTCGTCTGCCGATAACTGTCCGGAGTGTAACGGAATGAGCTGCAACGATCGCCCGAAGCCACACTCTAGGGACAGAGGATCAGAGCCGATCAGCAGAAATCGGCGCGGACGAGAGGAACAGCGCGTTTCGGTGCATGATCGGCTAGGGGGCAGAGTTGACCAGTACCACCGGTCAAAAAGCAAGATCGACCAACAGGATGGACTGGGGGGCAGGATCAGCGTGCACGATCGGCTGGAGGAGATGGCCAATGACAGGGTGTCGGATGAAAATCCCCTAGGAAGAGAACCAGATTGGGAACACGCCAGATCATCGGCCAAACCAGCAAATCCCAGGTGGTGTCCTAATAGCCTATCCAGATCCCAGAAACGGAGAATCCAACGCCTACGCTAGTGGGAGCATCAAGAAGAAGAACAGAGGCAGGTGCCAGAAAAAAGAAATGTTAAGTCTCGAGTGTGGCGCCCAAAGAAAAATGATCAAGAAACAAATAACCAAGAATCGGCAGCAGAAATCGATATGGTGTTCATACTGCCGATGGAGTTCATGGCGCCCAATGATCGAGATAAAGCGACAAGAACGGAGGAGGAACAAATGGCACAACTGGTGTTAGAGCCGATGACGGCTACGTTTGAGAAACCAGAAGAAAAACAGCAGCATCTCAAAGCGCTATTTCTCAAAGGCTATGTTGACGGAAGACCCATCACTAGATTACTAGTAGATGGAGGCGCTGCAGTTAACATCATGCCGTATGCCATGTTCTGCAAGCTAGGCAAGGGCGATGAAGACCTCACCAAGACGGACATGATGCTGAAGGATTTTGAAGGCAACGTGTCACCCGCCCGCGGAGCGCTCTGCGTCGACCTCACCATCGGCAGTAAGACCCTCCCTACCACTTTTTTCGTTATTAATGGCAAGGGGTCCTACAACATGCTGCTTGGTCGCGACTGGATACACGCAAACTGTTGTGTCCCATCTACAATGCATCAATGCCTTGTGCAATGGGTCGGTGACAGCACGGAGATAGTCGCTGCCGATTCCGTCTACAGTGTTGCGGCGGCCGACACGCAACAGTGGAGCTGCGAGCACGTCAAGTGTATATCTGGCAGGACTTGGGACACTGACTTCCTGAAAGTGTCCGATTTCGGTCTACAACCGATCCAAGCAGTCGGCTCTAAAGATTCAGAATAAATGGATCAGCTCGTCCGAGAAGATGGGAAGTTTGGATATGGGTTTACGTCAGCCGATTTATTGGAGATGGTAGATTTGGGAGATAGCAGCAAATCAAGGCCGACGTACATTAGTGCTAATTTGGATCCTGAGTACAAATGTAAATTGATAAGTTTATTAAAGGAGTTCAAGGATTGCTTTGCTTTGGAATATCATGAGATGCCAGGACTAGACCGGTCTATTGTTGAACACCGGTTACCTATAAAATCAGGATATCGGCCATATCAGCAACCTGCACGACGGTGTAACCCCAAGATTCTACCTGATATAAAGGCCGAAATTACAAAGTTGATTGAAGCAGGATTTATTCGGCAGTGCCGCTACGCCGAATGGATTTCTAATATTGTGCCCGTATACAAAAAGAATGGAAAGTTACGTGTGTGCATCGATTTCAGGAACTTAAATCAGGCTACACCAATGGATGGATATCCGATGCCGACGGCCGATATCTTGGTAGATGCTGCCGCAGGACACAGAGTCATAAGTTTCATGGATGGGAATGCAGGGTACAATCAGATACTAATGGCCGAAGAAGATATCTCGAAAACGGCTTTCAGGTGCCCAGGTCATCTTGGTTTATTTGAATGGGTTGTTATGACTTTCGGGTTGAAGAACGCCGGCGCTACGTATCAACGGGCCATTAATTACATCTTCCACAAGCTCATTGGTTCATCGGTGGAAATTTATATAGATGACGTCGTGGTCAAGTCAAAAGGTCACCAAGATCATCTGGCCGATTTACAAGAAGTACTGGAGTGCACAAGGAAACATGGGTTGAAGATAAACCCAAACAAGTGTGCATTTGGTGTATCGGCTGGGCAATTCTTAGGATTCATGCTCCATGAGCGCGGGATAGAAGTCAACCGCAAGACCATAGATGCCATCAACAAAGTGGTGGCCCCACAAAATAAAACTGAACTACAGTCCCTCATCGGCAAGGTCAATTTCATCAGAAGATTCATATCCAACCTGTCAGGACGTATTCAGGCTTTTACCCCTCTGTTGAAATTAAAGCCCGACCAGGAATTCATATGGGGAGAAGGACAGCGCAAGGCACTGGAGAATATCAAGCAGTATCTGGTTTCACCTCCAGTATTGGTTCCACCACAGCCTGGTAAGCCGTTCAAGTTATATTTATCGGCTGATGAACAAGCTATTGGATCGGCGTTGGTACAGGAGTTTGAGGGGAAAGAACGAGTGGTATACTACGTCAGCAGAAGACTCTTAGACGCCGAAACAAGATATTCCCCGGTGGAGCGACTATGCTTGTGTTTATACTTCTCATGTACCAAGCTCAGGCACTACTTGTTATCGGCAGAATCCATAGTCGTATGCAAAGATGATGTGGTGAAGTATATGCTATCATTGCCAATTTTCAAAGGACGGATTGGAAAATGGATCTTGGCTTTGTCAGAATTCGACTTAAGGTACGAATCGGCCAAAGCCGTCAAAGGTCAAGTGATGGCCGATTTCGTAGTTCAGCATTGTGGACCAGAAATCGCCACTGTTGAACCAGTTCCATGGACTCTATATTTTGATGGTTCTTCATGTGGGGTCGGATCAGGAATCGGCATTGTTCTTGTGTCGCCTCGGGGGGCAAGTTATAATTTCTCTCTGCCGATAGAAGCCTCCGCAACTAATAACCAGGCGGAATATCGAGCTATTCTGAAAGGCATCCAATTATTAAGGGAAGTCAGAGCTGATGCAGTCAAAATTTTTGGAGATTCCATGCTCATTGTGGATCAGTTAACGGGGCGATCTGAGTGCAAGGATGATATCTTGAGGATTTATTATGAGGATTGCCTTCAACTTTTAAAAGAGTTCAAGTCTGCAATAATTGAGCATATCCCCAGGAATTATAATGAAGAGGCCAACAGACTGGCCCAACATGCTTCCGGGTATCGGCCGATTCAGGGAGCGATGACGCTAGAGCTCGCGGCCGATGACTGGCGAAAGGAAATCGCCGATTACTTGGGAAATCCATCCCAAAAAGTGGATCGGCGAACATGTTTTCAGGCTACAAAATATGTGTTGCTTGAGGATGATTTATTTTATCGGACGATTGATGGAGTTCTTCTCAAATGCTTGGGAACAGAAGAGGCAAAGGTTCTGATGGGAGAAATCCATGAGGGCGTGTGTGGAGCTCATCAATCGGCTCACAAAATGAAATGGATGATCCAGAACAATGGATATTACTGGCCGACCATTCTTGAGGATTGTTTCAAGTACTACAAAGGATGTCAAGACTGTCAGAAGTTTGGCGATGTACAGCGCGCGCCAGCATCGGCTATGAATCCAATAATTAAGCCGTGGCCGTTCAGGGGTTGGGGAATAGATCTCATCAGACAGATTCATCCTCCATCAAGCAAGGGGCATAAGTTCATATTGGTGGCCACAGATTATTTTACTAAGTGGGTGGAGGCAGTTCCTTTAAGGAACGTGACATCGGCCGATATGATTGAATTTGTTAAAAGCCATATTATTTATCGATTTGGTATTCCTCAAACCATTACAACTGATCAAGGAACAATGTTTACTTCTAGAGAATTCGGAGAGTTCGCCGCCGATATGGGGATTAAATTATTAAACTCTTCTCCATACTATGCTCAAGCCAATGGCCAAGCAGAATCGTCTAATAAAGGGATAATCAAACTAATCAAGAGAAAGATAGAAGAGCAACCCAAGAAGTGGCATATGTCTTTGGCTGAATCTTTATGGGCATATAGGATGGGTTGTCATGCAGCCACTAAAATATCCCCTTATCAGTTGGTTTATGGTCATGAGGCGGTCTTGCCATGGGAGATAAGGACAGGGTCAAGACGTATATCGTTACAAGATCAGTTAACGGCCGATGACTATTCCTTTCTCATGAAAGATGAACTTGACGATTCGGCAGGTTTACGGTTGAGAGCCCTGATTAGTATAGAAGAAAATAAGAAAAGGGTGGCCAGATGGTATGACAAAAAGGTCAAAGTTAAACAATTCTCTTAGGGAGATTTGGTATGGAAGTTGGTGCTGCCGATAGGATCCAAAGATCCCAAATTCGGTAAATGGTCACCCACTTGGGATGGGCCGTATAGAATCGGCCGATGTGCCCCTGGGAATGCATGTATTTTGGAGACAATCGAAGGGGAGGAATTCCCAAGAGCTTTAAACGGACGATATCTGAAGAGGTACTATCCAAGCATTTGGGTAGATGCATAACTTGCAGCAAAATATATCAAGATAACATGGCCGATTTCTCATCGGTTTTTGTCTACACACCTGGTAAAGGAAACATTGGGATTCATTATTGGATGAAAATGACAAATTACATGGCCGACATGGTACAAGTCGCCCTTAGAATAAAAATACCGATGTGTCTACTGATTACGCCTACGCTGGATTTCTCTCTCGATGCGACCCAGGTTTATCATAAGGGTGAGCTTTTTCTCCTTCGGGTCCTCTGCAGTGGCTCCAGTTTCAGCTTGGTTGCAAAGTTCTTTCAGCAGGCGGGTCTTCTTCTCCTCCAGATCTTCCATGGCAACTTCGGTTTTAGCTTTACAAGGAAGTGGAGGACTTTTTTCACAAGATGGTCGCTTGCGGACCAAAAAGTGAGCATCTATAAGGTCCGAGTATTCCTGGACAGCAGCGGGGACATGATCTCTGAGTTCCTCAGCATGAGCTCTTATCAGATTTTTGTCTGCCGGTGATAGTGGCTCTTCTGAATGCATGATTTCTATCGCTCGTTCTAGACCGGGGTTGAGACGTTTCGGCTAAACAGAGATAAAAGGGGTTACCTAGCATCGGAGCGGTCGAAATGCTTAAGAGAAAGGCAGAAGAGAAGTTCATACCTGGTTGACAGAGGAAGAAGATGAAGAGGACGAAGAAGACATATTGCCGTTCAGATTGGGATAGTAAAAGAGGGGGAGAAGATAAGTGATGTGTATGCCTCTGGAGATGGTGAATGGTCTACTTATAAATGAAGAGGAGGTAGATGGATGGTGAGACACGTCCTATCGGAGTAAATACATACATAAATGCAAAGCAGGCTGAAGGAGCAGTTCAAATTCAAATCGGTGCAGTGACATTGAAGGAGCAATAAATGCTTAACATATTCTTTACAACCCAAGGAAAGCGTCTATGGCTACAATAGCTCGTCGTCTAATTTGATCGGGCGAGTCTAGTATTCTCTGATCATCATCGGCCGATCCTGGTACTTCTGACACACGGCGACGAAGCCTTATTGTTTCACGGGCCAGATGCTGTCTTTCTTGCTTCAGCTCGCTGATGATGGATGGGAGTTCTTGGAGCCTCTTTTCTTCAGCGGCTATCTCTTTGGTTATCTGTTCCATTTCCTTGGCCAGTTCTGCTCTCCTCCGTTTCAGCCGATCTATTGCGCCGACGATGTCCGGACGGCAGTTTTCGAGGAAGTTGATCCTGTGGTGTACTTCCTGAGCCCGGTGCTTGTATGAATCGACCTCCTCCTGAGTTTTTGCCATCTGAGCACGATCGGCCATATAGCGCAGCGCCCGGGAAACCGGAATCTGCATATGCTCTATATAGGCAGCGCTAAATTTTCTGATACTTCTTCCAGGATTCGACCCTTGATCTCGTTGAAAAGTCATCGAATTGGCGACGCATCTTCTACCAATCGGCCGATGTCGTCTTGAAGGAGAGTGCGCATGCTTTCGAGCTTGGCGCGGACATCATCGGAGGTGGAGCTCGATGGAATTGGGTGTGAAGCGATTTCTTCGTCATCGGCCAAGGAGGCGGCAAAAGAGAAGATGCTATTGTTGGGGGTATCTTGCTCCTGTGAGGAAATAAAGTAAAAGGGTAGGCAAGCAATGAAAGGAAATCGGCCGATTCTAATGGTAAGATTGTTACCTCCTTAAAGCGAATTTCTCTTGCATGCGCCGGTGGAAGTGTCTCCCTTGTCTCAGGGACTGGTGCATTTGGCTCGTCGAAAGAGGAAGATTCAACAATTATTGGCGCTACACTTGGACCAGCTTCCTAAAAAAGACATAAAAGAAGATCTTGTGAATATGCTATGAGAAATTGAAATAAGATGGTGACAGAAATTTGCCATGCCTCTGTGGGTCTCCCGGCCGATGCCTGTTGTGGGGTTGTAGTTGGCATACCCAAATCGGCCTGCATCAAGATTGGTTAAGTTTTCTGAGAATTAAGAATTCAAGGTAAGAGATCGTTTACCTCAATGATAGGAGCTGCTGGAGTCTTGGTTCCCACTTGAGACGTGGCCGATTGTTGCGGAGATTGCGGTGGGATAGCTTGTGCAGCCTGGCAGAGGAATAGAATTAATCTCAGTGGAAGGTTTGGAGAATGTATGAGGTAAGTAAGATTACCTGAACAACTTCTACTAATAGTGATGCTGCAGCTGCCCCGACATCGGCGGTGACTTGGGGATCGGCCATCTCGACAACCGGCACAGATAAAGGGATCGAAGTCTCGGCCGGTGTCACCGTCATCTGATCGGCCGATCCAATGCGGGGAGTCTCGGCCGATGCCACTGCCGTCTGGTCGGCCGATCCGATACGAGGAGCCTCAGCCGATGCTATTGCCGTCTGATCGGCCGATCCGATGCGAGCTTGCACTCGACGGCTGGTTATCTTCAATGTTGGCCTTTTTGGTGCTCGCTTCGATCGGCCAGTAGAGATATCCTTGATGGTTGGAGCATGGAAGCCGATAACTGGATACAGCGTATATTGGTGATGGCTATCTATCGGCCTGTCGCTTCGGCTCCGCATCGGAGCGACATGGCTTTCAGACTAAGGAAATAAACATGAGTTAATAACAAGATGACAATGTAGAAGGAAATGGCATTGGAATCGGCTGAGAAAAAGGACATACCGCTGCATTTGGATCAATGTTCTCTGGGTCCAGAATGTTGCAGTAAGACGATGGAGATTTACAGAAAAGGTGTTGCTTCCATTCTGCCCACCATAATTTGAATTGCTGGGTGGCAAAAGAGGTAACTGACCAATTATTCAGGTCAATAGTACTGGAATCGGGTACTAGATCGCACAGCCGACTGTAATCAAGACTTGAGGCCAGACCATCTCTGAATTTCGCCTGACCGGCGAAGTAGACCCGAATCGGCAGTTGGCCGAAACCCAGTTGCCTTGCCGCAGCCGATGGATTGTAGAATTCGTAGGTGGGAGAGTCCTTTCCTGAGAAGAAGTTGGCTGGCAGAATCCCCGGCTTGATCAAGTCATCCATAAGCTCTCTGTCAAAAGTATGAGTGGAGAAGTCGTAGCATATGGGTAATTCGAAAATCGGCTCTACTGCCTGATATGGGTGCCAGCTGATCATCTCTTCACTAAGGCCATTGTAGAAACATCTGAAGTACTCAGCTATGCGGGCAGCAGTAAACTGGCAGCCGGGGAAGGCCGATACCGCTTCTCCAAAAGATCTGCAGCGGCGACGGACTGATGGATTCTCCTCTGACTCGATATTGGGGAAGGTTTTTGTCTCTATCCGTTGCTGAGAGACCTTGCTCATGTGTAAATTGAGCCAGAGGGTGATGAACCACCAAGGACCACCAGGGTTCCCGATCGGCTCCCCCTTCGACAGCTTGGTGCCGATTTGGTGCATCAGGTAATACGCCGATCCCAGCAGATGTTTTCCAAGGGGGATGGCCGATCCTTGTGATAAAGCCTCTGCCAAAGCTTGAGTGTTTGAAGAGGGGCCAACTGCTCTGCCACAGAAGAAATGCTTTTCCAGCCACATCATCAAAAAGGCAGTATGCTCCCTCTGTGAGACTGTCCCGGTCTTCATGTTTTTGCTAATATAACCTTTCCACCCGCCGATTCCTTTGGTCTCCAGTCGATGTGATGGCTTGAACAGATAATTGAAAGGGGTATCGGCGGAGGAGACATCGAGGCCGGTCAACAGCAGAACATCGGCCAAGGTCGGGGTCATAGGTCCGTGTCCGAAAAGGAACGCATTAAGTGCATCGGACCAAAAATAAGAGGCTGCCATGACCAGAGGTTCGTTTCTTTCCATCTGAGACAAAGATAAGTCTATGCACTGGCCGATTTTTAGTTCTTCCCACTGAACCCTCCAAGATCCGGCCACCCTCTGGTACCATTCTCTCCACCCGGGTGTTTCGTTTGGCCAGGATCTGAAAGTGCCTACGCAGTGATCTAAATCCATAGACGATTGCTTAAAAGGGATTCTATGGGTTTCTAAGCTGATCAGGTCCGTTGGATCGGGGTTCCCCATAGGGCCCAAACAGATGAGGTCAGGGGATTCTGAGAGAGGAATGGTGATTCAGTGCCTAAGTGCCTAAAAAAGGGAAAAGGGGAGGAAACTGAGAGAGGGTTCGGAAAATACTGAAGCAGAAGAAAGGCGAAAAGGAGAAAATTTCGAGCATTTACCTCTGGGATGGAGATCATCGTCGCCAATGAGACCGCTGGGGAAGCCGCCGATTGGGCCGCTGCCACCGAAGGAGTTGCCGATGGAGCCTCTGTAGATGGAGCGATCGCCGATGGTGACGCCATTGGGGGGTTGGAGCAGGCCGCGGATGAGAGCGCCGGAAAGGGGGAAGCGCTTGAAGATCAAGAGAGCTTGGAGGAAGACGAACAGTAGTTCGTTGGAAGAGAATGCTAGATTTGTGGGGAAGGATAGGCAGAGAAAGCCAGTACTTAAGAAAAATCAGGGAAGCGGGGGCAAAGACGGTATTTTTACCGCGCTGTCTACACGAATTCCAGAGGAGCAGTCGTTTCGCGCGCTCGGTCCGAGGAAATTGCAATCATTGTGCCGCAGAACGGAAGGAGATTTTACTGCGCCCGTTTCGGAGGAAGGGATTAAAGAAAGAGTTTCGGAAAAAAAGTTATGTTTTACTCCGAAACTGGGGGGCATGTGTTGACGCCAGATTTTGACACGTGTTGAATCGGCGTCAGGAAGAGAAGATTGGCCGATGCGGCAGATCTGGAGGCTATAGTGAGGAATCGGCCGATTGAGGTAACAGTTGAAAATCGGCTGATTGGGGATACTGCTTGCGCCAACAGGATGGGACTATTTCGGAGGGTCCTGGTCAAAAGTTGGTCAACAGGGCACGCTAAGTCGGTCAAGGAGCAATTGAAGGGGATCCTGATTGGATTAGGGAACGGCGGCGGAAGATTCTGCGGGAGTCCGTTTCCTTTAAAAGTTCTTATAGATATGGTAGTTTTCCTGTTTTTTAAATAAGGTTGTAACAAGTCGTGATCGACCAGGAGTCCTAGTTTTAGGGTATAAATAGGAGTCGTCAGGGTCTTGCAAAGACATCAACACATCAATCAACAACAATACTTCTACTTTTCCAGCAGTTTACTTTCAAGTCGGCGACTTCGCCAATATTTTTTTTTCTTTCACGAGTTCGTGCGGATTGGTAGGGCTGCATCAACCTGATCTCCGGCCAATTAGTAGGTTCCGTTTATCAAGTAATATCCGAGCTTTAACTATGGGCGCATCGCTGTGGTTTCGTTTGGATTTATTCACCAGTTATCGATATTTACTAGAATTGCAAATTTTACCTGTTATTCTAGTATTATCACCAGTTATCCAGCTTGAGATCAGAATAATCAGCTCCATCATTATTCTTCTTCGATTTATCATCTTACGGCCGATTAGATCTATTTCAAGTGTTGCCTCTGTAGTAATCGTTTAGATCACTCCAGCAGTTTTATTTACAATCACTACACGATTATCGGCTGATCCATAGCCGATCATCTCTACAGCAAATCGGCCGATTCGCCGCCGACACGCTCCTCGGGACAGATCGGAACTCCAGCCGATCGACGCGCCTGGAATTTAATACTCTATTTCCTTGTCAATCAACAGGTCAGATTGACTGGCACGCCGCGCGAACCGCACCAGGGCGATAACCCGAACAGGAGCTAAGCAGATTCTCCCGGGTCGTGTGTCCGACGCTGAAGACCATCGGCCGATTCCTATCCAGCCGATTTTAGCGCCAACAGTTGTTAATGAACTAGAAGAACTTAAGAAACAACTAAAAGAATTACTGGATAAGGATTTTATTCGTCCTAGTTCTTCACCTTGGGGTGCACCTGTTATATTTGTGGAGAAGAAAGATGGTACTCAAAGGATGTGTGTGGATTATAGATCACTTAATGAGGTAACAATCAAGAATAAATATCCCTTGCCTCGCATTGAAGATTTGTTTGATCGGTTAAGAGGGGCCAGAGTGTTCTCTAAGATTGATTTGAGATCAGGTTACCATCAACTAAAAATCAGACCATCTGATATTGAGAAAACAGCTTTCACTACCAGGTATGGGTTATATGAGTATACAGTTCTGTCTTTCGGGTTGACCAATGCTTCAGCTTACTTTATGTACTTGATGAATAAAGTCTTTATGGAGTATCTTGATAAATTTATGGTAGTATTTATTGATGATATTCTGGTGTACTCCAAGAATGAGGAGGAGCATGAGGAACATCTGAGATTGGTATTGCAAAAATTGAGGGATAATCAGCTGTATGCTAAGTTGAGCAAGTGTGAGTTATGGTTAAATGATGTGTCTTTTCTGGGTCACATTATCATTGATGGAGGTATTGTAGTGGATCTAGGGAAGGTCAGGGATGTGTTGAATTGGGAACCACCTTAGACTGTGTCAGAGATCCGGAGTTTCTTAGGACTTGCTGGGTATTATCGCAGATTCATTGAGAATTTCTCCAAGATTGCTAAACCTCTTACAACACTTCTGGAGAAAGGGAAAGAATTCAAGTGGTCAGATGGCTGTCAGAATAGCTTTGAGGAATTAAAGAAACGACTGACTACCGCACCAGTGCTAGCTATGCCAGATATTCACAAGAATTTTGATATATATTGCGATGCTTCTCATCAGGGTCTGGGTTGTGTGCTTATGCAGGAAGGCAGAGTTATAGCTTATGCCTCAAGGCAGTTGAGGAAACATGAGCAGAATTATCCAACACATGATCTGGAATTGGCAGTTGTGGTACATGCACTCAAGATCTGGAGGCACTATGTTCTGGGAAACAGATGTGAGATTTACACCGATCATAAGAGTCTAAAATACATCTTCGCTCAGAATGATCTTAACCTCAGACAGCGCAGATGGTTGGAGCTGATCAAGGATTATGTTCTGGGTATTAATTACCATCCCGGAAAGGCAAATGTTGTGGCAGATGCTTTGAGCAGAAAAAGTCATGCTAATGTGGTGCTTGCATATCCTTTGGAATTGTGCAGAGAATTCGAGTGACTCAACCTTGGGATAGTGTGCCACATAGAATGGGTGACTCTAGAAGTAGAATCTACACTGGAGCAGGATATTAGGAAGGGCCAGCTTGAGAATGAGAAAATGAAAGAGATCAGAGAGCTTATGAAAGAAGGCAAGGCTCCCGACTTCATAGAAGATGCTCAGGGTACACTCTGGTTCAAGAAGAGGTTGTGTGTGCCAGACATAGAGGCAATGAGGACAACAATCTTGAGAGAAGCCCATGATTCAGCTTATTCGATCCATCCATGAGGCACCAAGACGTAGCAAGATCTGAAATAGTTGTATTGGTGGTATGGCATGAAGCGAGATGTGGCCGCACATATGGCCTTGTGTGATATCTGTCAGAGGGTCAAGGCAGAACATCAGAGGCCAGCTGGGTTACTTCAGCCATTGCAGGTTCCTGTATGGAAGTGGGAAGAAATCAGCATGGACTTTATTGTGGGATTACCTCAAACTCAGAATGGTTATGATTCTATATGGGTGATTGTGGACCATCCAACCAAGGTAGCTCAATTCATCCCAATGAAGACCACTCACTCCAGTGCCAGACTAGCAGAACTGTATATGTCAAGGATCGTGTGTTTACATGGTGTGCCTAAGAAGATTTTTTCAGACAGAGATACTCAGTTCACTTCCCGTTTCTGGCAGAAGCTACATGAGAGCATGGATACGCAATTAAATTTTAGTTCAGCGTATCACCCCCAAACCGATGGCCAGACAGAGAGGATCAATCATATTCTGGAAGATATGTTGAGGGCTTGTGCCCTGAAGTATGGAAAGAGTTGGGATAAGAGTCTGCCGTATGCCGAGTTTTCTTACAACAACAGTTTTCAAGCAAGTCTCAAGATGTCACCATTCGAAGCATTGTATGGCAGGAAGTGCAGAACACCCTTGCATTGGAGTGAAATAGGTGAAAGTCAAGTGTTTGGTCCAGAAATCCTAAAAGATGCAGAACAACAAGTTCAGATCATTAGAGAGAACCTGAGGACAGCACAGTCTAGGCAGAAAAGTTATGCGGAGACCAGACGACGAGAATTGGAATTTGAAGTTGGTGACTATGTCTATTTGAAGGTTTCGCCTATTCGAGGCCTTCGCAAGTTCAAAGTCAAGGGGAAGCTGTCACCTCAGTACATTAGACCGTTTCAGGTACTCGAGAGAAGAGGAGAAGTAGCATATCGGTTGGAGTTGCCTGCTCGCCTTTCAGATGTGCATGATGTATTCCATATCTCTCAGTTGAAGAAGTGCTTGCGAGTGCCTCAGGAACAGTTGCCCATGGATGAGCTCAATGTTCAGGATGATCTGACTTATACTGAGTATCCCACTAGAATCATAGAGACGGCAGAAAGAATAACTAGGAGCAAAGTCATCAAGATGTGTAAGGTCCAGTGGAGCCATCACTCATAAGATGAGGCGACTTGGGAGCAAGAGGACGAACTGAAGGCAGAATTTCCCCAACTTTTCTCAAATCCATCTGAATCTCGAGGATGAGATTCATTTTAAGGGGGGTAGGTTTGTAACACCCTAAAATTTGCTTCCAAATAGGTTTAGCTTAGTTCTATATTTTTCAGGCTTCAATAGGAATTATTTTGCAATTCTTCAAATCTATCGTAGGCTTCAAAATGATTTGTTGCATTCATGCTGGTGCATATTTTATTTCTGTTCGAGTGTGCTTGAGCTCTAGAGCCTCCCAAAATTTTTTCCTTTGCGTCATCTACCGATCTTTCTCCTTTGCGTACCCATTGTTCTGCTAGCCTCAAAAGACATCTGGCTTGTCGATCACCCACTCCAGGTATTGACATCCACAATCATCAGAAACTCCATCCATACCATAGCCCAAATTCCCCACAGTGAACCCATCCAAGAAAAATCTATCCAATCCAACACTCCGCTCATGTATCCATCAGTTATCATGAGAGTATGGGCTATCCTAAAAAAATGATTATAAGAAAAGAAGATAATAAAGGAGATAGAACCCATACTCTCCAAAAATCAAAAGAGCTCAGCAGTGCAAATAAAAGACCAAAGTATCCCAAGTGTGAGTCCATTCTCTCCTTCTCCCTTGAAAATTATATCTTCCATAAGATCGGGATTTGATCGGGTACCTACCTCCTTCGAACCACTCTTCGGCTCGGCAATAAAGGCAAACCTCCACGTCTCATCCTTCGAAGTAGGAAGAAGATGGTCAATTTCTGACCATCGTGAGAACCATACACCTTGAGCGACCTTGGGAGCACCAATAGGGATTCTCGAAACCATTCTTTTGAAAAGCTAGCAAAATTCCGAGAAGGAACCTGAACAGGTAGCAGAAAAACTCCAGTGGAAGTTGTTCAGTTTCTCTACCGCTCAAGATGAGGGATGAAATGTGACTAAGCCCCACACTCAAATTGTAACACCCTAAAATTTGCTTCAAAAAAGGTTTAGCTTAGTTCTATATTTTTCAGGCTTCAATAGGAACTATTTTGCAATTCTTAAAATCTATCGTAGGCTATAAATTGATTTGTTGCATTCATGTTGGTGCATATTTTATTTTTGTTTGAGAGTGCTTTAGTTCTAGAGCCTCCCAAAAAATTTTCCCATATCTTTCTGAGTTAAATTCTATTTTCTACAAATTTTCTAAGTTTTCTGGAGATAAAAAACCCGTTTTTCTTTTCCTTTTTCTTCCTTTTCTTTCATTTTCTTCCTTTTCCTCCCAAACTGGGCCGCCGGCCTTCCTTTCCTTTTTCCCCCGCTGGCCTGCTTCCTTCTTTCCCTCCCTTCCTCTTTCTTCCTTTGGCCCAGCACGGTCCAGCCCGTTTTCCCTCCTCTCTTTTTAACCCACTAACGGGCGGGGCCCGCCCGTCATCCCCTTCCTCTAGCCGGTCCGGATCGGACCCGAGCCATCCCCGCCGCCTCGGGCCCACAGCCCGCACGCTGAGGCCAGCTCGGCCTCGGGTGCGTGCCCTTCTCTCTTTACCCCGCGGGTCCCGGTTCCCCCGCAGCCGTCGCCTTTTTCCCCGCTCACGCACGCACACGCGCACGTGGGTGCCGCCCGCCCGAGCTCGTCGCCCCGCCGCCGTCGATCTCCTCTGTTGATGCCCCTCCGCCTGCATCGCCGCCGCCTTCTGCTTCCTGGTGAGCTGGGGGTGCTTCTCTACCTCGCCGCTCTTCGATTCCGCGCTCCTAGCGCGTGCGCGACGGTCGTTGGCATCCGCCGCCGCGGCCTCTCGCCGCCGGCCGCCGTGGGTGACGCTCCTCCCCTCCCAACTGCCCCATCACGTCACCTCACCGCGCCCCTTCTCCCCGGCCGGCTCACGCATTTTTTAGCGCACCGGAGCGCTGTTTGGGCGTTGCTCCAGCGAGCCCTTGCCGCAGGCATGCGACGCTGCCGCGCTCCGGCGTCTCGCCGCCGGCTGCCCCCGCCCCGATGAGCGCAGCCGTCGGATGGAGATCCGATGGCACGAATTCATTTCTCCTCGGTCAAACCCGGTCAGCCGCCGGTCAGCCTTGGTCGCTTTGCACAAAACCCCCTACCTTTTTCCAGATTCAACTCGCCATCCCCTTTAATTCAAAAGTATTTCTGTTTAGGTCCTTTTTCTTGTAGAAAACCCCTGTCTTTTTCTAGATTAGAACACGCCGTCCTTAGCTTAGGATTTTGCGCTTTAGCCCTGGAGTTTTTATAAAATTATGCTTTAGGCCTTAGTTTCTTTCTGTTTAGTCCTTTCAAATAGTTTTCTCGCGTTTAGGTCCCTGCAGAGCTGTTTTTAGTGTATCTTTACCGTTTTAAATCCGTTTTAAGCGCTTTTAGTACCGTTTTGATCGTTGTAATGCGTAGAACTAGTTTTTAAGCTTTTTCTCTCTGTTTTTATGTGGTTGGTGTACTGTTTTAATTTGTTTCCATTTGTTTGCTTGTATGTACTTGTATTGCTTTGCTTGAACGTGACGTGTAGACGAGGAGCCATTCGAGAACTTTCAAGAGCAAGACTTCGAGTTGAATGAGCAGTAACAAGAGACCAAAGGCAAGTATATTCCTTGATCATATTGTTGTCCTAATAATCTTTAATATTTATACGCTTGCATGCATTAACTTGATGGGGCCCTACTATCCTATTTGATTATCCTTGTCCTTGCAAAGCCGGGTTTTTACTAAATGTTTTGGGATAGTATTGCTTAGTTGCTGAACAATGGCTTGGGTGGTTTGTAAAGAGAACACTTGAAACTTGGTTTATATATCTTTTGGAACTACAGAGATGGTTATGAAATATTGTTTAACTTAAAACATGGAGCGACCACCCGGGAAAACTGTGCAACCACAAGACTACATGGCTCTGGTCTTAGCTAAGTAATTAGATTTCTCTAGCTGGTTAGTGGCTTACCGGAAGGCACATGGGGGGCCTGTGATTCCACAAGACTACGCATTTGTTTGGTTCTTGTCACGCCTTGGGGGAGGTTCACTCACGCAGCTGCTGAAACCTTAGCGGGCTACTAACTTGTTAGAGGGTCTTTGGAAAGGCTTCGTAGTAGATCCCTGCACTCACCTCGGAAGTGTTTAAGAGGCTAGCTACCTTGGGCATCAAGGGGGATACGACTTGTGGGTAAAATGTGCAACCTCTGCAGAGTGTAAAACTGATATATCAGCCGTGCTCACGGTCAAGAGCAGCTCAGACTCTCACATGAACTCTTCAACTTGAATGTGTGTTTTATTCAGTTATTTACTGTTTTCAAGCTTATTTATTACTCAGTTACTTTTGTTTTCACAAATGTGGGCAACATTCACTCACGGCTTAGTAAATAGGTTGTTTAATGTTCAATTGTTATTTAAAATGCTTACCGCTTTATTCAGCCAGCCTTTATCCTTAATTAAGCCTTGCATGTCATTTATTTTCTCAATATACTTTTGCTGAGTACCAAACATAAGTGTACTCACTCTTGCTAAACAACGCTGCTCAGAACAAGATCAGTTTGAGGAGTTTCCAGAGGATATCCAGGAGTTCTAGGCGTATGTTCCCTAGTCAACTACCTGTGGAGTTTCGGTTGTCCGCTGCGAGAATAAATGAGATATTGAGACGCTTATTTATTGATATTCATGACTCTGGTATGGTTTGTAATAAATGACTATGGTACTTTATGACATTGCTACTGTTATTCACTATTGCTGTCATATGTGTGTAATTTTGATCCTGGCGCACAGATTTATATGCTCGATTTTCTACTTCAAAATCGGGTGTGACACAAAACCAAGGTACGATCAGCATCCTCAGGTACATACGAGTATGAGTAATTTGCTATGCACAAGGTACTTGCAGGGGGTGGACATTGATGCAACTCCTAATCCATCGAGCCTAAGTATTAAGCCTTGCTCGAGGACGAGCAAGAGTTTAAGCTTGGGGTGTGTTGACGACCCTTATTCACCCATCGTCCATTAACTTCTCAGGAATAATTTAGAGCTTTGCACTATGTTCCATACATATTTTATTGAAACAAATAAAATTCCACAAGTTTTTGATGAGTTATCTATGCAGGAGCAGGTGTACCAAAAACGAGTCGAAACGGGAACGAACTCAGGCCGACCGGCCTACTCCAAGCCGGCGGGCCTGGCACTGGACCCAATGGCCACGTCACTGATCCAGTTGCAAGGAAACACAATTAACTGGATCAAGAGTCATGCACTTGAAATCGTTTTGATTCGAGGACTGAAAAGGCTTCAACCACAGATTCAAGGGACCACCTGCATGCACAAAGGCGGTTAAAACCGAAAGGGCAACTGTCACTGACTGTTTCAGACAAATCACAACCATCCAGCAGAAGGCGGTGCCACTTGGCACCACCCCCAAGCCGGCCAGCCCCACCTAGAAGCCTTTGGTGCCCGGTCTTCATGTGGAGGTTAAGCAACTATCAAGGTCGCATGCAGTTGAGGCGCAGGTCCAATTACCGACCTTCTACCAATATAAATAGGCCCCCCATCCTCACTTGTAAACACACACATTCAAGGAGTTCTCTCTTCACGTCACTTCTAGAGTTAGGTCTAGTAGTCTGGGAGTTAGAGTCGAGTCAAGCTTGTCTTGGGATTCCAGAGTCATCCTCGGAAGTCTCGTATAAGCTCTTATATCCTTCCTTCGACATTATCAATATAAGTTATCTTCTTTATCTTATCGAGTCAGCTTTACTATTCGCATTTATTTATTTATTTCCAAGCGTTCAGCTTGTGTGCGGAAGTTCTGTCCTTTAGCTTAGGCTTTGTTTTGGTCTTAGTTTGTCGGGATCTTATCTTACGGGTTTTCTTGCCTGGACTAGGTGGCTCAAGTCAGTTCCCTAGGTTGAGGGGGATTTCCCTTGAAGGCCTCAAGAGAAATCCTAACACTGAGTGTAGACGTGGTGTTTGGCTTAGTGTTAGCTAGGAAGTGTGTTCCACCCCACGGAACTATGTGGTAGGCGGCAGGTGGTGACAACCTTGTCTGTCCATTGTAGTCCACCATGTTCGGGTGTTTTCATAACAGTAGATCGTTGGCCGAGTTGGACTCCCCTCTCATCCCTTTCCATAGTCCTTCCGCCCCAGCCGCCGAAGTAAGCTCTAGTTTCCCGACGGCTAGGTTTAGGCAAGGTTTAGTCTAGAGAGGCTAGCTCGATAGTTTAGGAGTGTTTTAGGAGTCTTTCTCGCTCATTGTCCTCCCAGCTGCTTACCGCTCTAAGGTTGAGTCTCTTGTGTGTCGTTCGGTCCTTGTCTGGCCATTTATCTATCCCATTTATCTGGCTTACCTCTGCTAGTTAGCTGGTGATTATCTCTTGTAAAGTTTACCATTCATTCAATCAATACTCATTAGACCATAGTGCTTCCCCGTGGAAATTTGATACCCTGGAATACTCCAAGGTGATGTGCTACAACGGTGTATTCTGTGGGCTTGCGGAATCTCTATTCTATTAGGCATAGGAAACGCCAACACGTGGCCCGGACGGTCACGACCTCGAAGATAGTGACCGCTTCCCAGCATTCTTGGCCACCATCTTCGCTCGCGGCCACCCGAAGGACTTCAAGCCTATCGGCATCACTAAGTACGATGGAAAGTAAGAGCCACGGCAGTGGCTTCGCTGCTACTCCACCACCATCGAAGTATCAGGTGGCTCCAATTCCACTAAGGTCATTTACTTCCCGATGGCCCTGGAGTCTACACCACTCACCTAGCTCGAGTCCCTCAAGCCCAACTCCATCAACTCTTGGGATGACCTGAGTACAGCCTTCATCAACAAATTCCATGGCTCCATGCTCCGCGCAAGTACTTGATAGGATCTGTCGCAGATCAGGCAGCTGGAGGACAAGACCCTGAGGGCCTATATGAGGCATTTCTTAGAGAACGGGCCACCATCCCCAACATCACTAATGAGGACGTCATTCACTGCTTCCAGCGTGGCCTTTTCCGGCAGAACGTCTACTGCAACTTCAAGCGTAACCGCCCGACAACCGTCATACAACTCAAGGACATCATGCAGCGCTAAGCCGACTAGGAGGACGAGGAGAATGAGCACTTCCCCAAATGCAGCAGCAAGAACAACAATAACAACAACAACAACAACAACAACAACAACAACAACAACAACAACAACAACAACAACAACAACGACAACAACAACAACAACAACAACAACAACGACGACATACGCATCTCCAGCAACGGCGTCAACAAGAACTCGAGGAGCCAATCAGACTCCTCTCGCAAGCGCAAGCTAGACCAAGAAGTCCTGGCTGTCGAACGCGGCTAGAAGGGCAAGAAGATGGGCAATCAAAAAGCCCAGTACGAGAAGGTGATGCACAAGCAATGCCTGATGCACCCAAAGAGCAATCATTTGCTTTTCAAGTGTGAAAGCATCCGCAAGTACCTCAACACGCATTCCTTAGATGACAACAAGTCGAAGGACAAAGAAAATGAAGAAGATGACAAGGAGGGAGGCCAAGTGTTCTAGAACCCCAAGAACGTCATCAATGTCATTTTCAACAGCGACGACGGTTTCTCCTCTAAGTGCACATAGAAACTGACTCTGCGCAAGATCCTCTCTATCGAGCCCGATGTACAGCGTCCCCTGAGACATAGCAAAATCCTGATCTCTTTCTCCAGGGAGGATCATCGGACTAGCTTCTCTGAGCCGGGAAAATTCTCGATCATTCTGGACCCTATGGTGGCCGGCTCACAGCTCACTTGAGTACTCATCGATGGCGGAAGCGACCTCAACCTGCTCTTTGCAAGTACTCTCATGAAGATTGGGCAGAACATCTCCAACATGCTCGTCCCCACCCGCACTCTATTCTATGGCATCATCCCAGGGAACGCAGCTACACCACTGGGATCGGTCACATTACCGGTCACTTTTGGAACAAAGGACAACTACCGTACAGTTTACATCAAGTTCGAAGTGGCGGACTTTGAGTCATCATACCATGCCATCCTCGGCAGACCAGCACTGGCCAAATTCATGGCCGTCCCCCACCACGTCTACCTTCTCCTCAAGATGTCAGTGAATACATGAGTGCTTACCCTCCATGGTGACCTGAAGAAGTCGTATGACTACGACCAGGAGGTGATCGAGTACGCCACCAACCAGGAGTGCTCATCCGAAGTCTTCGCGACCGCACAACAACTCCTCCGATCGGAGATGGTGATACCCGTTGACACCTTTTTTGGCACGTGTCTGGCCGATGCAAGAGCGAAGTAAAGAAGCCGGTAAAGGAAGGTTGGACAATGAAGCATCATAAGCCGATGGGTGTTGGCGTATCATAGCATCATCACTAGGATAGGTGTTTCCCAGCAACGATGCCAGAAATGTCGTGGGGTATTTCTTACGTTACAGAAGGATCTGCAAGCGTACGGAATACCGTTGTAGCATTTTACCCGTGAGTACGGGGTCGTATTTATATTTCCGCAGGAAAGGCGGTGGTTATTGGAATAGATTAGTATGTTGATTAGTTCTAGCATGGATATTCTATTGAATAAACAGGGGTAAGACAATATATGTGTTGGCACTAAAATCGGCCGGATAGGAATCGGCCGATGGGTCTTCAGCGTCGGACACACGACCCGGGAGAATCTGCTTAGCTCCTGTTCGGGTTATCGCCCTGGTGCGGTTCGTGCGGCGTGCCAGTCAATCTGACCTGTTGATTGACAAGGAAATAGAGTATTAAATTCCAGGCGCGTCGATCGGCTGGAGTTCCGATCTGTCCTGAGGAGCGCGTCGGCGGCGAATCGGCCGATTTGCTGTAGAGATGATCGGCTATGGATCAGCCGATGATCGTATAGTAATCGTAAAGAAGACTACTGGAGCAATCTAAACAATTACTATAGAAGCAACACTTGAAATAGATCTAATCGGCTGTGAGATGATAAATCGAAGAAGAACAATAACGAAGCCGATTACCCTGATCTCAAGCTGGATAACTGGTGATAATACTAGAATAACAGGTAAAACTTGCAATTCTAGTAAATATCGATAACTGGTGAATAAATCCAAACGAAACCACAGCGATGCGCCCGTAGTTAAAGCTCGGATATTACTCGGTAAGCGGAACCTACCAATTGGCCGGAGATCAAGTTGATGCAGCCCTGCCAATCCGTACGAACTCGTGAGAGAAGAAAAGGTATTGGCGAAGTCGCCGACTTGAAAGTAAATTGCTGGAAAAGTAGAAGTATTGTTGTTGATTGATGTATTGATTTTTCAAAGCCCTAGCGACTCCTATTTATACCCTGAAACTAGGACTCCTGGTCGATTACGACTTGTTACAACCTTATTTAAAACAAGAAAACTACTATATCTATAATATCTTTTAAAAAGGAAACGGACTCCCGCAGAATCTTCCGCCGCCGTTTCCTAATCCAATCAGGACTTTTTTAATTGCTTCCCGACCGACTTAGCGTCGCTCTGTTGACCAACTTTTGACCGGGACCGTCCGAAGTAGTCCCATCCTGTTGGCGCAAGCTGCATCACCCATCGGCCGATTTCCAACTGTTACCCCAATCGGCCGATTCTTTACAGTAGCCTCCAGATCTGCCGCATCGGCCAATCTTCTCCTCCTGACGCCGATTCAACACGTGTCAAAATCTGGCGTCAACACATGCCCCCCAGTTTCGGAGTAAAATATAACTTTTCCTTCGAAACTCTTTTCTTTAATCCTCTCCTCCGAAACGGGCGCAGTAAAAATTTCCTTTCGTTCCGCGCCACAATGATTGCAATTTCCTCGAACCGGGCACGCGAAACGACCACTCCCCTGGAACTCGTGTAGACGGCGCGGTGAAAATACCATCATTGCCCTTGCTCCCCTGATCTCTCTTAAGTACTGGCTTTCTCCGCCTCTCCTCCTCCACGAATCTAGCATTCTCTCTGTCGCATCACTGTTCGTCTTCCTCCAAGCTCCTTCGATTTCCAAGCGCTCCCCCTTTTCCGGCGATTTCATCCGCGACCTGCTCCGACTCCCAATGGCGTCTCCATCGGCGACCACCCCTTCTACAGAGGCCCCATCGGCATCTCCTTTGGCGGCGGCGGCCCAATCGGCGGCTTCCCCAGCGGCGTCATCGGCGACGATGGCTTCCATCCCAGAGGTAAATGCTCGAAATTTTTTCCCTTTTTGCCTTTCTGCTGCTTCAGTATTTTCCGGACCCTTTCTTAGTTTCTTCCCTTTTTCCCTTTTTTAGGCCCTTAGGCACAGAATCACCATTCCTCTCTCAGAGTCCCCCGACCTCATCTGTCTAGGCCCTATGGGGAGCCCTGATCCAACGGATCTGATCAGTTTAGAAACTCATAGGATCCCCTTTAAGCAGTCATCCATGGATTTAGATCATTGGGTAGGCACATTCAGATCCTGGCCGAATGAAACACCCGGGTGGAGAGAATGGTACCAGAGGGTAACCGGGTCTTGGAAGGTCCAATGGGAAGAACTTAAAATCGGCCAGTGTATAGACTTATCCCTGTCTCAGATGGAAAAGAACGAACCTTTGGTTATGGCAGCCTCTTACTTCTGGTCCGATGCACTTAACACATTCCTTTTTGGACACGGACCCATGACCCCGACCTTGGCCGATGTCCTGCTGCTGACCGGCCTAGATGTTTCCTCCGCCGATACCCCCTTCAATTATCTGTTCAAGCCCTCTCATCGGCTGGAGACCAAAGGAATCGGCGGGTGGAAAGGATACATCAGTAAAAACATGAAGACAGGGACAGTCTCACAGAGGGAGCACACTGCCTTCTTGATGATGTGGCTGGAGAAATATTTCTTTTGTGGCAGAGCGGTCGGCCCCTCTTCCAACACCCAAGCTTTGGCAGAGTCTCTTGCACAAGGATCGGCCATCCCCCTCGGTAAACATTTGCTGGGATCGGCGTACCATCTGATGCACCAAATCGGCGTCAAGTTGTCGAAGGGGGAGCCGATAGGGAACCCAGGCGGTCCTTGGTGGTTCATCACCCTCTGGCTCAATCTACACATGAGCAAGGTCTCTCAGCAGCGGATAGAGACAAAGACCTTTCCCAACATCGAATCAGAGGAGAATCCATCGGTCCGTCGCCGCTGCAGATCTTTTGGAGAAGCGGTATCGGCCTTTCCTGGCTGCCAATTCACCGCTACCCGCGTAGCTGAATATTTCAGATGTTTCTATAATGGCCTTAGTGAGGAGATGATCATCTGGCATCCATATCAGACCGCAGAGCCAATTTTCGAATTTCCTGTATGCTTCGATTTCTCCACCCATACATTTGACAGAGAATTAATGGATGTCTTGATCAAGCCGGGAATTCTGCCGGCCAACTTCTTCTCAGGAAAGGACTCACCCACCTATGAGTTCTACTGCCCGTCGGCTGCAGCAAGGCAACTGGGTTTCGGCCAACTGCCGATTCGAGTCTATTTCGCCGGCCAAGCAAAATTCAGAGACGGACTAACTTCAAGTCTTGACTACAGCCGATTGTGCGATTTAGTACCCGACTCCAGCACCATTGACTTGAACGGCTGGTCAGTTGCCTCTTTCACCACCCAACAGTATAAATTATGGTGGGCAGAATGGAAGCAGCATCTTTTCTGTAAATCTCCATCAACTTACTGCAACATTCTGGACCCAGAGAACATCGACCCAAATGCAGCGGTATGTTCTCTTCTCCTTAGCCGATTTCAATGTTGCATTATCATCTCGTTGTTAACTCATGTTTATCCCTTCAGTCTGAAAGCCATGTTCCCCCAATGCGGAGCCGAAGCGGCCGGCCGATTGATAGCCATCACCAATACACACCGTACCCACTCATCGGCTTCCATGCTCCATCTATCAGAGATATCTCCACCGGCCGATCAAGACGAGCACCCAAAAGACCAACATCAAAGATAAGCAGCCGTCGGGTGCGAGCTCGCATTGGATCGGTCGATCAGGCGACAATAGCATCGGCTGAAATCTCCCGCATCGGATCGGCTAGCCAGATGGCAGCAGTATCGGCCGAGACTCCCCGTGTTGGATCGGCCGATCAAACGGAGGTGATATTCGCCGAGGCCTCAGGTCCTTCACCCCTACCAGTTGTCGAGACGGCCGATCCCCAAGTCACCGCCGAAGCCGGGGCCGCTGCAGCATCATTATTAGTAGAAGCTGTCCAGGTAACCTTATTTATCTCATATATTCCCCAAATCTTCTACTGACATCAATTCTATTCCTTTGCCAGGCTGCACAAGTTGTCCCACCGCAGTCCCCGGAACTATCGGCCACGTCTCAAGTGGGGACTGAGATTACAACAGCTCCTGTTGTCGAGGTACACGATCTCTTACCCTGCATCCTTAATATTCAAAGAACTTAACCAATTTTAATGCAGGTCGACTTGGGTACGCCGATCATAACTCCACAGCAGGAATTGGCCGGGAGACCCACAGAGGCATGGCAAACTTCCATTACCATCTCATTTCATTTTCCCATAGTATTTTCATGGGAATTTATGTCTTTCTCAGGAAGCTGGCCCAAGCGGAGCACTGATAACGATCGAATCTTCTTCTTCCGGCGAACTAAGTGTACCAGTCCCTGAAACAAGGCAAACACTTCCATCGGCGCAGGCAAGAGAGATTCGTTTCAAAGAGGTAACAATCTTACCATCAGAATCGGCCGATTTCCTTTCACCGCTTGCTTACCCTTTACTTTGTTCCCTTACAGGAGCAAGATACTCCCAACAATAGCATCTTTTCCTTTGCTGTCTCCTTGGCCGATGAAGAAGAAATCGCCTCACACGCAGTTCCATCGAGCTCTACCTCCGACGACGTCCGCTCTAAGCTCGAAAGCATTCGTACTCTCCTCCAAGGTGACATCGGCCGATTGGTGGAAGATGCATCGCCGATCCGACGACTTTTCAATGAGGTTAAAGATCACATCCCGGATGAAGTGTCGGAAGACTTGGGGTATGCTGCCTATATAGAGGGCATGCAGATTCCGGTTTCCAGGACGCTGCGACGTATGGCCGATTGTGCTCAAATAGCCAAAACCCAGGAGGAGGTTGACTCGCACAAGCTTCGGACTCAGGAAGTACATCACAGAATCAACTTCCTCGAGAACTGCCGTCCGGACATCGTCAGCGCAATAGATCGGCTGAAACGGAGGAGAGCAGAACTAGCCAAGGAGATGGAACAGATAACCAAAGAGATAGCCGCTGAAGAGAAGAAGCTCCAAGAATTCCCAACCATGATCAGCGAGCTGAAGCAAGAAAGACAACATCTGGCCCGTGAAACAATAAGGCTCCGTCGCCGCGTGTCAGAAGTACCAGGATCGGCCGAAAATGATCAGAGAATAGTAGAATCGGCCGATCAAATTAGACGACGAGCGATTGTAGCCATAGATGCTTTCCTTGGGCTGTAAAAAATATGTTAAACATTATTGCTCCTTTAATGCCACTACGCCGATCTGGTTTTGAACTGCTTTTTCAGTCTGCCTCGCATTTATGTATGCATTTACTCCGATAGGATGTGTCTCACCATCCATCTACCTCCTCTTCATTTATACGCAGACCGTTCACCATCTCTAGAGGCACACGCATCACTTATCCCTTCTTCTTCTTTTACTGTCCCAACTGAACGGCAAGATGTCTTGTTCGTCCTCTTCATCCTCTTCCTCTGTCAACCAGGTATGAACTCCCCCTTTACCTTCCTCTTAAACATTTCAAATCGCTCCGATACTGAGTAACCTCCTTTATCACTATTTAGCCAAACCGTCTCAGCTCTGATCTAGAACGAGCGATAGAAATCATGCATTCAGAAGAGCCATTAACACAGGCAGACAGAAATCTGATAAGAACTCATGCTGAGGAACTCAGAGATCATGTCCCTGCCGCTGTCCAGGAATATTCGGACCTCATAAGTGCTCATTTTTTGGTCCGCAAGCGACCATCTTCCAACAAAAATTCTTCACTTCCTTGTAAAGCTACAACTGAAATCGCCATGGAAGATCTGGAAGCGGAGAAGACCCACCTGCTGAAAGAACTCTGCAACCAAGCTGAAACTGGAGCCACTGCAGAGGACTTGAAAGAGAAAAGGCTCACCCTCATGATAAAACTAGGTCGCATCGAAAGAGAAATCCAGCGTAGGCGTAATCAGTAGCCACACCAGTATTTTTATTCTAAGGGCGACTTATACCATGTCGGCCATGTATCTGTAATTTCCATTCAATAATGAATCCCAATATTTCTTTCACCAGATGTGTAGCCAGAAAACCGATGAGAAATCGGCCATGTTACCTTGACATATTTTGCGGTAAGGCATAGTAGATGGGACACAACAGTTTGCTTGTATCCAGTCGCGACCAAGTAGCATATTATAGGACCCCTTGCCATTAATGACGAAGAAAGTGGTAGGAAGGGTCTTACTGCCGATGGTGAGGTCGACGCAGAATGCTCCGCGGGCGGGTGACACGTTGCCTTCGAAATCCTTCAGCATCATGTCTGTCTTGGTGAGGTCGTCGTCGCCCTTGCCCAGCTTGCGGAACATGGCATACGGCATGATGTTGACTGCTGCGCCTCCATCTGCCAGTAATCTGGTGACGGGTCTTCCGTTGACATACCCTTTGAGAAACAGCGCCTTAAGATGCTATCGTTTTTCCTCTTCTGGTTTCTCAAACATGGCCGTCATCAGCTCTAACACTAGTTGTGCCATTTGTTCCTCCTCTGTTCTTGTCACTCTATCCCGATCGTTGGGCGCCATGAACTCCATCGGCAGTGTGAATACCATGTCAATTTCGGCTGCCGATTCTTGGTTGCTCGTTTCTTAATCTTTTTTCTTTGGGCGCCAAACTCGAGATTTCACATTCCTTCTCTCTGGCACATGTCTTTGTTCTTCTTCTTGATGCTCCCACTGGCGTAGGCGTTGGATCCTTCGCTTCTGGTATCTGGATAGGCCATCGGGACACCACCTGGGATTCACTGGTTTGACCGATGATCTGGCGTGTTCCCAATCTGGTTCCCTCCCTGTGACAACCCTGGTAATTACATTTCCAAAATCAATGTCATTAGCCTAACTCTATGATTCAACCAACTAATGAAAGGGTGGAAAGAATTAAAACGAGTTCAGTTGGAATTCAAATTTAATTTGAGCACATTTGGTTACTTTTGAACTTTTAAATTTAACTTTCAAACCATAAGCCAAATGAGATTTTTCCTGAAACCAAAGTTGTAGAACTTTTTATTTTGAACAACTTTCGTGTTCAAAAGTTTTTGAAATTCAAATCAGAAAGAGGAGAAAACGCCCTGTTTGCACCTAGCCCCCTGAAACTTTTCGAATTCTTGCATCGAGGCCCCTCGCCCCCCCCCCCCCTCTCTCTCTCTCCTCCGCGCCCGACCGCCGCGCGCCAGGTGGACGGCGTCGCCTGACCAGCGCGAGGCGCCAGGCCAGTGGCCGCCGCACCACCCCGCCACGGCCGGCTTTGCCCCGCCCCCATGCCGCGCGGCCAGTGAGCGCCCGCGCGTGCACGCGACGCAGCCGCGTCCAGCCCCGCCGCACGGCCGCCCAGTCGCCTCGCTCCGCCGTGCCGCCCCGGCCCCCGCGCCCCGCCAGTCGCCGCGCCCGCCCTCCGCCCGAGCCGCTGCCGCTGCTGCTTCACCACTCCACGCCCGGCGCTATCCCACCGCGCCCACGCCATATCTCCGGCCGCCCAGTCACCGCGCCCGCGCTGCCGCACGTCGCGCCGGCGTTCTGCCGCCGCCCGCCGCGCCCAGTGCGCGTTGTGCCGTGCCCCCGCCCCGCGCGCTGCCCAGGCCCCTCCGCACCCCCTCCGGCCCCTATAAAAGCCCCGCCCAGCCACGCGCGCGAGCCCCAGCACCCAGAACGCCCTCGTCATCGCCATTGCCGCCGCCGAGCGCCGCCCGCCCGTGGACAGTCCTCCGCCGCCGCCCACTGCCCAAACTAAGCCCCCAGCCACCACTACATCATCCCCCTGAAGCTCGCCGACCCGCCCAACGCCGCCCAGAGCCACCGGAGCGCCGCCGCCCGCGCTGCCGCCGCCGCCGCCGCCCCTGCTCGCTGTGGACAGCACGACCCCGACCCCCTCCGTCCAAGCCGAGCCCCTGTGCAGCTTCCCCACGCGCTACTGAAGCTCGCCGACCGGACCACACCGCCCCAAGCCCGCCGGAGCACCGCCGTCGACGCGTGCCGCGCCGCCGCCGCCTCTGCTCCAACGCCGGCGAGCCCTTCCCGGCCGTCCCCCACCTGAACAACACCCCCACAAGGTAGCCCTCGCACCCCTGAACCTTCCCCGACCTTCGCCCCTCGCCACCGGCGAGCCCCCCTCGCCGGAATTTCGGCCGGCCGCCGTACCCGAGCCGCCCGAGGACCCAATTGCAAGAATTTAAATCTTTAGAAGGGTCTGCGCGTAAGATTCAAGGACCTAGTTGTAAAAGAAAGTTTCAAATCTAGATTCAAATTCAGTGAACTTGTAAAATTCAAATAAAATCGTAGGAAATTCACAAAAATGCAAACTCAACTGTTCTGGAATCCTTAGAACAAACTCTACCACTTTTGTTACAAAAGGTTTCTCAGAATCCCAACATATTTTGCTCTACATTAAATAGAAGCTTTAATGGACTTATTTTATACCCACTGTTGTAGGACAATGCTGACCCTAAATTTTGGGAAGTAAGTTAGTTGCTTAATGTTTAGGATTGTGTAAAAAGATCAGGCCCAAATTTCACCTCTAGCTTTACTGTTTATTAGACTTAGTTTCATATCATGTTTAGGTAAAATGTTTTATCCCTGCAGTTAGGTGGTGAATCACCCAATGAAACTTTTTCTATGCTAATATATTGGTACCTAGAAGCCAGAGAAAAATTAGGAGACTTTTTATCTCACAGTAACCTATTTATTGGATATGTGTGCTAATAACATACATTAAATCAAGAAAATAGTATCTTAGCTTGGAAAATTCTCACATTTTTACTAGGAGATATACTTTGGTAGAGATTGCTGTGTAAAAAGTTCCAGGGACAAACACCCTGTTTAGGGTCCTATAAAAATGAATCCTTGAATAGCCTAGGTGTAGAATGTCATATTTTCTATGCTCTGAATACTGCATGATAAATCCTACTAAAAATTACAGTAGCTTCTGAATGCTTAAGTGAAAGCTCTGTAAAAATCTTAGACTCATTTGTTGCACCAATTGTTCTGTACAAAAAGAACAAGGATCTAACAGCCACTATGTAATGTATTTTTCATAATTAATCTGTTACATAAAATTGGCTGAAAATTTTACAGTAAGCGCATCTTTCCCTGATGTGTCTAAATCCAAAATTTCATGACCAGAAACTATCCATTGTAGTAATTACTCTCAAATCGTAATCAAGTGCCATTTCCACGACTTAAACTTGTGCACTCATGTAGAATCGACGACTCTCGCCGACGGAACTTACGAGCTGGTGCCTGCGTCCGAGAGTGAGCAGCGTGAAGCTCAAGCAAATCTAACTGAAGCTCTTGAAGACCCGAGCCCAAGTTCGGAAGAGCCCCAAGCGAACTGCGAAGGCAAGCCCCGGAGCATAACCCATTCTTTCCGAAATTATGCAACTCATTACTCTTTGCCTGTGCATTAAGTTTACAGGAGTTGGATGAAAACTTAGTTGCATGATATCAGGAACCCTTGCTTGAAAACTAGACGTAAGGTTCGATAGAATGCTGTGCTAATAGGACTCCGGTAAAAGTCGAGTGATTTCCTGTCACTCGCGAGAAAATAGGAGTTGAATGACTACTACACGCTGCAATCATAAGGACACGGACGGGCTATGGAACGATGGTTACGATTGAGGCCCGTCTGTCTAGTGAAAAATGCTAAGGCCGCAGGGTGTGGTAGTGATGGTTAAGTCTTTGAACGTACTAAACACATGCCGAGATTATGGGAATCGGTAAGCTTAAGTACCTGATTGGCCCGGCAAGGGGACGGCATCCTACCCTTTGAACTTCGGTCCCATGTGCATATGGCGAGTGCAGAGAGTGGTCACGACCCGGCGCCGAACCGTGGCGTGGGGCTCCTGTACTCTCGGAGGGTAGCCCCGATCCACGACCCGGAAAGAAAGGGGAAAAGTTGCACGTGTGACTCTAGGGAGTAACCACGTGACGTGTGTTTGGGTTTCCCTTGCAAGGTTAAGAAATTCGATTCGAATCGTCCGTTTCTCACGGCTATTGAGACTGCTTAACCATTTTTACCCACAGAGTAAGAAGAGGAACAATGATGATGAATGAACTGGTTGGATGAAAAATTTAATGCTTCACCATGTCTGCTTTAGATAGCTGCTTACCTAGACTGGCTAACGAAACTAGAATCTTGAGCTAAAAGTTGAAAGTAAGGACCCACTTGTAGATGCTTTTCGGCAAAACAAACCCCTGAGCCAAAAAGCCTGGCATGTCTAGAGTCGGTGGAGTAGATTCCACTACTCGGGTAAGTCTTGCTGAGTATTAGTATACTCAGTCTTGCTTGTGACTCGTTTTCAGGTGAGACCTTCGAAGATATGATTGCTAGCTTGACTTGGCCCTGCACTCTTCCCCCTGGTTGGTCGGTGGAATGGGATGCGCCCCCGTCCAACGGAGATAAGGCCGAGTGATGTCTCGTACGGGCTTCATCGAGACATTCTGTATCGTCGAGTAGTTTCCGTCGTTTATTTCCGCTGCAACTTGAACTCTAAAGAACTTATTTATGATAATTGAAATACTTGGTTTCTAAACTCAAAACTTGGTCTGTAATATTCACTTATACTAATGCTGTAATATTTGCTGGAATGTGGTATTCTCTGGGCTCATCGTCGCATGAGCGTTTGTATGTATGGCGCTCGATCCGTTCACCGTGGTTGTATCGGGAGGTTATACCCGACAGGCCAGTGGATTACTCCGTTTGAAGTGTAAGGTTAACCGAGAATGCCTTAATGGTGATGGTTAATACACTTGAGCCGGATTAATTCAAGTGGTTCTGCCACACTCCCTAGGGGATCTTCGTCTGACACCCTATCATCGGCCATCTCTTCCAGCCGATCATGCGCGCTGATCCTGCCCCCCAGTCCATCTCGCTGGCCGATCTTGCTTTTTGACTTGCTGTGCTGGTCAACTCTGCCCCCAGCCGATCATGCACCGAAACGCGCCGTTCTTCACGCCGATTTCTGCTGATCGGCTCTGATCCTCTGTCCCTAGAGTGTGGCCTCGGGCGATTGTTGCGGCTTGATCCGTTACACTCCGGACAGTTATCGGCAGATGGCAACCTGATATCGTTCTCCCAGCAGTGGATGAAGAACGGACATTGCCACTGATCTTCATGCCGACGTATCATCTCTCCCTGGTATTGTGCTTGTTCTTGCTGCTGCCGATATTTACTTAGTAAGAATTGGGAGGTGACAGACCTGCGTGGTCGTTCTGGCCCTCGCCTGTTCCTTCTGATTTCTTCCGTCGTGATCTGCCTCCTGGGGTCGACAGCGCCGCCTCTTCTCGCCGATTCTGACATCAGCACCTTGGTTTGACTTGAGTCTCCTTCAGCGTTAACCGTGTTGGCCGGGAAGGGATGCTGATCTATCCTCATCGGCATTGCCGATTTGGTTGGAGTTTCAAATTTAAGCCGCCCCTGTTCAATGGCCGATTGTATCTGCTGGCGGAAGACTTTACATTCATTTGTGTCATGAGAATTAGCGTTGTGCCACTTGCAGTATTTCATCTTCTTGAGTTGATCGACCGTGGGGATGGTGTGATGTTGAGACAGCTTAATTTGCCCTTCCTGAAGCAGTAGATCAAAAATTTTATCGGCCTTTCACGTGTCAAAGCCGAATGTCTCTGGCTCCTTCTTGCCAAAGGGGCAAGATATTGGTTTTTTTCCTTTTACCCACTCTGCCAGGCCGATTTCTTCCTCCGCATCGGATTCAGATCCCTCCAAGTATGCCACCTTCTTTTGGAAGCTCCTTCGCTGTTCAAACGGTCGGACCTCTTGCCCTGATAATCGGTGGACGATTTGGCTCAGGCTTTCAAATTCTTGGACAGCATATCTCTCTTTGATTTATGGCAAGAGGCCTTGGAAAGCGATATCGGCCAACTGTGCATCGGTCAGAGCCAGACTGTAGCACTTGTTCCTGATTTCTCTGAACCTTTGTATATACCCTGTCACTGGTTCATCGCTCCTCTGCCTGAGGCTGGTCAAATCCAAAATCTTCATCTTGTGTACTCCTGCATAGAAGTATTTGTGGAATTGTTTCTCCAGATCGGCCCAAGTAACGATAGAATTTGGCGGTAAAGTGGTGAACCACTGGAAGGCCGATCCGGATAGAGATGATGAAAATAAACGCACCCTCAGAGCATCTTGCATGGCAGCTTCTCCGCACTGGATGATGAATCTGTTGATATGCTCCACAGTGGATGTGTCGTCCGTCCCTGAGAACTTGGTGAAATCAGGAACTTTGTAGCGGTGTGGGAACGGCAGCGAGTCATAGGCCGATGGATACGGCGTCTTGTAAGTATAAGTTTGAACTTTTGGCTTCAGTCCAAACTGATCCTGGATTACTTCTGCTATTCTTGCCGTCCAGTCCACCTGCTGCTGATGAACAGTTGTTCGCGGCACGGGCATATGCTGAAGGGCTGGTATGGCCGGGTGATGAATCGGCGAATTTTGCTGAGCGGCCGATAGTTGATGGCGAAACGAGCCCGCACCCCCTTCGTACGTCACTGCTGGCGCCGTGCCTCTGAGTACTTCCACAGTGTTTGCCCCCCTGCTGATTTCTGATAAGATCGGCTGATGCTGGGAGACCGTCGGCCGGGCGGCCGATTGGTATGGTACCTGAACCGAATAACTGCCCTGCCCGTTCACTGGTTCGGGAAAATACGCTGTGGCTGACGTCCCCCAAGGCGCTGAGCTTGTAGGTAGTGTTTGCACAGAAGCCATCTGAACGGGTTGAAACGGCGCTTGCGATGGGAGACATGGTGCACCGCTGTATCTTGGAGACGCCGGAGGTGGTGGAGAGCTGTACCCCTCGCGTTGCGTCAATATCGGCTGAGGAGCCGATTGGGATGTGTATGGTAGGCTTCTTGCTGGCAGAGTAGTTGGAGGGGCATATGCCGGTCCCTGATAGCCTTGAACGGCTCCGCTGGCCAGATAGTTGACGACGGTGTTATACACAGTGTTGCTCATCACCGAGGATTGGTCGATGAATGCTTGATACACGGACTGTTGAATCATCTCCGACATCTTGCCCGAGTCTTCAGCAATGGTGATGTGGCGAGGTGCCAGAATAGGAGCCTTCTTGACTGCCTCCCCGCTTCTGGTACGACTGAACGACTGGAGGTACATCTTCTTATATTCTTCCAGATGTTTGGCCAATTCTTCCCTCTGGTCGTCCTTGAGATCAGCTTCTGTGACCTCAATGATGTTGCTGTCAGAGATTTCTGTGTTTTTCGACATATCAGATCTTGGATGGTCCCACTGGGCGTGCCAAAAGTGTGTTGGCGCTAAAATCGGCCGGATAGGAATCGGCCGATGGGTCTTCAGCGTCGGACACACGACCCGGGAGAATCTGCTTAGCTCCTGTTCGGGTTATCGCCCTGGTGCGGTTCGCGCGGCGTGCCAGTCAATCTGACCTGTTGATTGACAAGGAAATAGAGTATTAAATTCCAGGCGCTTCGATCTGCTGGAGTTCCGATCTGTCCTGAGGAGCGCGTCGGCGGCGAATCGGCCGATTTGCTGTAGAGATGATCGGCTATGGATCAGCCGATGATCGTATAGTAATCGTAAAGAAGACTGCTGGAGCGATCTAAACAATTACTATAGAAGCAACACTTGAAATAGATCTAATCGGCTGTGAGATGATAAATCGAAGGAGAACAATAACGAAGCCGATTACCCTGATCTCAAGCTGGATAACTGGTGATAATACTAGAATAAAAGGTAAAACTTGCAATTCTAGTAAATATCGATAACTGGTGAATAAATCCAAACGAAACCACAGCGATGCGCCCGTAGTTAAAGCTCGGATATTACTCGGTAAGCGGAACCTACCAATTGGCCGGAGATCAAGTTGATGCAGCCCTGCCAATCCGTACGAACTCATGAAAGAAGAAAAGGTATTGGCGAAGTCGCCGACTTGAAAGTAAATTGCTGGAAAAGTAGAAGTATTGTTGTTGATTGATGTATTGATTTTTTCAAAGCCCTAGCGACTCCTATTTATACCCTGAAACTAGGACTCCTGGTCGATTACGACTTGTTACAACCTTATTTAAAACAAGAAAACTACTATATCTATAATATCTTTTAAAAAGGAAACGGACTCCCGCAAAATCTTCTGCCGCCGTTTCCTAATCCAATCAGGACTTTTTTAATTGCTTCCCGACCGACTTAGCGTCGCTCTGTTGACCAACTTTTGACCGGGACCGTCCGAAGTAGTCCCATCCTGTTGGCGCAAGCTGCATCACCCATCGGCCGATTTCCAACTGTTACCCCAATCGGCCGATTCTTTACTGTAGCCTCCAGATCTGCCGCATCGGCCAATCTTCTCCTCCTGACGCCGATTCAACACGTGTCAAAATCTGGCGTCAACAATATGGTAAAGAGGTAGTGTGACACATAAGTTACTCAAGTTCTATCTCTATGCAAAGCTTACAAGAAGGGAGAAAGGAAGAAGAAAGTTAATCTAAGGACTTATGTACTCCTAACTAAGCATACAGTCTATATTAAGCACTCATACAGATACACATGACTAGGAACAGGCTCTAGGCTCCCAGGCATCACCGGGAGACCGCACAAGATATGGCTAGGTGGCCAATAGATCTTCATGGCTATTTTATGCACCTCCTACAGCTACTACACGAACGGGGAGGGTTACGCTGGACGGACAGGACTGTCACCACCTACCGCCTACCTCATCTAACCATGGTATAGAGCCGCATCCAGCAACACTGATTAGCCCAGATACCACGTCTACACTAATAAGCGATACTCTAATGCCCCGCGCGGAGCCTCCACCCTTCAGATGGACAGACATCACACTAGAGCAAACATATGAATACTGCAACCAATTCCATAGCCTAGATGTCTTACCATATCTAATCATGCAAGATATTAGTCCTAGATATAAACTAAGCATAGCACACACATCTAAATACACAAAACATATACTATACGAGTACACTAAACTAGAAGATAACTCTATTAAGGAATTCCGAATATTACAAAGGAGACGGAGAGTAAAACCCATACCGAACACTCCTAGGCAAGACTCGGGAACCGAAGAAGAGCTACTTCACCTAAACTCCACTATCCTAAAGACTAAGCAAGAGAGAAACTTGAGAGAGGCTTCAACTTGTGGTTGCAACTTGTGGTGTGTCTTCTATTGTAGCACCCCCCCTCATATTTATAGAGGTGAGTTAGGGGTGTGTGCAGCTGCTTCTCGGCGTCCATTTGCGCGAAGCCTTGCCAAACCGACCTAAGGGACCAATGAGGATCTGCCACGTCGAAGGAGGTAAGGCGGTTTGCTTCTGGTGGGTCGGCCGACCTGGGCCTGGCTCGGCCCATGTCTAGCTTCCTCTGGGTGGCTGCCCTGTGGGCCCTGGTTGCCCCTGTGCGTGAGTGGGGTCTGTCCAAGGTCGGTTGCACGCTTTGGTGGGCCCTTCAATCCATGGGAGTCCAAATGGCGCGCTCTGATTGGTCGACGTCACTTGCCTTGGATTGAGGTGCTTGTTTAACACTTGAATTCTGCTCAATTTCCCTACATTGCAAACTCTCCAAGGGGAATGTGGAAACGATATTATTCTAGATAAATGTGAAGTTAAGTATGCTAGTCATCCTAATTTTCTGATCAAATTGACGCTCAAAATTGGTCCGTAGCGAGTGTCAACAAGAACCCCCAAGCTGTCCTTTGCTCATCCCGAGCAAAACAGGACAAATCAGGATGTTGATCAAAAAATTGTTAGACTCATTACCTGCTGTCAAGTCTAAGGCATAGATGATCTCCTTGAGAATGAGTGATGTTGGCATGAGTACTTGGCCCTTATTACCTTCATCATCTATGGGGCTTATAAGCTTCTCCTCGTCTTGAGCTGTTGAGAGTTAGAACAGTCGATAGAGCAGTACTTAGCTTACCTTTGCTCAACAATCCATCTGGAGGTTTTCTTTTTCAAAATAGTAAAATGAGACTAAGTTCCACAAATGATTCACTTAGGTCGCTCAATAGTGTATGAATCCTTACCAAGGCACTTCTCCCTTCTCATTATGAAGGCTTTTGTGGACTTCAAGGTACGGAATGGATGAAGCATACCTGCATTTCATATATTGCCAAGACAAAGAGTGGATCCATGGAGAAAACAAGTCATGTCCCAAGATCAAGAGGTGCATGTGTGTGGATGAATGAAAGGTACAATTACTCCTTTTGGTTTGTGATCTCTTTCCTCTTTATTTATTTTTTGTATTTTTCTTTAGACATGGCTATCCCCTTTTTTTATTTCTTTTCTCCTTTTTTTTGGGTCATGCTTCTTTGGCATGTCATCTTTTCTTTTTTCTCTTTTTTTTCAGGGATGACCAAGCCTAATTCTTTTTCAGGGATAACATGAGGAGAGATCACAAGCTTCATGGAGCATTTATTTGTTGGATGGATAGATTTGCTAATTCCCAGTGTAGGAATGTCGCAATGGGTGTAACGTGTGCGTGATCTTGATCAAGAGGATATGAAAAGCATCTCACTAGGGTCACAACAATTTGACAAATCTCAATGAAATAGCAAGTAACATATGTGTAGGTTTTTTCAATGTAAATAACATATGGCTCTGGTAGGACTTGGAACATCATTGAGGAACTTGTCTTTCCTTTTATTTTTGAAAACAAAAATTTCAGATATCATGTTTCACTTAGGATAAGATTATAAAGCTCCATCTTCCATATCTAACAACAACCTAGACTTGGATGAAGCATGTGCAACCCATGAGACGTTCGGATTCATTGCACAAAGGTTTACATAGCCAGCAAACTCAAACTTAGGGAACAACATGCTTTAGGACTAAGCAAGACAGGCAAGCAAGAGCATAACAATTATTCATCCTTTCAACTTAGGAAGACTAAACATTCTTACCATGCATATGAATAAGGGAAATTTAAAGCAGGAAATATTTGTTTAGTTTTTAGAGTGTTTTTTATATCTTTATTGAAAGTAGTAAAGGATACAGTTCACTTGGTGGAGGAACTCCCCCAAGCTAGCTCTTGGTTTAAAGTCCGATGAGCAGGACCCTCTCCATACCTGTTTAACTCGAGGTCAAATCGTCCATACCTGGAGAGGATGTCGAGGACGATGATGTCTTCCTCTTTCTCCACACCCTTTTGGATTTCTTCTTTGTTGATGTCGGAGGTGTGGGAGTTGGATCCTCGGGTGTGAGACTATGTATCTCCCAGTCTTCGAACCATTCCGGTTCTATCCCCAGCCCTTGTTCTTTGCTATCCTCATGAAGCAGGACAGGAAGACCTATACTAGTATAGATCTTCCTTAGTTTAGTTTAGTCGGGCGCTAGGATCAGTTTATTTCCTTTGATTAGTTTGCTTCATCTCATTTTGTTTTCATTTTAAGTGCCCCCATTTGCTTTGAATAGTTCAAACTTTGGCTCATCGGTATTAATGCCGGCAGAGCCCTTTTGCATTTTACTTTCTGATTTGATTGAATAAAGACATGTTCGAAAACAAGTGTGGGGGAGATCCTCGCTACATCCAGTTACACACCCCCACGACTCACGTGCACCACAGGACGGACTCGTACGCAAGTGGATATTCAATACCGTCTTGTTCTCGACTCACAGTTTGCACGTCCTCACTCATTTTCTCCCTGTCCTCCGAGTTTTAAACATGCTATTAAAACTGCCAAATCTAAAATGGTTTAACTCATGAGAACCCGCCTTGCCCCATGGTGATTCATGCATAAATTTTATTCTTTACCATGCTTGAGTTTGCAAACCACCAGTTAGGGAACCCATAATGCTAAAGTTGTTGTTTGATGAGATATGGTTTTGATGAAAGTTTCCCTACCTGTTTCTCTTGTTGAACTTCGGAATTTCTTTTTAGCTAAAAACAAAACTATCCCATGGTCTATTTATCCTTCTACCTACCACAGTCATATGCAGTTACTTTACATTGTGAAAAAACCCCACATAAAAGCGCCTTGCTGTTACATTGAGCTCTATCAAATGTTGTGACCCAAGCGAGATCTGTTTCTTTATGTGTTTGATCAAGAGGCACATGCACGAATCATCGTCCAATATCATTAATAAAGTGTCTTCAGAAGGTATATGATCGCTCTCCAATTATTCCCCTGAAAAAAAAGAAAAAAAGAGAATGAGAGTGAGAGAAATAAAAGATGGCATGTCAAAAAAGCATGACCCAAAAACAAGAGAGAATAAAGAAGGGGAAAGAAGAGAGGAAAAGATCAGTACCAAAAGAGTTCACATCCGTCACATGTGCACTCTCTTCGATCAAACAGGTAAATAATACAGAATCTTCGTGGATCCAACCTTTGATGTTGCAACAGATGTACCTTCAAGAGTGCCTTCATCTACCTCCTACCGAGCTCCACTTCTACTTTACACAAAAGGAGAAAGGGTTACAGTTCTGAGCTAAATAAATGAGTGACTGAGAGTGCTGCCCGAAGGTAAGACCATGGAATATTTTCTTTTCAAAAACATCCCAAGGTCAGCAGGTGAGCGGAAGAGGATACTTAAGTCATCACCATTCCATCCTTCAACCGCCTATAGCATATTGGTAGACACTTCAAGGTTCGTGAACAAAGGTAAGGGTTTAGAATAACTTTTATGCAGGAACCTTACCAGAGCAGCCATTTCTCCTTGGTTCTGTCTCCTTCACTCGAGGCCGAGCAAAGGGCCAAGTGTGGGGGATCTTATTGACGCTCTATACGGACCACTTTTCAACCGTCAAAACCTACATAAAAGCGACATTTATCCAAAGACCAACACTAGAATAGGGCTTTATCTGACGAATTCCACCGGTGCTGGTCAATTTTTGTATGCAGGTGATTACGGGATGAAATTGCAGGAAATGAGCAACTAAGATTCAAGGCATAATTCCAGAATGCGCAAACGGGCAAGGCAAAGAGCAAAAGAGGGCAAACAAGGCAAGGAACCAGCCTCAACCAGGGCCCACTCACCTGCCATAGCCCCTAGGGCCCACCTACAAACCACGTGGCCAAAGGAGGAGCCGAGCCGGGCCAGGCCTGGTTTGGCCGACCTACCCAGGTCGGCCGACCTAGTGGGGAGGCAACCGACCATCCCCTTCAACGTGGCACCTCCTGATTGGTTGCTTAAGGAGGTTTGGACAGGCTTCAGTGCATTGCAGGGCAGAAATACCCCTCACACACCCCTATAAATATAAGGGGGGTGCTTCTAAAGATGACACACCTTCACATCCCTCTCAACTCCCTCTTGGAGTTTCTCTTGTGTTCATGAGCTCTAGGCTCATCTCTAGAGGTGATTAGAGTTAGGGAGAGAGTGGGGAGGAGTTTGGGGAAGTGCCGGGTTTGTCGGCACTCTTCTCCAACTTGTACCTCGACGGATGCTTGTTAATCAAAGTAAGTGTTCGTACTTTCTTATGTGCTTAGTTTCTTAGTTAAGTTATAGTTCTAGCTCTGTAGTTGCTTAGCTGGATCAGTAGTTCACTAGTTTATAGTGGGTGCTTTAGTCTAAGGCCATAGGCTAGAATAGTAACGATAGTGTAGACGTGGTGTCTAGACTAGACTTACCTGTTGGTTGTGGTATATCCCATGGTTAGATGAGGTAGGTAGCAAGTGGTGACAGCCCTGTCTATCCAGCGGAACCCTCCCCGTTCGGGTATATCCCAGTGCCGAAATACTAGAACTCACCAGTCTTATTCTGTGGGAAGCTAGTAGCCCGAAGCAAGCAGCTAGGACAGTTCTATCTTATCATTGAACTCAGCCTTAGGAAACCTCTCTACCCTCACCTCTAGCGGGTGTGGTGTCCTTGGACGAACCTGAACCGTAGAGAAAATACACACGTTCCTCAGTGGATACGATACCCTTGGAATGCTCCTGGGTGAAAGCTACAACGGTATCCGTGCGCTTGCGGATTTATTTTCGTGACGCTAGGAAACATCAACATATTCTATTGATTAAAAGACCTCAAATGTCATGTATAAGAAGGTGTCAATGTTTCAAAGGTTATAATAGCAAAGTCACTGTTTGGAGTCCTATAATAGTGAAGCCAATTGTTTGAAGTCCTAGAATAGCAATTTTCTCCTCACATCCTGTCTATTTAACATAACAATTTTGAGAAAAGCATAGCATGTTTTAGATTTCCATATTCAAGGTTGCAACAGACAACATCAAGCTAACGTTATTCATCGTATTGACTCAATTTTGTCAAATGTATGCAAGTTAATGTCTTCATACCGATAGCATGTGAACATACGACTACCATAGAGGCATTGCTTCTCACCTCGTGGACGCAGTGCTCGACGGCGAGCCGTGCGAGTCGGCAGTGTGCCGTGTCCCAAAGCTTGTCGTGCGCCGTAGCACGAGCCCAGCTTCCTCAGCCGCACGGAGAGCACCGTGTAGTGCCAGCCCTCATCCTGCGCGACACACGTGGAATCATCGAAGAATTCCTACGACATCCGCATCTACGTGCCGAAGCGGACGATGATGTCCCAGGAGAGTTCGATGGCCCAGCTCTCGAACCAGATCAAGATGGCGAAGGAGGCAAGCTGCAAATAGAGGGGCCGATGGGTTGCCCGGACGGAGGGGCCGTGAAGAGCACGAGGGCCACGAGAGCACCATGGACGCGAGCAGCTTCCTACGCTAGGGCTTGAGCCTGCCCCAGCCTCCCCAGCCTCGGCGTTGTCTGCCTAGGCCCCCGCCCCCCTACGTCCGTAGCCCCACCGTGATGCCTGCCAGATTTGCCACTGTGGAGAAGCCACTTCTCCGCACGCCCAGCGCGGAAGCTGCTGCCTTGGCTTGGTGGGGATGCAGGGAGCCACTGCATGCTAGGGCTGGGCTGCGCCTGGCTCCGGGGGCCAAGGGGTGCTGGGGCCGCTGCACGGACTGCCGTGCCGCACTGCAGGGGTAGCGCCTCGCCGCCGTCGTCGATGATGGAGGCACTTGGGAAGATCGGGTCGAAGAGAGGGGCGAGGGGGCGGCGGGGTGAGGCGAGGATGGCGACGGATCTAAGGGGAGAGGAGGTGAGCATGCTGGATCTGAGGAGGAAACGGAGGGGGAGGGGGAGGCTGGTATGAGGAGTGAAGGAGATAGAGACTTAGGATTTTGGCTGGCCATCCCATTTATCCATCTAAGTATCGATACAAATCGTTGATTTGGAAATGGACAGTGAGGATGAGTCAGGCCTTAGCAGAAAACGGCCCAGGCTAAATTTTTTGGCCTGTTTAACAAAATTATTATTTATTTTTTCCTTTTCATTTTATTTGTACCATTATGAAGGAACACATGAAAATAATTATTTTACGTAGACCAATACATTTTCTAGATGTAATAGACTACACATAAAGTGTGTTGTAGAATTTTGAAAAATTTTGAAGCTGATTTACCATTTTCTATATATTAAATGAACTTTTGAGCAAAATTAATTCCAAATTGAACTACATGTGCACATAATAAGATTCAACAAATTGCTCAAAAACTATATTTAAGCTCATCTATTCTATTCTAGTTCATATCTTACAGATATATGAAAAATTCAAATGCTTTCGAGGAACAATTTGAACTTCTTTCTCCAAATTACCACATAATAATTGCAATAATATCTAAATTTTATCAAAAAATTCTACAAATTGACATGATAACATACTTTTGGTCCATAAGCTTCCCATAAAAAATTTAAATAGTTTTAGTATAGTTGGGTCATACATTGTTCACAAAAGGATACATCTCTCACATAGTTTCATATAACTCAATTGAAAATTTGATATTTGAATAACTCATAGTATTTTTGAACTCGTATGCACCTGAAATTTGGACACAAGCTTATTTTTACCCTAACATTAGAAAATATAAAGTTACATTACCAATTAATATCGAAAAAACATATTTTTCTACTTTCAATTTACTTGGAAAAAACAAACCATATGAAAAACATCAAAGAAATTTCTATTAACATACCAAAAAAATACCATAAAATGAAAGATCATGATTTTAGAAAAAGTTAGAAAAAAGAATCATCAAATTTGGAGTTCGTATGAGGGATAAATATGAAATACAAATTGTAATTTTGGATTAAAAAGATAAAGATGAACTATATATTTGTTCTTCATTTTTTTTTCCAGCACAGATGATGGGGGTGTTTCAGCATTTTAGCTGGGCTTGGCCCATAAATGGGGGAGCTGGGCTCACCCAAGACTGGGGGTAGAAGGGGAGAGCTGCTACATAATTTGTAATGTTTAACTAAAATTAAATATCAAAGCTTGGAACAACCCAAGAGGTGGCCTAGTGGTAGATGTGGTCCACTCAAAACCACAGGTGCAAGGTTCGAAACCTCCATGCTGCACTTTTTGGAACAAATACTTTATATTTTATCTCTAGCAGGTTGTGCGGCTTAGTACAAATCGTGACCCTTGTTGCTGTAGTATGGAGGTCATGGTTCGAATCCTCTTGCACCATATTTTTCTTATTTTTTCATTTTAGCTCTGGCAGGCTGTTTTCCTTATAAAATTTATAAGTTAAGGTTTCGTAATAATCACAAATAGTGGTGCAGTGTAGTGGTAAGACCCGTATTCCTATAGTAGGAGGTTAAGGTTCGACTCCTCTTGGGCCATGTTTTGTTTCTTTTTTTCATTTTACCTCTAGAAGGTTGTGCGACTTAGTATTTGTATATTAATATTTCATAATAAACATAAATGGTGGTGTAGCATAGTGGTAAGACCCTTGTTGTGTAGTATGGAGGTCATGGTTCGAATCCTCCTACACCATGTTTTTCTTTATTTTTTCATTTTAGCTCTGGTAGATTGTTTTGACTTATATATATATATATGTGTGTGTGTGTGTGTGTGTGTGTGTGTGTTGTTTTGTGATGCGCGTCTTACTTTCGTCGTAGTACAGTGGGGGCTGAAGGCTGCCGCCGAAGATCTGTGACGAGGTCGGATTTTCGTCATAGCCTCCAAGAGTGAGTTTACCATTTGGCGTAACTCAGCGCGTGCAAGAGGGGGCTCTTCATCTCCATGGTTCCCACCATGAACACGCAAACCAGATCCTGCCATGTTAGACTGGTAGCAAGAAAAGTGGAATGAGAAAAATTTGTGGAATCGCACAATCGCACCTCTTGCTTACCCGAGTTCTTTCTTGTTCTCAAGGATCGTGAGTGTGCTTGATATGGCGTAACCCACTTGTGATTAAGCGGTTGAAAGGTTTACGAGTCGAGAGGTCTGGTTTTTAGCTTTTTGTGGAGCTATAGGTGATTGTTCATGGGAGGCTATGGTACTGTACCAAGTGATGTAAATTGTTCAAAAGATATGTAAATATTGCTGTCCGGTACACCACAAACCCAAGATTAGAAATCTTAATATTGCAGTAACACAATCCGCAAAATAGCCCCTTTCAACTTCTCTTCTCTTTCTCTTTTTTTATATATCTTTCTTTTAAACTCTTTGTTTCACACTTTTTTTCTAATTTTCTTAAACTAACAGGTGTGCGGATAATAAAAAAAATTAGCAAGAGTATGGCAGAAGAACAAAGATGGTGACTAGCAACAAGATGAACGCAATGAATACAAAGTAACAGTACCACAAAAATGCTTTAGGATTTTTTTGTTTGGCTCTGTGTGGACTGAAAGGTATGGCAAAATAAATATATGAATGGAACAAGAATATATGGTAAACAAATAGATAGCTAAGTGGGTGATAACAAAACCTACCGTGACAATGATAGCTCTGATTACCACATGATAGGGCAAATATCACCAAAAGTTAGATACCGATGAAACCTTCCTCGGGGTGGCCCGATCTTCACGACAGTAGGCTCACAATCACCAGATAATTAGCTGCGAATAGCGGGGATAACTATCTTTACACCTTGCCAAGGTTGGATGCGACCAAGCGTCGGGGAGAGAGGCACCAAAAACCACAAGGACTTCGACTCGATCTCCAAAAGACCACAGAACCACAAGCTGGAACTAATCCACACAAAACGGTACAGCCATACTGGAAACCATAGAGCATGAATTAGCGGTACTCAGAGGGATCTCTTCACAAGTCCAATAAGAACAAGGAAGAACAGGGGGTGTGCAAGGTACTCAGTAGCTTGGCTGCAAACCATATAGGTTATGTGTTCATTCAAATGATCAAAGATTGTCCTTTGCATCAGTATATAGGGTTATTTATAATAGTAACAAGTCTCTAAGATATGTATGAACTTAACTCTCCACGTTTGCAAGGTGGAAAGCCAAGTGGTGAAGCATTCACGAAGTGGACTTCAATCAATCACGCGTGCGTCTCCTAGGCTTTTGCGCAGTCTTCAGTAAAATGACCATTACCCTTTGCTCGCAAGTCCAAAAGATGTGTTGTTTGTTGGATTGGAAAGTGGACTTGATAAGCTTTCCAACCATGTATAACTTGTACCACGGAACTTGTCAGATTAATACAAACTTTTATGAGAAGTTGTACCAACATTCTATCCTGGGAAGACCGTTGACCTCTTATGCAGGCTCCACTAAATTGGTCATAACTTCTTATTGGGAAGTCCAATGGACATGCGGATTGTTGCGTTGGAATGTAGCTTTAATTATATTTCCTATGAGTACTCGTGGGTCTCTAGATCCTTCGGGAATCAAGAGTTATGATTGATTCTTTATAGCAGTCTGTACAGCCAGAAACAGAATCAAAGAGTGCGTTTCCAGACTTTGAAGCTCACCTTCTCTAGTTTGTTGATCTGATCGTTCAGGGTCATCTTCGTGTAAATTAATGTTCTTCTCTTCATGTGTAAACCTAAGTAACATCAATGTAGAACACATAGGTAGTATAATGTTCTCATAATATTAGTATGTAACCGAGAGAGGAAAGCATGCACCTCTTATTAGAGTAACTTTGCACGGCTACGTGTAATTGGCTCTTCATGCACTTGCTTATGTGTAACTTTAGTAACCGCTGGCATGTTCTCATCAAGATGTAAAGGGGAGTTATATGGGAAATTGCCGTATGCCCCTAGGACATTCCTAGAATATAGAGGTAAGGGGGTAAAAAGGTGTAATTATGTAGAAGGGTAGGTGAACTATCACCCATAAATACACCTGTAACTGTCACTGATGGGACCGATCCTTGTTGAATAGAAAACTCATTTCTATCTCCGAATTGTGTCTCATTGAGTCTTTGTGTCGCAAAGGGTTCATTCTGCGGGCTGTTGCGGTGCTTCTTCACTCCGAAGGGTACCCTCCACCAACACTTACATCAGGAAGCTTCACGGAAGGATACCGTCCAGGAATCTTTCTTGAGAACATTGTTGAAAGATTCCATGAAAGAGCCTAGGAAACCGTCAACGAAGTCGGCAATGATACGTTGGTTGACGATGAAGTAAGTGATGATCTAGTTCAGATGATATGTGATGGGGAGCCAGAATCCCAATATTCATTTTAATGGCTATGTTTTGCAAGTCTAACTTTCTTCTTTTGTAGGATGGAGGCACAAAAATGCAAGGAAAGAGGAATTAATGACATAGGCTTCTTGGATCCTACTTCTATAAATGAAGCTACTGTTGAATTCAGGAGCATCTCGATGCTGTGTGTGATGCCTTAATTGATATGCAAAACAAGAAATGGATTCTTCTGCCCTACAACCATTAGTATGTGTATCGCAACTCCTATATATTTCCATTTAACAATTATAAGAGTAATCTTCATATTGGACGTCCTAAATGCAGCAACCATTATATTCTCATTGGGATCAACCTAGACAAGAGAAAGATTCGCATTTGGATTCTAAAAGACTAAGTCGTGATTTAATCCAGCCTTGCATCGTGATGTTAAACAAGTAAACAAAGATAATCAACCTTTCGCACACATCTAATATATTATTCATTGTTCTTATTGTCACCTTTGCCAAGTATCGTAAAAAAAGCAAAGTATATAGACCTTTCTGGACGGATTTCATTGTACGTGATGTCAAATACGTTGTGAGGCAGCTTTCGGGCAATGATCACTGTGGGTTCTATGTAATGCATTTTATGCACGTCTACAGCGGAGATGATTTGGGTGTCAGTAACCGAAAGGTTAGTAAAACTTGCATATATACAATGTAAAAATATGTTTTGTGTTTTAATACATTGTTTCTATTCTTATACTTTGTTTTAGAATGCTGAGCTTGGAACTTTAGAGTTGCTACTAAGTGATATCTTAGCACTTCAAGAGGAGCTTGCTACATTTATCGTGGACCACGTAGTGAATCCGGATGGAGTGTTATGCCTCATCTATGGACAATGTTTGATGCAAGGACTTGTGGTTTGTAATCGGTGTGCACTTGTGGTTTGTAATCAGTGTATTCTCTTGTGGTTTTTAATCGATGTATGAATATGACACTTTGTGAGAGTGAATTACATTTACTATGTGAGATTTGATGTGTTTATTATGAGAATGATTTGTAGCAATTCTGTACCCATGTGAATTGTTTGAAATTATTGAAATGCGGTTTAATTTTGATAATAATGGTGCTAAACCTATTTTCACCGCTGGTCCGTAACATAGGCCAGCAGTGATAATTTATTTTCACTACCAGCTCGTAACACGGGCCGGCAATCATAACTAATTTTACCGCTAGCCCATAACAAGGACCGGCGCTAATAACCTGACTTTCACCGCCGGCCCCTGTTACGGACCGGCAGTGATAACATGTTTTCACTGCCGGTTCAGAAACTAGCGCTGAAAATGGGTATTTTCACTGCCGACCTTTCACCGCCGGTACCTAAAACCGGTAGTGAAAATAGGTTTAGGGTCGGCAATGAAAATAAATCTGTAGTAGTGTAAGGATATCGGTTCGTTGTGCCTTCGAGCTTACCTTAGCGTTTTACTTGTCCATCCAAAGTGTGGGAGCCTCAGGGATGCTAGGGTTGTGACCTCATACACGGGCATGGTGCTCGGGTATGCGGGATCCCACGGATATGACTGTTCTCCATGGTGTTGAGGGGTAGGCGGCAGATGGTGACAGTCCTCTCCGTTCGCTACGCTTCGGCCTAGTCTGTGAAATCCCTCATGTTTGGGTATAGTGTAGGAGTTCTGAAAGATGTAACGACCCTAAAGGTACCTGGTCGGGACATTTTCCCTGATATCTGGAGCCTTAGGTCTGAGCCCTAATCATGTATCTTGGATAACCCTTGCTTGTATGAATAGATGCTTATAGGACATTCTTTGTATGCTATGCTCCCACTAACCTTAGGTTTATTCGTTATTCTTTATCATGAGATTGGCTTGTGTGTGTGTCACATTACCCCTATTCATATCATTTATCATAACTTATCCCTGTATGAAATATAGTCGATGGATTATTCATTTTGTCCTGATTATGTACCTAGTAAACTCTTTTGCACCATGCCATCTTTTGGCAAAATATAAATAACGGGACCCAAATACTCTCCGGGTGAAATGCTACAACGGTATATCCGTACACTTGCGGATTTATCTGTGAAAGTTAAGACATACCACCACAGTGTTTCTTGGTGTCGCTGCCATGGACTAACAATCTTGGTAGTGGTGCTAAGAAATGTGAACAGAGATTTCAAATATCTCTCTATACTGTCAATAGCTCTCTACTGTTCTTCTCCCATACAAAATCCTGATCGGCCTTCAATTTTAATAGCGGAGAAAAAGCCTGGATCTTCCCCGGTAGATTTGAAATAAATCTTTCTGATAATAAAATTTATTTTGCCGATTAGAGACTACAACTCGGTTTTATTTGTTGGAGGGACTGTCTCATTGCTAGCTTTAATACTCCACCGACTGACTTCAATCCCTCTCTCATGTACCATGAATCCCAGGAACTATCCGGCCGATACTCCAAATGCGCACTTGTTTAGGTTCATCTTCAAACCATGTTGTCTCGTGCATTCCAGGGTCTCCCGCAAATTGGCCAAATGTTCCTTGTACCCTTTCGACTTTACCGCTGCATCATCAATGTAGATCTCCACGATTATGCCGATGAGCTTATGAAAAATATAGTTCATTGCTCGTTGATAAGTGGCACTAGCATTTCTCAAACCAAAATTCATCACAACCCATTCATATAATCCGATAGCCGCTCCTGGGCATCGAAATGCAGTTTTTGGAATGTCTTCTTCTGCCATCAAGATCTGGTTATACCCTGCATTGCCGTCCATGAAACTGATCACCTTGTGACCTACCATAGCATTGACCAACATATCCACTATTGGTATTTGGCAGCCATTCATCAGGGTAGACCTGATTAGGTTCCGGAGATCCACACAAACGCATAATTTTCCATTTTTCTTGAAAACATGAACTATGTTAGAAATCCGTTCGGCATATTGGCATGGCCGAATAAATTTCACTTCATATAACCTGGTTATCTCAGCCTTAATGTCTTCGTGAAGCTCCGCTTGAATCTCCGTGTGGCTTGCTTGTATGGCCGATAACCTGGTTTAATTGGGAGCCGACGTTCCACAATCGACCGGCTTAATCCTGACATCTCATAGTACTCCCAAGCAAAAATGTCTTGATACTCTTTTAGCAATTCCATTAATTCTCGTTTATACTTGGGGTCTAATTTAGCACTTTAATAATGTCAGCCTTGGTCTATCTCCTGAACCAATATCTACTTCCTCTAATTAATCGGCCGACATAAAACCGTGCCCCAACTTGCCTTATTCTTCCAATTCACTATCCAATAAAACAAACTATTACAGACGACTACTTCGATGGGCTTTAGTCCTAATTTGGACATTTGTTAGAAATCTCTTTCCCATGCTTTCCCTAGCAAGCACTCGATCCCGTCGAACTCCCACATAGATGTATCGGCCGTGGCGGCGCTAACAGATGTGTTAGCCAACACTATCTCGACGTCATCTCCTTGCCACTGGATAAGGCATTGGTGCATGGTAGAAGGAACATAGCAATTTTCATGGAACCAGTTGTGTCCGAGGAGCAAGCCGTAAGAACCTTTCCCGTCAATAACAAAGAAAGTTGTGGGTAAAGTCTTACTACCAATAGTGTGCTCCACATTCAGAACTCCTCTTGCTTGAGATCCACTCACGACAAAGTCCTTGAGTGTCATACGGTCTTGATCAAATCTTCTTGAGTCTTCCAAGTTTTTGATACGTAGTGTATGGCATTAGATTGACCGCTGCACCTCCATCATCCAGCATCTTTGTCATCGGCTTCCCATCAACAAAGCCCTTCAGATACATGGCCTTGAGATGCTGATGCTTTTCCCCATCTGGCTTGTCAAAGCAAGCTTGCTGGGGATGCAGAACCAGATGTGCAGTAGCTTCTTCCAAATCCTTTTTATTGAGCTGGTTTCGATATTCCGCCAGCAGGAAGAAAACTATGTTTATGTTGGCTGATGCCCCAGTATTGTACTTTACACCATTTGGTCAAATGAAATATAATTCTATGCACTTAATTCAACATATTGAGTCCAAATTTTCTGAATAGTATCATTATTCGAGACAGACCACAGCATACATTATATAAATCACCAAATAGAACATATTGGTTACACAAAACTACTCATCTACACTTTAAAGGATGAAAGAATTGAAAGCCTTTCTCACCAAGATTAGACCCACCTCTCTCCTCAAAGAGGACCCACTTGTCAGTGCTAAAGAGGTACCAAAGTTTGGAGAAGACCTCAAAACCACACTTTAGAAAATGAATCTGCCCAAACAGCCAAACTTTTTTCACCTAAAAACTCACCCGTTGGCCCCACCACAACCCCTCCACCCACCCCAAGCCTCCCCCTCTCCGCCCCCTTAATCTTGGGGATAATTGATGCTAATTGTTCATCATTCTGGAAAGAAATCAAATAAGATGAGGGAATTACCTATCATTTTGAAGAAAATTAAAGGAGGGGAGGGACTTGCCTATCCTTTTGGAAACAAATTAAAGGGGTGAGACAATTGCCTATTATTTTGGAAAGAAATTAAAGGAGGGGAGGGAATTGATGGTAATTGCCTGTGATGCACTTCCATGTACATTTTTCCTACGGTGCACTTTCCATGATCATTTTTAAAGGTCCTATGGTACACTTTCCATGTACATCACTTTTAAAGGTCCTATGGTACACTTTCTATGTACATAATTTTGGAATCGCCTTTGCTACTTGGATCTCCATCTTCTTTATGGGGTGCCCCTCCGCCAGCCTACCCATCGCCATCACCATCAATATCTCCATTGCCATTGCCATCGCTATCGTCTTTGCTGCTCTGGCAGCCTACACTTTATCATCGCCATCACCATCGCTGCTTGCACGCGGTGTTGCCGGTGCTCGTGGAGTGGTGTTAGAGCGCATCAAGGTTCGTTTTTTATCTCCTATTTACTTCTGATTTTATGTTGCATGTAAAATCAGAGATACATTCTCTTGAAAACAGGCTAGCTACTGAATCCCTTCTATCATAGATACAACCTAGCTATTGTTTGATCACCTTATATAGTAGATCCTTTTGGTGCTCTGAATACTTTTGTACGGTGCTCTAATTTGGATTAATATAGGTCTTATTTTTGCCAAAATAGATTTCCTGCTTTGCCTTTGGATACTTCTTGTGCAAGAATAATATCTTTGATCGGCATTTTACTTTGGTGCTATAAATTTGGATGAAATAGGTTTTAGATTTCACCAAAGTAGTGTGACATATTGTAGCATTTTAAATTATTATTCGTATATGATGTTACAATGCAATATTGGTTTTGGTTGATGAAAGAGCAATCTCATACTTTGTGACACTGCACTACTATCCAATAATTCATACATCCTAGCTTAATTCATTAACTGAAGCATGGTTGCTTGTATGTTTTTCTTGTCCAGCAATTGGCTGCGAGCTAAGAGTAGGACTAATGCTACTAATTAAGCTGGTGCTATCGCTCTATATACCTCACTGCACTCTTGATCTTTCTTTACTTCTATGTTGTCATTAGCGGAACACATTCCTAGTGGGAACTCGTCGCCCGCTTGGTGATTTCACACACACATCAGTACCCGCTCATGGTGGAGGTTGTGAGAGAATCAGATATCATATTGTTCTTCATCCGGTGGTTGAGGGCAAAGTAATTGCTAGCTTCGACGGTTGTACATCCTCCCTGTATTTTCAATTTGGTATGCTGTAAAAATTTGTCTGATAGTATGATATGATCTAAAATATTGTAATGCCATATAAATCTTTAGGTGGTATCGGAATAGAAAATATAGAACCAAATGATGAAAGGAGAAAAAGAGGATAGAAAGATACACAAGTTTGATGGAAGAGCAAAAGGAGGTCAAGCATGCAAAGGCTAGGGAGAACTACCATCGCAAGAAAGCTGCATCCAAATCAAGCATAACGATTGAATGCGCCTCTAGTAAGAAATGGAATCTATGGATGTTAGATGGTAATTTGGTGCATGCACACTTTTCATTGATTTGCTAACGGGTTGTTCGCATGTACAGGGGCCATGCTCGAACATCTTCCATTGAGTGACACACATAATACGTCGCTCTATCCAGGGATGTTTCTCATGAGGCTACTTAGGTGCTGGCAAGGACGAACAAGGCTATTGATCCAACTGGAAAAAGCAGCAAGAACATTATCTATAGGGATTTGCTGGAGTCATGAGGTGTGTTTGGTTCTATTTTTAATTTTTTATTATCCATAAATATAATTTTTTCCTCCACTCATCATATTATATCCAATATATTGATCTTACTTATTTTTTGCGCTGAATTTAAGTAGAAAATGTTTGGATAAAATTGATGTTTGTGTGGTACAACTGGTGTTTTTTCTATAGTTAGCAGATTGAACGAAAGACATCATGTATATGGGATTTCTTATATGGAAATAGCATGAGCACAATTAAGTGTCTCCTTCTAGATGTTTCCAAACAATTAGGGAAGTATTGAACAATCATGTAGCTTTATAGTACATATATAGTATAGATATTTGAAGTGTATATATAAATAGAAAGAGACCCAAGTGTAAGAGGGGAATAAATTTATATTAGCCTTCTAAATATTGCACAATTTTGATTGGAAATGTATTGGACAACTATGTTTGTAGAAGGAAAAGAACATTTTTATTCTTAGTATATTATATTCGGATAGTATTTAACCTTCCATACAATACTCCACTACATTTAGGAAATGTATTGATCGGCCAATCAATCGTGCTAATTGATTCAACTCCATTTGGAATGGTATTGGCCGGCAAATAAATCTTCATAATTGATTCAACTCAATTAGGAAAGGTACTGACAAGCTATGTTTGGGGATTAACTTTTATAATCTTGATCCCATCCAATTACCAAATATATTGACTGGCCAATAAGCTATCCATATGAGGACCAATAATGCATGCGTCTCCCAGTGTAGATATATATCTTTTATAATCGAATTCACATTAAATAAGAAAATATACAAAGAAGTTATTTTTTAGTAGTTGTTGATGTAATCAAATTATTTTCAAATAATTTATTTAAAACATGTGCCTGCGGCATGTGCATCTCCACTAGTCATTATTTAATGGAACATTGATAATCTTCCTTTTGATGAAGGTCCCTTGGTTGTGATCGCGGCGTAAGTAAGGAGCGTTCTGTTTGGATAATAGGATGCTGGGGTCAACATTAACTGAGAATGGAGCAAGATCATCAAACTAATCAAAGTCTTCTGACTTGTCCGAAATTTCCCCAACTCTAATGATTTTTCTTTTTTCTGGAAGAACTATATGGTCTTTTGGCTCATCATTCTTGGATTTGCTTGACATGTCCTTCACATAGAACACCTGTGTCACATCCTTGGCTAGGATGAATGGTTCGTCTTTATATCCAATCTTTTCAAGTCCACTATTGTCATCTCATACCGGTCTATCGTCATGCCTCCTCCAGCTCGATTCACCCATTGGCAGCGAAATAAAGAAATCTTCAATAGTCCATAGTCTAGTTCCCATATCTCCTCTATGACACCATAGTAGCTGTCCTTTTTCATCATTGCCTATTGCATCTATAGGAACACCACTATTTTGGTTCGTGCTCTTTTCGTCTTGGGCTCTTGTGTAAAATGTATACCCATTTATCTAGTACCCTTGGTATTGCATTACTGTGATCGATGGTCCCCTAGCTAACCATTGAAGTTGTTCATCAATCGTGTCATCACCCATGAATTTTTGTCTGAGCCAAACAACAAAGGTGTCTATGTGATGACGTGTGATCCAGGCCTCAGACTTGCCCAGGTTTTCAGGCTATACAATAGTCATGTGATCCTCCATATATGGAGCCACCAGAGATGAATTCTGTAGAACCGTGAAGTTTGTTTTGCGGATTTCACTATCATGGATGTTCATATTAGATTTCTTCCCTAGTGTGCCCTTTCCCTTAAGTCTCCCCTCATGGCATGACATGGGGACCTCAATTGGACAAAGATCATCAATAAATTCAACACAAAACTCAATGACCCCCTCTGTTCCATTTCCCTTAGTGATGCATCCTTCTAGGCCAGAATAATTGCGAACGAACTTCTTTAGGACTACCATCAACCTCTCGAAAGGGAACATAATGTGTAGGAATACAGGATCCAGAATGGTTATCTCTTTCACAATGTGAACCAAGATATATGTCATAATATTAAAGAACGAAGGTGGAAACACCATCTCGAAGCTGACAAGATATTGGACAACATCATTCTGTAGCTTTATTAGATTATTTGGATTAATTGCCTTCTGCGAAAATTTATTGAGGAAGGCACATAGCTTAATGATTGCCAATCTTACATTCTCTGGTAGAATACCCCTCAGTGCAACCGGAAGCAATTGTATAATCAGGATATGGTTGTCATGAAATTTATGGTTTGTGAATTTCTTCTCTTTCATATTTATTCTTCCCTGTATATTTGAGGAATATCCGGACGAGACCTTCATATTGTTCAAGCAATCAAACATGATTTCCTTATCCTCTTTGCTGAGAGTGTAGCTAGCAGGATGCAAGTAGTTTTGTCCACTATCTCTCTTTTCAGGATGTAGGTCGTCCCGTTGTTTCATTGCATTCAGGTCAACTCTTGCTTTCATCGTATCTTTTGCTTGCCCATACACACCCAGGAAACCTAGCAGGTTCGCACAAAGATTCTTTGTCAGGTGCATCACATCAATTGCGTTGCGGACCTCCATGACTTGCCAGTAAGGTAGCTCCCCCAATATAGACTTCTTCTTCTTCCATAATGGTGATTGTCCGTTTTCATCATTCGGAACTTGTTGGCTGCCATGACCCTTTCCAAACACTAAGTGCAAATCCTTTATCAACGAGAAAACACGCTTTCCGTCATGGAACATAGGCTTAGCACATGTTTCTGGTTCCCCCTTAAAATGTTTCCCTTTCACTCTTAAGGGGTGATTGAGAGGAAGAAATCGACAATGGCCCATATACATGACCTTCCGACAATTTTTCAAATAAAAGCTGTTGGTTTCATCTAAACAGTGGGTGCAACCTAGTATCCCTTGTTCGATTATCCCGATAGATTGCCAAGTGCATGCCAATCATTGATGGTTACGAAAAGCAATGCTCGGAGGTTGGAAGTCTCCTATTTGTACTCATCCCACACACGTACACCTTGTTCCTTCCACAACAGTAAGAGTTGGCAGGTTGTTTTGTTCCTTGGATAAGCACCAACATCATGATGTACTTCCGCTTTATGCATAGCCAAGAAGGGAGGTTGAACATACATAGAGTTACAGGCCATGTACTATGACTGCTGCCCCACTCGCCGAATGGATTCATTCTGTCCGTACTTAAACCAAACCTTATGTGCTTCTCATAAGCTCTGCGGTCTGCAGCAGGTGCACCATCAGGGAGGTCATCAAGGTAATGTTGCTCAAGAACATACTCCTTTTTTCTTGCTTGAGAACAATTCTCATGTTGTGGTATCAATCAATAAAGTTGGTTCCATTCCACTTTTCTTTCTCAAGAACAGATCGCAAATTGAAAGCGGAATTGTTACTGGTAGACATGATCTACAACATTAAAATAAAGCAAGGTTTCAGCACTAAGTTCATGTCATTCTTCTATTAACAAATTTAATAAAAGACTCCCACTATATTAACATCGTCTTCCCTCTAACGATATATAGGGAATCACTCGATGTTAGTTGTCTCATGCTTGCCACTATGTCCCCAGATCTGCAGAAGCAGTATGAGCATGCTGATGCTCACCCCATGATTGAGGGGCTGCATGGAATGTTTGAGAACCAAGCTAGGACTGAGAGGTACAACATCTCAAAGTCCTTGTTTGCGTGCAAGCTAGCAGAGGGTAGCCCGGTCTGTCCCCATATGATCAAGATGATCGGTTACATTGAGACTTTGGATAAACTTGGTTATGAACTCAAAGGATGATCTGGATGCCGATGTCATTCTCCAATCGCTCCCGGGGAGCTATGAGCCTTTTATCATGAACTATAAGATGAATGCTGAATTGCATGGGATGTTTAAAACAGCAGAGGAAAGCATTAAGGAAAACCCCCCTCATGTGATGATGGTTCAGAAGAAGAACAAAAAGAGGAAGCGTTGGACGCCTCCCAAAGGCAAGGGCAAGGAAAAGGTTTCCACTTATCCCTAGAGCTCTAAGCCTAAGGCCAAATCTGGCCCTTCTCCCAATGATGAATGCTTCCATTGCAAGGGCAAGGGACATTGGTTAAGGAACTGCAAGAAATACTTCGAGGATCTGAAAAAGAAGAAGGGAAGTGAGACCTCTGCCTCAGGTATAAATGTCATAAATATTATAGAAATTAATATTGCTACATCTTCTAGTGAATCATGGGTATTTGATACTGGGTCGATGATCCACACTTGCAAATCATTGCAGGACCTTCAAAGGACTAGAAGATTTGCAAGAGGCGAGTTGGATGTTCATGTAGGCAATGGAGCAAAGGTTGCAGTCATGGCGGTCGGCACTTATCACTTGTCATTACCCTCAGGCTTAGTTTTGGAATTAAATAATTGTTAGTGCATTCCTGCTTTGAGTAAGAACATTATCTCTTCTTCATGTTTGGAAGAAGTTGATGGTTATGAGATTGTAATAAAGAACAAGCATTGTTCCATTTATTATAATGATATTCTTTATGCTCAATGTCAATTGGTGAATGGATTGTATGTTCATGATCTTGAGAGTAAACCTATTTATAACATTAATGCAAAAAGGTTCCAACCGAATGATTTGAATCCCACTTTTATTTGGCATTGTTGCTTAGGTCATACAAATGCGAAACGCATAAAAAACTCCATAAAGATGGTTTATTGAGCTCATTTGATTTTGAATCATTTGACACATGCGAGTCTTGTTTACTTGGGAAGATGAATAAAGCGCCCTTCACTTGTCAAAGTGAGAGGGCAAGTGACTTGTTGGGACTTGGACATACCAATGTATGTGGACCAATGAGCTCACTAGTCAGAGGTTGTTTTCAGTACTTCATCACTTTTACTGATGACTTTAGTAGATACATGTCAGACCCGAGGCTACGGGACTGCACACGTGGCATAGAATGTTCTAGAGTAAGGGGTGGGGCATGTCCCATACCTTATCCATACTGTAAAGTACTCGGACATGAGTACAACTAGTCGGTACAGAAGGAAACTACCCGAAAAGTACTCGGGTAGGACTCCTAAGCTATTATCGGTTTAGGGATTCCATGTAACCCTGTCCCCCTAGAGTATATAAGGGCGGGCAGGGACCCCCATCCAAACAATCGCATACCCATCAAGGCAATACAAACCACACATGACGTAGGGTATTACGCATACTGCGGTCCGAACCTGTATAAACCCTTGTGTTGCTTGCACCTTCGAGTTCCTGATCTCAGTGACACCATAACCACAAGTATACTTGCTTAGGGTATCCCTAGGTAGGCTTGAAGGTAAAACAATGACAGCTGGCACGCCAGGTAGGGGTGCTCATCGAAGATCCACCGGCGAACTAGATGGCAACGTTCAACTTCACCAGCGCCAAGCTCCCTACAGGCACAACTTTCGTCTTTGGCTCCTAGGTCTGTGTCGCTGATGGCACGGGCGATTTCCGTCGGCACCTCATCGATAACAAGCCGGAGGCCCTAGCAGCAACCTCAGGCAGCGATCTCGATAAGTTCGCCGACAACCTCGAAGAGATGCTGCTCCCTGACCTCGTTGGGGAGATCGAGAAGCAGTCCATTTTTGATGCGACTCCGACTCATGCTGCACCAGGCTCCTCGGATCGGACTCAACTCCATCTAGGCGACCGCGTAACTGATTCCTGTTCAGTCTATGCAACATGGCCACTATCTACCAGGAGGCCACAAAGTTTGAATCGTACTCCGCATTGGAGAAGGATTTGGACGAACTACTCAAGATCGGAGAGAAGGACGCGACCACATGTCGGGAGGCCCTTATCTTTGACAACTATGATTCGGACTCTGATCCTGGAGCCGAGCCTTTCATGGGTGGCCATCAAGGCCTAATTATAACCTCCACCCCGGACTACTTGAAGACGACGCAAGACTAGTCGCCCATCTCGACTCACTGGCTTTTCAAGAGGGCAGATCACTCGGCGCCACCACCCCCGGTCGGACTGTTCTGGTCGACTATAGCTCCGATGACATCTCCTCGCACCGCCATGTCTACATGACGGAGTCAGATGAGATCAGCAGTAGGCACCGCAACGAGAGGCCCGAGACAATCTCAGATGACGAGAACACCACAGATGCCATCAACGAAACCCCTAAGGCTCGTGATGCCCGCAGACTACAGAACCAGGGACGTGCTATACGTAGGTGAAGAGCCAATGAGCGGCGGCAACGCTTACAACGCGATCTCGATGCTGAGTTCACGGCGGCGCAGGATGCGGGTTTCAATACCCCCACCGCCAATATCGTCGGTATAACAGTGGTGCTCACTGGCAACCCTGACCCAGCCATCCAGACCGCCGTCCGCATGGAACAATGGGCATTGCTCCAAATCAACGAGCAAAACCCAATGCCCTCAGTCTCACGTGGGAGACATGAGGGAGCGGGCGAAAGCCAAATCAGCAGAACACCTGGAGGGCACCCCAGGCGACAGGCTACTCCATCTCAGCAGCCACAAGGAAGCCGCCCCGCATGCCCACAAGGAAGCCGTCCTACAGGCCAGGTGCCCCGGGCACAACATGAACCATCTGTTGGCAACAATCACCGTGAACAACTCAAGCAGCTGTTGATGGGCGACCTTCGGGAGAAGATAACCGTCGGGCACAATGCCTACTTAATCATCGAGAACCAGTGGAAGGAACGCGCCAGAGCTGAGGGAAACACTACACGGGACGACAATGATCGTTTCCTTGCTTTCTCAGATCGCTTCAGCCAGTACAAGTACCCGGAGGGCTTTAAGCCCATCGGCATCACCAAGTACGATGGCAAGCAATCCCCCTAGCAGTGGACAGATGCTACTCCATAGCTATTGAAGTCGCAGGCGGCACCAACACCACAAAGGTCGTCTACTTCCCGATGGCCTTGGAGACCGTGCCACTCACATGGCTGGAGAGCCTCACAAAGAACTCCGTCGTCTCCTGGGAACAACTCAAGACCATCTTCATCAACGACTTCCAGAGGGGCGATCACTAGGGCAGGTACTCGACATGACCTATCTCAATACAAACAGGAAAGAAACGAGCTCTTGCGCTCGTATACTCACCGCTTCTTCGACACCCGAGCTATGATCGCCAACATCTAGGAGAGCGATGTCATCGACTGCTTCCACAATGGCCTCACCGACCAGGTTCTCTTCGGTGACTTCGGCCGCAGCCACCCCAAGACTGTTGCTGCACTCCGTGACATGATGCAGACCTGGGCGGATCAAGAGAAGCAAGAACACGATCGGTTCTCGAAGCGCGGCAACGACTACAACAACAAGCGGAACAACAACCACCTCAATGATAAAAGCCAGCAGGACTACTCGGGATCCTCCCAGAAATGCAAGCCAGACGATCTCATCGCGGCTGTCGAGCACGTCCCACGCGGCAAAAAGTCGGGCAACTTTCAAGAGCAGTTCGAGAAGCTTCTGCACAAGCAATGCCCGTGGCATCCACACTCCAAGCACTCGGCATTTGAGTGCTATCAACTCCGAAGGTCCCACAACGCTCCGCCCGTGGAAAAGGGCGACAAGAAGAAGAAGGACAAGGAGGACGAAGACTAGGAGAAGAAGACCAATGCTAATGAGTTCCTGGACGTGTCCAAGACTATCAACATCATCTTCAGCGACAAATCAGGCTTTCCCTCCAGGAAGACACACAAGCTAACTCTCCACGAGATCATGTCCATCGAGCCGATGGTACCACAACCTCTTCAGTGGTCGGAGGTCCCCATCTCGTTCTCTAGGGCTAATCAGTGGACAAGCTGTTCTGAGCCGGGAAAACTCCCGCTTGTCCTGGACCAAATGGTGGCCAACGTCAGGCTCACCAAAGTACTCATCAATGGAGGAAGTGGCCTCAACCTCATCTTTGCGAGTACCTTGAGGAAGATGGGCCTCAACTTTACAGACATGCTCACTCCGAGCAAATCTCCCTTCTACGGCATCGTACTAGGGAACACAGCTACGCCTCTTGGCATGGTAACCTTCCCCGTCACCTTTAGCATGAGGGAAAATTACCGTACCGAGTACATCAAGTTTGAAGTGACCGACTTCGAATCATCATACCATGCCATCCTGGGAAGACCGGCCCTGGCTAAATTCATGGTTGTGCTGCACTACGTCTACTTGCTTCTGAAGATGCCAGCAAAGAGTGGGGTACTCACCTTCCGCGGCGACCTGAAGAAGTTGTACGACTGTGACCAAGAGGCTATCGAGTACGCCCCAACTATGCGTGTGCCAGATACTATAGGAGAAGTACTCGTGGCAGCGCAAAAGCTCTCCCAGTCAGGGCTGGAAGTTCCAACGAAGAAGGTGAACCAGACCAAGATGCAGCCCACTGGAGAACTCGCACTGAAGACCATCCAGAGGCAGGAAGGCGATTCGTCCAAGACGGCCCTGATCGGGTCACAACTCGACCCCAAATAGGAAAGCGCGCTCATCAGTTTTTTTAGGGCTAACCGAGACATATTCGCATGGAAATCAGTGGATATGCCAGGGGTGCCCAAGGAACTGATCGAGCATAGCTTGAATGTAAATCCTAGCGCTACTCCCAAGAAGCAGCAACTTCGTAGATTCGCTCAAGACAAAAGGGAGGCGATCATAAAGGAGATAGCTAAACTACTCGCGGCTGGATTCATCAAAGAGGTGTTCCACCCAGAGTGGGTAGCTAATCCTATCCTTGTAAAGAAGAAGAATAATAATGAATAAAGAATGTGTGTCAATTATACCGATCTCAACTAGCATTGCTCGAGGATCACTTTGGGCAGCCACGCATTGATCAAGTAATCTACTCCACTGCCGGCTGCGTACTCCTGTGCTTCCTTGATTGCTACTCGGGCTACCACCAAATTGCCCTAGAGGAAGAAGACCAAATCAAGACCGCGTTCATCACATCCTTTGGAACATATGCTTATAAAACTATGTCCTTTGGGTTGAAAAAAGCGGGAGCCACATACCAGCGGGCAATACAGATGTGCTTCGCAAACCAACTACACCGCAATGTGGAGACCTACGCGATGACGTGGTCATTAAGATCAGAAATCCCGAGGACCTAATCGCGGACCTAGAAGAAACTTTCAACAGCCTGTGCAAGTACCAATGGAAGCTAAACCCGACCAAGTGCATCTTCAGTGTACCGTCAGGGAAACTACTCGGGTTCATCATCAATCACAGAGGGATTGAAGCCAACCCGGAGAAGATCACTGCCATTACTGATATGAAAGCTCCAGCAGCGATCAAAGATCTGCAGAAGCTGACACAGTGCATGGCGGCGCTGAACCGATTCATCTCGAGACTTGGAGAACGGGGTCTCCCCTTCTTCAAGGTCTTAAAACAGAAGGATAAGATCCACTGGACGGAGGAAGCCGAACAGGCACTGTAGGACCTCAAGCTACATCTACAGTCGCCCCCCATACTCACGGCACCACGCCCAGGCGAGAACCTACTGCTATACATCACTGCAACTACTCACGTGGTCAGCACGGCAATCGTGGTGGAGCGGAACGAGGAAGGCCATGTATTCGGTGTACAGAGGCCAGTCTATTTCATCAGTGAAGTAATCTTTGAATTGAAGGTTTGCTACCCCTCAATTCAGAAACTACTCTATGCAATACTCATCACATCCAGGAAGCTCCGCCACTACTTCGACGAGTACCAGATCTCAGTTGTTACTGTCTTCCCGTTGGCAGATATTCTCCACAACTGGGATGCCACTAGTCGTATCTCCAAGTGGGAAGTAGAACTGGGAGCTCTCTCCATCGACTTCAATCCAAGAACAGCCATCAAATCCCAAGCACTGGTTGACTTCATGGTAAATGGCGGGAAAATCAAGTGCCAACTACTGTCAGCTAGCAGAACATTGGACGATTTATTTCGACGGATCGCTCAATCTTGAAGGCGGCGGGGAAGGAGTGCTTTTCATATCTCTAAAGGGCGAACAACTCAAATATGTTCTACAAATCTTTTGGAAACTGTCCAACAATGAGGCCGAGTACGAGGCACTACTCCATGGCCTCTGATTGGCAGTTTCCTTCGGCATTAAACGGCTACTAGTCTACGGGGACACTCTACTAGTCGTGCAACTAGTCAACAAGGAGTAGGTCTGCAATAAGGAAGCCATGGATGCATATGTAGCAGAAGTGCGAAGGCTGGAGAACAAGTTCGCAGGCCTGGAGATTCATCATGTCGTTCAGGACCATAATGTGGGAGCAGACATACTCTCCAAGCTTGGATCTACTCGAGCCCAAGTTCTAGTGGGAGTCTTTGTCCAAGAGCTCAAAGAACCATTGATCAAGACTCCTCCTCAGGTATTCACCGACCCAGGATCTTTAGATTCTAGTCGAGAGGTCATGATGGCAGAGGTCGATTGGTGGGAGCACTACATCAACTTCCTCAATGAAACAAAACTTCTAGCTGGGATATCTCCGAAAAGTGCAGAACCAATCCGCATCATGAGGCGCAGCAAAGGGCTTATCCTGGTTGGGGGTAAGCTGTACAAGCACGGAGCAAGTTTTGGAGTACTCATGAAGTGTGTCCCTAGCGCATGGGGCCGTAATATTCTACTCGAGATCCACGAAGGAACTTGTGGAAACCATGCAGCATCAAAGACACTAGTCGGGAAAGCCTACAAAGCAGGTTTTTGGTGGCCAACAGCAGTGGCTGACACTGAAGAACTCATGCGCAAGTGCCAGAACTGTCAATTCTTCGGCAAGCAGCCTCACGTCCCGGCTCATAACCTCACCGCCCTCCTGGCCCTTCGCATGTTGGAGCCTCGACATGATTGGACCTCTAACAACAACGCCAGGAAGTTTTACACATGCGTTGGTAGCCATCAACACGTTTACAAAGTGGATCGAGTACAAGCCGATTACCAAGCTCACACCAGACAGGGAAGTCGACTTCATCTCAGCCATTCTACACCGCTTTCGCTTCCCCAACACTATCATCACAAACCTGGGCTCAAACTTCACAGCAAATCAGTTATGGGAATTCTGTGACAACGCATCAATAGAAATCAAATACGTGTCAGTAACACACCCAAGAGACAATGGTCAAGTCGAAAGAGCAAACGGCTTGATCTTGGATGGCCTGAAGAAGAGACTCTACGACGAGAATAGCAAAAAGGGTGGCAGGTGGATTTTTGAACTGCCTCATGTCGTCTGGGGGCTTTGAACTCAACCATCGAAAGCAACAGGGCATACTCCCTTCTTCCTTGTCTATGAGTCAGAAGCCATACTCTCAGCTGATATCATGTGGCGGTCTCCAAGAGTAGAGATGTATTATGAAGGTGAGGCGGACGAAGCTAAGCAACTAGAATTGGACTCGGTCGACAAGGCTAGATGCAGTGCCCTCGTTTAGTCAGCCCGATATCTGCAAGGAATCCGCGTTATCACGATCGCAACATGCGGGAATGATCCTTCAGCATCGGTGATCTAGTCCTCCATCACATTCAAGATGAAACTGGGTTGCACAAGCTCAACTCGCGATGGGAAGGTCCTTTCATTGTGTCTGAAGTCAAAAAACCAGGGTCATATCACCTACAGTACCCTGATGGCCAGGAAGTTCCTAACTCTTGGAACATAGAGCATCTCCAGAAATTCTACGCTTAGTTCAATTAATTTGTACATAATTCGCCAGCTGCACGTCAGCTTTATTATTAATAAAGAGTTGATTTTGTCTCAAAACAACTACATTACGCTTGTTTTAACTCGGGGGCTTTTGCCATGAGTTCTTACATCCTTTCGCCTACTTTAACTCAGGGACTCCGCCACAAGTTCCTATGACTAGTATAGCCCATGAGGCTAAAACACACGAGTACTTCTTGTACCGCTGTCTTACCGTCTACTGCTACGACTACTCGTCTCATGCAGACATAGAGCGTTAAGGCAAAGACCGAAGGGGTCACCAATCCCACATGGTTAAGTTATTTCTGCTACAAGTAGGACCTCGACAACTAATCTGTTAAGGCGGTCAAGCCTAAAGACTAGCCTAGCATACCGCATGATCGGGTAAAACCTAGCTATGTCCCTTTGCTCTACGAGCGCACTTATGGAACGTCAAGTTATTTCCTACAGCCAAGTTGATACACTTGGAGTATCTTAACCTAAATGTGTCCAATTATACTAAGTCCTACAATCAAATCAGCACATATCACACCATGATGAAGACTGAAAAAGATCAACAGGCAAAGATATATACATATCGACAAATGGTACAAATGTTTTCATGACACATTGTTTTTTTGCCTAACCCTCTTGCTCCAGGCCCTCTGCGATCTTCTCAGTGATTGGCTCGACTTCTTCACGATACTTAGTGAATTGCTAAATAGAAGTCGGCAGCCATCCCTTCTCCAAGCGGTTCTAGCTGAGCCTTTGGCCAGAATGATTTCACCAATTCAAGAGCTTGGGCTATGTAAGTCCTGGTGGCCTCCGAGATGTAACTAGTAACCTTTTGGGGAGTCACTTGAAGCTTCTCCAGCAATGATCTTTCGCCAGTTACACCTTCTGTTGGAAGCTCCACCATCTCGATGACTACTTGAGCAGCAACCTTTAGATCTTCGAGTTCTTTCTGCATGTTCTGCTTCTCCTCATTCATGGACTTGATTTGCTTCATGGCCTCAACAAATTGGGCATCAGTGTCCTTGAGGATCTTCTCCAGGCACTCGACATCATCTGCACCACGGTAAACAAGATTCTTCAGATCAATAATCATACCCTCTTTATTTTTCAATGTGTTTTTGAGTTCTGCGAGCACAAGACAAGGAGAGGTACTCGGGAAGTTTCAGAAAAATTACTCGACCAAATACCAACCAAAGAAAACAAGGCAAAGTGATAGTTACCTCGGTGGGCCTTGGAGGTCGCCTTGTTCTTCTTGATCAACTCGACTTTCTCCTTCTCCAGATTCTTGATGTCATTCTTGAGGAGCCAAGTCTCTCGGGTGCGCTCATGATTCAACTTGTCGAGTTCATTGCGTAGCTATACTCTTTTAAGGATCTCAGCTTCAATCTGGCAATCCTTCTCCTGCAACTTGCAAAGACCGTCCTCAATGAATTTGAGTTTGTCAGATTTCTCCTGGGATCGGTCCATCAGAGTCTGCAAGATGCAATCACAGCAAATACATACTCATTATACAAAAGAGAGTTGGCAGAAAACTACTGAAAGAAGATGTATACTTACAGTTGTGAACTCGTACAAGTCTTTGAAAGTGCCCTGGAGCTGTTTCCTCTTCTCTCGGGTGAACATCGGATCATCGATCAGATCCACGGGGACGGCATGTTGCCACCTGTAGGGCATCACAAGCAGATCCTCTGTTTCAACGGTGGCTGCGCCAGGGCCTGATGTGCCCGTGCCGCCAGCGTCTTCGGCACAAGGGTTAGCTATGCCCACGGCGTCGACCTCTCCCGCGCCTGAACCCTCTGGCGGGCCGCATGCCACTCCATCCACAGTGACTAATCTAGCTTCTGGTAAGCAAGCGTTGGGCGGTGGAGGAGGCATGTGTTGGCATTCCTTAGCGTCACCACTAGGAACGAGGGTGTTAGTCCCATCCCTAGCAGCAGCGCCAAGGGAACGTCGTGTGGTATGTCTTAATGATTACAGAATGAATCCGCAAGTGCACGGATATACCGTTGTAGCATTTCACCCAAAGAGTATTCGGGTATCATTATTTATATTTTCCCAAAGGAGGACATGATGTGTTAAGAGATTTACTTGGTACATAACCGATGATGACATGAATAAATCATAGACTATAACATATACAGGGGTAAGTCATGGTAAAGATATGAATAAGGGTAATGCGACACACACAACCTGGCCAATCTCAAGATAAAGAATAAACTAATAAACCTACGGGTTAGTGTGAGCATAGGCATACAATAAGGTCCTAATAGTATCTATTAAGGCAAGCAAGGGTCATGCAACATACATATGGTTAGGACTACAGGTGCCGGAAAATTAGGGATACCAACGAGAATGTCCCGCCCCAGAGAACATCTGGGCTATTACATCTTTCAGAACTCCTACATCGTACCCGAACATCGGGAAGTACACTAACCACGAAGCAGCTTCATAGCGGACGGATAGGGCTGTCACCACCTGCCGTCTACCCTAGCGTATGAGGTCACTACCCAACACCCCCGGGTCTCCCACCCTTCGGATGGACAAGTAAGATGATAGGGCAAGCCCAAAAGCACAACAAATCGATATCCTTACCCAGATCATCTGGCCTAATCATAAATAAAGCATAACTAATGAAGCACCAAGCCATGACATGATTAACTAGCAAGGCAACATAACAATGCAAAGCATGATATACTACTAAGATAGATAAGCAAACAAGGCTCACCTCTGCATTAAGAATAGAGTACTGATGATCCGAATACAAAGCCATTACCAAGCCCGAGGATTGCTCTTCGGCCCTGAGGATGACTTGCTTCGCTAAGAGAGAAGTACTAGCCTAGCTCCACTACCCTAAGGAGTACAAGTCTCAAGTGTAAGAGAGGGAGAAGGCACAAGTGTGTTGTGTGTGGAATGAGGGGGTGAGGGGCCCCTTTTATAGCTCCAAGGGTCGGTTTCCGCCATATCTTCATATGGAAATGTTAGCCAAACGAATCAGGAGACTTGGCGGCGACTCCACCTCAAAGGGCCTGCACCATCAATTCAAGTTACATGTTTTACACAAAATTTATACATAACACTATTTCATATGCCATGTTCTTTTGGATCTTTTTTCCAAACCTTAGGATTTGGATTCAAGGCTCGGGGGTTGCGGGACACGTGTCATCGACAGCTTGTTTTTCAAAAATATTTGGAAGATAAGAAAAAGATTCAAGACTAATTTGACCCTCAGCCTGACTCTTCGATTCAACATAAGGCTCGGGGGCTACTCCTTATGGAGTGTGTTGGCGTTTCGTAGCGTCATCACTAGGATAGGTGTTCCCAGCAACGGCGCCAGAAATGCCATGGGGTATTTCTTACATTGCAGAAGGATCTGCAAGTGCACGAAATACCGTTGTAGCATTTTACCCATGAGTACGGGGTTGTATTTATATTTCCACAGGGAAGGCGGCGGTTATTGGAATAGATTAGTGTGTTGCTTGGTTCTAGCATGGATATTCTATTGAATAAACAGGGGTATGATAATATATGGTAAAGAGGTAGTGTGGCACACAAGTTACTCAAGTCCTAACTCTATGCAAAGCTTACAGGAAGGAAGAAAGGAAGAAGAAAGCTAATCTAAGGACTTATGTACTCCTAACTAAGCATACAATCTATAATAGGAACTCATACACATACACATGATTAGTAACGGGCTCTAGGCTCCCAGGTTTCACCGAAAGACCGCACAGGAGGTGGCTAGGTGGCCACTAGATCCTCACGGCTATTTTATGCACCTCCTATAGCTACTACACGAACGGGGAGGGTTACGCTGGACGGACAGGGCTGTCACCACCTGCCTCCTACCTCATCTAACCATGGTACAGAGCCGCATCCAGCAACACTGATTAGCCCAGCCACCACGTCTACACTAATAAGCGATACTCTAGTGCCCCGCGCGGAGCCCCCACCCTTCGGATGGACAGACATCACACTAGAGCAAACATGCGAATACTGGAACCAATGTCGTAGCCTAGATGTCTTACCACATCTAATCATGCAAGATATCAGTCCTAGATATAAACTAAGCATAGCATACACATCTGAATACACAGAACATATACTATGCGAGTACACTATACTAGAAGATAACTCTATTAAGGAATTCCGAATATTACAAAGGAGAGGAAGAGTAAAACCCATACCGTGTACTCCTAGGCAAGACTCGGGAACCGAAGAAGAGCTACTTCACCTAAACTCCACTATCCTAAAGACTAAGCAAGAGAGAAACTTGAGAGAGGCTTCAACTTGTGGTGTCTTCATTAGTAGTACCCCCCTCATATTTATAGAGGTGAGTGAGGGGGGTGTGCAACAGCTCCTCGGCGCCCAAATGCCTGAAGCCTTGCCAAACCGACGTTAGGAGCCAATGGGGTAGCGCCACATCAAAGGAGATAAGTTAGTTCCCCTTGGTTGGGTCGGCCGGCCTACATGGGTCGGCCGACCTAGCCCAGTTCGAGCCCAACTTGCTCTAGGTGCCTGCCATGTGGGTCCTGGTCGCTCCTGTGCGTGAGTGGACGCTGTCCTAAGTTGGTTGCACGCTTTGGTGGGCCCTTCCATCCATGGGAGTCCAAATGGCGCGCTCTGATTGGTGGATGTCACTTGCCTTGGATTGAGGTGCTTGTTTACACTTGAATTCTGCTAAATTTCCCTACATTGCAAATTCTCCAAGGGGAATGTGGAAACGACATTATTCTAGATAAATATGCAGGTTAAGTATGCTAGTCATCCCAATTTTCCGATTAAATTGACGCTCAAAATTGGTCCGTAGCGAGCGTCAACAGAGTGCGATTTGCATTGCACCCTATATAAAAAAGACTTAAAAGTATTCGGGGCATAAGCACCTCACAGCCTCGAGGCAGCCAAGGAAGTACTCGGAGGATGCCTTCAAGACGGAGTTTCTGAAGAGACCGAAGACTACTTCAGAAGTACTCGAAGCCTACAGTACTCGGTCATGAAGAGCTCGGGGGCTTGTCAGACACGGGGCTACGGGACTGCACACATAGCGTAGAATATTCTAGAGTAAGGGCTGGGGCATTTCCCATACCTTATCCATACTGTAAAGTACTCGGACACGATTACCACTAGTCAGTACAGAATAAAACTACCCGACAAGTACTCGGGTAGGACTCTTAAGCTAGTATCAGTCTTGGAGTTCCATGTAACCCTGTCCCCCCGAAGTATATAAGGGCGGGCAAGGACACCCTCCAAACAATCGCACATCAAGGCAATACAAACCATACAGGACGTAGGGTATTACGCATACTGCGGCTAGAACCTGTCTAAACCCTTGTGTTGCTTGCATCTTCGAGTTCCTAATCTCGGCGACACCATAACCACAAGTATACTATCTTAGGGTATCCCTAGGTAGGCTTGCCGGTAAAACACTGACAATACGGATACATCTACTTAATGAGGAACAAGTATGAATCATTTGAAAAGTTCAAAGAATTTCAGAATGAAGTACAGAATCTATTGGGCAAGACAAATAAATTTCTGCAATCTGATCATGGGGGTGAATATTTGAGCCACGAATTTGGTGATCATCTAAAACAATGTGGAATTGTTCCACAATTGACTCCGCCTGGAACGCCTCGATGGAATGGGGCCCCTGAATGGAGGAACATAACCTTGCTAGACATGGTTAGGTCGATGATGAGACAAACTAATCTTCCACTATCATTTTGGGGGTATGCTCTAGAAACTGTTTTGTTTACACTGAACAGGATTCCAACTAAGTCTGTGGAAAAGACTCCATATGAGATATGGACTGGGAAATGTCCCGGACTATCTTTCCTCAAAGTTTGGGGATGTGAGGCTTATGTCAAACATTTGATGTCCGATAAGCTCACCCCAAAATCACACAAGTGTTTCTTTGTGGGGTATCTGAGGGAAACCAAAGGATATTATTTTTATAATAAAGCGGAAGGCAAAGTGTTTGTTGCCCACAATGGTGTCTTCTTAGAGAAAGAGTTTCTCTCAAAAAGAGTCAGTGGGAGCAAGGTGCAACTTGAAGAAATTCGGGAAGTGCCTAAAACGGTTTCAGCCCCCACTACTGAACCTTCATGTGATAAACAAGAAGTCACTACTAGAAATCGGCGCATCCGTAATGAAATTCCGCGTGACGTTTCCAACTTCGTCACAGAACATGCCCCTTTTATGACGAAACCCGAGTTTCGTCACATTTCATCGGCGGCAGCCCTCGACCCCTACTCAAATGTGACGAAAGTAAAACGAGTGTCACAATACAACATCTCATATCGTCACACAAGATAAAAAAGTTGCATGGGAAAAATGGAAGAATATGGAAAAAATAAAAAAAAAGTTGCAAAGGTCAAGGTTCGACCTTGGAACCTCTAAACCAAAAATTCTGATGTTTTCATTGAGCTATGAGACATGGTTACCTTTTCTTCTTGATATTAAATCTTTTTATATTGTCAAAACAGCAGAGATAATAAATTCCGCAAAAAGTACAAGTGTTGAGGAGTGAAACACAGGTCTAAGACATCAATCGTGAAGGCCTAACCACTAAGTTGCACTATCACTTGTGAATGTGCTTGTTATTATACCTTTTTATACGATACAAACATATTTACACTATCACTTGTGAATGTGCTTGTTATTATACCTTTTTATACGATACAAACATATTTATTTTCAAAACATTTATAATTCAAAATTAATGGTGCTAATAGGTCTTGAACCTGGGTCTCAGGCTCTTAGACGCGCACGACTCACCACTACACCAACCGTCCAGTTGTGCTAGTTTGTAGTACTTAATTGTATTCAAAGATACTTGTATATCTATAAAAAAAAAAGGGGCAACGGCTAGAGGTGCAGAGGAGTCGAACGCGAGACCTCCTGCCAGAGGTGGACATGGCTTACCACTCAACCATGAGTTTGTTTGAGAGTTTGTTGGGTAACCTAACAATTTTATAGTTTAATAAGATTGTACTGTCGCACAAGCACACACCTGCGTTCGCGCCACAGATCTGCCAATCTGGTTGTCCCACATGGCAGATCTAGATGAAGAACACATGAAGAGCTAGCTTTCTCTTTTTGATCCTAATGTAAAACTTGTAACTAGTATTTCTCCATCATAAAGACTCTAAATTTGATGATTTTTCTTTCTATTTTTTTCTAAAATTATGCACTTTCATTAAATGGTCTTTTTAATGTCAATTGCTATTTTTGGTTTTCGTTTTTCATATGGCTTGTTCTCTTCCACCTAAATAAAAAATAGAAAAAATATTTTTGCATATAGCAATTGCTAATGTAATTTAATATTTTCTTATGGTCAACATAAGTTTGGGTCCAAATTTGAGATTCGTACGAGTTCAAAAATACTATGAGGTATTCAAATCTCAAAGTTTGACTTTAGTTATAAGAAACTATTGTGGGAGATGTATCCATCACAATATAGCCCACTAACTACATGGTGACCTGGTAGGGGCATTTAAATAGATGCAAAAAAGAGCAAAAAACTACATGGTGACCTGGTGGGTGCATGAAAATAGAGCAAAAAAAAAAAAGCCCACCACCTAAATTTCGAACCTAGGTCTTTGCTTTGGTGAGAGCCTCCAAACACCACTAAGCTACATGTTCTTTTGTGATTATTGTCAAGCATTCCCTTTAGTTATACAAATTTATATTGTTTTTTGCTACCGTGGCAGCCAGTTCATCAGCACAGCGCCAGATCAGCGACCGGCTTCCACCGCCATGTCACCAGCAGCCATCGTCACCCACTAAAATTTGATCCAAAAAATGTGCAATGAAGGGGATTCGAACCGGAGACAAAGCAACATACCAATGGACTCCTTACCACTGCACCAACTGCTTATTTCTGTTAAAGTTGGGGACGTATGTATTGTCGGTCCGCAAACAAAACTAAAAAAATGGCAGGTGGGAATCGAACCATGGACCTCTTGCTCGCAAAGATTATTCTACAGCACAATTTGTGCTTATTGCGAAGCATCAATATACAAATACTCAGTCGCATAAGCTGCTAGAGATAAAATACAAAGTATTTATCCCAAAAAATGCAACAAGGAAGTTTCGAACCCTCGATCTGTGGGTTTGAGTGGAGCATTCTACCACCAGATCATCTCTTGGGTTGTGCCAAACTTTGTTATTTAATTTTAGTTAAACATTACAAATCATATAACAGCTCTCCCCTTCCATCCCCAGTCTTGGGCCGAGCCCAGCTAAATTGCTGAAGCACCCCATCATCCGTGCTGGAAAAAAATAAAGAACACATATATAAGTTCATCTTTGTCTTTTTAATCCAAAATTAAAATTTGTATTTAGTATGTATCCCTCATACGAACTTCAAATTTGATGATTCTTTTTTCTAACTTTTTCTAAAATCATGATCTTTCATTTAATGGTATTTGTTTGTATGTTAATTGCTATTTCTTGGATCTTTCTCATATGGTTTGTTTTTCCCAAGTAAATTGAAAGTAGAAAAATATATTTTTTCCATAGCAATTGGTAATGTAACTTCATATTTTCTAATTTTAGAGTAAAACTAAGATTGTGTTAAAATTTGAGATGCATACGAGTTCAAAAATTTTATGAGTTACTTAAATCTCAAAGTTTCACTTGGGTTATAGAAAACTATGTGAGAGATGTATCCTTTTGTGAACAAAATATGGTCCAAATTTAGTAAAACTATTTAAGTATTTTATGGCAAGCTTATGGACCATGTCAAATTGTTGAATTTTCTAATCAAATTTAGATATTATTGCAATTATTATGTGGTAATTTAAAGAAAGAAATTCGAATTGTCCCTCGAAGGCACTTGAATTTTCATATATCTCCAAGCTATGGACTAAAATAGAACATATGATCTTAAATATAATATTTATGCAATTTTTTGAATCTTATTATGTGCACATGTAGTTCAATTTTGAATTACTTTCAATAAGCACATAGAAAATCATTTAAATGATAAAAAATAGTAAATCTCTTCCAAAATTAATAAAATTCCTACATAACAACTTAGATGTTTTCTATTACATTCTAAAAATATATTGATGTATTTAAAATATTCATTTTTATGTGTTACCTTGTAATGGTGTAATAAAATAAAAAAGAAAAAGAAAATCAAATAGAGAAAGAATGAATCAAATTTATTTTGGTCCAAATATTCCAACTATTTCTGGCCGTCCGTCGCCAATCCAATTATCTTGATTATGTTCTTTGATTATGTTCTTGTGGTATTAAATCAAATGCCCACCCAGAAACCCTAGCTTCCTCAAGTCCATACCCCAATCTGCCTCCGCCGCTCCTCTCCTTCCCCCAGCTCCCCGCACGCCGCGGCGCTCCACTCCCTCCTCCTCGATGGCGCGACCTGGCACCCTGGCGCCCCTCCGCCCCCTCGCCCCGCGAGCCAGGCGCGGCGCGGCCCGGCCTCAGGCGTCCATCCGCGCGAAGCACCGCTCCATCGCGGCGGTCCGAGGCTGGCGGCGTGGGGCTGCCGGCCCGAGGTCAGGCGGCAGCAGCCGCACTCCGAGGTGAGGCGGCCGTTGAGTGACGGGGTTGCGGCGGATGGAGTGAGCGCATGGTGGGGCGAGCCACGCCGGGCCAAGCGGGGTGCGGCGTGGCAGCCGGGCGGCCACGGATCCGGGAACGGCGTGCGGGGCCAGCGGCGACCCAAGGCGAAGCGGCGGCGGCGGTCCGAGGCGGAGGGCACGAGGCGAAGGAATGGAGTAGGTGAGTATCCCGACCTCTAGCTGGGGCCTCTCCTCCCTCCTCCGTAGCTGCTAATGTGCCTCCCCATTGCAGATCCGCTACCTATCCGTGGAGGTGAACGGGGAGATCCACCCCTCCCCTCCTTCTCAGATCCATCCGGGTGCAGCAGCCTACGGGGCCAGCGGTCCTCCGCTCGTCCTTCTCGCTAGTGGTGGCGGCTCGTCGCCTCCCACGGCAGCGGATCCTTGCCTCCCACGGCAGCGGCGGCGGCTCCTCGCTTCCCATGGCTGCTGCGGCGGAGGCTCCTACTCCGGTGGTAGTCGAGACTCGAGATTTCCTCCTGTACTGGACCCCCTCCACAACGTCAAGGCTGACGCTGCTGCTTCCCCAACCCCCTCCAAATTAATCTGCTGCCTCTCTTGTTCCCTCCCACGGCAGACTGAAGGTGATTCTTCTATTTTTTTCATGTCGATGTTCAGTATTTGGTCATTGTATGTTGTTCTCCCAAACACATATTACATGGCTGCTCAATAGAACTTTGATGGCTTCTGTAGATAGGATTTATGACTCCCTTATCTCATTCAGTGAAGGCTTTATTCAGCTTGATTGATGCTATAAATATTGGATATTCAGTCTTTATCAAAAGCATTCAGCAGAAAAGTAATTTTCTGCCAAGCTATGACCACTGAACATTTTTAGCCAACACTTTGTATTGTAGGTCTACGAATAGGTGGATTTTTTTATCTGTCTGAGACTAGATAGGAGATACGAATCTGCTGGTAGCAAACCATTGGGTCATGCAAAATAACTAACTGAACTGCAAAATATGTTTCCGTGATGAAAGTTTCTTCGTCACAGAAAAAACAGTTTCGTGATATTTTTTGGAAACTGTTTTTTGGAAGTTCGTCACGGTAGATCTAACCGGACGCGGCTTCCAAGACGAACGCAGATTCGTCACAAATTCGTCACGAAATACCTTCTGTGACGTATTTCGCGTTTACAGTGACGAAAATTGTTCGTCACGGATGCCTTGATATCCAGTAGTGAGTTCTAGAACCCGTTGTGGTTGAACCAGCCCCACGAAGGTCTGTAAGAGCACGTCCCGCACCTAAACCTAAAAAGTTCACGCTACTAACCACGTGGCAGCGCGACGTATTGTTATTGGATAATGATGAGCCGAAGACCTATACAGAAGCAATAATGGGACCTGACTCTGAGAAATGGCCTGGAGCCATGAAATCCAAAATAGAACCCTTGCACGGCAATCAAGTTTGGAACTTGGTTGATCCCATTGACGGTGTGAGACAGGTGGAGTGCTTGTGGATTTTTAAGAAAAAGATAGATATGGATGGAAATATTTATATCCATAAAGCGCCATTGGTGGCAAAAGGGTTTAAACAAATTCAAGGTGACTATGATACATTTTCGCCCGTCGCAATTTTATAACTATAAAATATGGCAAATGTTTGTCAAAACAGATTTCCTTAATGGAAACCTTAGTGAGGATGTGCATATGGAAAACGGTGAAGGTTCTGTCGATTCTAAAAATGCTGGAAAAATATGCAAGCTTAGAAAGTCCATTTATGGGTTAAAGCAAGCATCTTGGAGTTGGAATATTCATTTCGATGAAGTAGTCAAAGGGTTTGGTTACATCAATTATGAAGAAGAGCCTTGTGTTTATAGAAACGCTAGTGGGAGCGCAATTGTATTTCTGGTCCTTTATGTGGATGACATTATTGATACCGTTTTTTGACACGTGTCTGGCCGATGCAAAGTAGGGAGAGCTGATGAAGAGAAGTTTGGCCGATGGAGCATCGAAGGCCGATAGGGCATAGAGATACTGATGGATGACGTCAGCAAGTTATATTAGAGATAGAGGGCAGTTGTTTAGAAAGTTTTATTTTCTTTATTGTAAAGTAATGTAAGTCATGATCGACCAAGAGCATAGCCTAGGCTATAAATAGCTGCCCTCGGGTTTGTATGAAGGACATCCAATGATCAATACACAAACTCTTTTTTCACTTTTTTCTTCTTTTCCTTTTCGGCGGCTTCGCCTTTGTGGAAGTAGATTTTCTCTTTACGAGTTTTTTCCTACACGTAGGGCTGCATCGACTTCGATCTCCGACTTGCTGGTAAGTTCTGTGTCGAACGACGCAGATAGGTTCAAGGGTTGACGGCGCATCGCTTCTTCCTCTATCCTGTTTTATTCAAGTTATCGAGCATATTGGATCTTATTCTGGTCTGTTCACCAAGTTATCGATATCAGCCTGCTTCCTGTTAGATTAATCTGCTTAGTCTAGCATGTTTCTTGCTGTTATCACCAAGTTATCGGTATTTGCTAGATTTAATATGGTTAGATCTATTTAATCTTGTTTTTATTTAGCTTTTACCACAATTTATCCAGCCTAGATCTAAATACCATCGGCCAACGCACAGCTTGTCTGTTGCACGTCGTTAGGCCGATAGGGTTCGGATCTAGGTGTTGATTACCAAGGCCTCGCTAACCCGTTTAGCGCTGCATTCTTTGCGCAATCAGCCAGGACATAGGCCGATTGATCTACTGTCCTATCAGACTTCTGGCCGATGCCCTTGGCGGAACGATTCGGAATCCCGGCCGATATATTCCAGGAATTTAACGCTTTCATGTCTCTTGTCAATTGTAGGTCAAATTGACTGGCACGCCCTGCACCACCGCGCAGCTGAGTTGGACTCTGCACTGGAGCAAAGCAGAATCTCCCAGGTCCTCGCATGTGCTGGCGCTGAAGGCCGATCGCCGGCTTTTTGCGTCAACACGCTTTTGGCACGCCTGGTGGGACACGACAACAACACCACGATGACCAAGAACGATGGGGTTGATGATGGTGAGATCATGGTGCCCACGATGGAAGATCTCAACGACAAACAGAGGCAGCTAGTAGAAGACGCCAAGAAGCAAGCTCGGAAAGCCTGCCTCAAGTCGTTTATCGTCACCGATGGAGGAAAAGCCACGCAAGGTTCACCGATCCCAATGCCGAGGAACATCATTGTTGCTGAAGACTCGCCAGAAGTTCAAGGGATGTTCAATCAGTCTATATATCAAGCGATGACCAACCAGTCAGGAGTACTATTCAATTCTATTTAGAACGCTGTCCGGAGCATCCTGACCGATATCATACCAGCGCAGAGTATAAGCGGTCATTCACTGCCAATGATGCGACTAGTAGCCATACAACCGATGAATACCATGCTTCCATTGGCTACATTATTCACACCTGCTACTATGGTGAGTACGTCATCAACAAGCAAGATAGCCGATACGACGAAAGATTTTGGCTTAAAGACGGCTGAGATGGTTTACCTACATAAAAAATCGTACCCCGATGCATATGATCAGATTCCTTTGCCGCATCAGTACAAGTTGCCGAACTTTATTAAGTTCTCTGGGAGTACGATGTGTCAACTGCAGAACACATTAATAGTTTTTTGATTTAGTGTGGTGAGGCAGTAACAAATGATGTGTTGAAGATTCGTCTGTTTCCACTTTCACTCTCTGGATCGGTCTTGGCATGGTTTTCCTCGTTACCAGCTAACTCCGTCATAACATGGGCTGATCTTGGGAGACAGTTTTGCAAATATTTTTATGCTATAAGACGAAAGAATGAGAATACTAGTTCAGCGATGGTTCACAGACAAGAGAATGGATTGTTTTCAACAGGAGGTAGCCTAAGAGAAACGCCCTCTAGTTTAGGAGAAAAGGGTATAATCGCCGATTCCTTTCTTGTTGGTGTTCTTGATATTGGCAATCAGAGTGTAGAGGAGGAGATTTCTGAAGATGATTCTTCCAAAAAGAGTGAACACAATCAGGGATTGACTCAAGCAGATGATACCAAAGAATTGGTTGATGATTGCTTACTTGGGGGTTAAGGCAAGCTTGGGCAAGAATTTATGTCGGTCGATGAATTGGAAAAAGTTGATATTGGAGATGGTGATAAACCAAGGCCGACATTCATCAGTACCAAATTAAACTTTGAAGACAAGCAATAGTTGATTGATCTGCTCAAAGAATTCAAGGATTGTTTTGCTTGGAAATATTTTGAGATGCCAGGATTAGACCGATCTATCGTCGAACATCGGTTACCTATTAAACCGGGGTATCGACCATATCAGCAAGGTGCCAGGAGATGCAAACCTGAGATTCTGCCTGACATTAAGGCTGAGATTACTAAAATGATTGAAGCTGGATTCATTCAACAGTGCCGATACGCTGAGTGGATATCCAATGTGGTTCCTGTGTACAAGAAAAATGGCAAGCTAAGGTTGTGCATCGACTTTAGGAACCCGAACAGAGCTACGTCGATGGATGAGTATCCCATGCCGGTGGCTGACGTGTTAGTAGATGCTGCTGCAGGGCACAAGATAACCAGCTTCATGGATGGAAATGCGGGCTACAATCAAATATTCATGGCAAAAGAAGACATCCCTAAAACAACATTCAGATGCCCAGGACACGTTGGCTTGTATGAATGGGTTGTTATGACTTTTGGGTTGAAAAACGCCGGCGCTGCATATCGGAGAGCTATGAACTATATATTCCATGATCTCATCGGCAGAATTGTGGAGATATATATTTATGATGTTGTGGTGAAATCAAGGGAATTCCTGGGGCATCTAGCAGATCTGCATAAAACTCTTGAGTGCACTAGGAAGCATGGCTTGAAGATGAATCTGCTCAAGTGTGCATTTGGAGTATCAGCTGTGCAGTTTTTGGGCTTTATGGTTCATGAATGAGGGATTGAAATTGGTTAGAAGTCAATCAGCGCGATCAGCAAAGTGATAGATCCAGAGAATAAGCAGCAACTTCAGTCATTGATCGGTAAAATTAGTTTTATCTGGCGGTTCATATCAAATCTGTCTGGTAAAATACAACCGTTCAGTCCACTGTTGAAGTTGAAGGCCGATCAGAAATTCGTATGGGGGAGTGAGCAAAAGAAGGCTCTTGATGAAATAAAATAGACTTGGTTAACCCACCGGTATTGATCCCACCCCAAAAAGATAAGCCATTTAAATTGTATTTGTCGGCTGAAAAATACGCTATTGGATCGGCCCTTATACATGAATTTGAGGGAAAGGAACGAGTAATCTACTATGCCAGCAGAAGACTTCTGGATGCAGAAACCATATATTCCCCAGTTGAGAGATTGTGCTTGTGCCTGTATTTTTTGTGTACCAAGCTTAGGCATTATTTGTTAACGGCTGAATGTACTGTCGTCTGCAAAGAAGATGTGGTCAAGTATATGCTATCTATGCCAATTCTAAATGGAAGAATTGGGAAATGGATCTTGGCCTTATCGGAGTTTGATCTGCGGTATCAATCGGCCAAAGCAGTCAAAGGGCAGGTTTTGGCTGATTTCGTCACTCATCATTGCGGATCAGAAGTAAAGGTGGTGGAACCTGTTCCATGGACTTTGTTCTTTGATGGATCTGTCTGTGGAAAGGGTGTGGCATCGGCATTATTATTATATCACCTCGGGGGGCAAAATTCAAATTTTCATGGCCGATTTCTATTACGTCGACTAATAATTAGGCTGAATATGAAGTTGTGCTTGAGGGGATTAAGTTATTAAGAGAAGTTAAGGCCGATGCTGTAGAGATATTTGGAGATCCTATGTTGATTGCTAATCAGCTGAATGGGAAGAATGGTTGTAACAATGAAATTTTGAGAGGTTACCTGGAAGAATGTCTCGATCTTCTCAGAGAATTGAAGGCGGTTTCCGTGGAGCATATTCCCACGATGCATAATGAAGAGACCAATAAGTTTGCGCAAAAAGCTTCTAGTTATCAGTCAATTTGTGATGTCGCAAATACAGAATCATCGGCCGATGACTGGAGGGAAGAAATTATTAGATATTTAAATGACTCGTCACAGAAAGTCTCCAGGCAACCGAGAGTCAAGGCTATCAAGTTTGTTCTCCTGGAAGGTAATCTTTATTATAGGACGATTGATGGTGTATTGCTCAAGTGCATTGGTACTAAAGAAGCTAAAATTCTAATGGGAGAAATACATGAGGACGTATGCGGAGCGCATCAATCAGCCTACAAGATGAAGTGGATGATCAGGAGAAATGGGTATTTTTGGCCGACAATTTTGGAAGATTGTTTCAAGTATTATAGAGGATGTCAGAAATTGTCAGAAGTTTAGCGCTATACAAAGGGCCCCAGCACCGGCCATGAATCCTATAATAAAATCATGGCCGTTTAGAGGATGGGGCATAGATATTATCGAACAGATTTATCCATCATCAAGTAAAGGCCATAAATTCATCCTGGTGGCGACTGATTACTTCACCAAGTGGGTTGAAGATATTCCACTGAAGGAGGTAGCATCTAGAAACATGATTAACTTTGTAACAAAGCATATTATCTATCGGTTTGGTGTACCTCAAACTATTACCACTGATCAAGGCTCTATGTTCACTTCGGGGGAGTTTGAAGAGTTCGCTACTAGCATGGGGATCAAACTGTTGAATTCTTCCCCTTATTTTGCTCAAGCCAATGGACAGGCCGAAGCGTACAATAAAGGGATCATCAAGTTGATCAAAATAAAGATCGAGGAGAATCGGAAGAAGTGGCATGTTACTTTGCACGAGGCGCTATGGGCCTATAGGACATGCCATGGGGCGACCAAGGTGTCTCCTTATCAAGTAGTCTATGGGCATGACACTGTTCTTCCTTGGGAATTGAGAACCAGCTCTAGACGTATTGCCTTGCAGAATGAGCTGACGGTGATGAATATAAGAGCCTGGTGATGGATGAGTTGGAAGATTTGGCATGTCATCGACTGAGAGCTCTGGTTAATGTTGAATTAAACAAAAAGCAAGGGTGGCCAGATGGTACGACAAAAAGGTGAAGATTAAAGGATTCAACGAGGGAGAGTTGGTTTGGAAATTGATCCTACCAATAGGGACGAGAGATCAAAAGTTTGGCAAATAGTCCCCTACATGGGAAGTCCCATATTGGATCAGTCAGTGGGTTCCTGGCAACGCATACATTCTGGAAACTTTGGAAGGTGAAAAGTACACTCGAGCTTTGAATGGAAAGTATCTGAAGAGGTATTATCCTAGTATTTGGGTTGATGCCTAGAACAGATTAAGATGTGACATAGCCGATATGAGAAATATCGCCTTGAGCATGAAAGGGAAAAGTATGTTCTGAAAGCCGATTGCAAACAATGGTTAATAGGGTGGATGGCTGATACGATACGTATCGCCCTTAGTGCAAAAACAAAAGGGGCTCCAGCATTCATGAAGAGGAAATATTGTTCGAAAGCAAAAGTTATGTACATTCTATGGGAAATTACATCTCAGTTATCAGAGAAGACCTTGTTCACTACATTCTCGGCATCAACCTCAGCACTGATGATGCCAGCTGCCTCGTCAAGTTCGTCAGCAAGCTCTTCAAGGGCGTCGTGGTTGCCATCTTCAGGAAAAACTAGGTGAAAGCTCCGGAGGTTGTGCCCCAGCTGAGTCTGCACAACAACCAGTGCAGCGGTTGCTCCTTGGTGAAACCCATGGCTGGCGATGTGTCTGGCGCGATTGGGGATATCCTGCAGTCGATCGGTGACCGTGAAACCCCTGGCATTCACTGCAATAGTGGCGATCACTGCGGCTAGATGGAGTTCTTGGAGTTGGGACTCTAGTGCTAGCAAACATATCAGATGGTGAGATTGGTTAGGGAAAGAAAGAATCGTTGAAAGGGGAGATCTTACCAGCAACCCTGGTGTCTACATCAGCAAGAAGAGCGTGGGAGGCAGATGCTTCTCCCTCGGAATTTAGCAGCGCCACCTCGCACGCCTCTAGTACAAGCTCAAGGCGATTGATTTCGCCAAGTTGCCTCGTAGTAGTGGCCACGAGCTTCATTCTTCTCACAGAAGAGTTGGTGAATGAGATCCATGTTTCCATAGCTGGTGGAGTCACCGGAAGAGCTGATTGAGATTGGAAACGGAAAGGGCTGCAGGCCTCGTCATCGCTGGAAGACCAATAAAATACTTAGCCCGCGAGAAGAGAGAACGCAAGGGGAAGCATATTTGTTACCCTCGATGGCGTAGATGAGAAGTTGGAAGCCAATTGGAAGGGCCGTCCCCTACGCGCTTGTGGCCAGCCATAGATCCAATTTGGGAGAGCTAAAAATGGGGGGAAGATGATGACACTGTTCCTGGTATTGGTGAAGAAGATTTGAGTTGCCTAGGATCTCATTTATGGAGGCAAATGAGGGCAAAGATACTGTACCAAAGACGAGGCGTCGATACATTAAGGGGAAAAGAAGAACAAGGGTAGAAACAACATTGGTATGATGATATTGCGGAAAATAATGGGCTGAGCGGAAGTTACACAAAAGTTAGATAATCACTTTGACCGGAATTTTGAAACAAAATACTTTTATTCCAAAATTGGGGGGCATGTGTTAATACCATTTTTTGACACGTGTCTGGCCGATGCAGAGGGAGAACTGATGAATAGAAGTTTGGCCGATGGAGCATCAAAGGCCGATAGGGCAGAGAGCCACTGATGGATGATGTCAGCAAGTTATCTTAGAGATAGAGGGTTAGTTATTTAGAAAGTTTTGTTTTCTTTATTGTCAAGTAATGTCAGTCGTGATCGACCAAGAGTCATAGCCTAGGCTATAAATAGCTGCCCTCGGGCATGTATGAAGGACATCTAATTATCAATACACAAACCATTTTTTCACTTTTTTCTTCTTTTCCTTATCGATGGCTTCGCCTTAGTGGAAGTAGATTTTCTCTTTACGAGTTCTTTCCTGCACGTAGGGCTGCATCGACTTCGATCTCCGGCCTGCTAGTAAGTTCCATGTCGAACGACGCAGATAGGCTCAAGGTTTACGGCGCATCGCTTCTTCCTCTATTCTGTTTCGTTCAAGTTATCGAGCAGATTGGATCTTATTCTGGTCTGTTCACCAAGTTATCGATATCAGCCTGCTTCCTGTTAGATTAATCTGCTTAGTCTAGCTTGTTTCTTGTTGTTATCACCATGTTATCGGTATTTGCTAGATTTGACAGGGTTAGATCTATTTAATCTTGTTTTTATTTAGCTTTTACCACAATTTATCCAACCTAGATCTAAATACCATCGGCCAACGCACAACTTGTCTATTGCACGTCGTTAGGTCGATAGGGTTCGGATCTCGGTGTTGCTTACCAAGGCCTCGCTAACCCATTTAACGCTGCCTGATTGATCTACTGCCATATCGGACTTCTGGCCGATGCCCTTGGCGGAATGATTTGGAATCCCAGTCGATACGTTCTGGGAATTTAATGCTTTCATCTCTCTTATTAATTGTAGGTCAAATTGACTGGCACGCCCTGGACCACCGCGCAGCTGAGTTGGACTCTGCACTGGAGCGAAGCAGAATCTCCCAGGTCCTCGTGTGTGTCAGCTGAAGGCCGATCGCCGGCATTTTGCGTCAACAGACATATTGTTGATCGAAAATGATATTCCAATGTTGGAAGCCACTAAATCTTCACTAGCAAAAGTTTCTCAATGAATAATTTAGGTGAAGAATTTAGGTGAGGCTGCATATAGTTTTAGCATTAAGATCTTTAGAGATAGATCGAAAAGGCTAATTGGATTAAGCCAAGATACATATATTGACAAGGTATTGAAAAGGTTCAATATGCTGGATTCAAAGAAGAGTTTTCTGCCAATGTCACATGGTATTAGTCTCTACAAGAGTCAGTATCCCTCGATACCTGATGAGCAAGAGAAGATGAGTGCGTTTGCATATGCTTCGGCTGTTGGGTCCATCATGTATGTCATGCGTTGTACCCACCCTGATGTAGCCTATGCTCTATGTGTTGCAAGTAGATGCCAGTCAAACCAAGGAGAGGCTCACTAGGTCGCAGCCAAGTACTTTAGAAGAACTAAGGATAAGTTCGTAATCTATGGAGGTGAGGAGGACCTCGTTGTAAATGGTTACACCGATGTTAGCTTCCAACCTGACAGGGATGGATTTAGATTGCAATCTGGTTTTGTGTTCTGCCTCAATGGAGGGGCAGTGAGCTGGAAAAGTTCCAAGCAAGAAACTGTAGCAGATTCCACGATGGAGGCTGTGTACATATCAGCTTCAGAAGCTGCGAAGGAGGCTATTGGGATCCGAAAGTTTGTTTCTGAGTTGGGTGTTGTTCCTGGTGCGTCCAGTCTAGTGTACCTCTATTGTGATAATAGTGGTGCCATTGCACAAGCAAAGGAGCCTAGATCGCACCAAAATTCCAAACACGTGCTGCGGTGATGTCACCTTAATCGTGAGATCATTGATAGAGGTGATGTGAAGATATGCAAGGTGCACACGGATTTAAACATTGCTGATCTGTTGACAAAGGCCCTCTCCAACAGAAGCATGAGGCGCATATGAGTTCCATGGGTATTAGATACTTGCATGGTTGACTCTAGAGTGAGTGGGAGATTATTGTAATCATGTCTAAGTTTGTGTCTTATTCAATAAAGTGTTATTTGTTCCCCAAATGACAATTGTTTATATTGATTAACAAGTACATGAATTGTTTGTGATACTCTCTTGTGTTATTATATTGTTGTTCAAAATGATCCCTAGTTTTACCATTATGAGGAACAACAATGGTTTATATACTATCACATATATTGATTGATGATCATGTTTCACATATCATAGATATGGAGATATCAAATCAATAGTGTCGACACATGTTAGGGAACATGGTGTTGGATTGACCCACTTCGAGACACTGCCGAGGTAGTTGTCTTAAATGTGCCATCAGTTGGTCTCGAGTGGTATACTTGCTAAATCCTTAGACTTGAGATCGCCATTGTTTCTCACCATGCGTAGTGGTGCACTTTGGGACTGTTCCGTAACTGGGTGTCTATAAAGGTAGTCTTGGGTGTATCATGAGACATGGAATGGGATGTGAGAGGATCAAGATGGAATTTTCCCCTCCTAGATAACAGGAGAGATATCTCTGGGCCCCTCGATGCGGTTGGATTAAGAAAGTGCATGGCCATGCCAAAGTGACTAAAGAGTTAGTCATAAATTGTAATCCACTGCAAGATCGAGCTTGACTGGTATCCTGAGGCAAAGGGATTAGTGAATGCGTATACCTAAAGGTTTTGCCGATATGATCTTTATGTGTGCGTGGGAGTCAGTACCACCTGCTAGGTGCCTCTGCTGATTAGTAATGCAAGAATGGTTCTTGCAGCACAACCACTCACACATGAACTTAACGGGTCACACACTTAATGGGTTGGAATGAAACTTGCCTATATGATTGTCTCTAGTGCAAGCGGGAGGTTCTTGGGTTTATGCCCAAGAGGCAATCAGTCGTGGGCCGGATATTGATCCGTGAGGGATTAGAACCCTAGTGGGCTTCCAGTGCGATGGCCCATTAGCGGGGTATTTATAATGAGGGGCGGAGCTATAGGCAGTTTAACCTAACATGCTACAAACCCTAGCTGTCATCGCCTCTCTACTCAACGCAACCCTAGCCGAGCACGCGGTGCTAGCACACCGGTGACCGGCGTTCCCGCCGCGTACGTGTGCACTTCGAGGAGGCGCTGCTACGTTGCCGTGGTGCTGATCGGCGGAACAAGGAGCAGGAGCTGCGATCTGCTTCCTCTTCACCAACGTGCATCTACGTTGGATCAAGTCTACTCCAATGTATCTTTCGTTGCGCTGCGCGTCTAGTGGTAATGATCCATGATCATCCGCTTACATGATATCCTTGTTGAACGTGGTAGCTAGCGTAACGTCCCCGTTTCCTTACAGGCTGCTCCTGTGGCCCTGCGCCGGCTTGCGCTGCCACCGCCCCAACACGCCGCATGGTGCTGCGGCATCTGCACCGCATGCCTCACTAGAAGCACCCTTTGGTGCTAATTTTTCCACGGTGGAAGAATGAGAGAGAGGCTGCAAGAATGTGAGATGCAGAAGGTGTGCTCATGAGGGAGAGAGAAAAAGGAGAGGTGAAAGCGACGCCTATAGATGAGATGCGCTCGTGAGGGAGAGAGAAAAAGGAGAGAGGGGATGGAGAGGGAGAGAATTGCAAGACGAGAGAGAGTGAATGGTAGAGAGAGACATGGTAACATGGGATTAGGTCGCCCGTGACCCACCCCACTTGGCCTAAGTGTTAGAAACGATCTCCGTTAGACCCATTAGTTTCCTTGGATGAATCCCCACCACTGCCTTTACATCAGACGCTAAAGTGTATGAGTGGGCACCGGTCCATGTGCGCATGGAAAACACTCTCCTAGTGTAAGAAATATTTGTTCTCCCAATTTTCTGATCAAGTGACGGTCGAAATTGGTTTGTAATGAGCATCAACAAGGGCCTTAGCCGCATCAAGAAAAGACTTTAGGCCATTAATCCACATCATGGTGCACCAATCGCCGTACATCCATTGTCGGTCCATCTGCAATCATAATTTTTCATTGAGGAACACTGTGAATGAGAAATTTAAGTTAATGGGATAGACTTTCACAATTTTTATTAAGGAACTATAATCAAAGATGGACATCTTCCTTAATATGACAAAACAATATTACTATTACAAAGGACCAAACTCTAAATAAATGCATTCTTTAAAAAATTATAAATATTTATATACATAGGGCATACAAAATTTCAAACATAAAAATGCAACAAAATATTATCATAATGAAGTAGGAAATTACAAGCTATCCAATAAAGTTTATCTACACTACATCCACAAATACAAAATCTCTCTCCATGCCCCCCATCTCCCATTCTAAAAATCCCATAAAAATAACAAATTAGCCATAAATAAAGGTTGAAAGGTAGGATGTGGCAATCTATCCAAAAATAACCTCTAATACATGTATAAATACAAAATCTCTCCATTCTCCCCCTCATTCCAAAAATCGTAAATTTCTCTAGCTTACAAAGCATAACTACTAGCAAACTAACCGTGAATGAAGAGAGGATGGAATTGCCAACCTTTAGAACACTTGGATGGGTGAAATCTTCAAGGAAAACTGGAGAAATCGGCCGGCACTTCCCTTATGGCGCCATGGATGAACAAGGGAGGATGAAGGAAGAAATGAGTTGCTCGGGCTCGGAGAGGAAGAAGTTGGCCGTTATATGTGTCAGACTACTTAGTACGGGCTGAAACTTCCAGCCGATAATAGGTGAGGAAATTAGTACCAGTTGGTGGCTCCGGCCGTACTAAGTTACATCTAGGCAATTTAGGGTGTGTTTGGTTGGGCTTTCCAACTTGCTTTTGCTATTGCAAAAGCCAAAAACCAACTAAAGGGCCCAAAACCCATATATACTTTTACCCAAAGCTAGCTTTTTTTTGTGCAAATCTTCACAGCAGCTCCCCCTACCTTTTCTAGCCGTGAGGGATAACTTTTGCACATAATTACCCACCTTCTACTGATTATGAACATACCCCTTCGTTTCTTTTCTTTCTTTCCCCCACGGAACCCCTCTCTCCCCGCATTAGATTCATCATGAGAATAAAAGAAGAAGCGCTCGGGCCTCGCTCGAGAGCCACTGCCGGCTGTCGTAGGTGCGGGCAGGCCCCACCGCGGGCGAGCCACCGCCAGCCACCGCGGGTGCACGCAAGCTCCGCCGCGGGTGCAGGCGAACTCCGCCGCCGGCCTGCGACACCCCACGCGAGCCATCGCTGCCCCTAGTTCGCCGCGACCCCCCACGTGAGCCGCCGCAGCAGTGAGATCCGCCCCGAGGGTGAGCTCTGCTGCGCACGCATCCTCTGTCAAGGGCGAGCCACCGCGGGCGGGCACTGCCAGCGCGAGCCGCCGTGGCCGCGAACTTCCTCTCGAGGGCGACTGGTGCCGCGCACGTCTGTTCTGCTGAGGGCGAGCCACCGCAGGCGCGCACGGCCGCACGCAAGCCACCGCCCTAGGCCAGCTCTGATGGGAGGAAGAAGATGCTGACGAGTAGGGTCCGTGTTGAATATGTTCCAAATTCAGTCCACATCATTATTGGCCGACTTCTGACGAAGCGAAGCGGAGGCCCGTCACCGGAGGCTGGGGGCCGGAGCGAAGCAGTGTACGGTACATATACCCTGTGTTAGGGTTTCCACTTGGATTAAGCCGCCATACGGCGTTGTAACCCGACTCTTGAAATTAGTGAGAAGTGTTTGCTGGCTGGCGCCCGTGGTTTTTACCTTCCGCATTGGGAGGGTTTTCCACGTTAAATCTTGTGTCTCGCTGTGGTTTGATTTTGCGTTCTTCCTCGTTTGATCGTCGTCATTCACAATAGTCCGCTCGCATATGAGCGTGTAGGTGGAGCATGTGGATGATGAGGTAGCCACGCAGTTGGAGCCAGTTGATGATCATGATAATGAAGTTGCTGATGATGATGCTCATGATGATGTTCAGCACTCAGCTCCTGTTTTCCAGCCAGATGAGGAATTGCCTATTGCTCATCGCGGATCAAAGAGGAGTTGTGGACCTCCAGCTCGCCTTATTGAAGAATGTAATTTGACTTTTTATGCTTTGAGTTGTGCTGAACAGGTGGAGAATACTCATGAGCCAGCAACTTATACTGAAGCTATTGATTGTGATGATCGTGAGAAGTGGATCTCGGCTATGCATGAGGAGATGCAGTCTCTCGAGAAGAATTGCACATGGGAGGTTGTGCCCTTGCCTGAGAAAAAGAAGACCGTTCATTGCAAATGGATCTTCAAGAGAAAGGAGGGTTTATCTCCAAGCGAGCCTCCAAAGTTTAAGGCAAGGTTAGTAGCAAAAGGCTATAGTTAAATTCCGGGTGTTGACTATAATGATGTTTTCTCTCCAGTGGTAAAGCACAGTTCTATTCATACTTTCTTCAGTATCGTTGCTTCACATGATCTTGAGCTTGAGCAGTTAGATGTGAAGACTGCGTTTTTGCATGGAGAGCTTGAGGAGGATATATATATGGACCAGCCGGAAGGGTTCATAGTGCCTGGCAAGGAGAAATTTGTTTGCAAATTGAAGAGGTGCTTGTATGGTTTGAAGTAGTCCCCTCGTCAGTGGAATAAAAGGTTTGATTCATTAATGCTGTCGCACAATTTTAAGAGGTCAAAATTTGATAGCTGTGTTTACATTAAGCATGTTAATGGATCACCTATATATTTGCTGTTGTATGTTGATGATATGCTGATTGTTGCCAAGAGCAAATTTGAAATCACTAAATTGAAGAAATTGTTGAGTAGTGAATTTGATATGAAGGATCTTGGTGCTGTTAAGAAAATACTCGGTATGGAAATTACTAGAGACAGAAAATCTGGTTTGTTGTTTCTTAGTCAGCAAAATTATATTAAGAAAGTTCTTCAGCGTTTCAACATGCACAATGCAAAGTCAGTTAGTACTCCTATTGCACCTCACTTTAAATTGTCAGCTGCTCAGTGTCCTAGTTCAGATCAAGATATTGAATACATGTCAAAAGTTCCTTATTCTAGTGCTGTTGGGTCTTTGATGTATGCCATGGTTTGCTCTCGCCCAGATTTAGCTTATGCTATGAGTTTGGTTAGTAGATACATGTCTAATCCTGGTAAAGAACATTGGAGGGCAGTTCAATGGATTTTCAGGTATCTTAAAGGCACAGCAGATTCTTGTTTGAAGTTTGGAAGGACTGATAAGGGACTTATGGGTTATGTGGATTCAGATTATGCTACTGATTTGGACAGGAGGAGATCTCTCACTGGTTATGTGTTCACTATTGGCAGTTGTGCTGTGAGTTGGAGGGATACTTTGCAGTCTGTTGTTGCTTTGTCTACTACTGAAGCAGAGTACATGGCTGTTTGTGAAGCATGCAAGGAATTGATTTGGCTGAAAGGTTTGTATGCTGAGCTGTGTGGAGTTGATTCTTGCATTAATTTGTACTGTGACAGTCAAAGTGCCATTTACCTTACCAAAGATCAGATGTTTCATGAGAGAACAAAACATATTGACATCAAGTATCATTTTGTTCGTGATGTGATCGAGGAAGGTAAGCTAAAGGTATGCAAGATTAGTAGTCATGATAATCCTGCTGATATGATGACAAAGCCAGTTCCTGTTGCTAAGTTTGAGCTTTGCTCAAGCTTAGTTGGCTTGATGGATTAGCCCAAGAGGCTATTTGGCGCCAGCAGTTTTTGTTTCTTTGTTATGTTCAGGATAAAGGTGTTGATTTATGCTACAAGATGAATTTGTCGCAAGGTGGAGTTTGTTGAATATGTTCCAAATTCAGTCCACATCATTATTGGCCGACTTCTAACGAAGCGAAGCGGAGGCCCGTCGCTGGAGGCTTGGGCCAGAGCGAAGCGGTGTACGGTACATATACCCTGTGTTAGGGTTTCCACTTGGATTAAGCCGCCATACGGCGTTGTAACCCGACTCTTGAAATTATTGAGAAGTGTTTGCTGGCTGGCACCCGTGGTTTTTACCTTCCGCATTGGGAGGGTTTTCCACGTTAAATCTTGTGTCTCGCTGTGGTTTTATTTTGCGTTCTTCCTCGTTTGATCGTCGTCATTCACAACAGTCCGCTCGCCCGTGTACCGCTAAGAGGAAGAAGATGCTGACGAGTGGGGTCCGCTCGTCTGTGAGAGAGTGAGAGAGTTGAGTGGGTTGGACTGTGAATGATATGTGGGTTCCACTAGTAAGTGTTTCCAAAAAGCCACACCTGTTTCACCAAACGGCTTTTAGCTTTCTCACGGCCCACAACCTACAGCAGCTTCTTCATAGCCCATAGCTCGCAGCTACTTTTTCAAAAATCACAGCTCAACCAAGCACATCCTTAGTACCGGTTGGATCCACCGACCGGTACTAAATTCTCTCCGGGGAATCTAGGCATTGCCGGTGGCGTTGATTTAGTAACGGCTGGTGTATTCCGATACTAAATGGCTCCATGGGGCACTGTTTTTTCTAGCCCGGTACTAACTGAACACGTTAGTACCGGCCCAAATTGCAGCCGGCACTAATGCCAGCGACGAATGCTCCGTTTTCTGGCAATATATATAATAACTCGATTGAAACAATACATATCCATTAAACATCATGTGTAAACATGAAATTGACACAAAATAATACTGATGAACTGTTAGGATTAGGATTCTAGCTAGGTAGGATTGTTGTTTATATTTGTTTTAGTATTTATATCATATAAAATATAATTAATAAATTATTTGACTCATATGCAGGGTAATCCTCGGATACATGAACACATGCCTCAGTTACATATGGGGCCAGTCTATGGAACTCATAAATTCACGATTCAATAACTGGACGTTCTTGACGGGGCTGGATATCAAGCCGGATCGGCTCGGCTCAGTCTGGCTCGTTAGAATAATGAGATAGCTTGGCTCGGCTCGGCTCGGCTCATTATCCCAACGAGCCAAAAGTCCAACTCGGCTCGGCTCGTTGGCCAGCTCAAGTTGGCTTGTTTCTTTCACCAAATGGATTCATTCCATCCGTACTCAACGCGAATCGAACATTCCTCGAATCTGTTCCAAATTCCAGATAGTACTTCTTATCGAATTTCTTCCACTGCCGAGCATCAGTTGGATGTCGGAGCTTTCCGTCACCCTTCTTGCGCTTATCTGAGTCCCACTATTGCATCAATTCAGCATCCTTTGGGTTTGAGAATAAACGTCTCAAGCGATCGGAAACTGGGAGGTACCACATAACCATGGCAGGAATGATGAGGATATCACCATGATGGACATGCATGAGCCGGCTCATCAACGAGCTACAAGTCGTCGCCAATTTGGACTGCGAGTTCGGTTCGGATTCAGCCGACAGCCCTGCACCGAAACGGAGATATCTCCCTCATACGGTGTCCAAATGATGTGATCTTGGATGCGTTGGAAAGCTGACGATGAGATGCTTCTTTTGGTTCTGGTCCTAGCTCCAGAAGATTCGTGGATCACTCTGTGTGACCACGACAGGATGCTGTGTTACCTGTTTTGGGCCTTTTCAGGCTTTGTATCATGTCGGGCCTTAAGCCCATGTTGTGGGCGCCCCCCTGGTCGCCCCAACCCTAGGACGCTCCCTTTGCTGTCATAAACTCATTAGCCGCTGCACATTAGGTTTCGGGTTTTGTTTAGTCTAGTTTTCCATTGAGAAACAGATCTTGTTCATTTTAACTGTAACGTCGAGTCCTTTTGCTGTGAATTCAGGGCCCCTGTTCTTGTTCTTCACCACTGTGGCGATTGGTCCTTTTGTGATTCAAACTCGAACCCCATCTCATGATTTGCTTCATACACATCTGCAATTTCAGATTGCGTGTTTACCCTCTCTTGCTAGTGTTCTTCGATTCGCTTGCAGGATAGCCTTCTCGGCGAGGTCAATCAAGTTGTGCTTGGTTGATAACCAAGGAGCAGCGGTGTAATGGTTGCAGGACTTCGAATCGTGTCTGATTAGAAGCTCGGATCGCCAACATCGAGTCTCCACCAATCGAATCTACCAATACCTATCGGAAGATCGGGCCAGTGCTACATCGAGTGGTATTAGGATTCAGGTTTACCGTGAGGTATAACTTCGTGTTCCCTTTTGGATTCATCTCGTGTCTTTACCTACAGTCCACAAAAAGCCAAAAAAATCACACTTTCCACTGTCCTATCACCCCTTTAGCCTTGCAATTTCATTTCAGTTTTGCTTTGTTCAATTTGTGTCTGTGGTCGAGTCTTGTTGCTGGTTTAGGTCGTGATCGTCGTCGTAGTGTCAATCGCCCATCGCTCTTTGTTTGTTTCCGCCGCTACCCCATCCACTTTAGCCATACAACAAGTCGAGCCACTACATTACTTGACTTGCCCCTCGAGCCGCCTTGTGTGCACTCTCGCCGCGCCAACCCTAGATAGGTTGCAAGCCGCTTTGATCGCCTTTGCAGAGCATACCTGATCCTTGTTTCATCTGGCGAATACCTTTTGCTTGCTGCATACTAGGAAAGATTGTGCCCTTGGTTTCAATGCTAAGAGGCCTTGCTCAGCTGTGTTTGGGTAGGGAAGGTTTGCCCTAACCACCGCCGTAGTTTCTGCCGAGTTGTGCCTTCTAAAAACCATAACTTGAGGTACCTTCAGTAAAATAGGTATAACCTTTCGCTCGGTGCTCCGTTTTGGCTCAATTTTTTACTGCAGATTCGTGACTCCATTTGGGCCATACCCAAACTGTACTGTACGATTTGGATTCTCAAAAAATTCAAAAAAAATAGGGAAGATAAAGAAAAAAAATCATTCAATTTGAATTCAGGTTTTCAAAGAATGTTTTTGTTTTTCTGTAGACCACATCTGACCTCTGTTTCAGGTCCCAATTTTTGTGGTTCCATCTCTTGTGATCCTTGTTCAGAGAAAAATAAAAAAATAGTGCAGAAATAAAAAAATCTTGATTCCTACTAGTGCCTTTTGGAAACTCAGAGGAAAATCAGGAAAAAGATAAATCCCTTTGACAGAGTTGTTGTGTGCCTGTTCTTTGAGCTCTTTCCAACGTTCTTGTTCAAACTTGCTCTGCTACGCCTAGGGACACCTCTTAGCCAGCAACTGTGACTAGTACTTTGGATACTTACTGAACTTTGCTAATCTGTTGCGATTATTGGTAATCCCTTGCTACCATATTGTGCTTGTCTAAGCTCCACATATACTTTTGATCAGCATAGATTCTTCTTGCAACTGTTACACTCAAGCTTACAAAAGATTGTACCCCTGCTAGGCTTTGGTAAGAGCACTTGCAAGACGGTGGTAACCCGTTTGAGATTTTGCACTCCACTTTCACCACAACCAGATAGTTGTTCGTGATAGGGATAATACCTTTGTGTTATCTTTTTCTATTTTTTAACCATATCAGGATCAGGGAAAGAAGCGGAGTGCCCTTCGGACTTCAATGAGTGTGTGTCCAAGGATGAGCTTACAAGGCATCTTGATGACCAGCGCACCAACATCACCAAGAAGTTTGATGATATGATGAAGACTATTAACACTTTGGTCACCTGGATTGAACATGTTGAACAACGACTGCCTCCAATTTAGGAAGATGAGGACGATGATGTTGATGCTGATGCTGATCGTCTTCGGCGCAATCGTCGAGGTATGGGAGGTAATCATAATCGTGGTAATAATAATGATCCTTTTGGTAAAGCTAAGTTTACCATGATTCCTTTTGCTGGTACTGCTGATCCAGAGGCTTATTTAGATTGGGAACTTGCTGTTGAACAAAAGTTTAATTCTCAATTAGTTCCTGCTGAGCATAGAGTTAGACTTGATACTAGCGAGTTTACTAGTTTGGTGGAATGATCCTTTAAAACAATGCCAATGCTCTACCTCAAACATGGAATACTTTAAAACAATGTATGAAATCTCGTTTTGTTCCTCCTTATTATCAATGTGATTTGCGTTTAAAGTTGCAAACTTTAAAACAGGGAGATAAGAGGGTTGACGAATATTATCAGGAGCTAATCATTAGTTTAGCACGTTGTAACATACATGAGGATGATGACAATCTTTGTGCTAGATTTTTTGGTGGTTTGCAGCGTGACATACATGATATACCTGATTATAAAGATTGGACCAGGTTCAGCCAATTGTATCATCTTGCTCTCAAGGCTAAACGAGAAGTGCAGGGACGACAACATCAATAGGCTTTCAGATCCACCACTGCAAGATCCTTTCCGCCACGCTTGAACGTCGACAAGCCCAAGGCGCCTATTGCTACGCCACCAGCGACAACGCCGCCTGCTGCTGCTGCCGCTACTACACCTACTTCCGAGGTGAGTAATGTGTCTTCTGTGCAGCCCCAAGAACAGAACAAGGTTGTTTCCACTAGTTCTTCATTGAGCCGCTCCATCAACATTGTGTGCCGCCGCTGCAAGGGCATGGGATACGTCATGAAGGATTGCCCAAGTCGCCGTGCATTCATTGCTACTAATGATGGAGGGTATGTAAGTGCCAGTGATGTTGAGGATGATTTGGCTCTTGTTGTTGACCATAGTGCAGATTTGGAGAGCGAAGAAGAAGAGGCCATTGATCCTATGGCTGCTGCCGCGGGTTACAAGTCTATTCTTGTGCAGCGTGTGTTGAGTACACAAATTGAGCACGAGCCGAAGAAGCTACAACGCCACAACTTGTTCAACATGTTTCTCGTTGTCAAGGATTGTCGTGTTCGTACAATAATTGATAGTGGGAGTTGCAACAACTTGGTAAGTTCAGATTTGGTCAAGAAGCTTGGTTTGCCTACGCGTGCTCATAGGCAACCTTATCATCTTGAATGGCTCAACAATAGTGGTAAGGCAAAGGTAACTCGATCAGCAAGAATACACTTTTTCATTGGGTCACATCATGATTATGCTGATTTTGATGTTGTACCTATGCAAGCATGCTTGCTTTTATTAGGTCTTTCGTGGGAATATGATACTGATGCTTTACACCATGGTAGAAATAATACATATACTTTGATGCATAAGGGAAAGAAAATTGTTTTGCTTCCTTTAACACCTGCTGAAATTATTAAACATGACAAAAAGCTTGCTGAAATTTGTAAGAATGATGATACTTTAGACACTCCTAGCGATCCATCCAAAGAAATTAAGTTAAAGAGAGGTGCTTTACTTGGTCAAACATCTCTGAATGCTGCAGATTATGTTGATGGTTCACCATATCGTACTATACTTTGCAAACATACATTGATCTCACATGATGATAATACTATATCTAGCAATTTGCGTCCTGCTGTTCCTAACCTTTTGCAGGAGTTTGATGATGGGATGGAGTCGGGGACGACTCCAATTCAAGAAGGGGAGGATGATGAGGATATCGCCATGCTGGACATGCACGAGCGGCCTCATCAACGAGCTACAAGTCGTCGCCAACATGGACTGCGAGTTCGGTTCGGATTCAGCCGACAGCCATGCACCGAAACAGCGATATCTCCTACATACGGTGTCCAAATGAGGTGATCTTGGATGCTTTAGAAAGCCGACGATGAGACGCTTCTTTTGGTTCTTGTGCCAGCTCCAGAAGGTTCGTGGATAATTCTGTGTGACCACGACAAGGTGCTGCGTCACCTGTTTTGGGCCTTTTCAGGCTTTGTATCGTGTCGAGCCTTAAGCCCATGTTGTGGGCGCCCCCCCTGGTCGCCCCCAACCCTAGGACACCCCCTTTGCTATAAACTCAGTAGCCGCCGCACATTAGGTTTCGGATTTTGTTTAGTCTAGTTTTCCATTGAGAAACAGATCTTGTTCATTGTAACTGTAACGTCGAGTCCTTTTGCTGTGAATTCAGGGCCCCTGTTCTTGTTCTTTACCACCATGGCGATTGGTCCTTTTGTGATTCGAACTCGAACCCTATCTCGTGATTTGCTTCATACACATCTGCAATTTCAGATTGCGTGTTTACCCTCTCTTGCTAGTGTTCTTCGATTCGCTTGTAGGATAGCCTTCTCGGCGAGGTCAATCAAGTTGTGCTTGGTTGATAACCAAGGAGTAGCGGTGTAATGGTTGCAGGACCTCGAATCGTGTCTGATTAGAAGTCCGGATCGCCAACGTCGAGTCTCCACCAATCAAATCTACCAATACCCATCTGAAGATCGGGCCAGTGCTACATCAAGGAATTCTACCCTGCTTCTCAGAAATGCTTAAAGTAGCGATGTCGTCTTGTTCAACAGAGGCAACACCCTTCCCTTTCCATTTATTCCCTCCGAATGGACCTTGATTGTCGCCACCACAGTAACCGGCATTATTTTTGTACCGACTTGCAGTACATACAGGGCATTTATCCAAGTCTTTGAAAGTATCCCCACGATACAAAATACAATGATTTGGACATGCATAAATTCTTTCCACACCCATCGTCAACGGGCTGACAAGCTTCTTTGCTCGGTATGTGTTGGCTGGCACTTTATTTGGATTTGGAAGCAACCAAGCCAAGATATGTAGCAGGTCGTTGAAACTACCATCTGACCAACCATGCTTAGCCTTTAGAGTCAACAGCTCAAGTATGAAACGAAGTACGGTCTAGTGTTTCGGGTATCCCTTCGGTCGCTCATATATATTTTCCTTTGCTGATTTTCGCACCGTCTCAAAGTTTGCTAACCCTCTAGCACTACCAACCAATAGCTCCGCTTTGGTGTGGCGCAACAGCTAGCTGAGAAAATCACCGTCGTCAAGTTCATCACCACTACTATCACCATCGATGGGACCGTCGACATCGTCATCCTGTAATCCACCAACCCCATCATCATCAGCAACCCCATCATCATCTCGACCACCATCATAATAAGAATGAAACATTCTGTGATACTCCTCGTCTTGTATGATGTCATCCAGTGGATTAGTCGTTTGAGGGGGAGCATCCATCTCACCATGTTTCATCCGGATCGTGTAGCCTTTAATAAAACCACTCACCATCACATGCGATCTGATTGTAGTTGGGTCGCTAAATACTCTCAAATTCTTGCAGGCATTGCATGGGCAATGCATCAACCGTGTCTTCTTATTTCTTGCATGCTTCTCCGCAACTTGAATGAATTTATAGAGCTCTCCACGAAAATAGGCGTCTGTCCTTTTTGCATTGTACATACATGTCCTATCCATCTCTAAACAGCAACAAATAAATATGTTCTTGTATATATGTATAGGTGTTGGAAAAAGTCAATTTAACTAATACTAAATAAAAAAATCAAAACCAAACATATTATTATACCACTAAATCTTGGGGAAAAAAATTATCAAGCATGTGTGTAAAGATAGAAAAAAATTAAATCAAATTATTTTCTTGAAAGAAATAGAGTCCTAAATTAAATTCATATAAATAAATACTTACTTATCTATATATAGGTGTTGGAAAAAGTAAATTTAACTAATACTAATTAAAAAAAATCAATTTCCAACCTATTATTGTACAACCAAAGACCGGGGAAAAAAATCTAACATGCATGTGTGTAAAGAAATGGAGCCCTTAATTGATAGGCGTGAAAAAAAGTAAATTTAAATTGTACTAAATAAAAATAGTAGAAAATTTAACATATTCTTTTACAACAAAATATTGGGAAAAAAAAATCTAACATGCATCTTTGAAAAAGAAGGAAAGAAACAAATTTTCTTCTCTCTGCTCCATAGATCTTGGGTATTATTTACTTAAGAATGAGTGTAAAACATATAGATCCAGTCCAAATAAGTATATAATCTTGTTCTCCTACTAAAATAGCACAACTTCATCCAAAAATTTGAGCTAAATGCGTCTCAAATGACTAATCCACACCATGGAGATCTAGATCTAGTTAGAGGCAAAGAGAGGTCCATTTGAGCCACAAATCTAACAAAAGAGCTTAGAAGTGACAAGGAATTAGCGTCAACTTACCTCCTACAGCCCCCAACTCATAGGAAATCAAGTTGAAAACCTCCCCCTTCTTTTTTTCTTTTTTTTGGATGTCGGGGGAGCTCCTCTCCCAAGCAAACAATTGGGGGTCGGGAGGAGGAAGAAGGTGCCCAAATTTTTATACATATTTTTAGGGGCGGGTAGGGGGTGAGCCGCCCCAAAAAATTTCATTTGTAGGGGTGGCTCATCTCAGCCGCCCCCAAAAATGATCGCATTTACAGGGGGCGGTTGGGGGATGAGCCGCCCCTACAAATGACATTTTTAGGGGTGGCTCACCCCCCAGCTGTGGCAGAACCACCTGAATTAATCCGGCTCAAGTGCGCTAACCATCACCACGAGGGCAATCAGGGCTAACTCGCACTTCAAATGGAGTAATCCATAGGTCTGTCGGGTAACCTCCCGATACAACCACGGGTTTGCCGATCGAAACAACACATACAAAGTACTCACACGAAGGTGAGCCCAGAGAATACAACATTCCACAAATTTTACATTACAGAGTTCTACATAAACTTAGTATTACAGACCAAGTTCGAATTCGTAAAACAAGTACTTCAGAGTTTAAAAGTAAACGAGTTCTTCAGAGTTCATTGCAGCGGAAAAACAATGATACATGATGTCTCGATGAAGCCCATACGAGACATCACTCGGCATGTCTCGACGACCACGGCACACGGCAAAGCAACCAAAAAACCAATTCTGCCCTTCAAACTTTTTTTCCACTCCGCCTACATTGGTTGGTACTTCATGTTCCAATTTCGTACATTTCTCGATATGTTTTTTATATTTAACAAATTTATTACATTCAAACGATTTTTTTCGTATAAGTCACATTTAAAATGCAAGTGCATGAAATAATAGAATAAAGTGAGTGGAAAAATGATATTCATGATATTGAGTCCAGTGTAAGGCCTTATCTGGTAGTTGAAACGAAATTTCAAAAATCGCGTTCACGAAACATTACCACCAACGTGGGGCCAAATAGGGCTTAAATTCTATAAAATTCAAATGAAGTCTGAAAATCATGAAATTTGTCAATATCTCATGCTATCATAAGTGGAATCTGTGGTAAAAATTTGAGTAGATTTCGGACATTTTGTCACATATGATGCTTACAAACTGAAGCTTCCCCGAAGAAGATCCGTAGAGAAGAGAAGAGTGTGGTTAGGTTTGTAGGCGCAATAACGTTCGAATTTGAGTTTGACTTCAAAACTTATTCTATAGGCAATAGACAACATATGTTGCTTAATGTCAAATTTTGGTGTTTTTTCGGATCTGTTTGATAATTTTAATGTATTAACTGCAATTATACCATTTTAATTGACATAAATTGAATTTGACCTATAAGTACATGAAATAATAGAATAGAGTGAGTGCAAAAATTATATTCATGTTATTGAGTCCGGTGTAAGGCCTTATCTTGGTTTTCGAAAGAAATTTTGAACATCGTGTTCATGAAATAATGCGAATGGAATTTTTGTATGCATAAAATATTGGAATGAGGCTTTCCCCTGTGCTTGAAGCAGGCACACGACAAACAACATTTTTGCCGTGTGCCTGGAGTCTGGCACAGGGCAAAGTCATTATTTTGATTTAGCCACCGCCGGTGCCCTCACTCACAACACACACTCACTCACTCACACACTCACCGCGCCACCGCCGACCTCCCACCCCCAGCCCTCGCCACTCGCCTTCCCACGCCCGCGCCGCCCGCCGATGCCCGCGCCGTTGGTGTTTTACTGCCAAGCCCACCGAGGGATACCCTCGAGGTGGTAGGTTGTAGGTAGGGTGTCGCCGAGATCAGAAACGTGAAGGTTCAAGAAACACAAAGTTTAGACAAATTCGGGCCACCGAGAGCGTAATACCCTATGAACTGTGTGGTTTGTATTGCCTTAGAGGTTATGAGAAGTTTTGGAGGGGTCCCTACCCGCCCTTATATAGTCTGGGGGATAGGGTTACATGGAAGTCCTAGTCGGGAACGGTCTGAGAAGTCCTACCCGAGTACGTTGTCGGGTAGTTTTCTTACGTCCGACTAGTCCTAGCCCTATACGACTAGTTACAATGAGGATAAGGTATGGCCCATTCGTGATCGCTTACTACAAGAATATGTACACCAAGTGAGCAGTCCTACTGCCTCGAGTCTGACACGCCCACCCCCGGCCACGCGCCGCACACGCCCGCCCGCACCCGGCCACCTCCGGCCGCCCCGCGCCACACGCCGTGAGGAGGAGGGGGGAAGGAGGAGAGGAGGGGGAGGAGGCACTTTCCGGCTACCCGCCCGCCCACCCCCGGCCACCCGCCCACCCCCGGCCGCCCCGCACCCGCCCACCTCGGTCGCCCCGCGCCGCGCGCCGTGAGGAGGAGGAGGAGGAGGAGGAGGAGGAGGAGGAGGGGAAGGGAGAGGAGGCCCATGCCACACTCGCCGCTGGAGAAGGAGGAGGAGGAGAGGAGAAAGAGGCCGCGCCGCCCCTCTTCTCACTGACGGAGAAGGAGGAGGAGGAGTAGGAGTAGGAGGCCGCGCCGCCATTGCCCCGGAGGACTCATCGGCCCCCGTCTCACAACCATCGAGTTACGAGGGGAGCACATGAAAATGCCCCTCTTTCCGTATCATGTCCTTAGTTCACGTAACCTAGGCGTCTTCCGTTCGAAAGAGATACGGTAGGAAATATGCAGATCTTTGCATATGTACGGCCATATCTGTTTTGAATTGTCCATATTTTTTGGAAAACCTAAGGATGTGTAGATGGGTTTAGTTTTCATGGTCTGCTCCGATCCAAGATAGAATTTCAGCATCACCCCTATCGTTCTTCGGATACACAATCTCCTTACCAGGACGTGTATTTGGAGAATAGCGGGGAGGTGCTGCCGAAATTCTGTTTCGAATCGGAACAGACCATGAAAACTAAACCCATCTACACATCCTCGGGTGGGATTAGGACCTATCTTCACCTATTAGAGCATGATAGACATAGTGCAGATGCAATTGATTTTTATATCACTCACTCATATGGTAAAGGATGGATGACCGTGAGTGGATGTACACGGGCTGGCTGGGTAAGTGTGACTGGACCAATGAATTCATTCACAAGGTTGCATATTTCTTTAAAAAGGCATTTGACAAAGTACAGAGTAAAGCACTATGTCCCTGCAGCAAGTGCGCAAACAAGATACTTCAATCACAGTTCAAGATGGGTAAACATATTTGCACCAATGGGTTTGTGGCAAACTATACCTGGTGGATCTGCCATGGTGAAGCCCATCGTGGGAGAGACGAGGTTGTGAGACAACGCATCGAGGATTATGATGCTGATGTCGGGTGCGGAGACATGTTAGATGACTTTCATCAAGCACACTTCGATGAAGGACCTAGTCATGTTAGGGATGATCCGCCAGAGGCAACCGCAAAGGCCTATTATGACATGTTGTCTTCGACACAAAAACCATTTCGTGAGCATACCGATGTTTCCCAATTGGATGCCATCGGATGCATAATGGCCCTAATGTCTTAGCTTGGCATCAGTCGAGACGGCTTTGATAATATGCTGAAAGTTTTTGGCACCCTGCTTCCGGGTGGTCACAATCTGCCACGCAACATGTATGAGGCACAGAAACTCCTTCGTGCACTTAAGATGCCATACAAGCAGATACATGCTTGTACGAAGGGATGCATCTCGTTTAGGAAAGACCATGCGGATGCAAAGTACTGTCCTAAATGTAAATCCTCTAGGTACCTGGAGGTGGACTCTGGTGATGGTCATATGACGCAGCTTGAAACCCCGTGAAACTCCTATAGTACCTTTTGTTCATACCGAGGATCCAACGGCTTTACATGACCGAGGAATCCGCGAAACAGATGACATGGCACAAAGAAGGCAAACCATACCGTCTTGAGAATATGGTACATCCAGTCGATGCTGAAGCATGGAGACATTTTGACGGGTTTCATCATGAGGAAGATGAGGAGGCTCGTAATGTACGTGTTGCGCTAGCAACAGATGGGTTCAATCCTTATGGAATGATGGCTGCCCCCATACACTTGTTGGCCCATGTTCGTTATCCCCATCAATGTCCCTCCCGACGTCATCTGTCGTTGATAATTCCTGGATACTCGGAGGATAATATGAGTGTGTACATGGAGCCTCTAATAAATGATTTGCTCCATGCTTGGGAGGAAGAGGTATGGACATACGACCGAGCTACAAAGACAAACCTCAAAATGCGAGTGTGGTACATGTACTCACTGCATGACTTGCCGGCGTATGGGCTATTCTGCGTCTGGTGTGTCTATGGGATGTTCCTATGCCCAGTATGCAAGGTAGCTCTCAAGTTCCTCGGGTTGACGAAGGGTGGCAAGTATTCTTCATTCAACAAACACCGACAATTCCTCCCTATTGACCATCCATTCATACGAGACATCAAGAACTTTACAAAAGGTGTCGTGGTTGAAGACCCCCCACCGCAGATGTTGACAGGTGTCGCGGTTTGTGCGCAGTTAGACGCTCTTAGGGTCAACAAAGAAGGTGGTACTAGAAGCATGAAAGGAGGGAAGTACTAGAATGGTTTCAAACTTTAATGTTTCCAGATGGGTATGCTGCGAATCTGAGGAGGGGGGGGGGTAAAATTAGCTACTATGCGAATCAATGGGCTCAAGAGTCATGACTACCACATATGAATTGAGCGGCTTCTTCCAGTGACGGTTCGAGGCTATCTCTCTGACCATGTGTGGCTAGTGCTGGCAGAGTTAAGCAATTTCTTCTGCGTCCTTGGTGCTAAGGAGTTATCTCGAACTGTGGTTGCAGAAATGGAAAAATTGGCTCCTGTTTTGCTTCGTAAGTTGGAGAAGATCTTTCCACCCGACGTTTTCAATCCGATGCAGCATATGATTTTGCGCCTCCCGTATGAGGCACGAATGGGGGGCCGGTGCAGGGCCGTTGGTGCTATTCAATTGAGAGACAACAAAAGGTTCTTCTAGCCAAATGTAAAAACAAATGCAAAATTGAAGCTTCGATTGCAGAGGCATCCTGTACTGAGGAGGTGTCAAACTTCACAACAAAATAGAAAATACTATGTTGTCACCCTTCCTAACGTGCATAATCCACCCCCTCATTACAATGCCAACAAAGATGAACTGAACCTCAGCCTCTTCAGAGGGCAACTTGGAAGTGCAAGTGGTGCGACTCCTAAGACCTTGCAACATGAAGAGTTGCGCACTATCATGATATATGTGTTGACCAACGTTTCCGAAATGGAGCCATACATTCAGTAAGTTCTCAACAAACTAGTTCTCGATTATTGCGCACTATCACTATTCTGCATCCAACAAACTAGTTCTCATTTGTACAAAGAATTTACTCATCAATTTTGGCGGGGAAATAGGGAAGCGACCCCGTAGCAAGTTGACACCCTTCTTAAAAAGGGTGCCGGGCCGTGGATCGCCAGATTTCATTTCTTGGTTCAAACAAAAGGTACGGTCATTCTGGAGCTCGTACTTTTTCTTTGATATTACAAGTTCCTCGTACATGCGAATAATATAACGAACTATCATGCTTCTACCTGCAGGGCCAAAACGATGTGTCTATGAGTCTTGAGTTGAGATAGGTTGCCAATGGTTGTGCTTATAGGGTCATGTCATACTCCGGCTATGACGTGAATGGATATCGCTTTCACACAAAAAGCCATCAGCAGAGTCGGCCCAATCGAAGAACCACAAATACTAGAGTTTGTACGACAGCCCATGATAGGGCCATGTTTGGGTCGAGTATTATGGAAGAATTGAAGAAATATACTAACTCACGTTTCATGGTTGCAAACCTCTTAAGCCTGTCATATTCAAATGCCCGTGCAAAACCGACGAATGTCTTAAGGGTTGGGACGTTGTGTACAAGGTATCGCCACACGGTAAACTACCTGTCCCAAACAATGAAGATTATAATATAGACCCAAACACATATGACGGAGAGTTCTTTCAAGAAGATGGGCTACAAGGGCGTTTTGAGATAGACTTAACTGGAGCGATCGGAATGGAAGTAGACGTTGATGAAACAGTTGATGACGAGGACGCTGGAGATGAGGTTCATAACGCGAAGGACTTAAAATTACTTGAGCGATTACAATTAGAGCTTGATGACGATGACATTCCTCCTTTGGAGCTGCCCACGCGCTGTCTGCTCGTGCTATCACCGTCCCCACGTCGTTCCTTGCTTTGTTTTTGCCGTGTGCTAGAAAAAATACACGGTAAAGGTGTTTGCCGTGTGCCCAATAAAAGGTACATGGCAAAGCCCTCTTTGCCGTCAAGCAGGCTGTCGTCGGGACTTTGCTGTGGGCAGCGCACGGCAAAACTTTGCCGTGTGTATTATGGGTTTTGCCGACTACCATATTCCGGTAGTGGATGCATACTGTATGCGTTGTTGGTCAGGATTTGAGGATTAGCGTTGTCACATCACATGCTTGGTGAATGTACGGCGGAGACAGAGAGGCCCAACATGAATTATTAAAAATCTAATCAAACTTCCACATGAAAAACACGACAAACCAAATGTCAGAAAGCATGCGTAGAAATTCATGCAGAACTGGCTGCAAGATTTTTGGTCTTCCCGCCTCAGCAATCCACATGTCCCTGTCACGCGAGGAGAATGAGTGGCGGAGACAAGGAGACCCAACAAATGAGTTCCAGCTTCGCCCTCGTCATTCGTCAAAAAGGCACGCATAATAAAAATACTGCAGAACTGACTTCAAGTCCCTGCTGTCACGATAGCTGTACTAGATTGACTTTCCCAACATCAACCTGATGACTGACTTCAATCTAACAGACTACATGCATTTGTCGTTAAGGACTGACAATGACCGAGGTATTTGAAAATAATGCACGATTGGAACTGAGAACATGGATCCAGAACTAGTAAAATTTCTATCTATTATAGATGAAACTCTTGATGGAGGTGAGGGACATCTTAGGAGATGGGAATCCAAGAACTGGAGAGCGTTTAGTAGTTAGGTTGCTGTCCGTGAGCAAACATCAGCTGATGGCCCTATTCGATCTTATAATCTCGTTAACTTTCAGTGTAGTAGCAGTCAAGAAGTTCTAGACTGTAGTCCATATAAAACTCTATCCTGTAGCTTCTATCTTGGAAAACATGCCACAGAACATAACCATCAAGCTTCCAGAACAGAAGATGTCGATAATAAGTCAAACGTCAAAAAACATGTCGGGAAGAATGCATAACAGGCCGAAGATTCTTCACTGTCACCGTGTCTTTGAAGTAACTCTAGGTAAACGGGTAGGCTACTCTACTGCATTCACCAGGGAAACTTTCGAGTAAGAGGGGTTATGAATCATTACTACTAGATGCGCAGCGCAGCGGAAAAAGAGTTGGAACAGTCGATCTAACATAGATGCGCATCTGTGTGTAGAGAAAGTAGTCGATCACGATCATCAACCTTATGGTACTGTAGCCAGGGGCGGAGCCAGGATTTGGATGTAGGGGGGCCAAGTAGTTGTAGGCTGGCTTTGAGGGGGGCCATTATAGGTTAATATAGGTGATTAGCACATATTATTAAGGGGTACTAATGGTACTATAGGAGCATTAGGGGGGCAGGCCCCTGCGCGCGCCCCGTGTGGCTCCGCCCCTGACTGTAGCCGATCAGCGCAGCAACAGCAACAGCAGCGCCTCCACGGAGTACACACATAGAGGAACGCCGTGAGCCGGTGTGCTAGCACCATGCGCCCAGCTAGGGTTTCGGGATTATGCCGAATGAAGGGAGCGGTACTACTACAAAAATAATTTTAGGGGCAGATAAAAAAATATACTTCTAGAGGCCGATGCGGTACCCGTCTCTGCTTCTCGCAGCTACAAATAGCTGTTTGCAGGGGCGGGTAACTCGTCCGCCCCTGAAAATTAATTTCTAGGGTCGGGTCTGCTGGAATTAATGGGCTTGGCCTATTGGAAATTTTAGGAATTCCTATACATCTCAAAGGCCCATGTGTGTGAGTGAAAATGGTGCAAACTTTAGTCCCACCTTGCTAGTAGAGGAGTGGGATGCCCAACATAAATATGGAGGTTGTCTCCACCTCTTTAAGCTATGTAATGGTGAAGAGAAGAGAAACACCACACAAGCACGCACGCCACGCCACGCCACGCCACGCCTCGCCTCGTTGGGCTAGGGCGGGCCGGGCGAAGGGCGCAGGCGCACGATGCACGCATGAATGGTCCACGGAAATTCGGCCCCTCAACTTGTTGCAGTTTTTATTTTTGTGACTCGGGCTCTAAGTCTTCAAGATATGGAAACCTAAACCCTAACCCTAATCGGTTTAGATCACTAACACGACGCGAGGTCGGTTTGGTTCCCCTATATATATGACCCTCGGCCTCCACCAAAATATACATCAAACGATCTATGGTTTTGCCTCTTCTCACTGCTGCGCCGTTACCGTAGCCTTCTCCACCCCGAGCGCCGGCGTGCACCGACGAACGGGAGAGCAGGTCTCCGGAACCCTTCGCCTTTGGGATCCTGCACCGGGAGAGGGCGAATAAGGTTTTTGGGAAGCGCTCCGCGCGACTGCTCAAAGGTCTTCATCACGGCGCTCCTTCCACCTAACTCCGCCGCCTCTCGGGCCAACCGCCATCGTCATCTTCAGCAGCGGTGGTTCATCATCGTCAACCCTCCACCCAAGACTCAGTACGTGTTCTGTGATCTGATCTGTTCATTAAGCATGTACCCTAAGATTCTGGCTATGTTGTTTATGATGTCTAGTATGTTAGATCTATGCATGCTAGGTCTTGTGTTCATCATGATTTATTTCGAAGGAATTTAATACTGTTTTTGCCTATATTCTCAATAGGGTCACGCCATCATCCGTTCCTAGAAAAACTTTTTCAGGAACGTGTGACGGCGTGACCTATCCCTACAAATTGATTTCTAGCAACGGGCCGTGCCATGATCCGTTCCTAGAAATCAATTTCCAAAAATTTAAAAAAATAGGGAAAAAGTCAAAAATAGCAAAATAAAAAAAATCTTAGCCAACTAGCCACCACTACAAGCCCCACTACTATATTAGAGGTACAATTTTTTTGACGAATTACGCACACTTGCGTCAACCAAGATTCAACCCCCTTACCTCGAGCCTCGCGCAAACCCTCCTCTCCACTACACTATATAATCACTCGTGACTCTATTGGATATGCTATTCTTTTGTATTAACTCTGAAATTGATTTGTAGGAGCGGGTGATGCCACATCACCCGCCCCTAGAAATCTGTTTCCAGGGCGGGTGACGCGATCACCCGTCCCTAAAAATATTTTTTTATTTTATTCTAAAAATTCATTTGAATTTTTAAATATAGCAAAATAAGTCAAAAAAGGTGAACTATAGATATAGAAAAAATATCCAAATATATTTCAGTGTATATAAAGATTAAGATAGTGGAAACATCAAAGTATGACTTGAGTTGTATGAGATACTATATAGTCATAGCCATGTATAGGGCACAACTATTAATTGATCTTATGATTCTAAAAGACCTTAAATGAATAATGTATAAACTATAAAATTTTAAATCTTACCACTACAACTTTGATATGGAGCTGCATTACATCCAATGTTGTTTAAAAAAAATCAAAACTCCTAGATTTTAAAATTAGAGAACTTATAATATTTTTAGACTATTAAATAATCTTAAAAGAAAATGTTATCAACTACAAAGTTTTAGATCTCATTAATCTCTACAATTTTGATATAAAGTTTGACTTCATTTAAGATTATATTGATCAATGTCGGGTACATTAATTCTCTGCAATCTCGTACAGAAAATAACTTAGAGGACATCGAAATTTCTACTCGTCCCCAATCTAGTTGTGGTTTTGTTGTGACCCAACCTGCTCGTGCCGTGTTGTTCAGCACGCGCCCAGGTCCGACGACTAGCATCCAACTACAGAAGCCCACCTGACACCACGGGGCATGGAACACTCATGGCATGCTCACAATCTTCATTATCTATTGAATGTGTTTTTATTTAGATACGTAATCATGATGACATTACACAAGCCGGATATGTAAACGTCTTCTAGCTAGGACACAACTGAGATCAATGCCACACAGGCGTCGGCACGGCCTTTAGGGGCGTAACCATGTTAAGGGACGTGCCGAATCGGTCCCTGACATCCACATCGCACGGCTGCATCCCGTAGGGCAGACTCCACTCAAACGCGTGCAGCAGAGATGCAAGGATGAGCATCACCGACCTCGTCGCCACCGGCATCCCGGGGCACTGCCTCCTCCCTGCCCCGAATGGCACGAACGCACGCGCGTCCACGCCCCGGAAATCCAGACCCGTCCCTAGGAACCTCTCCGGCATGAACGCCTCTGGCTGCTCCCACGACGCTGGGTCGCGCATGATGGCCCACACGTTGACGATCACCTTGGTGCCCTTAGGCACCGGGAAGCCGCCAACCTCCGCGCCGTCGGCCATGGCCAGATGCGGCATCATGAGAGGAGCCGGTGGGTGCAGCCGCATGATCTCCATCACCACAGTGCGGAGGTAGGGTAGCTTGTCCATGTCGGACTCGTCAGGATGCTCCTTTGAGCCGAGCACTTCCTGCAACTCGCCGCGGACTTTTGACATGACAGCCGGATGCCGGAGTAGCTCGGCCAGCGTCCACTCCACCGTGAGCGCGGTCGTAGATGTCCCGGCCACAAAGAGATCCTGAACAGAAGAAATGGTTCGGCTGAGTAGTCTGGAACTTCCATGGAGCGAACTGCAGATTCCATTACACTCGATGATGGGTCAAAGATGACGCCAAAGTGTAGAGTAGCGGAAAAAAGGGATCTTGCCCCCGCGGCGACTCGGGCGGCGGCGCCCAACAGCGCCCCTAGGGCTCCTCCGACTGCCGCCGGTGGTCCTGCCGCCGCCGGAGTTCGACGCCGGAAGTCCGGCCGGAGACGAGGATGGCCGGCGGCAAGGATCTCTTCGTGTCCAAGGGGCAACACGTCTGTTGCTGGCCGGATTCCTCCCTCTCCTTCCCGTCGACGTCCTCCGCAGCTTTTCACCGGGTTTCGTGGGCGCCGACGGCGGCGCTCCCTGTGGCGGGGGCCTGGCAACCGTGACGAGGTCCAGCGGCCAACGGCCTGCGGCGCAGCTCCTCATGGCAGGGGCCCGGCAGCCGGCGGCCTGCGGTGGGGCGCCTCGGGCCGTAGAGGTCCGGCGGCGGTGGGCGGGGTCATTCTCCTACGCGTCGCCGGCGAGCTTCCTCGGCTTCGTCACCACGGCTGCGACGGTGGCGGCCCGGGGCTGTGATGGTGGTGGCAGCGGCCCATGGCTCCGACGGCTCGCGGCTATGGCGGCGCATGCGGAACCGACCTCTACTAGGCTGAGCTCCCGATGGAGGATGCCTTTCGTCTCCGGTGGTAGCCGCCGTGGGGGCCTTTTGCCGCCTCCCGTCATGGATATGCTCGGCGCCCTATGGGCACGATGGTGGAGCTGCCGTGGTCGCAGGTCGCCGTAAATTGCTTCTTGGTGTGCGGGTTCTCGGGTGAAAGCCTAGATGATGGTGCCATGGGTATCATTTTTCTTCTTGAAGGCATTACCGTGAGGACCTAAACCTACAGGCACATCCAGGTGAAAACCAAAGAACCGACGCACTGGTTCAGACGGCAGCAGCATTATTGCTCTCCTCTTGAGGCGTCGTCTTGGAGTCCTGCTTGAAGCAATAGCAGTGCCTAATATGTTTGCATAGTAGAGATTGACTCGGTGCGGTTTCTAGATTACAGGGTGACCGGACGATACAGGACCATCGACGATCCTTGCATCAAGAGTTTCTAAGAAGACAACTGATGTGAGATATTTGTTACTGCATAAGGATCAAAACAAAACAAGGTTGAAGGAAGGACATAGTAGAAATTTGAAGCTTAGTTTTTTATGTTTTTTTCTTAGTTCTTCCTTTCTTATCTTTTGTGTTCCTCAGTTGGAGGTTTGAAGTCTAAGTACTCATGTAGTTTCTGGCTTTGTGGCTAGATATGTTTCTTTTTGGTCGTAGATATTCATTTGTGAACGCTCAAGACCGGATTTTTCCCCTAATCTAAAAAATTACACTCGATGATAATAAATTTATGCAGGGAAATTAATTAGGACTTACCAAAATAAACGACTTGATTGTCTGAAGGCTGAACTGATCCTCTGAGTGAAGCTGGAGTAACACACCCAAGTAATCCACATTCTTTTCACCTCCTGCGCTCTGACGGCGGCTAATGACCCGGTCGAAGAAATCATAGAGCTTCTTAATGTACAGTGCGAAGTTGCGCCCGTGGCCCTGAAGGTCAAGTTTGGAGAGCAGGGAGAACAGGTCCGATAAGTTTGGCTTGGTGATCTCCTCGATTGCGTCGTTGAGCAGCCTCTCAAGCTCCTGCGCATCGTCGGACTTCAGATCGATCACGTCCTCCGAGAAGAGCACGTTGGACATGAGGTTGAACATCCCCGAAAGCATGACGACGCCGACGTTCACAACCTGGCCGGCGTGGCGGTCACGGAGGCAGCCGACAAGCTCCCTCACCTTTTCCTCGCGCATGGCCCTCGTCGCGTCGAGGCCGCGTGCCGAGAACAGGTGGTTGTTGCACACGGCGCGGAGACGCTTGAAGACCGGGCTGATGGCCGGTAGCCATAGCATGGAGACCTCGTGGTGGCGGAGGACACCACGATGGCGTTGCTCGTGCCGAGCTTCAAGGACATGACGGGGCCGTGGACGCCGGCGAGCCTGGCCAGGGCGTGGTGCAGTTCCGCGCCCCGGAGGTCGAAGATGTTACCGAGCAGAGGTATCCCTGCCGGGCCGGGAGGCCGCCGCGCATTGCTGCTGCTTGTGGTTTTCCCAGAGGTGAGGAATTTGTAGACAAGGCAAGAGCCGAGGGAGACCCAGAGGAGACATAGTATGGCTGAAGCATCCATTCTCGGAATCGGATGGTAGGCTCTGAACCGGCGGAGGTTCAAAGTTGTACAGGCTGCTCAAGTTTTATCTGGCTGTCTTGCAGCCTCTCTTAAATAGAAGTTTGTTGTAAAAAAAAACAAGTTGAAGCCCAAAACAATATAATTCCAGAACATCACCCAACCGTGAAACATTTACACTGTTACCTCCTTCCTACCTCTCCTTAACCACCTGATGTGCATCATCAGTTGACCCAGTCTCAACAGCTCCGTTTCCCAATTGTTCATCGCATCAATTCGCCGGAACTGAAATCAATAAATGTGGTCCGTGGCTTTGGATTTAATATGGTCCATGGGTGGAAACGGATGGAATAGAACGGAGTGGTCCTCACCTCACCACCCTTGTAGTATGATCAATCGTGCTTTACGAATAAGATAGTTTTGGTTCTCCTAGTTAATGGGTTGCACCCCGAACAAACGAGAGATGAGATAGAGTGAGAAAGAGAGCAAGCCGAATAAGCAAGTAAATAAATGGGCAAAAGTTCTTTCCTCCAAGCCCTAGAGTTCTATTTATATGAAGGAGCAAGCGGTTGTTTATATTCATTCCATTGGTGGAGGCTAATATTACAGGTAGGTCCTTAGGAATTTCAAAGGAGTACCTAAAACTTACATATAGATCCCTGGATGAAGCAACTAAGTTCCTAGACCTCACAAACAAGCCCTTAGACCCCTAATTTGTCCTCTTTTACACAAAGGGGGTCCCTAGACTTAAGTGATGGACTAAGTCGCACCCTCAATAGTAGCCCCTCAGCTATTCGGTCTTGACTGACACAACAAGACCGAGTAGCCGATCATGTTAAAAGAGATATATCTACAATCTGGACCCCGGTTGCAAGGAATGTCTTTTTCAACCTACACATGTGCGCCTCACTAAAAACTCAATCCTGAAAACCCATTGAGAAAAAAGGGTACGGAGAAAAGAGCACACGCATATTTTGATTTACACAAGTGCCAACTTTTGATCCTGGAGAGCTTTAATTTAACGGGCAGCTTCGTCACTGAGCTCGCGGGTGACTCCATCTTTATGCTTCAAATAGGAGACCTTTCTTTAGAAGTAGATGTGGTTGGAGTACCCACAACCGAAGGTGCCACAACATCTTCAAGTCTTATCTTACAAGCACCAGAGACTCCGTCATCTAGGATGGACTTGTCCTCCAGTACGACCCCCAGCCCCTCTTGGCTGGTGTCCGTGAGATAAGCTTCGCATGTTATCAGATCCGGGACTGCGCAGATATTGTAAATATTCTAGAATAAGGGATGGGGCATGGCCCACACCTTATGTCAATTGTAACTAGTCGTATAAGGCTAGGATTAGTCGAAATAGAAGGAAACTACCGAGTAGGACTCGGGTAGGACTCCTGAGCTCGTATCTAGCTAGGATTTCCATGTAACCCTATCCCCACAAGCTATATAAGGGCGGATAGGTACTCACTCGAAACATCAACTTACACATCAAACATTAAGGCAATACAAACCACCACACAGGACGTAGGGTATTACGCTCTCGGCAGCCCGAACCTGTCTAAACTTTGTGTTCCTTGCACCTTCGAGTTTCAGATCTCGGCGACACCATACCTACAATCTACCACCTCGGTAAAACATCGATAGCTAGAGCGCCAAGTAAGCGTGATCATTGACGATCCCTAGGCGAGCTCGATGGCATCTGTCAACTTCACCAGTGTTATACCCGACGAGGGCACAACATTCACCTTTGGCTCCTAGGTCTACACCGCCAACGGCGTCGAAGGCTTCTGTAGCCACCTCGCCAACTCTGAGGACCAGAGACACCAGCTTCGCCAACTCGCCATGACATCAACGATCTCGCCGATGGCCTCGGCAAAATTCAACTTTCTGATCTAATTGGAAACTACGCTAGTCGGCTCAAAGCGATTCAGTGCCCCTTAGTCGACAACAGCGATCTAATCACCGGGGTAGATCGGGTCAGCTCCAGCATTGCCAGTTGCATCAAACTTGCAGAAGCTGCTCTCCAAAAAACTGGCAACCCGAGTTCCTCGACCCACGCCCACCCCAATACTCATGCTCGCGCCACCTCTGGCGACATCTTCGTCGGCAACAATCGAGTCAATCTAAGCATCATTGAGTGCATCAAGCTCGCGGAAACCACTCTTTAGTGCCCCAGTCACAAGTGGTCAACAAGAACTAGAGCTGCATTCAACTGTGACTTCGACAAACTCGATACTCCTAAATCGAGTCCAACTCGGTTTAGCCTTACCCCACCCAAATCCCTCTCCGAATTGGAAGAGGATTTGGACCCTCTACTTCGACACGGAGAAGGAAAGGATACCGCATCCCGGTCGGTTACCTACTTTGACTCCACCTCGGACAAGGCCAGACCCATATATACCGGCCATCTAGATCCAAGGGTAGGATCAACCATCGAGATAGGCCTACGCTCCGAAAGGACACGCCACCTTTCAACCCCATGTGCCTCGACCTCGACGACCTCCCGTTCTAAGTCGGCAGACCTCTCACCCCTTCCGACGATGAGGAAGGCTTTGCACCACCAAGAAGCCACGCATCGGATCGAGAAATTTTCATGGTCCGCATCAAGGAAAACAACGACAAGGATGAGGTAAGTCCTAACCATGTCCAGATAGATGATTACTACATGAACGAGGACGACGACTACTTCCCCGACAACAACATGGACACACGAGCGACTTCATCAACTGCGAGCTGCCCAACCCCGACATCAACACTGTGAACATGGTGAAAATAGAGATGAGGATGACATCAAGAGGGAACGCCGCAAGCTCAAGAATGCCAAGTGCGCCAAATGAAGGCAGCACATCACCCAGCAGCACAAGATAGGCGACCGCTACGACTTCTCCACAACCGATCTCCGTAGCATCATCAACATCGACCACGACGCACGCAATGTGATCATCGCCAGGCAGCAAGAATGTATTGAAGTGGAAGCTTACAGCCCAACAACCTACCACATCCCACGGGAGTACCTGAGTTCAACCCGGAAGCGCAAGGCAGAGTCACCCGCGCACGGCAAAACATCCAACCCGTGGAAGGAGACCTCTCAGCTCCCAGGAACGGTTCGAGAAGGCCCTGCACAGCCACTGCCCATGGTACTCAACCTCCAACCAGACCGCCTTCGAATGCATTCAACTTTAGAAAGCCCTAGGGGCTCCACCACCCAAGGGCGGTAGAAAGAAGCTTGAGCAAAGGCGGCGTTGACGCTCGCTATGGACCAATTTCGAGCATCAATTTGATCAGAAAATTGGGATGACTAGCATACTTAACTTGCATATTTATCTAGAATAATATTGTTTCCATATTCCCCTTGGAGAATTTGCAATATAGGGAAATTGAGCAGAATTAAAGTGTAAACAAGCACCTCAATCCAAGGCAAGTGACGTCGACCAATCAGAGCGCGCCATTTGGACTCCCATTGATTGAAGAGCCCACCAAAGCATGCAACCGACCTTAGACAGACCCCACTCACGGATAGGAGCAACCAGGGCCCATAGGGCAGCCACTTAGAGGAAGTTGGTCCTGGGCCGAGCCAGGCCCAGGTCGGCCGACCCATGTAGGTCGGCCGACCCAGCCAGGGCGAACCACCTTACCTCCTTTGACGTGGCAGCTCCCCATTGGTCCCTTACGTCGGTGTCAGACCCGGGGCAACGGGACTACACGCGTGGTGTAGAACATTCTAGAGTAAGGGGTGGGGCATGTCCCATACATTATCCATACTGTAAAGTACTCGTATGTAAGTACAACTAGTCGGTACATAAGGAAACTACCCGAGAGTACTCGGTTAGGACTCCTAAGCTCGTACCAGATCAGGATTTCCATGTAACCCTGTCCCCCAGGATATATAAGGGTGGATAGGGACCCCCTCCATACATAGCGCATAACCCCAAGGCAATACAAACCATACAGAACGTAGGGTATTACGCATACTGCGGCCCGAACCTGTCTAAACCCTTGTGTTCCTTGCACCATCGAGTTCCTAATCTCGGCGACACCCTAACCACAAGTCTACTACCTTAGGGTATCCCTAGGTAGGCTTGCCGGTAAAACACCGACAGCTGGCGCGCCAGCTAGGGGTGCTCATCGAAGATCCACCGGTGAATTCGATGGCAACTTTCAGCTTCACCAGCGCCGTGCCCTCTGCGGGCACTACTCTCGTCTTCGGCTCCTGGGTCTGTGTCTCTGATGGCACAGGCGACTTCCGTCGGCACCTCGTCGACAACAAGCCGGAGGCATCCGCGGCAACACCAAGCAGCGTTCTCGACGAGTTCGTTAACAACCTTGACGAGATGCTGCTCCCTAACCTCGCCAGGGAGATCGAGAAGATGTCCGTTTTTTACAACTCCTACTCGTGCTGCATCAAGCTTCCTCGGATCGGACTCCACTCCATCTGAGAAGCAGCGTGATCGATTCCCCTTCGGTTTACGCAATACGGCCACTATTTACCAGGAGGCCATGAAGTTCAAATTCTACTCCGCATTGGAGAAGGATCTGGACGAACTACTCGAGTTCGGGGACAAGGATGCCACTGCATGCCGGGAGGCGACTCGGACTCCGATATCGAGGCTGAACCCTACTTGGGTAGCCAGGGCTTGGTTATAACCTCCACACCGGAGGGGCGCTTCGTGTACTGGAAGGGCATGAAACCCTCCGAACTACTCGGAGACGATGAAAGATTGGTCGCTCACCTTGACTCCCTGGCTTTCTAAGAGGGCAGACCACTCGGTGAGACCACCCCCGGCGGAACTGTACTCGTAGACTACAGCCCCGATGATCCATCCACACACCGCCACGTCTTCATGGCGGAATCCGACGAATACAGCGACAGGCACCGCAACGAAAGTCCAGAGCAGATCTCTGACGATGAGCATACTGCAGATGCCACCAACGAGTCCGCTCAGGACTGTGAGGCCCATAGGCTGCCAAAAGACATACAAACTGCAACGGGCCACTAAAGAGTTGAGAGCAAATTGCTACTTGCACACCGCGAAAGCCATCAGCAAGAATCAAACGGCGACTACTCTGACTTCACGTGGACGCCCGGCGACCCGCCGACGACTACTTCAACTTCGCGAGGGTACTCGGCGACCCGCCGACGACTACTTCGACTTCGCAAGGATGCTCCACTCGCTGATGACTACTTCGACTACTCATCTCGACTACAAAACTAGTTGAAGCGGGTCTTACGACAACAAGAACTAGTCGGAATCGACTTTGACTACTCGGCTTCATCAACAATTCGTCGCGGCTTCATCAACGAGCGCTACGGCTTCGTCGACAATCGTCCACGAATCAAGCTAAGTCACTTATACCTTTTTTCGATTTGTTCTAAACAAGATTGACTACTTTTCTATGTACGCCTCGCGACGGGAATTACCCTCGGAGGCTACGCCGTGATCAACTACTCCTGGGATGTTAGACCGACAGCCACAGCTTTGGTGCACCGAGTACTGGAGGCTCTGCCACAGACTTAATACACCGAGTGCTGACGGCTTTGTCACAATCTTAGCACACCAACGGCAGAGGCTACACTACAAAGTTGTGTTCTGGGTGCTGGAGGCTTCAAGTGGCTACACTCTATGGAAGTATAGATCTTCGGGCTACAATATGCGCTCTCGCCGACTACTTATCCGTGTACGTCCCTCGATGGGCACAAAACCCTCCAGAGCTACACATCGCCGACTACTTTTTGCGCAACGCGCATCCTCTATGTCACATGACGACTACTTTTTTCTGCTCGTTGTCTTCTCTTAATGGTCACTAATCTACTCGAGTAGCAAATGCCATAACCCGTGAAACCTTGAGTCTTCAGTCATGACTAAGCGACTCTATACACGAGACAAAGATCTGATGGATGCTATGAGCGAAGGCTAAACTGAGACTGGGTGAACGTAAAGGGTGGACTACTCGAGAGATTTAAATGGCCTAAAAAAGAGCTTGACACGACAGCTTCATTTTATATCGAATAAATTTTGGTATTTTCGCATGATTACTGAGTAAAACTCAGTATCTTTACATTATGCTACATAATGTATGCATTGTCTTTTTCAGATCAAGCTTCGGCAACAACTCGCCAGACTACTTAGCCCATCTCCCAGATCGGGGGCTAGGCGGATTACTACTCGACGTGGCTCCTTTCGCTCCCAAGCTCGGGGGCTGGGTGCCAGCAACTACTCGACATTACTCCTACAGCTCACCTAGCTCATAAGCTCGGGGGCTGGATGCCATAAAACTACTCGGAAGATGACATATATGAAGACTAAAGGCCTAAAGGTAACCCTAGGTTGCCGCACGGTTAGATAACCAGCGGCGGCCTAAGTGTCCTTTGGAAGAGTTTTTCTCCTAAAAAAGTGTGATTTGTTTTGAGCGGTATTTTGGGAATAAGTTTTGGGGAGTTTATTTGATTAACCATTTTCTCAGGGACCTAATTCCGAAAAAGGGGTTTTCTTGAATTTCGAACCAATTGATTTCTAAAATTTATCATCAGAGCAAATTACATGTTTCATACATATTTTGTACATAACACTGTTCAATATGACACGTTCTTTTGGATCCTTTTTTCCAAACCTTGAAATTTGGATTCAAGGGTCGGGGGCTGTGGGGCACGTGTCATCGATGGCTTATTTTTCAAAGATGTTTGGAAGATAAGATGAAAATTCAAGACTAGTGGGACCCTCAGCCTGATTCTTCGATTCAACCTCAGGCTCGGGGGCTACAACATATGGAGTGCGATTTGCATCGCACCCCATAGAAGGAAAAGACTTGAAAGTACTCAGGGCTAGAGCACCTCACAGCCTCGAGCAGCCAAGGAAAGTACTCGAAAGACACCTTCAAGATGGAGTTTCGCCAGAAATCGAAGGATGACTTCAAGAAGTACTCGAAGCCTGCAGTGCTCGGCTATGAAGAGCTCGGGGGCTTGTCAAACTCGAGGCAACGAGACTGCACGCGTGGCGTAGAACATTCTAAAGTAAGGGGTGGGGCATGTCCCATACCTTATCCATACTGTAAAGTACTCGTATGTAAGTACAACTAGTCGGTACAGAAGGAAACTACCCAAGAGTACTCGGTTAGGACTCCTAAGCTCGTACCAGACCAGGATTTCCATGTAACCCTGCCCCCCCAGGATATATAAGGACGGACAGGGACCGCCTCCAAACATAACGCATAAGCCCAAGGCAATACAAACCATACATGACGTATGGTATTACGTATACTACCGCTCGAACCTGTCTAAACCCTTGTGTTCCTTGCACCATCGAGTTCCTGATCTCATCGACACCCTAACCACAAGTCTACTACCTTAGGGTATCCCTAGGTAGGCTTGCCGGTAAAACACCGACAGTCGGTTTGGCAAGGCTTCGGCCAATTGGGCACCGAGATGCATATTCACACCCCCCTCACTCACCTCTATAAATATGAGGGGGGTGCTACAATAGAAGACACCACAAGTTGCAACCACAGGTTGAAGCCTCTCTCAAGTTTCTCTCTTGCTTAGTCTTTAGGGTAGTGGAGTTTAGGTGAAGTAGCTCTTCTTCGGTTCCCGAGTCTTGCCTAGGAGTGTTCGGTATGGGTTTTACTCTTCCTCTCTTTTGTAATATTTGGAATTCCTCAATAGAGTTATCTTCTACTTCAGTGTACTCGTATAGTATATGTTCTGTGTATTCAGATATGTGTGTTATGCTTAGTTTATATCTGGGACTTATATCTTGCATGATTAGACGTGGTAAGACATCTAGGCTACGGCATTGGTTCCAATATTCATATGTTTGCTCTAGTGTGATGTCTGTCCATCCGAAGGGTGGGGGCTCCGCGTGGGGCATTAGAGTATCGCTTATTAGTGTATACGTGGTGTCTGGGCTAATCAGTATTGCTGGATGCGGCTCTATACCATGGTTAGATGAGGTAGGCGGCAGGTGGTGACAGCCCTGTCCGTCCAGCGTAACCCTCCCCGTTCGTGTAGTAGCTGTAGGAGGTGCATAAAATAGCCGTGAAGATCTAGTGGCCATCTAGTCATATCTTGTGCGGTCTCGCGGTGATGCCTGGGAGCCTAGAGCCCATTCCTAATCATGTGTATGTATATAAGTGCTTAGTACAGACTGTATGCTTAGTTAGGAGTACATAAGTCCTTAGGTTAGCTTTCTTCTTCCTTTCTCCCTTCCTGTAAGCTTTGCATAGAGTTAGAACTTGAGTAACTTGTGTGCCACACTACCTCTTTGCCATATATTATCTTACCCCAGTTTACTCAATAGAATATCCATGATAGAACTAATCAACATACTAATCTATTCTAATAACTGTCACCTTCCTTGCGGAAATATAAATATGACCCCGTACTCACGGGTAAAATGCTACAACAGTATTCCGTGCGCTTGCGGATCCTTCTGTAACGTAAGAAATACCCCACGGCATTTCTAGCGCCATTACCGTAGAACGGATTTTATTTCCATACTTGGTGATTGCGTTACGAAACGCCAACAGGCGGCACGACTACTCAAGGGATGAACGACGTTAATACCCGATGTATGGGGGTCTTTTGAGGGTTTTTTAGGCACGTGCCGACAATGCTTTCTGGGCCCTTTCCCGAAACAGGGGCCTTCTTTTACTTAGACCTAAAAATACCCCTTTTGTACCACCCAGTCAGGGAACAAATTTATAAAGAGTACTTATTTTTGTTTCATCATCATCGAATACATTCAACATTTTGCCCAATTGGCTTTACATTACCAATCTACAAGCGCTAATGACGACAGTCATATGTTTTTTTCCAATAACTCTCTGTGGTACTAGTCCACGACTAGTATTACGCGTTGCTATGTTATTGAAGGGATACTTACATCCATATTTTTCCAATAATTCTCCGTAGTACTAGACAACGACTAGTATTACGCGTTGTTGTGTTATTGAAGCGATACTTACATCCATATTTTTTCCAAGAATTCTCCATAGTACTAGTCCACAACTAGTATTACACGTTGCTGTATTATTGAAGGGATACTTACATCCATATTTTTCCAATAACTCTCTATAGTACTAGTCCAGGACTAGTATTACGCGTCGCTGTGTTATTGAAGGGATACTTACATCCATATTTTTTCCAATAACTCGCCGTAGTACTAGTCCACGACTAGTATTACGCATTGCTGCATTATTAAATGGATTACATCCATATTTTTCAATAACTCCCTGTAGTACTAGTCCACGTCTAGTATTACGCATTGTTGTGTTATTGAAGGGATACTTACATCCATATGTCTCCAATAACTCTCCGTAGTACTAGTCCACGACTAGTATTACGTGTTGCTGTGTTATTGAAGGGATACTTACATCTATATTTTTCCAATAACTCTCTGTAATACTAGTCCACGACTGGTATTACGCGTTGCTGTGTTATTGAAGGGATACTTACATCCATATTTTTCCAATGACGCTTCGAGTACTGGTCTACGACTAGTACTATGCGTTGCTGTGATTGAAGGGATACTTATATCCATGTCTTCCAATAACTCTTCAAGTACTGGTCTACGACTAGACTATGTGTTGCTGTGTTATTGAAGGGATACTTACATCCACGTTTTCCAATAACTCTCTGAATACTGGTCTACGACTAGTACTGTGCGTGCCGTGTTATGGAAGGCATACTGTTGACGCCAGATTTTGACACGTATTGAATCGGCGTCAGGAGGAGAAGATTGGCCGACGAAGCGGATCTGAAAGCTACAGTAAGGAATCGGCCAATCGGAGTAACAGTTGAAAATCGGCCGATTGGTGGCGCAGCCTATGCCAACAGGATAGGATTATTCTAGAAGATCCTAGTCAAAAGCTGGTCAACACGGCATGCTAAGTCGGCCGGAAAGCAATTGAAGAGGCCCTGATTGGATTAGGAAACGGCGGCGGAAGATTCTGCGGGAGTCCGTTTCCTTTTTAAAGTTATTATAGATATAGTAGTTTTCCTGTTTTAAATAAGGTTGTAACAAGTCGTAATCGACCAGGAGTCCTAGTTTCAGGGTATAAATAGGAGTCGCTAGGGTTTTGCAAAAACAACCAACATCAATCAACAAAAACACTTCTACTTTTTACCGGTACTTTACTTTTCAAGTCGGCGACTTCGCCAATATTTTCTTCTTTCACGAGTTCGTACGGATTGGCAGGGCTGCATCAACCTGATCTCCGGCCAATTGGTAGGTTCCGCTTATCGAGTAATATCCGAGCTTTAACTACGGGCGCATCGCTGTGGTTTCGTTTGGATTTATTCACAAGTTATCGATATTTACTAGAATTGCAAGTTTTACCTATTATTCTAGTATTATCACTAGTTATCCAGCTTGAGATCAGGGTAATCGGCTTCGTCATTGTTCTCCTTCGATTCATCGCCATATAGCCGATTAGATCTATTTCAAGTGTTGCTTCTATAGTAATTGTTTAGATTGCTCCAGCAGTTCTCTTTACAATTACTATACGATCATCGGCTGACCCATAGCCGATCATCTCTACAGCAAATCGGCCGATTTGCCGCCGACACGCTCCCCAGGACAGATCGGAAATCCAGCCGATCGGCGCGCCTGGAATTTAATACTCTATTTCCTTGTCAATCAACAGGTCAGATTGACTGGCACGCCGCGCGAACCGCACCAGGGCGATAACCCGAACAGGAGCTAAGCAGATTCTCCCGGGTTGTGTGTCCGACGTTGAAGACCCATCGGCCGATTCCTACCCGGCCGATTTTAGCGCCAACTCACTTTTGGCACGCCCGGTGGGACCATCCAAGACCTCATATGTCGAACAACGCAGAAATCTCTGACAGCAACATCATCGGGGTCACAGAAGCTGATCTCAAGGACGACCAGAGGGAGGAATTGGCCAAATATCTGGGAGATTATAAGAAGATGTACCTCCAATCGTTCAGTCGTACCAGAAGCGGGGAAGCAGTTAAGAAAGCTCCTATTCCAGCACCTCGCCACATCACCATTGCTGAAGACTCGGGCAAGATGTCAGAGATGATTCAACAGTCCGTGTATCAAGCGTTCATTGACCAATCCTCAGTGATGAGCAACACGGTGTACAACGCCGTCGTCAACTCTCTGGCCAGCGGAGCCGTTCAAGGTTATCAGGGACCGGGATATGCCCCTCCAACTACCTTGCCGGCCGGAAGCTTACCGTACACATCCCAATCGGCTTCTCAGCCGATATTGACGCAGCGCGAAGGATACAGCTCTCCACCACTTCCGGCGTCTCCAAGATACAGCGGTGCACCGTGTCTCCCATCGCGAGCGCCGCTTCAACCCGTTCAAATGGCTTCTGTGCAAACACTGCCTACGAGCTCAGTGCCTTGGGGGGCATCAGCCACGACGTATTTCCCCGAGCCAGCGAACCGGCATGGCACTTATCCGTTTCAGGTGCCGTACCAATCGGCCGCCCGGCCGGTGGTCTCTCAGTACCAGCCGATTTTACCAGAAATCGGCAGGGGGGCAAGCACTGTGGAGGCATTCAGAGGCACGGTGCCAGCAACGACGTACGAAGGGGGTGCGGACGCGTTTCGCCAGCAGTTATCGGCCGCTCAGCAAACTTCGCCGATTCATCACCTGGCCGAACCAACCCTTCAACACGTGCCCGCGCCGCGAACAACTGTTCATCAGCAGCAGGTGGACTGGACGGCAAGAATAGCAGAAGTAATCCAGGATCAGTTTGGGCTGAAGCCGAAAGTTCAAACTTATACTTACAAGACGTCGTATCCATCGGCCTATGACTCGTTGCCGTTCCCACACCGCTACAAGGTTCCTGATTTCACCAAGTTCTCAGGGACGGATGACACATCCACTGTGGAACACATCAATAGATTCATCATCCAGTGCGGTGAAGCCACCACACAAGACGCTCTGAGGGTACGGTTATTTTCATCATCTCTATCCGGATCGGCCTTCCAGTGGTTCACCACTTTACCGCCAAATTCTATCGTCACGTGGGCCGATCTGGAGAAACAATTCCACAAGTACTTCTATGCAGGAGTACACGAGATGAAGATTTCGGATCTAACCAGCCTCAGGCAGAGGAACGATGAGCCGGTGACAGGGTACATACAGAGGTTCAGAGAAATCAAGAACAAGTGCTACAGTCTGGCTCTGACCGATGCACAGTTGGCCGATATCGCTTTCCAGGGTCTCTTGCCGCAAATCAGAGAGAGGTATGCCGCCCAAGAGTTTGAGAGCCTGAGTCAAATCGTCCACCGATTGTCAGGGCAGGAGATCCGACCACTTGAACAGCGGAGGAGCTTCCCGAAGAAAGTGGCGTACTTGGAGGGATCTGAATCTGACATGGAGGAAGAAATCGGCCTGGCGGAATGGGTAAAAGGGAAAAAACCAATATCCTGCCCCTTTGGCAAGAAGGAGCCAGAGACATTCGGCTTTGACACGTCCAAGGCCGATAAAATTTTTAATCTACTGCTTCAGGAGGGACAGATTAAGCTGTCGCAACATCACACCATCCCTACGGCCGATCAGGTGAAGAAGATGAAGTACTGCAAGTGGCACAACGCTACCTCTCATGACACCAATGAATGTAAAGTCTTCCGTCAGCAGATACAATCGGCCATTGAACAGGGGCGGCTCAAGTTTGAAACTCCAAGCCAATCAGCAAAGCCGATGAAGATAGATCAACATCCCTTCCCGGCCAACACGGTCAACGCTGAAGGGGACTCAAGTCAAACCAAGGTGCTGGCATCAGAATCGGCGAGAAGAGGTGGCGCTGTCGACCTCAGGAGGCAGATCACAACGGAAGAAATCAGAAGGAATAGGCGAGGGCCAGAACGACCACACAGGCCTGTCACCTCCCGATTTCTACTCCGTAAATATCGGCGGCGGCAAGGACAAGCGCAACACCAGGAAGAGATGACGCGCCGGCGTGAAGATCACTGGCAATGTCCGTTCTTCATCCACTGCTGGGAGAATGATATCAGATTGCCATCTGCCGATAACTGTCCGGAGTGCAACGGATCAAACCGCAACCATCGCCCGAGGCTACACTCTAGGAACAGAGGACCAGAGCCGATCAACAGAAATCGGCGTGAAGAACGGCGCGTTTCGGTGCATGATCGGCTGGGGGGCAGAGTTGACCAGTACGGTAGGTCAAAAAGCAAGATCGGCCAGCAAGATGGACTGGGGGGCAGGATCAGCGCGCACGATCGGCTGAAAGAGATGGCCGATGATAGGGTGTCAGACGAAGATCCCCTAGGAAGAGAACCAGATTGGGAACACGCTAAACCATCGGCCAAACTAGTGAATCCCAAGTGGTGTCCTGACGGCCTATCCAGATCCCAAAAGCGGAGGATCCAACGCCTACGCCAGTTCGAGCATCAAGAAGAAGAACAAAAACAGGTGCCAGAGAGAAGGAATGTGAAATCTCGAATTTGGCGCCCAAAGAAACATGATCAGGAAGCAAACAGCCAAGAATCGGCGGCCGAAATCGATATGGTTTTCATACTGCCGATGGAGTTCATGGCGCCAAGCGATCGGGACAAAGTGACAGATACAGAGGAAGAGCAAATGGCACAACTGGTATTAGAGCCGATGACGGCTATGTTTGAAAAGCCAGAGGAAGAAAAACGACAGCACCTCAAAGCGCTGTTTCTCAAGGGCTATGTCAACGGAAGACCCATCACCAGACTACTGGTAGATGGAGGCGCGGCAGTCAACATCATGTCGTATGCCATGTTCCGCAAGCTGGGCAAGGGCGATGACGACCTCACCAAGACGGACATGATGCTGAAGGATTTCGAAGGCAACGTGTCGCCTGCCCGCGGGGCATACTGCGTCGACCTCACCATCGGCAGTAAGACCCTCCCCACTACTTTCTTCGTCATTAATGGCAAAGGGTCCTATAATATGCTGCTTGGTCGCGACTGGATACGTGCAAACTGCTGTGTCCCATCTACTATGCATCAATGCCTTGTGCAATGGGTCGGCGACAGTACAGAGATAGTAGCTGCCGATTCTGTTTACAGCGTTGCAGCGGCCGACACACAACAGTGGAGCTGCGAACACGTCAAATGTATATCTGGCAGGACTTGGGACACTGACTTCCTGAAAGTGTCCGATTTCGGTCTACAGCCGATCCAAGCAGTCGGCTCTGAAGATTCAGCTCGTTCGAAAGGATGAGAAGCTGAGGCATCGGTTCACGTCGGCCAATTCATTAGAGATGGGAAATTCGAGAAATAGTATTAGATCAAGGCCGACGCACGTTGGTACCGATTGGGATTCTGAGCACAAAAGGAGATATTGGGATTCATTATTAAGTGGAAATTGCGGATTACATGAAGCAGTTCAAAACCAGATCGGCGCGGTGGCATCAAGGAACAATAATGTTTAGCATATTGATTACAGCCCAAGGAAAGTATCTATGGCTACAATCGCTCATCGTCTAATTTGATCGGCCGATTCTACTATCCTCTGATCACTTTCGGCCGATCCTGACACTTCTGACACGCGGCGACGGAGTCTTATTGCTTCACGGGCCAGATGTTGTCTTTTTTGCTTCATCTCGCTGATCATGGTTGGGAGTTCTTGGAGCTTTTTCTCTTCAGCAGCTATCTCTTTGGTTATCTGTTCCATTTCCTTGGCTAGTTCTGCTCTCCTCCGTTTCAGCCGATCTATTGTGCCAACGATGTCCGGACGGCAGTTCTCGAGGAAGTTGATTTTGTGATGTACTTCCTGGGCCTGGTGCTTGTACGAGTCAACCTCCTCCTGAGTTTTGGCCATCTGAGCGTGATCGTCCATACGTCGCAGCGCCCGCGAGACCGGAATCCGCATGCCCTCTATATAGGCAGCATACCCCAAGTCTTCCGACACTTCTTCTGGGATGTGATCTACAACCTCATTGAAAAGTTGTCGGATCGGCGATGCATCTTTCACCAGTCGGCCGATGTCACCTTGGAGGAGAGTACGGATGCTCTCGAGCTTAGAGCGGACATCGTCGGAGGCAGAACTCGGTGGAACCACATGTGAGGCAGTTTCCTCTTCATCGGCCAAGGAGACAGCGAAAGAAAAGACACTATTGTTGGGAGAATCTTGCTCCTGTAAGGGAACGAAGCAAAGGGTAAGCAAGTAGTGAAAGGAAATTGGTCGATTCTGATGGTAAGATTGTTACCTCTTTGAAACGAATCTCTCTTGCCTGCGCCGGTGGAAGTATTTCCCTTGTTTCAGGGATTGGTGCACTGGGTTCACCAGAAGAAGAAGATTCGATCATTATTGGTGCTCCGCTTGGGCCAGCTTCTTGAGAAAGATATAAATGCTCGTGAGGATACTATGGGAAAATGAGATAAGATGGTAGTGGGAATTTGACATGCCTCTGCGGGTTCTCCGGCCGATTCCAGCTGTGGAGTTACAATCGGCGTACCCAAGTCAACCTGCATCAGAATTGGTTAAGTTTCCTGAATATTAAGGATGCAGGGTAAGAGATCATTTACCTCGGCAACAGGAGCTGCTATAGTTTCAGTCCCTACTTGAGACGTGGCCGACAGCCGTGGAGATTGTGGTGGGACAACTCGTGCAGCCTGGTAAAGGGATGAAATTGATGTCAGCAGAAGGTTTTTGGGGAATACATGAGATAAATAAAGTTACCTGGACAGCTTCTACTAAGAGTGATGCTGCAGCAGCCCCGGCTTCGGCGGCGACTTGGGGATCGGCCGTCTCGACGACTGATGGAGGTGAAGGATCTGGGGTCTCGGTGCGCATCACTCCCATCTGATTAGCCGATCCAACACGGGGGGTCTCGGCCGATGCTGCTGCCATCTGGCTAGCCGATCCGATACGAGAGACTTCAGCCAATGCTATTGTTGTCTGACCGGCCGATTCAATGCGAACCCGCATCCGACGGCTGGATATCTTTGGTGTTGGTCTCTTGGGCGCTCGTCTTGATCGGCCGGTGGAGATATCTCTGATAGATGGAGCATGGAAGCCGATGAGTGGCTGCACTGTGTATTGATGATGGCTATCAATCGGCCGGCCGCTTCGGCTCCGTGTTGGGGGAGCATGGCTTTCAGACTGAAGAGGTAAACATAAGTTAACAGCAAGATGATAGTGCAACATTGAAATCGGCTGAAAAGAAAAGGACATACCGCAGCATTTGGGTCGATGTTCTCTGGGTCCAGAATGTTGCAGTAAATTGATGGGGATTTACAGAAAAGATACTGCTTCCATTCTGCCCACCATAATTTGTACTGTTGGGTGGCGAAAGAGGCAACTGACCAGCCGTTCAAGTCAATGGTGCTGGAGTCAGGTACTAAATCGCACAATCGGCTGTAGTCGAGACTAGAGGTTAATCCGTCTCTGAATTTTGCTTGGCCGGCGAAATAGACTCGGATCGGCAATTGGCCAAAACCTAGTTGCCTTGCTGCAGCTGACGGGCAGTAAAACTCATAAGTGGGTGAGTCCTTCCCCGAGAAGAAGTTAGCCGGCAGAATTCCCGGCTTAATCAAGACATCCATCAACTCTCTGTCAAATGTGTGGGTGGAGAAGTCGAAGCATATAGGCAATTCAAAAATCGGCTCCGCGGTTTGATATGGATACCAGGTGATCATCTCCTCGCTAAGTCCATTATAGAAGCATCTGAAATATTCGGCTACCCGGGGTAGCGGTGAACTGGCAGCCAGGAAAGGCCGATGCCGCCTCTCCGACAGATCTGCAGCGGCGACGGACCGATGGATTCTCCTCTGACTCAATGTTGGGAAAGGTCTTTGTCTCTATCCTCTGCTGAGAGACCTTGCTCATGTGTAGATTGAGCCAGAGGGTGATGAACCACCAGGGACCGCCTGGATTCCCTATCGGCTCTCCTTTCGACAGCTTGGCGCCGATTTGATGCATCATGTGGTATGCCGATCCCAGCAAATGTTTACCCAGGGGGACGGCCGATCCTTGTGCGAGAGACTCTGCCAAAGCTTGAGTATTGGAAGAGGGGCCGACCGCTCTGCCACAGAAGAGGTGTTTCTCCAGCCACATCATCAAGAAGGCGGTGTGCTCTCTCTGTGAGACTGTTCCTGTCTTCATGTTCTTACCGATGTATCCTTTCCACCCGCCGATTCCTTTGGTGTCTAGCCGATGAGATGGCTTGAACAGGTAATTGAAGGGGGTATCGGCGGAGGAGACATCTAGGCCGGTCAGCAGTAAGACATCGGCCAAGGTTGGGGTCATGGGTCCGTGTCCAAAAAGGAATGCGTTAAGTGCATCGGACCAGAAGTAAGAGCCTGCCATAACCAAAGGTTCGTTCTTTTCCATCTGAGACAGGGACAAATCTATGCACTGGCCGATTTTTAGTTCTTCCCATTGAACTTTCCAAGACCCGGCTACCCTCTGGTACCATTCTCTCCACCCGGGTGTTTCATTTGGCCAGGATCTGAATGCGCCTACCCAGTGATCTAAATCCATGGGTGACTGCTTAAAGGAGATTCTGTGAGTTTCTAAACTGATTAGATCCGTTGGATCAGGGCTCCCCATAGGGCCTAGACAGATGAGGTCAGGAGACTCTGAGAGAGGAATGGTGATCCTGTGCCTAAGGGCCTAAAAAGAAAGGGAAAGAGGGAAGAAGCTAAGAAAGGGACCGGAAAATACTGAAGCAGCAAGGCGAAAAGGGAAAAATTTTCGGGCATTTACCTCTGGGATGGAAGCCCTCGTCGCCGATGACGCCGCTGGAGAAGCCGCCGATTGGGCCGCCGCCGCCAAAAGAGCAGCCGATGGAGCCTCTGTAGATGGGTGGTTGCCGACGGAGACGCCATTGGGGGTCGGAGCAAGCTGCGGACGAGGTCGCCGGAGAAGGGGGAGCGCTTGGAAATCGAAAGAACTTGGAGGAAGATGAACAGTAATGCGGCAGAAAGGATGCTGCATTCGTGGAGGAGGAAAGGCGGAGAAAACCAGTACTTAAGAGAGATAAGGGGGTAAGGGCAAAGATGGTATTTTTACCGCACCGTCTACGCGAGTTCCAGGGGAGCGGTCGTTTCGCGCGCTCGGGTCGAGGAAATTGCAATCATTGTGCCGCGGAACGGAAGGAGATTTTTACTGCGCCCGTTTCGGAGAAAAAGGTTAAAGAGGGAGTTTCGAAGAAAAAGTTATATTTTACTCCGAAACTGGGGGGCATGTGTTGACGCCAGATTTTGACACGTATTGAATCGGCGTCAGGAGGAGAAGATTGGCCGACGAAGCGGATCTGAAAGCTACAGTAAGGAATCGGCTGATCGGAGTAACAGTTGAAAATCGGCCGATTGGTGGCGCAGCCTATGCCAACAGGATAGGATTATTCCAGAAGATCCTAGTCAAAAGCTGGTCAACACGGCATGCTAAGTCGGCCGGAAAGCAATTGAAGAGGCCCTGATTGGATTAGGAAACGGCGGCGGAAGATTCTGCGGGAGTCCGTTTCCTTTTTAAAGTTATTATAGATATAGTAGTTTTCCTGTTTTAAATAAGGTTGTAACAAGTCGTAATCGACCAGGAGTCCTAGTTTCAGGGTATAAATAGGAGTCGCTAGGGTTTTGCAAAAACAACCAACATCAATCAACAAAAACACTTCTACTTTTTACCAGTACTTTACTTTTCAAGTCGGCGACTTCGCCAATATTTTCTTCTTTCACGAGTTCGTACGGATTGGCAGGGCTGCATCAACCTGATCTCCGGCCAATTGGTAGGTTCCGCTTATCGAGTAATATCCGAGCTTTAACTACGGGCGCATCGCTGTGGTTTCGTTTGGATTTATTCACAAGTTATCGATATTTACTAGAATTGCAAGTTTTACCTGTTATTCTAGTATTATCACCAGTTATCCAGCTTGAGATCAGGGTAATCGGCTTCGTCATTGTTCTCCTTCGATTCATCGCCATATAGCCGATTAGATCTGTTTCAAGTGTTGCTTCTATAGTAATTGTTTAGATTGCTCCAGCAGTTCTCTTTACAATTACTATACGATCATCGGCTGACCCATAGCCGATCATCTCTACAGCAAATCGGCCGATTTGCCGCCGACGCGCTCCCCAGGACAGATCGGAAATCCAGCCGATCGACGCGCCTGGAATTTAATACTCTATTTCCTTGTCAATCAACAGGTCAGATTGACTGGCACGCCGCGCGAACCGCACCACGGCGATAACCCGAACAGGAGCTAAGCAGATTCTCCCGGGTCGTGTGTCCGACGCTGAAGACCCATCGGCCGATTCCTACCCGGCTGATTTTAGCACCAACACATACTAACATCCATATTTTCTTTCCAATAACTCTCCGAGTATTGGTCCACGACAAGTATTATGCGTAGCTCCGTTATTGAAGGGATATTCACATCCACCTTTTTCCACTTAACCTCCCAAGTATAGGTCCACGACTAGTACTATGCGTGTTGTTGTCGGCACTCCTTAGCCTATACAAACTAGTCCGCAAGTGCACAAATACCGATGTAGCTTTCTCTAGGGAGTTTACCTGAGATATTGATTCCAAGGAACGATAAGCACAACATGACCTAGAAATATTCAGCCGGACCCACTGGGGAGAAGAGGTAAGAGGATAGAGGGCCTAACTTCAGTTAGCCAACTCGTTATCCAGATAACTTGCTATCTAACTAACTTGATCTGCTTCGGCAGCTAGAAGAGGAAGGACTTCAGAAAGGGATGAGAGGGGAGTCCAATGGCAACCTGCTACTACTGCTATAAAATACCCGAACGTGGTGGACTATGAGGGATGGATAGGGTTGTCACCACCTACCGCCTACCACAACGGTAACATGGGGTGGAACACAACCCAAGATAACTACCAAGCCTAAGAACCATGCCTAAACTATCGAGTTACTGACTTCCGCCTCGCGCTAAGGCAAGAAGAAACCCCAAATGGCCAGAACTTGCTGAACCACATAGACAAGGAATCCCATAGATCAAAAGAAGTAAATAAACAAACTACTGAAAGTACTAAAAAGTACTAGCGAGATACTGAAGATAAACAAGGAACTTACTTAAAAAAGCTTTATTCCTCCAAGGTGGATATAGAATTGGAGTAGAACCGAAGAAATTCGGCTCCTCTCCTAGCTTGTCTCTCACCCAAGCTCTCACCTGACACTCACCCTATTCTAGACTAAGGTAGAGCAACTAATCTTGAGACTCTTCTTCTCACCAAGGATGGTATGTGTTGAATGGAGGTGTGAGCTGCCTTTTATAGCTTCTCAAGGTTGGTACTTGGACATGTGTTTGTCTTGTACGCAGCCTTGGCAGTTAACTTAACTTCCACGTGATTTGAGCTAGAGACACTGCAGAGTGGGGTCGGCCAGTCTCTCCCAGGCCGGCCAGGCCGGCCAGCCTGGGATTCTTGCCACTTGGCACCAACCTTCTCGTGGACGCTCCTGATTGCTCCTGGAGGTCGGTAATGGTTGCGTTTGATCGAAGTAGAGGATGCTGAGGCCGGCTAGACTGGTCAAGGCCGGTCGGCCTGGCTCTGGCTCCTCTCAGCCCTCCGTTGCACCGACGTGTTGATCAATGCTTGCTTGTGCTCTAGGAAGGCAGTTTTGAGCCTGAACTCCAGGGTAGTCGTTGCATGTGGGTCCATCAATCCATGTCTTAGGCCTTTCGACCATAGGATTGTTTCCTTGATCATGTGCTAGTTGGATTGACTTGTACTCATGTTTGTGTGCATGCAGGTTAAGTTTGAGGCACATTGGCCATAGTGCCAGGTCGGCTGGCCTAGGGGAGGCTGGTCGGCTTGTGATTTCTCCCAATTTGGCCCAATTTTGGATGATAAGCTCCTAAAATCAAATGATCACCAAAACTAGTGGAACTTCATCAAGGTTAGTGATGTAAGCATGATTATGGTCATAAAAGTATGAAATCTAAAGAAATTTTGGTGGTAAAAATCATCAAAATCGACCGCCAACTGTTGTATCACTTCAAGGACTTCCACACCCTAGACGATCCACGAAGCATCTTTGCCTCCTTGCAGAGGATTCCCCACTCACATTTTGGCTACTCCAATCGTGGTGTGATGTGACTATTCTGGCTTTCTTATCAAACACCAAAGCATAACTACGACCCAGAGTCGATGCAGACGATCCACGAAGCATCTTTGCCTCCTTGCAGAGGATTCCCCACTCACATTTTGGCTACTCCAATCGTGGTGTGATGTGACTATTCTGGCTTTCTTATCAAACACCAAAGCATAACTACGACCCAGAGTCGATGCACTCTAAGCGAGTTAACTTACTTCCCTAGCAGGACTTACGATGTTCAAGCGCCATAACATATTCTGCATAAAGGCTTTATAGGTCCATGTTTGGTAGTTTACTTTACCTTACGGCATCTAGGCCTGACATCATGTTTAGTGTATGCATGTGTTCTAGATTTCAAACTGCCCCTAGAGAATGACATTTGATCGTTGTCAAGCGTATATTGAGATATTTGAAATTCACTACAAATATTGGCTTATGGTATCCCAAGGGTGCTCGTTTTGATTTTGTTGGTTATTCGGATTCGGATTATGCCAGTTGCAAAAGTGATAGAAAAAGCACTTCCAGTGGTTGTCAGTTTCTTGGAAGGTCTCTTGTTTCTTGGTTTTCGAAGAAACAAAATCCAGTTGCTCTCTCAGCCGATGAAGCGGAATATATTTCATCCGGAAGTTGTTGTGCTCAATTATTATGGATGAAGAAAACCCTTCTTGATTTTGGTATGAAATTTGAGAAAATTCTCTTGTTATGTGATAATTAAAGTGATGTGAAAATTGCAATTAATCCGGTTCAACATTCAAGAACCAAGCATATTGATATTCGGCATCATTTTTTAGAGATCATGTGAACAAGGGTGATGTCAAGATTGACAAAATTGGCATCGATGATCCATTGGGGGATATATTCACCAAGCCATTGGATGAGAATCAGTTTTACAAATTAAGAAATGATCTAAATGTCATTGACTTCTCAAATATGGCTTGAAACTTAGTGCATGTGTCATTGACCTCTTTTGTGCATACTTGAGCATGCCTTTCTAGCATATTAGGTAAAATTTTTTAGCTATTCTTTATTCAACCATAATCTTGCTTGTTTCATAAAATTTTCTTGATTGAACATACTTCTGGTACTTCATTATTAGCTTGCATATTTTTGTTGGATTTTTGAAGATATTCTTGAGCAATGATCCCGGATTCAAAATCATAATTGAGATACATGACACCAATTCTGGGCAATCTGGAAAGTTCAAGGCAGACTATCCGCGGGTAAGAGGCGGACGGCCCGCAGGCAGTTGACTAAAACGAGTCAGAAACATCTCAAGAAGAAATAGACCACAAACATAAGTGATTCTTTTGGGGTCAATTATTAAGTGGCGAACAGCCCGCCATTCGACCACGGACGAACCGCTCATGCGGGATTTAGTTGGCCCAAGGCTGCCGTGCCTTATCTTCTCCACATTCTTCTTTCTCCACCAAACCCGACCACAAAGCCTCCAAAGCTCTCTCTTTCTCCCTTGCACGTGGAAAAGGACCTCCATTGGGGGAGGGCGTTGGCGTGGTTCCCAGATGGTCCGAGCGCATCCCCGGACACTCCGCGAGCTCCTCCATCATGTCCTCTCGCTATTTCATTGATTCCCCATCTCATATTCTTGGATTTCATCAATGGAGATGGTTTGGGTTTGATTGTGTGATCTACTTATGGGCCATGGATTCATGAAGTTAGTTCGGGGAACTTGTTTCTAGTGTTGAAGAGATGGTGTGGCAAAAATTGGTTGGTCAATTTTAACTTGGATGACTGGAAAGAGGAGATTTGAAGCCACCTTTGCTGAATTTGTTGCCATTAATGAGTTGAATTATGATTTTCTCAAGGATCAGCATAGTATTAGCATGATGGCTGAAAATCCACTTGATGAAGATGAATATCCTGCATTCTATGAGTCTGTCTGTCTTGGTATTCCTCGTGTCTTTGGGGACACACAAGATCTTTGGCATCATCCGGTGGTGATCAACAAAATTGTTAGAGTCACTTTCATGCTTAAGAGTGGAAACAAGGATAAATTTTGAGGTCTTTATTGGAACTTAATTTATCATGTGATGCATGGTCACAAGGTGGATATTATTGCTATTATCATGGATCAGTTGGCAGATTTGAGGGTCAACCTTGAGATGAACCTATATTTTGCTCCATATATTATGTTTGATCAAGGCCAAGACCCAATTTAGACGTATTTGTGAGTGCAAGCATACATCTTTCAGGCCCTTCAAAAATGATATAGCCTTTCTTGAGAGGCCTTTGACTCCTTTTCCTGATGTTGACGTTGATGAGGATGATAATGAAAATGAAGGAAATGAAGCTCCAAACGTTGATCAGCAAGCCATGCCACCTCCACCTCTTATGCAGCCACACTAGGTGCCTCCAGCTGGTTACTTTGATCCATACTTTGCCAACATGCAGTAGGGTCTTAGTACTTAGTTTGATGGTTTGGTAGCTTAGATGAACCAGTAGTTGAACTTAGGCTTTCAGAACATGAACCAGCAATTTCAGAGTCAGTTGAATGCTGGATTTCACGCTTTTGGGCAGCAACTACGTAATGAGATGTATCAGCCCATCATGAACAACATGCAAAATATTCAGCAAGGCTTGCATGGTGACATTGCAGAATTGGACTCTAGATTTGATGACTCGCCCACCTCTGAGCAGCATCAGGAGCTAGTTGAGAGATAGCAGAAGCTTCAAGGTGTCTTTGACACATTCAACACCACCTTCTCGGACTTCACAGATCACTTCTACTAAGTCTATCATGCGCTAGTGACTCCTCCTCAGTTCTATCCGCACCAGTCGTTCTATCCTCCACCACCGATGGATGATTAGTTTTTAGTACTTGATGACAAAGGAGGAGAAGATTCATGAAATCATATGAGTGATCTAGGGGGAGCTCATGTTTTATTCACCATGTTGCATTTGTGTTGAACTCTTTGTGTGATGAACTTCTTGCATTGCATGGACTTTGCATATTTTATTCACTTGTATGAACTTGGCTTGTGACTAGAACTTGGTCTCTAATATGTGGTGAACTATGTTGGATTATCTTTCTCTTATTTTATGGCTGTTCTAGTGCTTGTGGGTTTTCAAAGATTGTGCTAACCATGTGTTGGGGGCTAGAGTAACAGGTGCCCCCAGCGGTAGGGATTAGGCCAAAGAGATCTCCGGGCCCGCCGGGCCTGGACGAATTAGCGGCCCATGACCGGCCCGCTAGGGACGCACTCCAGTAGTGAGAGCCTGTTCCATCCGACCCCCGGGGAAGGCTCCGCCTTGTCCGACCCCGCGAGGAAAGTTCCGCCTCGCCCGACCCCCAAGAGGGGGAGCGGGAAGGATTGACTTCTGACGAGGGGCCCCACGCCCGGGCAAGTTGGCAGCCCAATCCCGGGAAAGCGGGATTTGGGCAGAGACACTGGAGCAGCTGACTCATGATGGGGTGCACTATTGCCATAACCCAAAGCACGCCCCGAAGTACAATGACGTGACGAATCAAGACAGGGGAGACGTCTCCCAATCACTCCCCCTGAGGACCAGACCAGGGGGTACGGCGGGCGACGGGACGTGAAGCGTGACTCGATGCATGCCGCTTACAGGAGCCGACGTCACCCCAAATAGGAAGTCGTAAGGCGCGTCATACCGGACACAGTGCCAGGAATGGGGGGAACAGATCTCCTCCGTCGACATCAGAGGACCCACAGGGTCCACGAAGCAAGAGTCAAAGGGCGCCGACCCTTTGCTCTCTCCCTCTCTCCCTCTCTCATGTAACGAACCACTTCCTCTTGAACTATAAAAGGGGAAAAGGGGGCCCGACCAGGGCAAGCTCAATCTACCACACACACACACGCGCACACACATCGCACGAGACCAGAGACTTGGGAACCCTAAACCTCTCTCGCCCGTTTGTAACCCCTACTACGAACTGAGTGCAAGAACACGAGAACCCCGAACTGGACGTAGGGACATTCAACCCGAACCAGTATAATCCTTGAGTCCATCCTTGCATTACCATCTGAGCCTTGACGCGCAAACAAATTCACTCATCGGTGATCCGATACGCCGACACCATGTGAGCTTAAAATTCTATATTATCTTGTATATCTTTTACGCCTTGAATTCCACTTTGTAGGAGAAACTCTTTCAAAATTTCAATTCAATAGATGTATTCTCATGGTCTCATTGAAACCATTATATGTACATATCAAGGGGGAGTTCTCTCTACTCATCGAACTTTGGTGACATTTATCCATACATTATTCAGAAATTTTCAAGAAAATAGCTAAGTAAAGCTGAAGTTCAATCTCAAGTCTACCTTATGCCTTGTGTATAATGTTGGCTTGAATCTTTTTATATCACTCCTTTGAATTGTTGTCATCAATTACAAAAAGGGGAGATTGAAAGCATCTAGGCCCCTAATTCGAGTTTTTGTAATTAATAACAAGTTTGTGGACTAACAATTTTCTTGAGAGAGAAAGAGTGTAGGATGGTCCACAAGAAAAGTGAGCACACATCATATCCCTGAGAAAGTTTGGAGATGATATTGAGGGATATGCTCAAGGCAAAGGTATACGATAGGGCTTTTCTATTTTTGCCGGTCATAAGGTGCTTAGTGGACGAGAAATGACTAGATTAATAGGATGGATAGCCGTACTATCAAGAGGGGTCGATGTGCCTTTGCATGATGGTTCTATAGGGCCATTTTGCTCAAACACTTGCATTGCATGCATGAGGGCTGAATTCGTTTGAGAAAATGACAACTAATAAGTGCCGAAACGATGAGGAGGACAGTCCGGCCCAGAGTGGCGGGCGGTCCGCAACCCGTGAAGTTTTTATGGATAGAAAACTTGTTGTTTCTATTAGGCGCCAAAAACTGACCGGCGGACGGTCCTCCTAGAGTGAGCGGACGGTCCGCCACCTAAGAAATTTTGTCACAGGCCCACCGAGTGGTTCGGTGGGTGTCTTCGTTGTTTGACCGAATAAGTCGGTCATGCTGCGTGTACAAAAACTTTCAAGGGCGGACGGTCCGGCTCTGGGGTCGGACGGTCCGCCAGCTGAGAAGAGTTCTTGTCCAAAAATGATAGTGGTTCTGGTGGAGCTGAAAGGATGAATGGTGGACGGTCCGCCCCTGGGTGTGGACGATCCGCCAGCTAATATTTGAAATCAGACAGAACTTGGGTTGTTGTGGTGCTCGAGGTCTTTATACTGCAGACGGTCTGCTAGTTGTGAGGCGGACGGTCCGCCAATTCTGTAACAGTCGACTCTGACACGCATTTATTACATATCTAGCTGGTTGATTTGAAATACGGACAGTCCGGTCCTTGTGAGGTGGGCAGTCCGTGAATGCTCTGTTTTCACGGGATTTGAGTGTAACGGTTGAATTTCGATGGGGTGGCTATATGTACCTCATGCCTGGCCATGGGTGAGGCTTCTTAGCCATTTTGAAAGATTCCTTAAGACATTACAACCAGCTCCCTCCTCTTTCTTACTCACATTGCTTGGTGGTTGCATTCTTGAGAGTGTGAGAGCATCCTAGTGCATTGCATCAAGAGTTTGAGCATTATGGCACTAGGGAGTCTTCAAGCAAGTATCATCAACTTGTTACTGTTGGGGTTGCTGCCTCCTAGACGGCTTGGAGAAGGTGAAACTGTTGAGCTCTCCAAGAAGATTGTGGCAATTATGAGAGGTCCTTGTACTCACCTCGTCGGAGGGGTGAAGAGCAACTCTAGTGGAATCGAGGTTCGGAGAGGCTCATTGATTCAAGCTGGCTCAAGATCAAGAGAGGTTCTTGATAGAGGAGCGGTTGAAGCTTTGAGTCCACCTCAACGTGAATTAGGGGTGACCGGCAAGTCATCAACACCACGGAAAAAATATGTGTCCCGTGCCCGGTTATTTCTTTGCTCAATTTATTCATACAATTTACTTTGAGCACTTCACCTTGCTAGAATTTGAATTGCTACTTTGAGCACACATTGCTTTTCTCGTCACGTCAAACCCAACAACTCCTTTGTATACTCCTTTGTATGTTGTTCTTCAAGTCTACAGCAGTCGCCAAGGCCTCCTCGTCGATTATTGCGATCTTCACCATGAAGCGAACAGTAGCATCACCCAAGTTCAAGCTAAGTGTGGGTTGACATATGCTGAGCCTCTTCAAAGGTGGTGCAGGCTTCATGGTCACGCTGCTTCGGGAGCAGCTCAAACTGTGGCGCCGCCTTCTCCTGCGGAGGTCCCATTAGCGTCTTGCTGATATTCTTAAAAGGAAAAGTCTGATTTACTAAATCATCCAGACGGCCAACAGAAGTCTGATTTTCAACTCTTAATTACAAAATCAAACACCAAGAACCATCCAACCGTTAAAATAAGGTAAATTTGATAAGTGGTTTCAAAGATGATTATCCTTTTTCTAAAAATTAGAAAAGTTCTGATTAAATTTATACAATTCATAAATAATTCATTTTAAATCAAATAAATATGATATCAGACTAATTGTTTTTCCTAAAAATGCAACCAATATGTTAGTGCTTTATTTGAAGTTATTTGGATTTGGATATAAGTTATTCTTGTTCTTAGTGTTTTGTTTGCTCTATTTGGAATATCAACAAATAAGATCCAATAGGATAACTATAAATAGAGCATCAACAGATGGAATTTTTTTTAAAAAAACTTGGTAGAGATTTCATATTTTTCTAACTTCAAATAAATTATTTATGGATTTACGCTGCCGTCAAATGGGCCGGGCTGCGAAATGGATTTACACGCTGCTTGAGCAAACCGGGCAATCAGCAGCAGCAGCAGCTCGCCTCGGCCTTCTCCTGCTGGTGCGCGGCGATGCCGAACGCGGGGCTGCGCGGGTACCGCGAGGTGCTGCGCCTGGTGCGGCGGCTGCCGACGGAGACGCGGCCCTACTACGCCAAGTACGCCCGTGAGAACTTCGTCAACTACCGCGACCTCTTGGCCGACGACGACCTCGCCGCCCTCCTCCGGCGCGCCTACACCCACTCGTCATGGGTCCTCTCCAAGGTAGTACGGCTGCACGTTCTCAACCTCGCTTACTTGCCTGCGCCCAAGTCCACCGCAGCCGAGCTGTTGTCTAAGCAAGCAATGCTGGCCTGGCTGTCTTGCAGTACTCGATCGACGCGGAGAAGGCGGCGGCGCGGCTCAAGGCTCTTGGTGACGGCCACGCCGGGCGGTGACGCGCGCAAGGTGTTCGACCATTTGCCGCTCTACGCCTGAGTCTTCAGTTTAGCGTTGACTTTGTGCATGGTTTGTCAGGCACTTGAATTACTCCGTCTTGAATAAATTTGTTTGAAGGTTTTTGGTTGCTCTGAAGTTCTATATGGCCCGATGCACACAGAAATTTGTCTGTCTGCCCCTTCTCAATTCAATTCAACTTTGCCCGTCTCTGAGTTCGCCATCTTTATTTCCTCGATTGGTATTCGGCTACATGGACTGCACGTGCATCTTGGACATGCTTATCTGGTGCATAAACTCTGGATTCCCATATTCCGGATCAAATACCATATAAGAGTATGTTAGGATGTCATTTTCTCTGTAACATTTTTTTATGAATGAGAAATATTTTTTGATGAATTTGGGACAAATGTTAAAGGTGGACAAAAATATTCCAAGTTTTGAATAACATTGTTCTAGAAAAAAATGGAACAACTTCAACCAGAAGAAAAATTATTCAAGGGGTACAAAAGTTGTTTACGAGGAACAAAAAATTATATAGCTAGCGCTTGCGTAAAAAATAGCCGCCATTTATAGGGAATCATGACCCATCTCCGTATTATTAGCGCTAAGATCAAGTTCTCGTTTAAGTCTTAGGTTTTACCATGCTGAGTTTTTTGGTGTTAGGGTTTTGGAGTTCCCTTGTTTTCAGGTATGATGAGAACTTAGAGTATATTTGGTTTATCCATAGCGAGATTCACGAGGTGTTGACGACCACTGCGATTCGGAATAAGATCCCGGATTCTTCACCAAATCACCACTCGGACGAGTACTTACCAAATTTCCAAAGGCAACACCAACATTGGAGTCACCTATGGTGCCCCATTCAGAATCAACTTCGTGATCTTCTTTTAGACGCCGACCACCAAATAAACTTGCCTAATACACTACATGACCTTTGAGTTCCAAACTCAAAACAATAGGATGTGGACAAAAGTGAACAAATCTTTGGAACAACTGCAGTTCAATCAATCAAACAGGTACCCATTTCTTAACCACGACGATCCGGAGATTTTGCTGAAAGCCTTCCAATCCAGGGATTTGCACGTCCAAATAAAGCATACAAGCAGCTGGCATAGAGAAACAGACAACCAATACTAACGCAGGGAAGCTGAGCACCACCACAATTGTCCAGTTCCTTAAGACGCTACGGAAGAACAAGCTCCTTCAGATCAGGTTCAAGACTTACCAAGACAGGAACCGGCATCAGGACAATCCTAGAATCTAATGGTCACATATTCTTTACATACTATTAGTCTAGGGTTGCCTGGTTCTCTGCAACAACAATGGCAGCACACCCTGGAGATTGGAGACACAGGCTGCTTTTAGTGGACTTATTCAACAGAAAAAAAAAACTTTCGATTGCAGAAAGATCGACAGAGCATTCAAAGGAATTGCTCAATGGAGGCGTGGAAGGACGCTGCACCTCCTCCATGTAGACACATGTAATCATCTAGGACATACAATGTTTTTGCCCTGTACAACAGGCACTGCAGACCGCACAATGGGGATGCTTTAACCTCATCTCTGTGACTTGTGTTTAATAAATAAATCACACATTTAGAAAATATAACGATAACTCATTCAATTCAAGGTGAAAACGTGGTGGGACACATAAATATAACATTTCATCAGTTAGATCACAACAACCGGGCAGCCAAGCCAGCTATAGGTTGTGTGTATGGAGGCCAGGAAGAGAGTAGCAGAGTGGGAGCCATTCTCTGCTACAGCTGAACAAGAGGATGATACTGATTTCCAGTTCTCATTGGATATGTTAGGAGAATACAATGATGTAGTAATTCGATCGCCAAGGTTCAATGGCTCAGCAACATGTGTAATTTTCAGGAATGGCGATGGATAAAATGGTAATTGCGCGGGCCCTAAGTTAAGTGACTCGAAACCAGGGAGCTTGTAGATGTAATCACCCCAACCCCCACCAACACCCACAGACATGAATCTATGACAGTAAACACCGGTGACTTGGAACTTTGGATTTTAAATTGTGTGCCGCTTATGGACAAATCTATGAAATGCAACAGATACAAATCTTTATCTATTTCTAATAGAGCACAAATGTTTTTATCAGAAATTTTAGTTTGGTCAAAGAACATCGCCGATGGACCCGAAAAAATAATGAGAATTGAAAAAAATACTATATTATAACTTAAACGGATTTGAATACAGTGATAATGTGAAAACACAATAAAATATGTTCAAAGGAAAAAACGCAAAAAAATTTAGTTAGATCCATCGACCATGGCAACGCACGGGCATATTTGCTAGTGAGATACATAAATGCCCTCTTTATTGGGTGCAACTGCAAAGGATCCAAGATGTTAGGATTTCTCTGTAAGCCTTATCTTTAATTAAAGAACAAAAAATGCTAGTTAAAAGCGCAACCGGAAGCAGGCAATGATACTTTACAGCATAAGCCCAGCTGAGAGCGATGTTTCCTTATATTTAGTTTACTATCAAGCTCACGATCACAACAGTTAACAGAGTTGAAAAGTGGTATTTAGAAACAAACTAATATCCTAAATCTACTTCTTCCTATGCTTTGAGGTCTTCATTGTAATCAATCTTGGTTCTTCGGGCATTTTGGCTTCCACGTACTGTTCCTGTGAATCAGTATTAACATTTTGAGACACCTCATCCGTTCCAGAAATATTTTTTTTGAGACACCTCATCACACACACACAAAAAAAGGTATTGCAGGATACCAGGCAAAAATAGAATTTTAATATTATAAAGCAATACATATGAAAGGTCCCTTGATGTCGTCTAGAGGGAGGTTGAATAGGCTAACCTAAAAATTTCAAAAAACAAAGCGGATAAAAGTAACAAGTGAATTCTGCACAACTTTGGTGGATCAGGGTTCTGAAACCTAGACGACCAAACCTGGACGCGATTTACTGGGGTTAGTAATATTTTCGAATTTAACTCAACAAATAGCCAATGAAACTTGAATCTACGAGTTACCACAATCTTGGGATGATGTATACTTGTAGATCCGTGGAACACTTGTACCTAAAACACTCACAACAAGTAGATCGAACTAGATTTCGAAATAAGTCGAACCACAATCTAGGAAGAACGTGAAGAACACAAGGAGACACAAGATTTAGATCCGAAGTTCACTCCCACAAAGGAAGCTACGTCTCCGTTGAGGTGCCCCCAAAGAGCTTCCTCTCCCAACCATGCTTACTATGAAATCCTCCACGAGGATGGATAATGCAAATTTACCGGGGCAATCCACACAAGTTGAATGCTCACCGGTCACGACTAGTCGTCTAGGAGTAAGGCTCCAAGAGTAACAAAAACAAATCGTGATGCTTGACGAAGAAACTAACTCTAGGCTCTCACCAAGAAGTCTCCAAATCCTCTCCACAAATCTGAATCTTTGCAAGATTAGCTCAAGAGTGGAGTAAGAGAGGAGGAATGAATGCTAGGAATGAGTTTGTCTCAAGATGTGTGTGAGAGAGAGAGCGCCAAGCGAGTTATGAGGAAGGGGATGGAGTATATATAACCGCAGCCCCAAAATATGACCGTTAGTGTGCTAGCACCCAGTTTCAATTTGTGTGGATATTTGGTTGGTGTTTGGGTAATCCTTTGAGCTTTGAGACACTTCCAAGACATCAACCATGGATCCCTTTGATAGTACGACTCACCTAAACTAAATTTCGAAAATAAAATAAATTTAAACCTTCGTCTTGATATCAAATGCCGTCACTGTTTCCACTTTAAAAATGGAGGTCGCCAATCATCATATTCTTTTTCTTTCATGTACAAGTCGTTCTCATTATCAAATAAACTCGTCACAACTCATTAACACTTTAATTAGATTGTCATTAATTTACCAAAATTAGGTGAATGCACTTAAATTAGAATGTGTTTCCACTTTAAAAAGATGATTGGCGACCCCCATTTTTAAAGTGGAAACAATGACGTCATTCAATATCAAGACCAAGGTTTAAATTCATTTTATTTTTAAAATTGAGTTTAGGAGAGTCGTATTATCAAGGGGATCCATGGTTGATGACTTGGAAGTGTCTCAAAGTTCAAAAGATTACCCAAATACTAAACAAATATCCACTTAGGACAATGATATAATCTAATAGATGCAAATCCAATTGCATTAGGAAGTTGTGCTATTCAAAAGTCCAGGCCGATATGCTACTGTCTCTGAAAAACAATATGAATGTTTGTTTCAAACTGAATGACTTATTAACTTCAATCAGTTTAGTCAACCACAATCATCATTCAAAGTAACTAAAATCTCAAGGGAATTAACCAATATTTTCCTTGCAAATACACAACAAAGGGGCCCTGAATTGTTGCTAAGCAATACGGAGGAACACATGGAGCTCTACAGGTGAGATTTTGGAAGATGAAAGGTACCGACCTCCTCCCACTGTTTCTGAAGCTGCAGTAGTCCTTTACAGGATGCTATACACTTAGCATGGTACGCTGCAGCCAAATCTTTAATCAGGGCCTTCCTTTTGATTATCCCGACCACTTCAAAACATCAAGAAACTAGATGTCAGACCACTGTAAGATTAAAAAACTATACCAAAAGCAGAGTTTGGATACATTAGCAGTTGACAAACTAAAAGGTTTGGTGGATGCTCTTCTCAAGATAATGACAATTTCCAAGAATACAACTGAGCATCCAGTTTGACAACATTCTAATATCCAACGATACCGTCCTTACAGTAATAGTTTTCTGAACTTGACCCTGGTACCAAAGAACATTTTTCTGAAGTTGTGTCCCAGTATATTCTAGGGAATGCGTAGTTCACGATTCGTGTGCAAATAACCTACTAAAGCTAACAGTAATTCAATGTTCTATTCAAATTCCTCTAGCGAGAGAGAGATCGTGAATTTCTACGGACGAAGCTGGGACCAACCTACAGCACGGATTAAGAATACACAAGAATAAACCAGTTGAGACGGGAGCACCCCCTTACTTCGGCTGGGATCGAACTGCTGCTCCTCGGATTTGGACCCGTTGGCCGCCGGCTCCCCACTTCCTCCTGCAGCGGTGGCGGCGCCGTCCATCGGAAGCAGCTGCATAGAGACATCGCGCGAGTTAGGGTTTTGCCTAGATCCATCCAACCAGAGACACCGTACGAGAACTTCAGCCCAACCAGAAAAGGGAGCCGATCCGACCGGAGCAGAGGAACTTCGCTTCCTTTTTTTTTTGAAAAGAAGGGCAGAACTTCGCTTCCTTGCGGATTGGGTACACTGCGCGTTTGTTTGGTCGGCGTCGCCGGCGGCGAGGGAAGGGCTCACGGCTCACCGCACCGGAGCCGGGGAACAAATGGGCACAAAAGGATTCGAGGGCCATACGGGCCTGAGTTTGTTCGGCCCAACACGGCCCACACCAGTTGACGCGCGGGGTTTAGGCAAGGTTCGCTGCTTCTCTGCTTCCAACTTCGAACACACCCCACCCCTCCCTCCCCCCAGAGGCGGAATCCTCCGCTCGCCGTCAAGCCGCCGGCGCCGCCGGAGGGGAGATCAGATCAGATGGGGACGTCGGTGCAGGTGACTCCTCTCAGCGGGGCGTACGGGGAGGGGCCCCTGTGCTACCTGCTCGCCGTCGACGGCTTCCGCTTCCTCCTCGACTGCGGATGGACCGACCTCTGCGACACCTCCCAGCTCCAACCCCTCGCTAAGTACGCCTCTTCTTACCCTCATGAGCTTAGCTTTTCTTCGATTCAATTGACTCTTGATGGAATGGTTCCCGCTCCCGACGCCACATTAATACACCTGTTCGACGAAATGTCTCCGAGAGTGAGACTGGAGTTTGGCTGGCGCTGCGCTCAGATACGGTGGTGACTTGATGCAATGCGAACCACTTGTTGGTCTAATTGCACAAATCTTGGGGGTAGTGTAAATTCTGGCTGATGATTGTGCCTCTGCTTGGCTAGAATGGAGGCCCGCTCTTGGTTTGTCAAGTCCTAGGGTTTTGTGTGCTCTAACCAATGTGATTTCCAGCTTGTTTGGAAAATCGACTGAAGAGTTTGTGCTCTGGTGCTTGTGTGTTAGAGGGTGAATGTTCACATACCTATGCGCAGGAATGGGCTTGGATGCGTGTCTGTCTCCGAGTGGCCTGTTATTTATGCAGCAATATATATGCCTAAGGTTTAGTCTATTGTAATTGGTGTAAATGTGTCTGCTTGTATCTATTGTTTCTTGTAACAGGATGCAAATAAGTCTCTGTTTTGATGATGTAAAAACATGACTGCAAACTTTGGCCTCCTTGTGTCACCATGCGTCCATGCCAATCCCCTGTGCATAGCCTCTCCAGTGGCCTATGCACCGACCATTCGTTTTCCTGCCACTTGTACCTTTACACATTTTACAGATGCAAGGGTGCACTCCTACATATTTCTTTCCAAAATCCTCCCTCTGTAGTTAAGTAAAGGAAATACTTTTCATTACTGCAGAATGCATACATTCCATTTCTGTCAATGTGATATTATCGTCAAAGCAACTTGAATTCTACTTTTCACTTACACTCATAAGGGCACTATATATGTTTCAGGGTTGCACCAACAATAGATGCTGTTCTTTTGTCACATCCTGACATGATGCATCTAGGAGCTTTGCCCTATGCTATGAAACATCTTGGACTCTCTGCACCAGTGTATGCAACAGAACCTGTGTTTAGACTTGGGCTTTTGACCATGTACGATCATTTTCTGTCTCGATGGGTAAGCCTCTTGGTGCCCACTATTTCCATAAGGCTTCTGCTTTTCAATCACACTCATTTACAATACCATACAGCGCCCCACCCCCCCCCCCCCCCCCCCCCCCCCCCCCGCCTCCAATATGTTAAAGGAAACTGGACTCCTTTCTGTAGTCTATATCTGTTCACAGTAGACCCTTACCTTCTTTTGCAGCAAGTCTCAGACTTTGACTTGTTTACTTTGGATGATGTTGATGCTGCATTCCAAAACGTTGTGAGATTGAAATACTCACAAAATTACCTTCTGAATGGTCAGTAAGATCATGCTGTTACATTGTTTTAGCATGCTACACTGCATCTGCTCATATAGAATCTCTTGGCAGATAAAGGTGAAGGAATTGTTATTGCTCCACATGTGGCTGGGCATCTTTTGGGGGGCACAGTGTGGAAGATAACAAAAGATGGAGAGGATGTCGTGTACGCTGTTGACTTCAACCATCGGAAAGAGATGTTAGATCCTGTCTTGTGTTTTTCCAGAATAAATTTGGTGTTATCTTTTGCATAAACTACTAAAATTATCGCATTTTTCCAGGCATTTGAATGGTACCGTTCTTGGATCTTTTGTGCGACCAGCTGTTCTGATAACCGATGCTTACAATACTTTGAACAATCAAGGCTACAGAAAAAAACAGGATCAAGATTTCATTGGTAAGCACTCAGCGCTGGACTTGCTTTTATTATTCTGTTTCTTTTAGATTTTTGCAATTTTTAGTATTTCTAAGTTCTAGCTTCTACCTTTTTGTCATGTCATGAATCATGATGAGTTTCATTGTTAGATGTCATAGCTCCAAAATGATATGTTTACCACCCTTTCCTTTTTATGTATGTGATCATCCTAGCTACAGTGTTGTTTAATGCCATCATGTTTCATGCAGATTCATTAGTTAAAGTTCTAGCAAGTGGTGGAAGTGTGTTACTTCCTGTTGATACTGCTGGTAGGGTGTTGGAACTTCTTTTGATATTGGATAAGGTGAAATCTCTGATACTATCACTAGGCTCTGTATTCCTGTTATTTCAATAATGTGTTAACTTTTTTGTCTTGATATGTTGTAGTACTGGGGTGACCGACGTTTGGAGTACCCTATCTACTTTCTTACAAATGTTTCTACAAGTACTATCGACTATGTCAAGAGTTTTCTTGAATGGATGGGTGATCAGATTGCAAAATCTTTTGAAAGCAGTAGAGCAAATGCCTTCTTGTTAAAGTATGACCTCAAACAGCAATAAGTTCCAGCTAAAAATGTATTTGCTTCTTTTTGTGCTATGTTCACTATTTACGTAATTACATTCAAATATTAATACTCTCTTTGCATCTCATGTTGTCACAGTTTTATTATTTCTATCAGAGTTGTTGTTCTGTTATTAGAATTCTATCATTTGAGCCATACTTAAGTTTCCTTTTTAGCCAATGCAGCACTTCAGATTTTGGATTTTTGTCTCGAGCGAACAGTTTTTTTATAAATAAATTGAACTATTGAAGTCCATCTGATTCTAGCATTACCAAGTGTTCATGTTTCTATGTTGCAGAAAGGTCACACTTATTATTAACAAAGAAGAGCTTGAAAAATTGGGAGATACTCCAAAGGTTAGGGTAACATATTTCTCTGCTCTCCACCATACTGTTGGAACCTTGAAGTTAACAGTTATTTAGCAGGTGGTTCTGGCGTCCATGGCGAGTTTGGAGGTTGGCTTTTCTCATGATATATTTGTTGAGATGGCAAATGAAGCAAGGAATCTAGTGCTCTTTCCTGAGAAGGGACAGGTATTCCTGTGCGTGGCATATAAGTCTATAACTCTATGCAGATTTGTTACTCTTGTCATCAATCTTCACGTTGTTCCAGTAGCCGGCAATCTGAAATGACTTATCACGGAACTATTGAAGCTTCTAAATTATGACTGCTGATAGTTTGGACAACCATATTTGAAATTTCAGATATTGAAAGATGAATATTTGCTCCTAAAGTGAAGGGCACATGAACTAAAGGAGTCCAGGGGAACACAAATTAGATGCTAAATAGAACTTTTGTAATTTGTAGAGCAAAATATATATGATTATGAAGCTTCACTTCCATTAAACTGCCAGTTTTTTTAATTTTAATGTTCTTTTCTCTTACAAACATAATTCATGTACTATATCTTTCTCCAATTATTTGACGAGAAAATATTTGATCTCCAGTTTGGTACACTTGCTCGAATGCTTCAAGTGGACCCACCCCCTAAAGCTGTGAAGGTCACTATGAGCAAGCGAATTCCTTTGGTGGGTGATGAGCTAAAAGCTTATGAAGAAGAACAGGAACGGATAAAAAAGGAAGAAGCCATAAAGGCTAGCCTTATCAAAGAAGAGGAACTAAAGGCTTCTCATGGATCGAATGCAAAGGCTTCTGACTCAATGGTCATTGATGCAAGCTCATCTCGTAAATCTGCCAAGGGTATGCTTGTATTTTTGTGAACTTTGCTGGTCAATCTCCCTCAGAACTTACCACACATGGAATCTTAAATATAGTGCATCTTCTGATAACAAGTTCTGGTGTACACTTGCTGTTTCTTTGACCCTGCTCTAATTTTTTCAGCCTTTATAGCATTTACCTGATCAAGTTTAATATCCCCTTTCATGATTGTTGAATATATTCGGTAGCCAAGATGATGATACTTACAATAACATATCTGCTGTTCCATTTAGTTTCCCCAAACTTGTTTTATGATGTAAGGGTTTTAATATTTGATGTGATATGTTATATGTAGTTGACTATCCTTTACTTTGTGGTACTACCAGCTGGTTCACATTTTGGTGGGAACAATGATATTCTCATTGATGGATTTGTCCCTCCTTCAACCAGTGTTGCTCCAATGTTTCCATTCTTTGAAAATACTGCTGAATGGGATGACTTCGGTGAGGTCATCAGTCCTGATGATTATACGATGAAACAAGAAGAAATGGATAGTACTCAGATGCTTGTAAGTTTGCTTACACACCCACTATGCCTCTTGAGTTTTGACAGTTGGTCATTTGTAATTCAACTGGCTGTCACGTAATTCTCGCTCGCTGAAAGATGCTTTAAACTATATCTGGAAATACATACAACCCTTTTTGCATCTTCAGTCTAAGAAGAAACTCAATTATTCATTCTTGGTTCTTACGTGCATCTCTTATTCTTCAGGGTCCTGGAGATGGTTTAGATGGTAAAATTGATGATGGCTCAGCACGCCTGCTTCTTGATTCAACACCCTCAAAAGTTATTTCCAATGAGATGACAGTAAGTTTTTTCCCTCTTTGTTTTCTTTCATTAGTCTCTGAGTCAATTGCAGAACTATATGGCTATATCCAGAATTAAATTTAACATGTGCTCTGGTATACTGAATTTTTTTCCAGGTTCAAGTGAAATGCTCATTGGTTTATATGGACTTTGAAGGTCGCTCTGATGGGCGTTCAGTAAAGTCAGTTATAGCTCATGTGGCTCCACTGAAACTTGTATGTGAGTTTAATTCTAGATATTCTTTTTTTTTACGTGCGTGCTTTAGATTTTTCAGGTTTAACTAAAGCTCCTTTCTGGGGCATATTGCACATTTAGTTTATACTTCTGCATACCTGACACCACATATGGTAAATTATATCATTTCTATGCATTTTTCTACGGTTGATATGCCACAGCAAAACTTTATTTAAATTGTAAGTGTCTACTGCTTCATGTTTCATTAGTTAGAACAAGATTTGAGTGACCTGCAATTGTTATGCTTGTGGTCACCAGGTGTCCTGTGCATAGAAAATTGTTATCTCATGCTAAAGCATGCATGACTTTTTGCAGGTTCTGGTGCATGGATCGGCTGAAGCTACTGAGCATTTGAAAATGCATTGTGCAAAGAATTTAGACTCGCATGTTTATGCTCCTCAGATTGAGGAAACAATTGATGTAACATCGGATTTATGTGCCTATAAGGTTCGCATTCTAACTGCAAACTCTTTTTATAAGTACTAAAGTAGAATGCTTAGGAGATCGTGAAGGTCTGACAACCTAATATATTAATGTGCTACTTGTCTGATGGCTGTAGCAAGTGTAGGCAAAACCAAACCCCTTTCATGTACCAATCATTCAAATTTATAAGTTATTATGCACCACCATGATCTTCCTGTGGGCAGCAGTAAGACCCTTGTGTGCATGCCATTATTTATTAAGCTAGGAGCCTGTGTTCGTGACATAAATATGGTCCTGTTTGTTTCAACTTCATGCCGATTTTAAAGGCTCGATTTTGAGAAATCCAAAAGTCAGATGACTCCGAGAATCCAGATTTCCCAAAATCGAATCAGCCAGAAGCTGAAACAAACGGGGTCATATATCATCTACAATTTATATGTTGCATGTTCCCTCAACCTTCCATTTGCAAACTTTGTGATGTTTGCGCTATCTTGTCTCAGGTACAACTTTCAGAGAAGTTAATGAGTAACATCATTTGTAAGAAGGTACACCCTATAGTTCCCTAAATCATTATATTTCATTCTTTTTGTTGCTCTTAACAAACACAAGAAAGCTTAAAAACTCAAGAAAACTTTGTAATGATAATATAATGGTCCAAGTTCTCAATATGTATAGATTAGCCCCTAAACTAAGCCCTTGTGAAATTGTTCTAGAAATACTGCTCTTTGCAAAATTGCAAGTTCTTAAAAGACTGCAAGTGTTGAAATCTGAACCTATCGCTGCTTCCGATCTTATGTGGTGTATCTGCTTATAAGCCAGTGATGTAATAGAACATGGCAACTATGAACTAAATCCAAAACGTAAATTAGGAAGATGAATCCTTCCTCATTCCCCCTCGAATTCTGTTGCTCGCTGTGATTATCTCACACCTCGGCTCATCGCCGGTGGCAACGGGTGAGTTCGAGTCGGTAGTTGTAGATTTTATTTTTAGGCATGTAATCATGTTCTTCATCCTTGGAACTTGAATCAGTTAGTTTTTAAAACACTTTACTTTGTCATGCACTTGCTTCACTATGGATCATCATTACAAAATTGCTAACACTAACATGGACTGCAGTTGGGTGAGCATGAAATTGCTTGGGTGGATGCAGAAGTTGGAAAGGAAGACGGGAAGCTTGTTTTGCTTCCCCCGTCGTCAACACCGCCACCCCACAAGCCAGTTCTTGTGGGTGATTTGAAATTGTCTGATTTTAAACAATTTCTGGAAAATAAAGGTTGGCAGGTAGGTTTGTCGCATTCCTAAGTCTTTGATCTTCCACTGCACCTAAAATGACATTATTGGAACTTTTAGTTTTAGGAGTGGACGAGCAATATTTTATTTACTATAAGTAGGATTGATCAAATGTGTTGAGACCTAGGGGGCATTAATACGCTGAGAAGAAATTGGAGCTGGCAAGTGGCAACTTTCACTATTTCTAGCATACTGCAGGATATTAGATGGCACTTGTCGGCTGCACAGGCTGTTTAGTTCGCATAGCCTATAGATATTTTTCCCCCTCAAACACACATAGCCTATGTTTACAGTCGGTTACAAGATGAGATTGATGAATGCCGCGTCATACGATTTTTGGGTGGCTAGTGTTAAGTGGGCAGTGCTAGTTAATCTCTGTTGATGTATACTGAAGCCATTGACACCTGTCACTGTCGTAGGTTGAATTTTCCGGTGGTGCATTACGGTGTGGCGAACACATCACGGTGCGCAAGATTGGTGATTCCCAGAAGGTAACCGTATCTTCCCTTTAGGAGCAATTGTTTACCCTATGGCGCACATATATTAGCAGACTTGGATCTGCTGCGGTTCTTCATGGATAATGGTCCAGATTCCAGAACTCCAGACCATGCGTAGCAAAGCGAAATTTTGAATTCCTATGGAATACTGCAGCAAGGCTGCGAGAGCATGGTTCCGCTTCCATGGAACCTCAGTAGGCACACGCTTACACGCAGCTATGGTTTTGGTGTTGTGTTGCAGGGCAGCACGGGCTCTCAGCAGATCGTGATCGAGGCCCCCCTGTGCGAGGACTACTACAAGATCAGGGAGCATCTCTATTCGCAGTTCTACTTGCTGTGAGGCCGACCGTGCGGGTGCTCCAAATATCGTGGTACGCCGCTGCAACGCAGTCGGGTTGTCCAAGTGATGAATGAATGGACAGAGAGAAGCTAACTGATGTTGTGGTGGGTCCGGGAGCCCCTCCTTTGGTGCTAGATCAAACAGAACATTTGGAACCGCACGCCTGAATACGCTGGACAAGCTTGGGGGCTCCCGTTGATTGTAAGTTGTAAGACGCTGTCTGTACATTAGACGTGTATATCGTCGGAAAACCTTTTAATCTTGTTGCGTACTATTCTGGTGCTTTGACTTTTTTTTTTGTTTCCCCTTATCTCGGTTCCCTTCCCTGTCTGTGCTGGCAATACAATTCTCAATCTTGACTTGCGTCTGGACGGAACAGAACCAGCCATTTGCACTTGTTTGGAAAAGGTATATGCTGCGGCAGTTAGAAGATTAAGCAGGGATATTCCATCACTGGCTTCATTGAACATGTCCAACCTAACTCAAGCGTTTTGATCCCGCGGTGCAATGCCATTGCCACGCACGCATGGTGGGGACGAGCCTAGGACTAGGAGGATTGTGATGTGCGTTGGTAGGGGGCTGCCTCCGCTCCCACATCATGATTTCATTCGTTTGATCAGCCCGCCTTATCCCAACGACTGTCGTGATGGAATCGACTGCATTCAAAGACTTCCTTTGATCTCCTCTACTCCTACCTCCGATCGAATTACCACTAATCCGATATTTCAAAATTCCTTTTTACACACACAACGAGAGAAGAGCGAGCATACCCTGGGCGCCTGCCCGCCCTCCCGGTTCGTCGTCAACCTCAACCCGCGGTTGACATCGCCAGGTGACGGAGTTACCTCCGCCAACTGTTTCGTCACTCTCCTCCACAAATCACCAGTGGACTCGCCGCCCGCTCTTCAATAAAAAACGAAAATCACGAGCCGATTCCATTCGTCCATACGCCCCTCGCTCGTTGAAAGATTCGCACCAGATCGTCAGTCGGATCTCCTCCCCTTTGGAACGAACACCCATCTCGCCGCGCCCGAATCTTTGGTTCCGGATTCGATTCGATCCGCGCCGCGCGCCACCCGTTCGACGCAATTCCCTCCCGGCGACCGGAGCCGCCGCCGCCGCCGCAGTGGGCAATGGATGACTGATCGCCGCCGCCGCCGAGTGCCCCCGGCGCGGCGCCGGCCATGTCGCTGGCCTGCGGCCTGCCGCTGCTCGAGTGCGTCTACTGCCTCGCCTGCGCGCGCTGGGCGTGGAAGCGCTGCCTCCACACCGGCGAGGCCGACAGCGCCACCTGGGGCCTCGCCTCCGCCGCCGACTTCGAGCCCGTCCCGCGCATGTGCCGCCTCGTCATGGCCAACTACGAGCCTGACCTCTCCGCCTCCGCGCCGCTCCTCTTCGCGCCCCCGGGCGGGTACGGCATCGACCCCGCCTGCGTCCTCCGCCGCCGGACCTACGCCGACACCCGCGGCCGCGTCACCCCCTACCTCTTCTACCTCGACCACGAACACGCCGACATCGTTCTCGCGCTCCGGGGGCTCAACCTCGTCAAGGAGTCCGACTACGCGCTCCTCCTCGACAACCGGCTCGGCAAGCGCCTCTTCGACGGCGGCTACGTCCACAACGGACTCCTCAGGGCCGCTGGGTGGGTGCTCGACGCCGAGTGCGACCTCCTCAGGGACCTCCTCGAGAGGTACCCCCGACTACACGCTCACCTTCACGGGGCATTCACTGGGCGCCGGCATCGCCGCCATGCTCACCATGGTCGTCGTGCTCAACCTCGACAAGCTTGGAAACGTCGACAGGAGCCGAACGCGCTGCTACGCCATGGCGCCCGCCAGGTGCATGTCGCTCAACCTCGCCGTCAGATACGCCGACGTCATCAACTCTGTCGTCCTACAGGTCAGTCACACAGCCTTAATAATTCTTATGTACTCCACTGCTTCCAGCCATGCTTCATCTTTCCTTTTCCCAATGGCAGGATGACTTCCTGCCCCGGACAGCTACTCCTTTGGAGGACATTTTCAAGTCAATCCTCTGGTACGGCCATGCCACTAATGTAGTGGCATGCTCTTGTTTTCTTGATTATGAACTAATGATTTACATGTTTTTGTGTTTAGTGTTAAAAACCTCTTTGTTTTCAAATCATTATGTGATTCATTACTGGTTCATACTTTCCCCTTGCATAACCTCAGTTACTCTATTTGTTTTTTTTTTTTTTTGCACAAACCAGTCTCTCTGTTTGTCTGAAACAGAAACTGTATATAACTGTTTGATGATAAACCATATCATAGTTGTGTCTTATGAACACTGTGACTATAGAATGGTTACAAGTCAGTTCTATCAGCTCTGGACAGATAGCAAGGAATTCTATTGTGCCTGGGGTTGGTTTATCTGATTTTCTATTTTTCTGTTTATGTTTATGCTAGCTATGTTGTAGCTGTGTATCAGTATGTTTACTGCTTAGGGCTCAAGCAAGTCTGAAATTATGCCATCTTCTCTTCTTGGACAGCTTGCCATGCCTCCTATGTTTGAGGTGTTTGAGGGATACATGTATACCCGAAGACGCAATGCTAAAGGATCCAAGAAGGCTTTATGCACCGGGCAGAATATATCACATAGTGGAAAGAAAAATGTGCAGGTACCATTTCCTTATTTGGTAGTCTACACTACAGTGCAAGAAACAACTTGAGGTTGCATAGTATCAGTTAATTTCAGGAGATGTCCTCACAACTGTAAATAGAGAACAAGTCACAACTGTAAATAGAGAACAAGTTACCATCAACTGACACTTTGTATGTACCTATTCATGTAGTTACCATTTAGTTCAACAAGTATTACATACACAACACTGACTGTGAACCCATACTGATACTGCTACAATTTGATATTGAACTTGCTCCGCTGTTTTATGTCCTTTGCTCAGATTACTGTATCGCTAACGAAGCTTTCCAATATTTCCATGAACAAACTGAATTCCTTGAATAACACAGGTGCGGAAGATATCCACCGGTAGTCAAAACAGCTGTGCCTGTGGATGGTAGATTTGAGCACATTGTTCTTTCCTGCAATGCCACAGCAGACCATGCCATTGTTTGGATTGAGAGGGAAGCCCAGAAGGCTTTGGATGTGAGTTGCTTATGCTAATAGTTATCCTTACTTTCTAGTCTCTGTACCACTGCATTATTGCCTGAGAAATATTTTCCGGTAAAGTTATTTCGAAACGATAGCTTTATCTTTGGTAAACTGGACCTTGCATATCACTTCTTCTTTTCTTCCCTGAATTGTGCATGCTACTAGAATGTAACCCCTCACGTTGTGGGGCAGGTTTTGGTTCTATTTGTGAACGTTGTAGAAACTAGAGATGCTAAAATATGCGGACAAATTCTGAAGATGTGAACGTTGTAGAAACTAGAATGTAACCCCTCTTGTTCAGAATTTAGTTACACGTTGGTGAGTTGAAGTTCCGTCTGCACCATTGTTCAGGTTTTTGTCTTAAGTAAACTTTTTTTAGGTTTGAAAATGTGGATTGTTCATCACTAGGGTAGACAAGTGGGTATAGCTTAGCTGCCCCTCTGACTTTTTCCTGCTAGTAACATGGCTCCGCTGTCGGTGTGCAGCTGATGCTGGAGGGGGAGGAGACAATGACGGTTCCATCGGAGCAGCGGATGGAGCGGAACGAGACCCTGCAGAGGGAGCACGTGGAGGAGCACAGGGCCGCGCTGCGCCGGGCCGTGACGCTGTCGGTGCCCGACGCGCGGGCGCCGTCGCCGTACGGCACGTTCGACGACGACGCCGGGCGGCGCCAGCAGCAGCAGCAGCCGGAGAGGAGCGAGAGCTTCCCGCTGGCGGGGGCCAGGCAGCGGATGAGCTGGAACGACCTGATCGAGCGGGTGTTCGACAAGGACGAGGACGGCCAGATCGTGCTGCGCAGCTCGGTTTTCTCCTGAACGCCCCCGCGCGCCTCACCTGTTGTAAATTCGCTTTGCTTTGGTGCCCGGTGTCGCAGACTCCCAGTAGGCAGTACCGCAGTAGCCACATTCTTGTGTCATTGGTTTAGACGTTTTCGTATCATTCATTCATACTAGAAGATAATATCTCTTTTTTTTTGCGCGGATCGATCGTGGTCCGTGCAGACAAGTTCTGTGAATGAATAATCAAGATGAGATTGAACAGATCAATTTAGGCACATTTTGCCCGGTGAACGATACATGTGAGACCAAGTACAGTACCAAACATACCCTTGCTGCAAATGAGGCAATCGGCATGAAGAGTCCAAACTCATAGCTTCCATGGCTGAGCATTATTTACATACGTACAGTACGGTCGAAACACTTATTCCCGTTTCAGCCCATGCGTATCAGCAGAGCTTCCCACCTTGGGCATGAGCATAAGAATGCCTTGGTTTTCAGGTTTCACGCCAAAGTCCACGCTGCACAGCCTCGTGCCCCCAATTGCTATGCAATTCAGGCAGATGTACATGGATGCAAATTCACTATTTACCCACTACAATTCATGTAAATCCACTTGTCTTCCTTCTTGAAAACTAGGGTATATATATAAAAATAATAGCCTTTACAAATAGAGCAGCGAGTTCTATGTAACAGGTCAAAAATCAGCTGAAACTACTACCTACGAAACAAAAAGAAAAGAGCAAAAATGTAAGCCTTAAGGCCTAAGCCAATCAGAATCACTTGTATATGTGTATGTAATACGCTAGCAATCTATATTTGCAGATCAAGAACCGCCTCACCTGCAAAGAACACGTCACAAGAGGTCAGCATGGGATTAACTGGTGCAAAAATAGAGTTTGCTAGGAGAACGCTCCAGTGGCCAGTATATCTTACCATGCATTCTCTTGACGAAGCGCTCGAATTCGAAAAAGTTGCGCCTCTCAAACAAAACATTGCTAAGCCTCAGGTAGGTGAATCCAAACAAATGCCGTCCATCTGGGTCATTCAGTGGTTTGGCATTCTCCAAAATCTTGTTGAATCCATCTCTATCGTAGCAAGGTAGAGCGTTCTCACTAGCCACTTGTATCTCAGCATCCCATGCAGCGTTTAGCACCTGCAAAACAATGCATCCAATTGATAAAACACTAGTAAAGCATCAATCTATCTGTAATTAAATAGCAAACATATGAGTATCACAGGTCTGTGCTCACTAGAGAATATGATAGATCAGCTAATCAGCTGTTGCTAAGGGAATGTAATAACATGAAACGGAAGAAAGGTTCCCTACCTGCCATACCAGACCCTCTGGATCTGCAAATACCTCAGGGTATACCTCATGCTGGTCCATAGTGCGCAATTCAACACATGTAAAGTTCAAAGCAGCATCATATTTCTTCAATACTGCAGCAATTGGAGCATAACCATCACGGTTACATGGGTTGTAAAAACCAGCGGTCAATTCAGCAGCATGACTGGCAGTTTTGTACCACCAATGCACTCCAGAAACCTGTAAATATCACGGAAATGGATAGCTGTATTCAATCATTTTAATTGATTTGGGAATGTAAATGATAAAGATATATTCACTTTAGCAATTGTAGGATCATGTTTCTAACAGAAAGAATAAATGCCGGCAAAACAACCAAAGTACTGATTAGATTTGAGAAGATAACAATGATAACTGACCTTAACAGCTATGCTTGAACCCTCAAAAGCCAACCTTGCTAACATCAGGACACGGTCTGCATGATCCACCAACATCTGAGAGTACCAGTTGAGGAAAAAACGGCCATAATAACTATCATAATCTCCTCCATCACAAAAAAACCCAGTGAGATTTGGTTCAGAATTATAATGGCCAGCATTGTCTGGCCCTCTTGCCCATATAGTATGCTCTCGTGCTTCTGCAGCTCTTCTCAAATTTTTCTGTAAGTACCTGTCGTAGCACTGAAGAGCAATACATTCTCAGTAGCCTATAAAAGAATACAGACACGTATATACTGAACCCTAAGAATAATGCGAGTGCAACAGAAAGAACAAAGTGTCAAGAGTTACCTGAAATTCCCCAATGCCAGGGTATTTCCAGCCATGTTTTGCTGGATAAGATGGATACCGCAGCTCTCCACAAGCCCCTAGTCCAATCTCAATTTCTGAGATAATCCCATCCTCAAAATACTCATCAAACTCCACTCGGAAGCTTCTCATGAAGTCAAAATATACCTATATTGATATATGGGAATGAAATAAGAAATGTGTAAACACAATTGGTCTTCCATTAAAAAAATGAATTGAAAGGTGTGAACGAACAGCACGTGCATTTCCATAACATACAAACCAGTTTCATCATGCAACCATCCTAAAATATTATACCATTATCATGAAAGTACCAAACATGACAACATATACATGACAATTACAGTTTCATGAGAAGCCATTTGCAGCTTCTAGTCTCAAAACTAGCAAAGATCAAGATGCAGAATTATAGGAGGCAAGTGGAAATCAACAAGAAGACAAGCATTAGTTAAACTTTCAGAGTGATAAGTACAGAGCAAGATCCAGCGAAACGATTGTACCTCCACTGCTGTTCGGCCTTGTAGAACCCTTTCCTTATCAATTCCCCATGATAAGCACTCCGTATTACACCTTCCTGCCCTGTCAGTAAAGTAGATATCCGGGTTGCTCCTTCCAATCTCTGTTACCCAATGTGGGAGAGGAATGGACACATCATCTCCAACATTGCCACCACATTCATGGAATGACATGACCACCTAAGTAATTCGATGAGAAAGGCATGTAAGCCACATAAGCAAAGGAAATCAACACTGACATTCTGCCACCAATAGATGATAGATGTAGAAGTATTACATCAACCGACACACAACAATCCAGAGAAGCACAAATTACTGAAGGGTGCGTTGAGACGCTTTGTCATCTGACCTGCAACTTGAGCTTGAGCTCCCTGATCATCTGGAAGAGGCACTTGTAGCCAGTCCAGTTGTACTCCTGTGGCCTGTGCGCCTCGACATTCCCCCACCAGCAGTCGACCATGACCCCATCCACCCCAGCTGCCTTGAGAACCCGCAGCTGGCCCACCAACTCGTCCGCGTCCACCACCTCGCCATTGACATTCACCACCCCAAGCTGCCGAAAACACGCACATAATTGGAACGCGATCGAGCAGGTCCAGTATAGAAGAGGAATGTTGGAGGCGGGTACTTACAGGGAGCATGACGTATACGGGCACGTAGGGCGTGCCGGCGAAGTCCCGCTCCGGCGGGCGCGGCGCCACCTCAGGCACCTGCAGTAGACACCCAACAATCGTGAGAGACCGATAAGCCGAGAGGGGAAGGGACTAAAGCGCAAGAAGGCGGCCGGGGGTCGCTGACCTGCTTGGCGACGGCGGCGTCTTTGGCGGTAGCGGGATCCATGGGGACGGGGATGGGGACGGCCAGGAGGTGCGAGGAGTCCCCGTCGGGGACGTCGTCTGCCGGGGGACGCGAGGAGGCGGCGGGGCCTGCGGCGCGCGGGGGCGCGAGGAGGACGGAGAGCACCGGCGCGAGCGCGGGGCGGTGGGAGATGGGGCGCGCGGCGACGGGCGAGATGCCGCGGAGCGGGAGCGCCGGCGAGGTCGGGAGCGGGAGCGCGAGCGGCGCGGCGGCGACCATCACGGGGCGGGGCGCCGGCTGGAGGGGGAACACAGAAGCACGCGTCAGCATTCCGGTCCGGATCGGGCGACCCCGGGATTTGAGAGAGGGGGGCGGCCGGGGACGGAGGAGGAGGCAGTGGGCGGTGGTGGTGGAGCGCGCCCTCGGGAGGCGGGAACGGGGGAGCAAGAGCAACCGAGCCGAGCAGCGAAAAACGTCGTGAGCCCCGTGACGGGCCGAGGCTTATTTTGGCTGCTTCTCCTCTTCCCCTTTTGCCTTTGCGTGCGATGGACGGTCAGGGAAAAAAACTTTTCTGCTCGTATTATTTTCAATAACATACGGTATTTTCCTTTTTTTAATTTTTCATCACTGGGCCGTTTCATTCCCGCGCCGTCCCGAGCATTTATTTATCTTCTGTTTCGAAACCGCAGGGTATTGAATTCATTTGTGACGTCATAAATGGCAGTGGGATAGCTACTCCCACACGCTGCTTTTCCCTTGGCTGGCAGGCAGCAGAGCCAGTGGCTAGCTGCCAGTTCACACGCCATTCGTCCATTCCCTTCTTCCCAAATCGAGAGCCTGACTGACTGACGACTGACTGAGAAGGAAGCAGCAGAGAGAGAGAGGGAGGGGAGGGAGAGACCGACCTGCGCGGCGGCGGAGGCGGGGGGCGGGGAGGAGGTGGGGAAGGTGGTGCCGTCGGGTAGGACGACCCAGCCAGCCTCGCGCGCCAGCGCCGCGATCACCTCGTTGATGTCGGCGCGCGCCCGGAGGCTGTAGTTGCCGTGCTGGCGCAGCCCCGCCAGGATCCGCCCCGTGATCGCGCGCCGCTGCCGCTCCCGCAGCTTGGTCCGCTCCTTCTCCTCACGCGCGCGCCGCCGGCCCGGGTTCGACCTGCCGACGCCGCCGCTGCCAGTCGGCGATGCGACGGACACGGGGCACGGGTGCATGTAGTAGCAGTCGTCTTCGCCGTCGTCTTCCTCCTCCTCGTCGTCGTCCTCCTTGACCCCCATCTCCTCATCCTCGTCCTCGCCCGGCGGCCCCGCCGCCTGCTGCATCCCGCTCCCGCCCGCCCGGATCTCGCGCCGCCGCGGGGGGGAGGGAGGGAGATGCAGGGGGAGGGGAACGAGGGGGCGGAGGGCGGCTAGGACCCAGGACCAGCAGGGTCACGCGTGCGAGGCGTGCGGCGGCGTGCCGCGGGGCCTCGGAGTGATATGGTTGGCACGGTGGCCGCGCGGGGACGACACGTGTGGAGGGATGGACGGCCGCGATGGCCAGGACAGGAGGGCCGTGGCGCACGCTTGGAGCGCGCCTCTTCGTCGGCCTCGCCCTCGCCCTCCCCACCATCGCGGAAGGGACGAACCGGGAGGGGCACGGGGGAGGATTGGCGCCGCACATGGGGCGCATGTGATTGGACGGCCGTCGCTTCCGCTCCCAGGGGTGGGGGGCGCACGCGTTGCCAACGCCAAGCCCATTGGCACCGCCACTTCAACGACGGCACGACGCCATACGTATGCTGCTCTGCAGCGCCGCTGCTTCTTCTCGCATCTTGGTGTGAGTGAACAGGCAGCAGGGGACAGAGAACAAATGCTTCAGCTACCGTCAGGCAGATGCAGTTGGTGGTGTTGCGTGTCAGCTTTGGTTGCTTGCTTCCATTGGCATCCTTTCAGTTCCGGACAAAGCAAAGCGGCATGTTGGACTGGTCGGTTAGTTGCTTATCATTGCAACTGGACAGTGTTCAATGATTTGCTCGGAAGGGCAATCATACATGGTTCGGGACAGATATCATGCTTTTCCAGCTACACGGTTAAATTTTTATTTAGATGCAAAAATTTTACACCTAAAAATATTATATCAAATATTTTCATACATTAAATGGAGATGAAAAAAAATCCTATCACAGATTGGGTGTATTTTGCGAGACAAATCTAATGAGCCTAATTAATCCATAATTAGATAATATTGTGCTACAGTAAACATATGCTAATGATGGATTAATTAGACTTAATCAGTTTACAGTCAAATCATGTAATTAATTTTTTAATTAGTCTATATTTAATACTTCAAATGTATGTCAACATTCTTTAAAAATTTAAACAAGGCGAAGGAAACTCGGCGAAGGAAACTCAGGGTTCACGAGTAAAATACCACTCAGCACATCGCAGCCGACGGCAAACAATACCATGTATGAATTAGCGTACCAGGTTCATAGCATAACATTCGACAAAAGCCAATGTTCAGGCAGTTTCTCAACTCATAAGAAAAAAGAAACTAGCATCTCAGTTTGGAACATGTACATAAATGCCTAAACAGATGCGTTGCAGCATTAGAATTCAGTGCCATCATCAACGTTTTTTTTTGTGGTGAAGCACAACACTTTTTAGAAATAAGCTCAAGGATCATTGTACGCAAAACCATCTATATGAATTTAGTGCCAGCATCAAGCTAAAGCAAACTAATAGCCTTAGGCATCAACTTGAACAAACATTTCCAGTAATGAGTAAAACTCCTTAAGAAGAAAAAAACATCATTCCTAACAATATCCACAATGTGACCAAACACTACTTTGGATCGAGTAGAAAACAAAACTGCGGAGGAATTTATAGACAATGGTCTAATGGAAGAACCAAGACTGCATAGAATAGAATATGTAGCACCTGGAACAACTGATTTCACAATAGAAAGGCTGCGGTATTATACATAGTTTCAGGAACTGCAGTTCCAAATGTCCTGATTGATATATTCAGTTCCCTGCTTTCTTTCGGAGTATATATACAGTGTGTGAGCTCTAAACAACATTTTTACATATCACATTCTACTGATTAGAAGGATGATAAGCCCTTCTTCCTGACCGCTACAACAGTTGACAATAATACATGCTGTGCAGGAGAGGAATCAATCAAATGTACAATCTGGCCTCTTACCAGAATAAATCTACACCCACTGCCGACGATGGCGGGGACGCTTCTTCCTCCTCCATCTCTGGTTCAGGTTCCATGCCAAACTCTGGAGACTCGATATCAGTGAGGTTCTTCAAGTCAACAACAGATAGCTCATTCAGTTGCTTCACCACAAGATCTGCAGCGCTAAGCTCATAGATTTTGTGCTTGCTTGCGACCGCGACACACTTCATGCGAGCATCATGAGCAGCTTCCACCGCGGAGTTGGAATACCCAAACACGATGCACCTCTCCGGGATGAAGCTTAGGAGCTGAGCAGCATACAGAAACATTTCAGGGTCAGGCTTCCCCCGATAGACATCCTCCGCTGCCACGACGGCATCAAAGAAACTCCGCGCGCCAACAGCTTCGATGGCTTCTTCAATAACTTTCCGTGGACGTGTGGTGGCCACAGCAATAGGGATCTTGTAATTGGCAAGCGTGCTCATGAACTCCCGCGAACCGTTCCTCATCTGGTAGAAAGAGCCACCCCGAAGGCTGCTGTGTATCTCCTCCTTTCGTGAGGCCAATCGCCTGAGCTCCGAGGGGTCCCGGGACCAGCAGAGAACCTCGGAAATCGCCTGCTCGTTCTTCATCCCTTCGACCCTCCTCAACATGAAAGCCGGAGGCGGCGACTTCCCCTCCTCCTGCGCCAGGGTCAACCACGCCTGCCTTTCCAATTCGGCATCATCCTCAACAATGACCCCCTCCCACTCGAAGATGACCCCGAGCCACCCGCAGCCCATCCGCTCGAGGCGGAGCAGCGGGTTCTGCAGCTTGGGGTCATCCGCCCTGTTCCGCGGGGGCCAGGACGGGGCCGGGTTGGTGACCCCAGCATCCCCCATGTCGCCACCGTCCCCGGGGATTCCCCGGTACTCCTTGCGCGGGCTGGCCTCCTTGGTCACCCCCATGGCCAGCGCCTTGACCGGCCAGTCCGCGAGCCGCGGCGAAGGCTGCCTGGTGACCCGGGCCACGAGGCGGCGCCCCGCGAAGGCGGTGACCAGGGGACGGCAGGCGACGACATGGAACGTCCGGCGGAGGGGACGGTGGGGGCCCCTAGACCTCTGGTCGAACAGGTGGGGCGCAATAATGGAGGTGCTCGCGCTGACCGTATCGACAACCATGATGACGGCCGCTAGATCCGACGCCCGCCCGCCCACCTACCGATCAGGAACCGAGATCCCGGAGCCCCCGAATTGTTGGGGCAATCACTTCAACCGCCTGCTCTCCCGACGGGATTGGACTGCAAGAGGAAGACACGAACCGCTCAGAATCCAATCGAAGAGAAATCGAGAAGGAAACGAGGCAGCGAAGGCAAGAACCAAACAAAGCACCGAGAGGGAAGAAGAAGAAAGAAAAAAGCGAAGCACCTGATTAACAAAGCACCTAATCAGCAAAGCACCCAATCAGCGAGGTGAAGCTTAAGCCGAGCTGGTGTGGATTCGCAGGGGAAGCCCTCGAGCAATGATTGGGTGGGGGAAGGAAGGGAAGGCGCACAAGGCAGAGGAGGAAGAAGATAAGGAGGATGGGGAGGGAGGAGGCGGTACCGGCGGCGACGTGCGGGGATCGGACGGCGGCGGAGGCCTCGCGGGGTCGCGGAGGAACGGGAGGTTTCGTCGGGACGCCGCCTACCTTGTTTTAGCTTTCGCCTTTCCTTTTTATTTTCTCTTTCTTCTTTTTTATTGCCCCCTGTGGGAGATTTTATGGTGAGCCGCCGCGGTTGAGGACGTGGAGGAGGAACGGGAGACGAATCTCCGCGGGATGCGCGACGCGTGGCGCGGCGAGGAGCGTCTGATGGGGATTTTGGGGGGAACGTGAGGCGGACGATGCGCCTCGCCTTGCTCTCCCGCGGCCTCGGAATCGCGGGGACGCGGACTCGCCTTCTCTCGTTTTCTCTCTCCCTTTCTTGATTTGAAGGATATATGTCGCCACTTGATTAATTAATAATTAACCATATATATCCTATATGTACTAAGCTTTCCTAAAAAAACCATGTACGTACTACTAGTTGGCAATATTTTAGGTAACTATCTGCGTGACTCCGTTTTCGTTAGGTTTTCTAAGGTCCCTGAACTTGTAGTGATTCGAGATTTTGGAAATCTAAGCGGAATTTCGCTATAAGTTTAGAGATCTGGGGTGCAATTTACTTAAGAAAAAGAGACAGGTTTGCCCTAGGCATTTAGAGTAACTTCAAGAGACTTTTTAAATTTCTAGTTTTAAAGTTTTTAGTAAAAAGATATCTTCCAATAACTTCTCTTTTGGTTATTCAAACATAGTCACTCTCTATTCCGGATTTCTCGCTAGCTAAATATATTCAAGAGAATAGCTTTCCAGAGTGCACATAAGCTATAGAAAAGCTGTTGGAAAACGAAAAGATATAGAAAATAATTTTTATGCAAATAATTTTCTAAATGATGATTTAGAGAGTGAAGTTTAGAGAGACGCTTGGAGATGCTCTTATCTTGATTAGTTGATTTGATTGACATTATTATTCAAGTTATTAATTATCATAGTGCGATCACAACAGAGCAGCAGTTCCATCACAAGGAGTGCCGTGGCAAAATGTTTATGGAAATACCATTTCGTCACATTTTTCATAACAACACAGCTATTTATAGACCTTTTTCGAATATATGCACACACTTTCCCTAAAGAAAACATATATGTATTACTAATAGGCAGTATATATACGTAACTTTCTACATGTGCAATATGACTCAGTTTTCGTTTGGCATTACATGCAAGAAGGACATGTTTGCTACTAGGCTTTATCTTGACTTGATTAACATCATTATTCATGCTAATTATCCTAGCGGCATCATAAAAGAGTGGCAGTTCCATCAAAGGAGTGTCTTGGCAAAATGTTTATAAATTACCATTCTGTCACATCTTCCATAGGTACACAACTATTGTAAGCCTTTTTGAGACAGAAACTTATCTAAATGCCAAAACTACACCTGTGTTTTTCTTGTCTCTTTTATGTGCTGGCCATTTACATTACTAGTCTGCCTTATTAATATTTAGTCTTCCAAAATTCTAACTTTTAGTACTCATTCTACAAATTGGACCAAAATGAAAGAAAATTAACTTAAGTTAAGGTTAGTACTAGAACAAAATAATTATTTTACTAATTTACAAAACTTCTAAAGGCCATAATAGGGTTCTGAATTATTTTCGAACAATATTCGAAATTTATGTCCAAATGAAAATTGATAGGGCCAAATGCAAAGAAGATAGGAGAATATAGTGGCATAGGGGTTGTATTCACCTTTTCTAAAATCTTCTCTCTCCATAAGAGGCATGCACATCATTTTTTTATTATCGAAACCATGTTTAAAACAGTATTTTGCAACTTAGAGTCACTTTTGTGATGGTATTTTTCAACTCAAGTAACCTGACGATGTTAACCTTTTTGGACGCTAAACGTTAGATAGTCGGTTACGGTCTGATTATCTACAGGTTCTAGCTATAAATATGCAAGAAAAAATTCAAATAGTTATCATAGTTAAAATATATGGCTTTAGTACATAAAATTAATTATTTTAAAAATGAATCAAGTAGCTTGTCCTAATCATCATACCATTTTAAAAAAGTGTGGAATACTATATTTAACGAGTGAGATTTGAGGCTTATATTCCAATTCTAGTAATGAACTTTATTCTTTCATTGTGTCCACAAGTTATTACTCAACAAATAAATATTAAGTAACCATCATATCAAGTCGAGCATCCAGTTTTTTTTTATCCTGCCCTTAGCTTATCTATGGCGTAAATGGCCATGTTGAACGCTGTTTCATAGCCCAGTCCGTCTGAAAATTGTGTAGCTGTGAACTCTGATGCCTAAAGCGTGTAGGACGAGGTTTGACTATATTATAAACCCCTAAACTAGACAAAACTTGCGGAGTAGCGTTTAAACCCCTTCTAGACGGGCTGGAGGACAGTTTAGATGAACACTTTCTACGGTCTTTGAGCAAATGTTCTCTTATTATTATGTTTAACTGGACTTCTTAAGGCCAATCGACACTTAAACCTACCGACTTCTTTGATGCAAAAGGACAATTAATTTTGTGATTATTACTAGCTGCACATAACTATTATTTTTAAGCAACCGCTGTTACATCAATAGATCTCGGTCCCAGTATTCAGATCGACTTTCTCTTCAGAGAAACTGCACGTGCACACAAGCTGAAAATTGGTGTGGTCAGAGATGGACAACTCGAAGGAAGCTGCCGTGCAGTTAAAATTTTCGGCTGCCGTGCAGTGAAAATTGCTCCAAATTAGGCGTCAAATCGGTCAACTCGATACGACAGCGTATTAATCCAAAATGGTGGGATCTGGCAACCACAAAGTTTTTGGCAAACCAGTCCATACAAGCGGGATCCACGTCAGGTAGTCTTTAGTTATGGAAAAAATCACAATATTGCAAAGTAAGAAAGGCCCCAGAACAATATAAAAAACCATCTATCCTCACTCAGTGGGAAGAAAATTTGATGGGGATGGGCCCCAAACTCCAATCCGTGAGGACCCGCCCCCGTATGCTACCGCGTGGCGACCCAACACATCTAACGAACGCCTGCAAGCGCACGCAGCACGCTCCTTCGCCTGGCTCGGCTCGACTCTCACGGCTTAGGCAAGCTGACGCAACGCAGGAACGACGGCTCAGGCTCAGAGATTTCCTAATTGTAACGATCCAATCACGTAATGTCCGGAACCCTTCACGATACTAGCTAGGCCTCACTGTAGCATTATATCCGAGATGGACATTCAAAAATCCCTCCACAGCATCTTGTTGATCTCAATCCATGCCTCGATTCTGGAGTCCTCAAATTCCAATTCAAGATCAATGCAACCTCCAGCAATTGGTTTCCTCCTCTGAAAGAGACCCAACATCCAAAAATTGGCAGCTTTGGTGGTTCTGTGCCAAGAAACTTTGGCCTCATCACAAGGCGATTGCGCAGGCAGATGAAGGGGCGCCAGCGGACGAGCTGTTGCGACGGACATGGGAGCACCTACGGATCTGCGGAGGCGGACGATGAGGGTTCCGGCGTCCGGCCGCACGAGGTGCGGCGGCAGATTAGAGAGATGGAGGCGGCGGCGACTGGGGCACCACCACCAGACTTCCCAGACTCAACGACGCCGGCCATCTCTCTCGGCTCTCGCTCCATCGTCCCGTGCTTATAACGTTGAGCCGAACGCAGATGTCCTCCCGTCCTCCGAGCCGCAGTCGCGAGCGTTGATCCGCTTCCGTGGACACGCGGCACCAATCGGGAAAGGGTCCGCACGGGAGGAGCTTTGGGGCCGTCCCCACGGAATTTTTTCCACTCAGTGGCGCTGTACATGTATAATTTTTAATATCTTATGGGCTGGCCATAGTGTTATGGGTACCTTTTGTTATTTTTTGTACATGGACTACTTGCACAATGGTACTAATTGGTTGAATGGAATATCATACTCCTTATGGACTACTTTTACACTACATTGTGGTCTAGTTGATAGTTCCGGACAGGCCACGATAACATCCCCGTAACTTGTGTATTCATGAAACAGCACAACAAGCACCATGTGATTTATAAAACAGCATCGGTTCTTGTTTTCCCCTGTTTAAGTTTTTTCCCACGATTTTACTAAAAGCAAAAGACCAACTTGTCCTTCGTGTTTGCGGGCTGGATCTCAAGCACAGTAACTCCTTTACCTCCAAAGCTAGAGCCGAATTAACCAAAAATTATATGTGCTAGTGTGGTATGAGATGAAAAGTCTAGTATGTATATCGGTGATCGATTCTAGGTGATTTATTCAGTTTTTGCATGGTGTTAACCAGTTTAGTCGAATTAGTCAAAATATGTGTGCTAGTGTAGTATGATACACTAAAATTATATTGCTTATATGATGTATATGTATGAGACTCTATTTATTAGAAGAGTTAAGGATTGCTTTTCATTTATTTATTATTTGCTTGATGCATTTCTCTCGAGATATAATATATATATTGGTTAGCCTATTAACCAAACCAATTTAGTGTAATGAATTTCGATCAGTTTTTAGTTTTGTAGCAAATTTGATGGCTGTTTTGCTAAACCAAAATCTTCATAACTGATTTAATCGAATGCCCAGCCTAGGAATGTCACGGACAGCGCAGAACAACAGCATGGCTACCAACCGTCCGCATAGCAACGAGTTGTCAGATGGCGAATGCTACAACACATCTGCATGTGTGGTTTCTTAGCATGGTGAAATCTATTGTTCCGCTATTCAATCTGGGAGGTCATTGTACCAGCAGGGTTTAATTTGGTCTGTTTCCATGCGAAGAAATAATGATAAAAGAGAAGTAAAAGATTGGAAAACGTACATGATGTGCTATTTTACGAATCTATTTTATGAAACCAGTACTGTTTGGTGAATACGTGGATTTGGAGTGCTATTTGCTAGACACCACCGGAAACCAGTGTTGTTTCTTGAATTTTTCTTCTTCTGGCTGGGGGGTAATAATTCAGGAAACAGCACCGGTCTGTCCTAGTGTTCGGAAAACAGCATCCCTTCCCCATATACTCAGAGAACAACATTCCATTCTAGGCAATGATTCAGGAAACATCAATTCTCCTTCTTTTCCCCTTTACTTCAATCATCCCGGCTCCTTTCCACCAGAAACAAAAGACCGACTTGCCCCTTTTTTTTTTCAGCTCGTTCCCCAAACCACGAGCTAAAAAAAAAATACGAACTCATTTGGCTCAAACCTTGCCAAATCCTAGACAGCATGGCTGGTGGCAGCGGCTAAGCACTTCAATCTCTAAAATGATCCATGCAACTTATTAGCTCTTTTGATTTTATTGCCACACTTGATTATACTGATGCATGAGAATTGTGTGATATTTTATGATCTACAATTTATAGTAGTTCTTTTGAGATATTTAAATGGAAAACTTGGCTATAAATATGTAAGGTGCACCTACATTTAAGATGAAGTGGATGCTTATGTATATATATGCAGTCTGCTATATGGTGAAATTTATAATTTGTTTATTCAAATTGGATGGAAAAGTTGTAAAAAGGAGGCAGCATACCTGAAACGCAGCATGGCCAGTTTGGTCTATTTATAAGTCAAAAAGAGGAGCAAAATAGAATAAAGAGTATAAATTGGTAGATAGAAAGTCACCAGTACAAAAATAGTTTGTGCTGGCGGCTAAATTGGCTTTGTGCCAGCGGGCCTAGAGCCCGCCAGGAACCTCCTGCCAGCACAAATGTTGATTGCTGCTGGCGGTTCCTGACCGTCAGTGCAGATGAACCTGTGTTGGCGGGCTAACTTTTGTAGCGGCGGTTGCAGAGTGTCAACACAAATAGCTAAATGTCCACTAGCATAAATCTTTATGTGTGTTTTCTATTAGAAAGCATATAAAGGCATTATGTGACTTACTTGTGAAGGATTTCAATGAATTTTGCATATTTCTCATGTGAGTAGTCGGCTGAGTCGAGGACCACCGCAACGCCCCTCTTTGATTGGATTGTGATGCAGATCCAGTGGTCGCTACAAAACATAAACGTATATGATTCATACTATATATTGCTAGAGAGTATATAATATAAAGTCTGTATAGGTCTTAAAAAAACTTACTCAAATCCATAAGGACACCGGATGTAATTTGTATTCTTCCATTTCCTAATGATCCGTGAAATATAGATCGCCACCATATTCTTTCGTCTATTGTGCGCTTCCCTTTTGATACTTTCCTTTTCCTCTTCGGTTGTTGCAGACTCAATTTTATCATTATTGTCTTTAGTAAGCCTAAAGCAGTGTTCGGACTGGGTGATGATCTGAGGGTTGCAATATGCAACTGAGTACCTATTTATCTTTCTTTCGTCCTCAAATTGCATTCTGCATCAGGACAATTCATGGAAGGCGCAAGATTTTTTTTTCAATACGTAAGCACTAGAAGAACTCATGGTGAAGAAGTACTTATAAGCACCACAAGAAAATGGTACGTCTAGTCTTTTCCGACGGTACAGGGCGTGCAAGTCTTCAAATTCAATGTAGATGGGCCTCGACATCATACCAAAGCATTTGCTTGGGTTTTTCGTCGTCATCGACCGAAGACCCAACTTCATTGCCTTCATCAGCCATGTTTGAAACTTTCTCATTTCCCAGCGTCCTTCGAGTAGTTCCCATTCATGAAGGAAAGGCTTGCCATGTTCAATGTCGGCCGGACAATCATCGGTAGGCCAAAAATCTGATGACCTCTCTGGAATGTTTTCAATGTTGCTAGCTTTCGCCGACACTTTGCGGGTTGAACTCCTCTTCATTCCTCCTAAGAATTGGTCAACTATTGGTGATGGCTTCTTTTAATATGATTGAATTGTACGGGGCACACATGTTCGTACACCCAGGTCTGCCGGTTTGGATGTACTTTGTTTTGGAGGTGAGGGAGCTTTTTCTGACCTATTGGGTGATGAACTTATTGCCTGTGATGGTGACAAAGGTGGCGATTCAGCAAACTGTAATGCTTCTTGTGCAAGCAGGTCATTAACCCAATCATCATCCATCGTCCTACCTTCATTTTGGTCTTGCTACGGCTCTTCTATCACTGGAGGTAACGATCTTGTTGATGGGCTATTAGATTGGATTTGCAGTGGAACGGTGAGGATGATGTCTCGTCAATGCCAAAGGATGAACTGGTTGATCGCATCTCCCAGAATCTGAATCTCACCTATGGGGATGTCTAACTTGTCATTCAAGTGATTATCTAGTACCATTACCACTTGTACCTTGGTGTATTCAGGCGGAATTTGTGTAAAATGCAACATGCGGCCTGGCATTGCCATCCCAGTTGCAACATCATGAACCTTGTTACGGTTCCTCCCGTATGGCTCGACAAGCCTGCAAGGAGTATCCACCTAGATGTCATCAACGGGGAATTTCTCTATTGCGGACTCCAAAGCGCGTGCTACGCTATCGCTTTGCGTGCTTTGCAATAGTTCAACAAAAGATTGCATGGCGATTTCCTTAACCTTTGCCTCCGTTAGCAGAGCCTTCTTGCAATGGTCACGCTTCTTGTAGCTTCCTATATCCTTCTCAAAGCCTTTAGCCCAACCAATTGTCGAAGACAACCCACGTACACATCCAGTGTGCTCTGGTGTACCAATCACCATGGTAAGCTGGTCCTTCTCTCTATCGGGCTTGAAAAGACCAAGCTTTTGCTGTTCGGCGATTTGTTGAAGCCTGTTGTAAATCTCAGTGGTTGTTGGATTTCTAAATGTAACCCCCTCGGGTGTTTGGATAGGTTGTCGAGCTAGGGCCCAGTTCCTGCAACGCTCGTCCAAGCCCTCCAATGCACCTGGTAAACCAGCAATCCTCCTTTCTTATTCTTTCTTCCTCCATTTAGGGAACTTTGGTGCATATCCACCGGATCCCAGGTGATGCAGATTCTTAGCGTTTTCCAAAGCCTTCTCTACCATTTGTGCACTCAAAGCTTTGGCCTCCGCACTGTTCTTCTGTTCCACAAACGTATTCCAAACATCGGCGGGAATCCTTCCATAATCCACTCTTGCATCCTTCCCCTTCTGGACATAGTCTGTATTCAGTACAGACCTCCAAGTATAGAAGCATTTTCCTAGGAGGCTCATTGCAAATTTTTTTTTGCCCATGTTGGCCATTGGAATATTTCTTGCACCTTAGCCCACAAAAATTCCTTCCTCGTTTGCGGCACCAACTTCCAATTGTCCATGGTTATGATTTCATGCAGGGTATCGTGGACAATGGCTCCAAGTGTGTTTCAATATTTTGCAGATATCCCACGTAGGCGCGATGGGCTCCCCTTTCGGACCAAGCTCTTCGATTACATGAGTGCCTTTAGTTTGGTTTCGACTTTGCTGACCGCACTTCTGTTTTGCCTAGCTACTCATAGAGGCCGTTGTTGTAGAAGGTTGTGGGGCAGAGGCACCTGCTTCCTCTTCGTTGCTACCGGCTGGCCGACGGCGCCGTCTGGAGTGCACTGGCGATTGTTGTTGCTCATCCTAGAGATAGAACAAAGATATAATCTTCCTTGTACCATTATGAGACAACTACAACTACAGCACCTACAATTTACCTCAGGGACCGGTTCGTATTCGGGGTCACCTTCTTCTTGCCTCACACGCGGCGGTCAGGAACTTTGGTCACCATCGATTGGGGCAGTAGTCATATGGATCTCATCCGCTATCTTCGGACGATTTTGAGGATGCGGACGATGATTGGCGTTCGACCTTTGCATCTTCTACATTTTTGTTGTTCGCCATTGCTATTAAGTAAAAATCCAAGTGTCATACCCGGGGCAGCGGGACTGCTCAGTTGGCATACATATTCTTATAGTAGGGGATGGCACATGGGCAATATCTTATCCTCATTGTAACTAGTCGTATAGAGCTAGAACTAGTTGGATGTAAGGAAACCACCCGACAACGTACTCGGGTAGGGCTCCTCAGACCGTCCCCGACTAGGACTTCCCCCAAACTATATAAGGGCGGGCAGGGACCCCTCCAAAACATCTGATAACCTCTAAGGCAATACAAACCACACATGACGTAGGGTATTACGCTCTCGGCTGCCTGAACGTGTCTAAACTTTTGTGTTCCTTGCACCTTTGAGTTCCTGATCTCGGTGACACCCTACCTACAACCTACCACCTCGGGGGTATCCCTCGGTGGGCTTGGCAGTAAAACACCGACAGCTGGCACGCCAGGTAGGGGTGTTCATCGAGCATCCACCGGAGAACTTGATGGCATCGTTCAACTTCACCACGCCGTGCTCAACAAGGGCACAACTTTCATCTTCGGCTCCTGGATCTGCATCGCCAATGGCTCGGGTGGCTTCAACAGCCACCTGGCCGACAACATGGAGCCTGAAGCCTCGAGCTGTTCGAGCGGACTCGACGAGTTCATCGACAGCCTCGACAAGATGCAGCCGTGTCTCGCCAGGAAGATCGAGGAGAATTCCGTCCCTGACACGTTTTCGACTCGTGCTTCGACACGACTTTCCAGCTCGGGTCCTACCCGATTTGAGGAAGGGCGTACCCGATTCCCTTTCGGACTACGCAATGCGGCTTCCACCTACGCGGAGGCCTTACAGTCTAAATCCCTCTCCGATCTGGAGGAGGACTTGGATCTTCTACTCAAGCTCGAAGACGAGGATGCCACTGCTTGCTGGGAGGCTCCGGTTTTCGACGCCTACTCGGATTCAGATGATGAGCCCGACTCATCTGCGGTCAGTCATCTGGGTTTGAGCATTACGACTACCACGCAGGGCAGATTCGTTGACTAGAAGGGCATGGAGCCCTCCGAACTACTCGATGATGACGCCCGCCTAATAGCTACCATCCAGCAACTGCCTTTTCAACAAGGCAGACCACTTTCCCCCGTCCAGGAGGAAGGATCTGGCTCCACGGCTTCAATCGTACTCGTCACTACCGACTATTCGCCAGAATGTGAGGTCTACATGGCTTCACTCCGTGACGTCGATGACGACGAGCCAGGTATTGAGTTCGATAATGAACTCGAGAATGAGATCTCAGGCGATGAAAACACCGCCGACACTCCTCAAGACGAAGATGAAGAGCAGAAGCGACAACGCCACCTGAGGAACTCCAAGCGGAACAAGTGTAGGCGCAACACTCAGGAGCGCGCTCGCAATCCGCAGTGGCAAAGAAACCTACGTGGGGAGTTTGAAGCAGCGGCTGATGAAAAATTTGTCACCCCCATGGGTAACATCTACGAAGCCTCCCTGCTCCTGCAACAAATTACACAAACGGACGCAACTCAGTGCATCATGCGGCTTGTCAACCAAGCCGTAGTCCAATTGGACAAGATGGACCCGCTGAAATCTGTCCAGCACTCACACTCCAGATTGTAACGACATGGCAGCTCTGTACCCCAGGGTAGTCGTACTGCTGGTGGTCGCATCAACCCCCGCAACAATTGACAAGCTGAGCTGGAGGTGCAGCAACAACAGGAGGATCTGCACGCCCCAAGACCCAGAGGTGGCGGACAACCCGCGGGAGGCCAAGGCCACCAAGGGAACCAGCTACCTCCACTTCTTGGCGACTTGAGGCAGCACATCAACAGCAACCGTGATGCACGCACCGTCATCACTAACCGCCAATGAGAGCGGCTTGAAGACGCCACCCGCGAGGACAATGATCGCTTTTCAGCTTTCACTGAAAACATCACGAACCGTGAGATCCCGAGGGACTTCAAACCCACAAACATCCCGAAATATGAAGGGAAATAGGATCCACGATAGTGGCTACGATGCTACTCTGTGGCCATCGAAGTGCCTGGGGGCTCTAACTCCACTAAAGCTCTCCACTTCCCGATAGCCCTAGAAGCTGCGCCACTCACATGGTTGGAGACTCTCCGACCGAACTCCATCGACTCCTGGGAGGCTTTGAAGCAGGTCTTCGTCGACAACTTCCAGGGCTCCTTGATCCCGGCAGGTACTCGCCATGACTTGTCGCAGGTCAAGCAGGAGGAGAACGAGACCCTGAGGTCGTAGACGCGCCGCTTCTTCGACACCCGCGCCACCATCGCCAAAATCGCCGACGAGGAGGTCATCCGTGGCTTTCGCAACAGCCTGGCCATGAAGCAACCGTACCGCGAGTTCAGGAGAAACCTCCCGACTACCGTACTCAAGCTCCGCGACATGATGCAGCGATGGGCGGATCAAGAAGACAAGGAGAACGAGCGCTTCCCCAAGCGCAAGAACGACAAGGGCAACAACAACAACCGCTCCGACAAGGGCCAATACCACAACTCCGGCACCGCCCGTAAGTGGAAGCTAGAGGACCAAGTGACCAACTTCGAACGCAACCCTCACAGCAAGAAGTCGGGCAAGCTTCAGGATCAGTACGAGAAGATCCTCCACAAGCAATGCCCGATGCACCCAAAGGCTAAGCACACAATGTTCCAGTGCACCGTCCTCTGCAAGAGTCTCAACGCGCCCCCTCTCAACGACGAAGAGAAGGACAAAGACAAGGTGGACGAGGGTAACGACAAGTCAGGGCCTCCGGGTTTTCAACACCCGACTAATACCGTCAACGTTACCTTCGGAGGCGACGACGGTATCCTCACCAAATGCGCGCAGAAGCTATTCCGGCGTGAGATCCTATCAGTCGAGCCAGCCGTGCCACGTCCTCTAAGACATAGTGAGGTCCCGATCTCTTTCTCTAGAGAAGATCAGTGGACCAGCTTCTTTGAGCCGGGAAAACTTCCGCTCGTATTGGACCTGGTAGTTGCGGGCTCTACGCTGACTCGTGTACTCATCGACGGGGGAAGCGGGTTAGACCCGCTCTTCCCAAGTACTCTAAAGAAGATGAGGCTGGACATCGGCAAGATGCTCACCCCCAGTAAAGCTCCATTCTTCGGGATCGTCCCGGGTAACACGGCTACACCAATCGGCTTGGTTACACTGCCAGTTACTTTCGGGATGGTTGAAAATTTCCATACGGAGTACATAAAGTTCAAAGTCGCGAACTTCGAATCCTCCTACCATGCCATCCTTGGCAGGCCAGCCCAGGCCAAGTTCATGGCGGTACCCCATTACATTTACTTGGTTCTTGAAATGCCAGGTAACAACGGTGTAGTCTCCCTCCGCAGTGATGTCGAGGAGTCCTGCGACTGCAACCAGGAGGCGATCAAGTATGCTACTTCTGCACACGTGCCAGAGCCTTCATCCGAAGTTCTCGCGGCCGTGCAACAACTCTCCGAAACAGAGCTGGAGGTGGTGAACAAGAGACCAAGCCAGTCGAGGGTGAATGTGACAACCCTGGTAAAATTTCATTTCTAAAATCAATGTCTTTAGCCTAACCCTATGCTTAACCAACTAATAAAAGGGTGAAAAGAATTAGAACGAGTTAAGTTGAAATTCAAATTTAATTTGGGCACATTTGGATACATTGAAATTTTTAAATTAACTTTCAAACCATAAGCCAAATGAGATGTTGCCTGAAACCAAACTTGTAGAACTTTTTATTCTGAACAACTTTCGTGTTAAAATGTTTTTGAAATTCGAATTAGAAAGTGGAGAAAACGTCCTGTTTGCGACCAGCCCCCTGGAAATTTTCGAATTCTCGCACTTAGGCCCTTGCCCCTGCTCTGCTGCACCGCCCAGCTCGCCTGACCGCCGCGGGCCACCTGGCCCTCGACGCCTGCGCGGCACCAGGTGCCGAGCCAACCCCCGACGCCCTGCTGCACCGCCCCCGCTGCCCAACCGTGGCCGCGCCTCCTTCTCCCTCACGCACGCCTTACCTCTGCCCAATCCCCGGTGCGCCACCGTGCTGCCCAGTCGCTGGCCGCCGCCGCCTGCCCAATAGCGCACCTCTACCCACCGCCGGCAGCGCCCAATGCCTCTGCTCGCCGCCCAGCTCGCTCAACCCGCGGCCGTGTCCTCCTTCTTCCTCACGCGGCAGCCCGCACGGCCAGTACAACGCCACCGCCCCGACGCCCAATGGCGTGCCGCACGCCGCACGCCTCTGGCCGCCGCCCCCTCCACCCAGTGCCCACGTCGTGCCGCCCCAGCTCGCCAGTAGCACGCCGCGTCGCCCGCACGTGACGTCGCGCCCCGGTGCGCGCCCAGTGCACGCACGCCACGCATGGCGCGCCTCTGGTCACCGCCGCTGTGGCAGAACCACCTGAATTAATCCGGCTCAAGTGTATTAACCATCACCATTAAGGCATCCTCGGTTAACCTTACACTTCAAACGGAGTAATCCACTGGTCTGTCGGGTATAACCTCCCGATACAACCACGGTGAACGGATCGAGCGCCGTACATACAAATGCTCATGCGACGATGAGCCCAGAGAATACCACATTCCAGCAAATATTACATCATTAGCATAAGTAAATATTACAGGCCAAGCTTTTGAGTTTTGAAAACAAGTACTTCAATTAACATAAATAAGTTCTTCAGAGTTAAGTTGCAGCGGAAATAAACAACGGGAACTACTCGACGATACAGGATGTCTCGATGAAGCCCGTACGAGACATCACTCGGTCTTATCTCCGTTGGACGGGGGCGCATCCCATTCCACCGACCAACCAGGGGGAAGAGTGCAGGGCCAAGTCAAGCTAGCAATCATGTCTTCGAAGGGCTCACCTGAAATCGAGTCACAAGCAAGACTGAGTATACTAATACTCAGCAAGACTTACCCGTGTAGTGGAAACTACTCCACCGACTCTAGACATGCAAGGCTTTTTGGCTCAGGGGTTTGTTTTGCCGAAAAAGCATCTACAAGTGGGTCCTTACTTTCGACTTTTAGCTCCAGATTCTAGTTTCATTAACCAGTCTAGGTAAGCAACTATCTAATGCATACATGGTGAAGCATTACATTTTTCCATCCAGCCAGTTCATTCATCATCATTGTTCCTCTTCTTACTCTGTGGGTAAAAATGGTTAAGCAGTCTCAATAGCCGTGAGAAACGGACGATTCGAATCGAATTTCTTAACCTTGCAAGGGAAACCCAAACACACGTCACGTGGTTACTCCCTAGAGTCACACGTGCAACTTTTCCCCTTTCTTTCCGGGTCGTGGATCGGGGCTACCCTCCGAGAGTACAAGAGCTCCACGCCACGGTTCGGCGCCGGGTCGTGACCACTCTCTGCACTCGCCATATGCACATGGGACCGAAGTTCAAAGGGTAGGATGCCGTCCCCTTGCCGGGCCAATCAGGTACTTAAGCTTACCGATTCCCATAATCTCGGCATGTGTTTAGTACGTTCAAAGACTTAACCATCACTACCACACCCTGTGGCCTTAGCATTTTTCACTAGACAGACGGGCCTCAATCGTAACCATCGTTACATAACCCGTCCGTGTCCTTATGATTGCAGCGTGTAGTAGTCATTCAACTCCTATTTTCTCGCGAGTGACAGGAAATCACTCGACTTTTACCGGAGTCCTATTAGCACAGTGTTCTATCGAACCTTACATCTAGTTTTCAAGCAAGGGTTTCTGACATCATGCAACTAAGTTTTCATCCAACTCCTACAAACTTAATGCACAAGCAAGGAGTAATGAGTTGCGTAATTTCGGAAAGAATGGGTTATGCTCCGGGGCTTGCCTTCGCAGTTCGCTTGGGGATCTTCCGAACTTGGGCTCGGGTCTTCAAAAGCTTCAGTTAGATTTGCTTGAGCTTCACGCTGCTCACTCTCGGACGCGGGCACCAGCTCGTAAGTTCCGTCGGCGAGAGTCGTCGATTCTACATGAGTGCACAAGTTTAAGTCGTGGAAATAGCACTTGATTACGATTTGAGAGTAATTACTACAAGGGATAGTTTCTGGTTATGAAATTTTGGATTTAGGCACATCAAGGAAAGATGTGCTTACTGTAAAATTTTCAGCCAATTTTATGTAACCGATTAATTCTGAAAAATATATTACATAGTTGCTGTTAGATCCTTGTTCTTTTTATACAGAACAATTGGTGCAACTAATGAGGCTAAGATTTTTACAGAGCTTTCACTTAAGCATGCAGAAGCTACTGTAATTTGTGTAGGATTTATTATGCAGTATTTGGAGCATACAAAATATGATATTCTACACCTAGGCTATTCAAAGATTCATTTTTACAGGACCCTACACAGGGTTTTTGTCCATGAAACTTTTTACACAGCAACCCCTACCACAGTGTAACTCCCAGTAATAATTTGGGGATTTTCCAAGCTAAGATACTATTTTCTTGATTTAATGTATGTTATTAGCACATAAATCAAATAAATAGGTTACTGTGAGATAAAAAGTCTCCTAATTTTTCTCTGGCTTCTAGGTACCAATACATTAGCATAGGAAAAATTTCAATGGGTGACTCACCACCTAACTGCAGGGATAAAACATTCTACTTACACATGAAATAAAACTAAGTTTAACAAACAGTGAAGCTAGAGATGGAATTTGGGTCTGATCTTTTTACACAGTCCTAATCATCAAGCAAATAATTCACTGCCCAAAATTTAGTGTCAGCATTGTTCTAGAACAGTGGGTACAAAATAAGTCCATTAAAGCTTCTATTTAATGTAGAGCAAAATATTTTGAGATTCTGAGAAAACTTTTGTAACCAAAGTGGTAGAGTTTGTTATGAGGATTCCAGAACAGTTGAGTTTGCATTTTTCTGAATTTTCTACGATTTTATACGAATTTTACAAATTCACTGATTTTGAATCTAGGTTTGAAACTTTCTTTTACAACCAGGTCCTTGAATCTTACGCTCAGACCCTTCTAAAGATTTAAATCCTTGCCATTGGGTCCTCGGCGGCTCGGGTACGGCGGCCGGCCGAAATTCCGGCGAGGGGGCTCGCCGGCGGCGAGGGGCGAGGGTCGGGGAAGGTTCAGGGGTGCGAGGGCTACCTTGTGGGGGTGTTGTTCAGGTGGGGGACGGCCGGGAAGGGCTTGCCGGCGTTGGAGCAGAGGCGGCGGCGGCGCGGCTCGCGTCGACGGCGGTGCTCCGGCGGGCTTGGGGCGGCGTGGTCCGGTCGGTGAGCTTCAGTGGCGTGTGGGGAAGCTACTCAAGGGCTCGGCTTGGACGGAGGGGGTCGGGGTCGTGCTGTCCACGGCGAGCAGGGGCGGCGGCGGCGACGGCAGCGCGGGCGGCGGCGCTCCGGTGGCTCTGGGTGGTGTTGGGTGGGTCGGCGAGCTGCGGTGAGGTGATGTAGTGGTGGCTGGGGGCTCAGTTTGGGCAGTGGGCGGCGGCAGTGGGCTGTCCACGGGCGGGCGGTGCTCGGCGGCGGCGATGGCGACGGCGAGGCGTTCTGGTGGCCGGGGGCTCGCGCGGGCGGTCGGGGCGGGGCTTTTATAGGGTCAGGAGGGGGTGTGGAGGTGCCTGGGCGACGCGCGGGGCGGGGCACGGCAGCGGCGTGCACTGGGCGCGGCGGGCGGCGGCAGAACGCCGGCGCGGCGTGCGGCGAGCGGGCGCGGGCGACTGGGCGGCCGCGATTTTGGCGTGGGCGCGAGGAGATAGCGCGGCGTGCGGATTGGGGAGCAGCTGCTGCAGCGGCTCGGGCGGAGGGCAGGCGCGGCAGCTGGCGGGGCGCGGGGGCCGGGGCGGCACGGCGGAGCGCGGAGACTGGGCGGGCGGGCGGCGGCCTGGGCGCGGCAGCACGCGCGTGCGGGGACTGGCCGCGCGGTGTCGGGGCGGGGCAAAGCCGGCCGTGGCGGGGTGGTGCGGCGGCCACTGGCCTGGCGCTTCGTGCCGGTCAGGCGACGCCGGCCACCTGGCGCGCGGCGGGCGGGCGAGCGCGCGCGGCGCGGCAGAGGAGGTGGAGAAGCGTGGGACCGAAATGCAAAAATTCGAAAAACTTCAGGGGGCTGGGTGCAAACAGGGCGTTTTCTCCTCTTTCTGATTTGAATTTCAAAAACTTTTGAACATGAAAGTTGTTCAAAATAAAAAGTTCTACAACTTTGGTTTCAGGCAAAATCTCATTTGGCTTATGGTTTTAAAGTTAATTTAAAAGTTTCAAATGTGTCCAAATGTGCCCAAATTAAATTTGAATTCCAACTGAACCCGGTTAAATTCTTTCCCCCCTCTCATTAGTTGGTTTAAAACATGGAGTTAGGCTAATGTCATTGATTTTGGAATTGTAATTACCAGGGTTGTCACAGCCTTCCCCCCTTAACAAGAATCTCGCCCCGAGATTCGGTAATTCTTAGTGTGGGCGTGGGTGCACATACCAGTGGTTGAGACAAGAAACCCAGGGAAATGTTGGTTCAGGTAGCTTTCCGTTTCCCAGGTGGCTTCTTCTTCCGTGTGGCGATTCCATTGTATTTTATACATTCTAATCACTTTCCTCCTGGTCTCTCTTTCTTTTTGATCCAGAATCTTAACTGGGTGTTCGACATACGAGAGGTCGGGTTCCAACGATATTTCTTGTTGTTCCACAATCTCGGTAGGGACTCGAATACACTTCTTGAGTTGAGATACGTGGAAGACATCATGGGTGGCCGTGAGCTGAGGGGGCAGTCGTAATTTGTAGGCTACGGGTCCGCGGCTCTCCATGATTTCGTAAGGACCAATATAACGGGGAGCTAGTTTGCCTTTGATTCCAAATCTTCGCACTCCCTTGGTTGGTGAAACTCGAAGATAGACATGATCGCCCACTTCGAACTTTAGGGGCTTTCTCCTTTTGTCAGAATAGCTCTTTTGTCGGGCTTGTGCGGCTTTAAGGTTTACTTGTATTACTTTTACTTTCTCTTCTGCCTCGATCACCAGGTCGGGTCCAATTATTCTACGTTCTCCGGTTTGTGACCAGCTCAACGGAGTTCGACACCTTCGTCCATACAGGGCCTCAAATGGTGCCATTTTCAAACTCGTTTGGTAGCTGTTGTTGTACGAGAACTCTGCCAGGGGTAGGCATTTGTCCCAATTCTTGTCATACTGAATGACACAAGCTCTCAGCATGTCTTCAAGAATTTGGTTTACTCTTTCCGTTTGTCCATCGGTCTGAGGGTGGTATGCTGAGCTGCGAATCAGCTTAGTGCCAAGAGACGTTTGCAGTTGTTCCCAAAAGCGTGCTACAAACTGGGGACCACGATCGGAAATAATCTTCTTAGGTATTCCATGCAGGCAAACAATACGATCGAGGTAAATCTCGGCATATTTCTTGGTAGAATAGGTGGTGTGCACCGGAAGAAAATGTGCCGTCTTCGTGAGTCTATCAACGATAACCCATATGGAATCATGTTTCTGGGAAGTGTTTGGTAGTCCCACGATGAAGTCCATACTTATGTCTTCCCATTTCCATGTTGGTATAGGTAACGGTTGGAGTGTACCGGCTACCTTTAAGTTGCTAGCTTTTACTCTCTGGCACGTGTCACATTCCGAGACATACGTAGCAATTTCCCTTTTCATTCTAGTCCACCAGAAGTTCTGCCTTAGGTCCTGATACATTTTGCTACTGCCGGGGTGGATAGAGAATTTGGAGAGGTGTGCCTCATCAAGAATTTGCTTGCGGAGTTCACGATTCTTCGGAACGACTATACGGCTTTCGAACCATAGAACTCCCTTATGGTCCTGGCGGAAACACTTATACTTCTCCTCACCTAGAGAGAGTTTTTGTTTGATGATCTTGATTCCTTCATCATGTAGTTGTGCCATGAAGATTTGGTCGTGAAGAGTGGGCTCAACTGAGATGTGATTTAGAGTGCCTTGGGAAACCATTTCCAAGTCAAGCTTCCTCATGTCTGCACATAATGTCTCATGGTAGGACTCCATGGATAAGCAATGGCAATGGGACTTGCGGCTTAGTGCATCCGCGACTACATTAGCCTTACCGGGGTGATAGTGCACTTCAAGGTCATAATCTTTGATTAATTCTAGCCATCTTCGTTGCCTCATATTCAGATCGGCTTGTGTGAAGATGTACTTGAGACTCTTATGATCCGTGTAGATATTGCACTGTGTACCCATGAGATAGTGCCTCCATCTCTTCAGAGCGTGAATGACGGCTGCGAGCTCAAGGTCATGCGTGGGATAATTCTGTTCGTGGGGCCGAAGGGCTCGTGAGGCATATGCAATCACTCGATTCTCTTGCATAAGCACACATCCTAGACCAGTACCTGATGCGTCACAATACACATCGAATGACTTGGTATTATCGGGTTGAGCTAACACAGGTGCAGTAGTCAGATGCTCTCTGAGAGTGTGGAAGGCTTCCTCACACTTCTCGTCCCATACAAACTTTACTTCCTTCTTTAACAGTTCAGTCATGGGCTTAGCAATTCGAGAGAAATCCGGGATGAAGCGGCGGTAGTAACCGGCTAAGCCGAGAAAACTGCGAATCTGATGAACGGAGGTAGGGGGTTTCCAATCCATCACCTCTTGTACCTTGCTGGGGTCAACAGCTATGCCTTCGCTGGAGATCGTGTGACCTAAGAACTTTACAGTATCCAACCAGAATTCACACTTAGAAAACTTAGCATAGAGCTGATGGTCTCTGAGTCGCTGAAGAACCATGCGAAGGTGCTTGGCATGCTCTTCCTCATCCTTGGAATAGATAAGAATGTCATCGATGAACACTACGACGAATTTGTCAAGTTCGGGCATGAATACCGAATTCATGAGGTACATGAAATAGGCAGGGGCATTGGTGAGTCCAAAGGACATGACCAAGAATTCATATAGTCCATATCGTGTGGAGAAGGCAGTCTTAGGAATATCGCACGGGCGAATCTTGATCTGATGATATCCCGAACGAAGATCAATCTTTGAGAAGACTCTGGCTCCAGCTAATTGATCGAAGAGTACATCGATGCGAGGAAGTGGGTATTTATTTTTAACTGTTACCGCATTGAGAGGTCGGTAGTCCACACATAATCTCAAACTGTCATCCTTCTTCTTTACGAATAGGGCTGGACATCCCCAAGGTGACGCGCTAGGGCGAATAAAACCTTTGTCCAGTAGTTCTTGGAGTTGAATTTTCAGCTCTGCCAATTCTTTAGGGGGCATCCTATATGGTCTTTTGGATATAGGTGCAGTGCCTGGCTGTAGTTCAATAACGAACTCAATATCCCTATCCGGTGGCATTCCGGGTAAGTCATCCGAGAAAACATCGGCATACTCGTTCACCACAAAAATATCATCTAGCTTAAGTCCTTCCATCTTATAAGCACAGGGATTCGTGCAATCTATGAATGGTAGGTAAAGGGTAGTGGCTCCGTGACTAGGTGAATTTATCTCAACGGTTCGGGAAGAAAGGTCCAGTGTGACTCCATGCATAGCCATCCAGTTCACTCCCAAAATAATGTCCATGCCGTCAAGAGGTAAAAGGACAAGGTCCGTGTCAATGGTTTTACTACCCAATTTGACTGGTACTTGTCTGACCATTTGGTTTGAAGCAATTTTACCACCCGGTGTTGATATCATATATGACCCTTTTGTGTGACAAACATCCAAGCCTACTTTTGCACCGAATTTTGCACTTATGAAACTATGCGATGCACCAGAATCAAATAATATAACTGCAGGCTTGTTATGGATAGAGAATGTACCCGACATCACTGGGGCTCCTTCAGGAAGCTCTGCAAGCGTGGTGAAGTTAATCCGTCCTTGCTTGACTTGCAGGGTCTGTCTCTTGCCCCTGTTCTTGGTGTTCGGGTTGGATCCTTGACCTTGGTTGGGTTGTCCAGGCTGAGGGCATTCTCGTGCGAAGTGGCTGGAACTCCCGCATTTGAAACAGCGATTCGCGGGGCTAGGTCGAAGAGACTGCTGAGGAATGGGCCTCGGACCATTCTGTGGAGGCATCGGGGGTCGTACCATGCCTGGCTGCTGTGGGGGTCTGGCAATCCATCTTCCTGGCTGCGGGGCCCTTGGTGGAGCTGTGGGTGCGGTATTTTGTACGATGCGATACCTTGGTGGTTGGGCACTTGATGGTCCTGCGGGTGCCTTTCTCTTCTTCTCTGCCCGGTGTGCCATGATACAGTCTTCCTGGGTAATGGCCATATTGACCAACTCGTTGTAGGTGTCAGCCCTGGCTAGGTTCAGACGTTCCTTGAGCTTGGTACTCAGACCTCGGCGGAAACGATCACGCTTCTTGGCATCCGTATCAGCGTGATAGCCCGCATACTGGCATAGGTTGTTGAACGCATGGGCGTACTGCAACACGGTGCGGGTGCCTTGGGTGAGTGCCAGGAACTCATTCAACTTCCTCTCCATGAGACCCTCAGGGATATGATGTGCCCGGAACGCGGTCTTGAATTCATCCCAGTCGACCACATGATCAGCCGGGAGAATCGCAAAATAGTGGTCCCACCACAGTCGAGCGGTACCGCGAAGCTGTTGCGCGGCAAAACGAGCTTTGTTGGCTTCTGAGCATGGGGCCACAAGTAGTGTGAACTTGGATTCTATGGTGCGAATCCATGCATCTGCGTCCAGGGGTTCCTCGGTCTTATGGAACAAGGGAGGCTGGGTCCCCAGGAAATCCATGTATCCTGCAGCTTGTGGTTGGTGAGCATTGTGCCCACCCCTCTGCTGGTGTTGCCCTTGCACAATCTGACGTAGCAGCTCGGTTTGAGCGGCCATCACTTCCGCCAAACTGGGCGGGGGTGGTGGCGATTGTCGCGAGCGGCTGCCACCGGCACCAAAACCCTCGGGGTTGCCACGTGTTGATCCAACCATCTGAAACGTGAAAGGTTACCATTAGCAACGCGATCCATATTACTTCCTTGATTCATAAATAATTGGTGTAGTCATAGACTTCCGAAGTCACAGCTAGACGTATGGACAGAATCTCTGTTTGCTACGAGAAAAATCATAGCCTGCTGTGGGTCCATCCAAAACATTTCAGACTTTTGCAGCAGTCAGAGAATTTAGGAATGCACCACTTTGGTATTTAACTTCGGTGCTAGAACTATGGCTAAGGTGGTCGAAAAGCTTGTCCTTTGCCTTACTGTCTTGGCTGTTTTTCAGCAGATTGATCGGTACGGTTTCGCCTATATCTCAAACTAGCGAGGTCCAATGATGCTGAATTTTTGTGAGAACCTAGATCACAAAACTTAGCACAAGTCTGGTATTCAACACTCAGCCAATAAATGCAAGGAGACATGGATAAAAATTCCGACAAGACTCAGTGATTGTGGATTTCATTGTTTACCAAGTTACAACGAATTCACCCAAGTTCATCGCCGTTCCTTACATGCCGAGGGTGTCCACCTGATTCAGGTGTACCCAACACAAAAGAGTTACTCAACTCCTAGTTAGCCTATTACAACACTTGCCAAAAGTTAGGCTACCCTACCGAGGAGTATGTGCAAAAGTCCTCCTAGGTCGTCCTCTAGAAATCATCCAAGTCGTTGACGGACGACTCGCTGTGAGCAGGAGAGTGAGCTCCCATCCGAGGTGCCTGTGGTACCTCACCCTCGAAATCCATACCTGAGATACCATCAATCTCCTGTGGCTCCTCCTCATCCTCCTCCATGTCGTCCTCATGGGGATGGTCATTCTGATCATGATGCCACTGAATGTGCTCATTAGCATCCTCCAACTCAAGGCTCAGATCATGGAGCTGCTCCTCCAACTGTGCTATCGTGGTATCTCTCTCACCCATGAGAGTGTCCTGCTCCTGGATTTGGCCCTCAAGTTGGCCAATCTGAGCATCTCTGTCCTCAAGATCCTGACTGAGTTCCTTTATCTGCTCATCCCTGGTATCTGTCATCATATGGTAGGCGTGAGCAAGATCAGTGAGCTGCTCGAGTGCCTGACTCTGGAGAGTCTGAAGCCGGTAGAGTGCACTCATGCACCGCACGGAGATGTGGATAGTCTTCTGGGCATGAAAGTCTACCAAGTACTGTGCGTGCTGCACCCTGTTGAGCCAAAAGGGGTCGTTGTCCTGGGCAGCAGGAAACAATCCAATGGGAGTGAGTGTGACAACCTCGGGATGCTGCGCACAAAATGTGGTGAGCGTCCTCATGGCTGCAAGCTCCCAAGTATCGGCCAAACGGCGACCAACAGCCTCAAGCTCCAAGGCGGGCCACTCCGGGTGTAGCGGGTGCGGAAAGATAGTCACGTTGACACGGCACTGGGTAACTCCATTTTCCGCAAACTCCAGTCCGGCGTAACGTGGGGGAATTTGATAGCCCGCGGTACGCAGAACATCCCACAAAATAGAGGGAAAGCCCTCCCAGTGGAGACACTGCGAGTGTACGCGTCCATCCTCATCCACCATCATCTCAACTGGCTCGGCCATCTGAACAAAAGATCAAATGGAGTGAGATATCGAAAAACTGTGAACAGCACAAGGACAGATTCTGTATAGTGTGCAAAAATAACCATAACTCCCACAGTTCTCATCCAAAAATTCCCAAATTTCACCAGATCACTCCTAAGGTATTTTTGAACAACTTTGCTAGTCAACTCCAGAGCTAATTAGGTCTCTAAGATGGTCTTTCTTTTCAGGTTTTACCTCACTGTCGACCCAGAATTTTCAGTGAACAGAGGGCTGGAGTTTCGTGCACCAGGGAAAATCTACCCAGCCGAAATTTACCAAATTTTAACAGCAGCTTCCTGGGTAAATTTGGAACAAGTTTTGTGTTGTACTCTTTTGCAGAAAACCGCGGGAAGGGGGCCTAGAAATTTAAGAGGCAGAAGGGCTTATTCTGGACAGAATTCTGACATTCCAAGGTTTCTGTTATTTCTCACTATCCATAAGTTCGGAATTTTTCATTTTTGAACAGAAGATAGAACACGAAATTTGGAACAAATTCTTCAACATGGACTTCTCCAGAAAAGGTCATTTTCTTGGGTCAATAAATCGCTCTTTTTGGTCATGGCAGATTGGTGACAGATTCGCTAGATAGTCCTTATGCAAACCACGCTTAGATACGCAAGAACCTTACCACTTTCATACAACGCATTTTTGATTTCAGATACATATGTTTATGATGTATGCACGTCCTATTCGTCCTCACAAAATAAAATAATTGCCAAATAGCTTTGGTCTTACGAAGATAGTTTCGGTGGCTTACACAATACGGCTCTCCTATAATAGCTAGCCGAGTCTTTCTAATCGTTCCTTAACTTATCGTAATCGCGGTTAGTGTACCTGCAGAAGATTGACAAAGCATATATATTTCATGAACCTTTCATGCCAGCACTCATGAAAGCGTCCGTATTCATTACCGTTTACTTATAGAAACGATATCTGTACAATTTCCGCCGTACAGACGACGTTAACATACGCTATCGAGATAGCGTATTCACGGGGGTACCGTCATAAGACGGGGGTATGAACAGCGATCGCCATACCCTGCGCCAAACCTTCTACTCCCAATATGATCAACTAACAGTTGGCATATTGGCAGCACCTCAAGTAAGCCACTGCTTGAGGGCAGCGTTCGGTTCGCATCACCGACAGGAAGGCCAAGCTCCCTCAGTTGGCTGAGGATCCTTACCTTCTTACCTGAGCGACGAGTGCGTCGTTACAGAATTTAAGGTCGGTTGTGCATGAAAGTAAGTTTTGACAGAAGGTAATGTGCTGGAAGTCAGTTGATAATATATATAGAAGTTAGATAGCCACCTAGTAACTTTCCCATAATCCCTTAGGGCTTTACGAACTAGGCACCATCCTTATCGTACCAACGCTTTTCGCAACACAACCTTCTAGTCAAGTTTTAGTAAAATGAGTTTTTAAGGCTTGTAGCATTCTCTGGCGTATGTATTTCGGCTCTGGTGTCCGCTGTTGACAGCTGTGGCGCCAGCTACGGCTCTGATACCAGCTGTGGCAGAACCACCTGAATTAATCCGGCTCAAGTGTATTAACCATCACCATTAAGGCATCCTCGGTTAACCTTACACTTCAAACGGAGTAATCCACTGGTCTGTCGGGTATAACCTCCTGATACAACCACGGTGAACGGATCGAGCGCCGTACATACAAATGCTCATGCGACGATGAGCCCAGAGAATACCACATTCCAGCAAATATTACATCATTAGCATAAGTAAATATTACAGGCCAAGCTTTTGAGTTTAGAAAACAAGTACTTCAATTAACATAAATAAGTTCTTCAGAGTTAAGTTGCAGCGGAAATAAACAACGAGAACTACTCGACGATACAGGATGTCTCGATGAAGCCCGTACGAGACATCACTCGGTCTTATCTCCGTTGGACGGGGGCGCATCCCATTCCACCGACCAACCAGGGGGAAGAGTGCAGGGCCAAGTCAAGCTAGCAATCATGTCTTCGAAGGGCTCACCTGAAATCGAGTCACAAGCAAGACTGAGTATACTAATACTCAGCAAGACTTACCCGTGTAGTGGAAACTACTCCACCGACTCTAGACATGCAAGGCTTTTTGGCTCAGGGGTTTGTTTTGCCGAAAAAGCATCTACAAGTGGGTCCTTACTTTCGACTTTTAGCTCCAGATTCTAGTTTCATTAACCAGTCTAGGTAAGCAACTATCTAATGCATACATGGTGAAGCATTACATTTTTCCATCCAGCCAGTTCATTCATCATCATTGTTCCTCTTCTTACTCTGTGGGTAAAAATGGTTAAGCAGTCTCAATAGCCGTGAGAAACGGACGATTCGAATCGAATTTCTTAACCTTGCAAGGGAAACCCAAACACACGTCACGTGGTTACTCCCTAGAGTCACACGTGCAACTTTTCCCCTTTCTTTCCGGGTCGTGGATCGGGGCTACCCTCCGAGAGTACAAGAGCTCCACGCCACGGTTCGGCGCCGGGTCGTGACCACTCTCTGCACTCGCCATATGCACATGGGACCGAAGTTCAAAGGGTAGGATGCCGTCCCCTTGCCGGGCCAATCAGGTACTTAAGCTTACCGATTCCCATAATCTCGGCATGTGTTTAGTACGTTCAAAGACTTAACCATCACTACCACACCCTGTGGCCTTAGCATTTTTCACTAGACAGACGGGCCTCAATCGTAACCATCGTTACATAACCCGTCCGTGTCCTTATGATTGCAGCGTGTAGTAGTCATTCAACTCCTATTTTCTCGCGAGTGACAGGAAATCACTCGACTTTTACCGGAGTCCTATTAGCACAGCGTTCTATCGAACCTTACATCTAGTTTTCAAGCAAGGGTTTCTGACATCATGCAACTAAGTTTTCATCCAACTCCTACAAACTTAATGCACAAGCAAGGAGTAATGAGTTGCGTAATTTCGGAAAGAATGGGTTATGCTCCGGGGCTTGCCTTCGCAGTTCGCTTGGGGATCTTCCGAACTTGGGCTCGGGTCTTCAAAAGCTTCAGTTAGATTTGCTTGAGCTTCACGCTGCTCACTCTCGGACGCGGGCACCAGCTCGTAAGTTCCGTCGGCGAGAGTCGTCGATTCTACATGAGTGCACAAGTTTAAGTCGTGGAAATAGCACTTGATTACGATTTGAGAGTAATTACTACAAGGGATAGTTTCTGGTTATGAAATTTTGGATTTAGGCACATCAAGGAAAGATGTGCTTACTGTAAAATTTTCAGCCAATTTTATGTAACCGATTAATTCTGAAAAATATATTACATAGTTGCTGTTAGATCCTTGTTCTTTTTATACAGAACAATTGGTGAAACAAATGAGGCTAAGATTTTTACAGAGCTTTCACTTAAGCATGCAGAAGCTACTGTAATTTGTGTAGGATTTATTATGCAATATTTGGAGCATACAAAATATGATATTCTACACCTAGGCTATTCAAAGATTCATTTTTACAGGACCCTACACAGGGTTTTTGTCCATGAAACTTTTTACACAGCAACCTCTACCACAGTGTAACTCCCAGTAATAATTTGGGGATTTTCCAAGCTAAGATACTATTTTCTTGATTTAATGTACGTTATTAGCACATAAATCAAATAAATAGGTTACTGTGAGATAAAAAGTCTCCTAATTTTTCTCTGGCTTCTAGGTACCAATACATTAGCATAGGAAAAATTTCAATGGGTGACTCACCACCTAACTGCAGGGATAAAACATTCTACTTACACATGAAATAAAACTAAGTTTAACAAACAGTGAAGCTAGAGATGGAATTTGGGTCTGATCTTTTTACACAGTCCTAATCATCAAGCAAATAATTCACTGCCCAAAATTTAGGGTCAGCATTGTTCTAGAACAGTGGGTACAAAATAAGTCCATTAAAGCTTCTATTTAATGTAGAGCAAAATATTTTGAGATTCTGAGACAACTTTTGTAACCAAAGTGGTAGAGTTTGTTCTGAGGATTCCAGAACAGTTGAGTTTGCATTTTTCTGAATTTTCTACGATTTTATACGAATTTTACAAATTCACTGATTTTGAATCTAGGTTTGAAACTTTCTTTTACAACCAGGTCCTTGAATCTTACGCTCAGACCCTTCTAAAGATTTAAATCCTTGCCATTGGGTCCTCGGCGGCTCGGGTACGGCGGCCGGCCGAAATTCCGGCGAGGGGGCTCGCCGGCGGCGAGGGGCGAGGGTCGGGGAAGGTTCAGGGGTGCGAGGGCTACCTTGTGGGGGTGTTGTTCAGGTGGGGGACGGCCGGGAACGGCTTGCCGGCGTTGGAGCAGAGGCGGCGGCGGCGGCGGCGCGGCTCGCGTCGACGGCGGTGCTCCGGCGGGCTTGGGGCGGCGTGGTCCGGTCGGTGAGCTTCAGTGGCACGTGGGGAAGCTACTCAGGGGCTCGGCTTGGACGGAGGGGGTCGGGGTCGTGCTGTCCACGGCGAGCAGGGGCGGCGGCGGCGACGGCAGCGCGGGCGGCGGCGCTCCGGTGGCTCTGGGTGGTGTTGGGTGGGTCGGCGAGCTGCGGTGAGGTGATGTAGTGGTGGCTGGGGGCTCAGTTTGGGCAGTGGGCGGCGGCAGTGGGCTGTCCACGGGCGGGCGGTGCTCGGCGGCGGCGATGGCGACGGCGAGGCGTTCTGGTGGCCGGGGGCTCGCGCGGGCGGTCGGGGCGGGGCTTTTATAGGGTCAGGAGGGGGTGTGGAGGTGCCTGGGCGACGCGCGGGGCGGGGCACGGCAGCGGCGTGCACTGGGCGCGGCGGGCGGCGGCAGAACGCCGGCGCGGCGTGCGGCGAGCGGGCGCGGGCGACTGGGCGGCCGCGATTTTGGCGTGGGCGCGAGGAGATAGCGCGGCGTGCGGATTGGGGAGCAGCTGCTGCAGCGGCTCGGGCGGAGGGCAGGCGCGGCAGCTGGCGGGGCGCGGGGGCCGGGGCGGCACGGCGGAGCGCGGAGACTGGGCGGGCGGGCGGCGGCCTGGGCGCGGCAGCACGCGCGGGCGGGGACTGGCCGCGCGGCGTCGGGGCGGGGCAAAGCCGGCCGTGGCGGGGTGGTGCGGCGGCCACTGGCCTGGCGCTTCGCGCCGGTCATGCGACGCCGGCCACCTGGCGCGCGGCGGGCGGGCGAGCGCGCGCGGCGCGGCAGAGGAGGGGGAGAAGCGAGGGACCGAAATGCAAAAATTCGAAAAACTTCAGGGGGCTGGGTGCAAACAGGGCGTTTTCTCCTCTTTCTGATTTGAATTTCAAAAACTTTTGAACACGAAAGTTGTTCAAAATAAAAAGTTCTACAACTTTGGTTTCAGGCAAAATCTCATTTGGCTTATGTTTTAAAGTTAATTTAAAAGTTTCAAATGTGTCCAAATGTGCCCAAATTAAATTTGAATTCCAACTGAACCCGGTTAAATTCTTTCCCCCCTCTCATTAGTTGGTTTAAAACATGGAGTTAGGCTAATGTCATTGATTTTGGAATTGTAATTACCAGGGTTGTCACAGCCGCCCCGCACCAATGGCGCCCAGCCTCGCCGCCCCGTCCACCCAGCGCCCCGGCCGTGCCAAGCCCGCCCCCACGAGCTCCACCGGCTATAAAGCCCGGCGCAGCGCCCCTCCCTCCTCTCCCTGATCCCCTTTCTTCCCCGCAGAACAGAGCAGAGCAGAGCCGAGCTCCGCCCCACGCCGCCGCCGTGGAACTCCCTCCTCCGCCCCTCCTCGACCCGAGCTAGGCCCCAAAATCGCTCTCCTACCTCCGCGCGAAGCTTCCCAGCCCAAGCCCCGCCGCCCAGCTCGCCGGAGCTCGCCGGAGCAGAGCTCCACCTGCCGCCGCCCCCCTGGTAGCCGTGGGCAGCCCTGCTCAGACCGCCTCCGCCCCAACCGTGACCACCCAAAGGTAGCCCCCAACCTCCTCTTGCTCCTCCCCCACCTTGCCCTCGCCGCCGGCGACCCAGCTCGCCGGAATTTGGCCGGACAGGATGTTCCCCCGCCGTGATTTGCGACCAGGGACTACATTGCAAACGCCCAAATCTTCCTAGGGGGTTTTCTGCTAGTTTTCAGGGACCCCTCTGTAAAGAAAGTTTTAACCAAATCAGTGAACTTGTAAAATTCGTATAAAATAGTAGAAACTTCAGAAAAATGCAAACTCAACTGTTCTGGAATCCTTAGAAGAAACTCTACAACTTTTGTTACGAATAGTTTCTCAGATTCTCAATATATTTTGCTCTACATTAAATGGAATATTTAATGGATTTCTTTTGTACCCACTGTTGTAGATCAGTGCTGACCCTAAATTTTGGGCAGTGAGTTAGTTGCTTGATGTTTAGGGCTGTGTAAAAAGATCAGGACCAAAAGCCATCTCTAGATACACCTTTTGTCCAACCTTGTTTTATGCCATAAAGTGTTAGAACTAATTTTTCCTGCTGTTCTGTGATGTTTAATGACATGAAACTTTTTCTGTGTTGTTGTAGTAATACCTAGAGGCCATAGAAAAATTTAGAAACATTTTTACTATATGTAACCTGTTCATATGAATTTGTGGTAGGAAAACTTCACTAATTCAAAATAATTAGTAAAGCGCTTAGAAAATGTTCATCTTTTTACTATGAAACACATTAGAGTAGCTCAAGCTGTACAAAAAGTTTCATACATAGAAACCCTGTATAACATCCTGTAGAAACTAATCTTTAATAACATGAGTGTAGCTTGTCCCATTTATTATGCTCTAAATCATGTACAATAAAATCTGAAAAATTTACAGTAGCACAAATATGGTTATAGCAACACCCTGTAAAATTTTTAGCATCAATACTTGCATGGTTTGTTCTGTATAAAAATAACTAAATTCTAGCAGTGGCTGTGTATTACATTTTTCATATTTAACATGCTACACAAAAAAGGTCTGAAATTTTTACAGTGACCTTATCTCTGCATAATGTACTTTGAATAAAATTTTTATTACCAGAAGCTAACTAGATTAGTAATTGTGTTCAACTCATGTTTGTGTTTAAAAAGAAACTAAGTTTTCAATATAACACAACCCCTTCTTCTTTAATGAAGTTAAATAGATTAAGATAAACTCTATTAACGATTGCCCAGGAAATGTTAAAGTAAATAACTTCACAGCAAAACTTATGCCCTATGAACTGCAACTTTATCGTGAAGGAAATAATATCGTTTACTATCACCACTATTTAAACTTGTGCATTCATGTAGAATCGACGACTCTCGCCGACGGAACCGACGAGCTGGTACCCGCGTCCGAGAGTGAGCAGCGTGAAGCTCAAGTAAATCTAACTGAAGCTCTTGAAGACCCGAGCCCAAGTTCGGAAGAGCCCCAAGCTAACTGTGAAGGCAAGCCCCGGAGCATAACCCATTTCTTTTCCTAAATTATGCAACTCACTACTCTTTTGCTTGTGCATTAAGTTTATAGGAGTTGAATGAAAACTTAGTTGCATGATGTTAGGAACCCATGCTTGAAAACTAGACGTAAGGTTCGATAGAATGCTGTGCTAATAGGACTCCGGTAAAAGCCGAGTGATTTCCTGTCACTCGCGAGAAAATAGGAGTTGAATGTTTACTACACGCTGCAATCATAAGGACAACGGACGGGCTATGGTACGATGTTTACGATTGAGGCCCGTCTGTTTAGTGAAAAATGCTAAGGCCGCAGGGTGTGGTAGTGGTGGTTAAGTCTTTGAACGTACTAACCACATGCCGAGAATATGATAATCGGTAAGCTTAAGTACCTGATTGGCCCGGCAAGTGGACAGCAACCTACCCTTTGAACTTCGGTCCCACTATATGGCGAGTGCACGAGTGGTCATGACCCGGCGACGAACCGTGGCGTGGGACTCGTGTACTCTCGGAGGGTAGCCTCGATCCACAACCCGGAAAGAAAGGGGAAAAGTTGCACGTGTGACTCTGTGAGTAACCACGTGACGTGTGTTTAGGTTTCCCTTGCAAGGTTAAGAAATTCGATTCGAATCGTCCGTTTCTCACGGCTATTGAGACTGCTTAACCACTTTTACCCACAGAGTAAGAAGAGGAACAATGATGATGAATGAACTGGTTGGATGAAAATTTAATGCTTCACCATGTATGCTATTGGATAGCTGCTTATCTAGAATGGTTAATGGAACTAGAATCTTGAGCTAAAAGTTGAAAGTAAGGACCCACTCGTAGATGCTTTTTTCGGCAAACAAACCCCTGAGCCAAAAAGCCTTGCATGTCTAGAATCGGTGGAGTAGATTCCACTACACGGGTAAGTCTTGCTGAGTATTAGTATACTCAGCCTTGCTTGTGGCTCGTTTTCAGGTGAGACCTTCGAAGACATGATTGCTAGTTTGACTTGGCCTTGTACCCTCCCTCCTGGTTGGTCGGTGGAATGGGATACGCCCCCGTCCAACGGAGATAATGCCGAGTGATGTCTCGTACGGGCTTCATCAAGACATCCTTATCGTCGAGTAGCTTTCGTTATTTTATTTTCCGCTGCAACTTAAACTCTGAAGAACTTCTTAGTTATGATCACTGAAGTACTTGGTTTCTAAACTCAAAACTTGGTTTGTAATATTTACTTATGTTAATGTTGTAATATTTGATGGAATGTGGTATTCTCTGGGCTCATCGTCGCGTGAGCATTTGTATGTATGGCGCTCGATCCGCTTACCGTGGTTGTATCGGGAGGTTATACCCGACAGACCAGTGGATTACTCCGTTTGAAGTGTAAGGTTAACCGAGAATGCCTTAATGGTGATGGTTAATACACTTGAGCCGGATTAATTCAGGTGGTTCTGCCACAGCTGGTATCAGAGCCGTAGCTGGTGCCACAGCTGGCAACAGCTGGCTCCAGAGCCGAAATGCATACGCCAGAGAATGCGACAAGCCTTAACAACTCATTTTCATAAAACTTGACTAGAAGGTGTGTTGCGAAATACGTTGGTACGTTAAGGATAGTTACTAGGTGGCTATCTAACTTATGAATATTATCAACTGACTTCCAGCACATTACTTTCTGTCAAAACTTACTTTTGTGCACAACCGACCTTAAATTCTGTAACGACGCACTCATCGCTAAGGTAAGAAGGTAAGAATCCTCAGCCAACTGAGAGAGCTTGGCCTTCCTGTCGGTGATGCGAACCGAACGCTGCCCTCAAGCAGTGGCTTACTTGAGGTGCTGCCAATATGCCAACTGATTGTTGAACATATTGGGAGTAGAAGGTTTGGCGCAGGGTATGGCGATCGCTGTTCATACCCCCGTCTCATGACGGTACCCCCGTGAATACGCTATATCGATAGCGTATGTTAACGTCGTCTGTACGGCGGAAATTGTACAGATATCGTTTCTATAAGTAAACGGTAATGAATACGGACACTTTCATGAGTGCTGGCATGAAAGGTTCTTGAAATGTATATGCTTGTCAATCTTCTGCAGGTACACTAACCGCGACTACGATAAAGTTAAGGTACGATTAGAAAGACTCGACTAGCTATTATAGCGAGAGCCGTATTGTGTATGCCACCGAGACTATCTTCGTAAGACCAAAAGTATTTGGCAGTTATTTTATTTTGTGAGGACGAATAGGACGTGCATGCATTATAACCATATATATCGGAAAGTAAAAATACGTTGTATGAGAGTGGTAAGATTCTTGCGTATCTAAGCGTGGGTTGCATAAGGACTATCTAGCGAATCTGTCACAAATCTGCCATGACCGAAAAGAGCGAATTATTGACTAAAGAAAATGACCTTTTCTGGTAAAGTTCATGTTGAAAGAATTGTTCCAAATTTCGTGTTCTATCCCCTGTTCAAAAATCAAAAATTCTGAACTTATGGATAGTAAGAAATAACAGAAACCATGAAATGTCAGAATTCTGTCCAGAATAAGCACTTCTGCCCCTCAAATTTGTAGGCCCCCTTCCTACAGTTTTCTGCAAAAGAGTACAACACAAAACTTGTTCCAAATTTACCCAAGTAGCTGCTGTTAAAATTTGGTAAATTTTGGCTGGGTAGATTTTCTCTGGTGCATGAAATATTGGCCCCCTGTTCACTGAAAATTTCTGGGTAGACAGAGAAGTGAGACCTTAAGGAAACAGCCATCTTAGAGCCTAATCCAGCCAAAGTGTTGAATACCAAACTTGTCCTAAATTCTGTGATCTAGGTTCTCACAAAATTTCAGCCCTATTGGATCTTGCTAGTTTGAGTTATAGGCCAGATACTATAACTCGTTCTGCTGAAAAACAGCCAACCAGCGAAGCAAAGAGTGAATCGTTTGACCATCTTAGCCATCGATTTAGCATCTTGACTGAATATCAAAGTTGTACATCCCTAAATTCCCTATCCACTGCCAAAATATGAGGAACTTTGGATGAACCTACCAGGAGTTATAAGATTCTTATGGCAGACAGTTTTTATGCCCGTGATTCCATCCAGGACCTTTTGGAAGTCTACTATTCGGCGTTAGATCTGTTTTTTTTTTGAGTCATGGAAGCAACATGGATCACGTTGCTAATGAAGAACATTCTCCTTTTCAGATGGTTGGAGCAACCCGTGGTAACCCGGATGGTTTTGGTGCTAGCGCAAGTGGATCACAACCACAGCCGCCGCCACCGCCCAGCTTGGTTGAAGTGATGGCCACTCAAACCGAGCTGCTGCGTCAGCTGGTGCAAGGACAGCAACACAACCAGCGGGGTGGGCAAAATGTCCACCACCCCCAAGCTACAGGATATACGGATTTTCTGGGGACCCAGCCTCCCTTGTTCTAGAAGACAGAGGAACCCTTGGGCGCAGACGCATGGATTCGCACCATCGAATCCAAGTTCACACTACTTGTGGCCCCATGCTCAGAGGCCAACAAGGCCCGCTTTGCCGCGCAGCAGCTTCGCGGTGCAGCTCGTCTATGGTGGGACCACTATTTTGCTATGCTCCCCGCTGATCACATTGTCACCTGGGATGAATTCAAGACTGCGTTCCGGGCACACCATATTCCCGAAGGTCTCATAGAAAGAAAGCTAAATGAGTTTTTAGCTCTCACTCAGGGTGACCGCACTGTACTTCAGTATGCTCAGGCCTTCAACAACCTGTGCCAATACGCGGGCTATCACGCAGACACAGATGCCAAGAAGCGTGATCGTTTCCGCCGAGGTCTGAGTACTAAACTCAAGGAACGACTGAATCTTGTCAAAGCCGATACATATAATGAGCTAGTCAACATGGCCATCACCCAAGAGGACTGTATTGAGGCTCATCGTGCTGAAAAGAAGAGAAAGGCGCCAGCTGGACCCTCGGGCACTCAGCCACCAAGGTATCGCATCGTGCAAAATGCCGCACCCACAGCTCCACCTAGGGCCCCTCAGCCAGGGAGATGGATTGCCAGACCCCCACAACAGCCAGGCATGGTCCGACCCCTGATGCCTCCACCAAATGGTCCGAGGCCCACTCTTCAACCGTCTCTTCAACCTAGCCCCGCGAATCGTTGTTTCAAATGCGGGAGTTCCAACCACTTTGCACGAGCATGCCCTCAGTCTGGGCCGCCCAACCAAGGTCAGGGATCCAACCCGAACAACAAGAACAGGGGCAAGAGACAGACCCTACAAGTCAAGCAAGGACGGATTAACTTCACCACGCTTGCAGAGCTTCCTGAAGGAGCCCCAGTGATGTCGGGTACATTCTCTATCCATAACAAGCCTGCAGTTATATTATTTGATTCTGGTGCATCGCATAGTTTCATAAGTGCAAAATTCGGTGCAAAAGTAGGCTTGGATGTTTGTCACACAAAAGGGTCATATATGATATCCACACCGGGTGGTAAAATTGCCTCGAATCAAATGATCAGACAAGTACCAGTCAAGTTGGGTAGTAAAACTATCAACAAAAACTTGATTCTTTTACCCCTTGACGGCATGGATCTTATTTTGGGCATGAATTGGATGGTTTTGCACAAGGTCACACTAGACCCCTCGTCCCGAGTTGTGGAGATAAATTCACCTAGTCTCGGAGCCACTACCCTTTACCTACCATTCCTGGATTGCATGAATTCCTGTGCTTACATGATGGAAGGACTTAAGCTAGAGGATATTCCTGTGGTAAATGAGTATGCCGATGTCTTTCCGGACGACTTACCCGGAATGCCACCAGACAGGGATATTGAGTTCATCATTGAATTACAACCGGGCACTGCACCTATATCCAAAAGACCATATAGGATGCCCCCTAAAGAGTTGGCAGAGATGAAAATTCAACTCCAAGAACTGCTGGACAAAGGTTTCATTCGCCCTAGCGCGTCACCTTGGGGATGTCCAGCCCTATTCGTAAAGAAGAAGGATGACAGTTTGAGGTTATGTGTGGACTACCGACCTCTCAATGCGGTAACTGTTAAAAATAAATACCCACTCCCCCGTATCGATGTACTCTTCGATCAATTAGCTGGAGCCAGAGTCTTCTCAAAGATTGATCTTCGTTCGGGATATCATCAGATCAAGATTCGCCCGTGCGATATCCCTAAGACTGCCTTCTCCACACGATATGGACTATATGAATTCTTGGTCATGTCCTTTGGACTCACCAATGCCCCCGCCTACTTCATGTATCTCATGAATTCGGTATTCATGCCCGAACTTGACAAATTCGTCGTAGTGTTCATCGACGACATCCTTATCTATTCCAAGGATGAGGAAGAGCATGCCAAGCACCTTCGCATTGTTCTTCAGCGACTCAGAGACCATCAGCTCTATGCTAAGTTTTCTAAGTGTGAATTCTGGTTGGATACCGTAAAGATCTTAGGTCACACGATCTCCAGCGAAGGCATAGCTGTTGACCCCAGCAAGGTACAAGAGGTGATGGATTGGAAACCCCCTACCTCCGTTCATCAGATTCGCAGTTTCCTCGGCTTAGCCGGTTACTACCGTCGCTTCATCCCGGATTTCTCCCGAATCGCTAAGCCCATGACTGAACTGTTAAAGAAGGAAGTAAAGTTTGTATGGAATGAGAAATGTGAAGAAGCTTTCCACACTCTCAGAGGGCATCTGAGTACTGCACCTGTGTTAGCTCAACAAGATAATACCAAGTCATTCGATGTGTATTGTGACGCATCGGGTACTGGTCTAGGATGTGTGCTTATGCAAGAGAATCGAGTGATTGCATATGCCTCACGAGCCCTTCGGCCTCACGAGCAAAATTATCCCACTCATGATCTTGAGCTTGCAGCTGTCATTCACGCTCTGAAAATATGGAGGCACTATCTCATGGGTACACAGTGCAATATCTACACGGATCATAAGAGTCTCAAGTATATCTTCACACAAGCCGATCTGAATATGAGACAACGGAGATGGCTAGAATTAATCAAGGATTATGACCTTGAAGTGCACTATCACCCCGGCAAGGCTAATGTAGTCGCGAATGCACTAAGCCGCAAGTCCCATTGCCATTGCTTATCCATGGAGTCCTACAACGAGACCTTGTGTGCAGAAATGAGGAAGCTTAACATGGAAATGGTTTCTCAAGGCACTCTAAATCACATCTCAGTTGAGCCCACTCTTCACGACCAAATCATCATGGCACAACTACATGATGAAGGAATTAAGATCATCAAACAAAAACTCTCCCTAGGTGAGGAGAAGTATAAATGTTTCCGTCAGGACCATAAGGGAGTCCTATGGTTCGAAAGTCGTATAGTCGTTCCAAAGAATCGTGAACTCCGCAAGCAAATTCTCGATGAGGCACACCTTTCCAAATTCTCTATCCACCCCGGCAGTAGCAAAATGTATCAGGACCTAAGGCAAAACTTCTGGTGGACTAGAATGAAAAGAGAAATTGCTACGTATGTCTCAAAATGTGACACGTGCCAGAGAGTAAAAGCTAGCCACTTGAAGGTAGCCGGTACACTACAACCGTTACCTATACCATCCTGGAAATGGGAAGACATAAGTATGGACTTCATCGTTGGACTACCAAACACTTCCCAGAAACACGATTCCATATGGGTTATCGTGGATAGACTCACAAAGACGGCACATTTTCTTCCAGTACACACCACCTATTCTACCCAGAAATATGCCGACATTTACCTCGATCGTATTGTTTGCCTACATGGAATACCTAAGACAATTATTTCCGATCGTGGTCCTCAGTTTGTAGCACGCTTTTGGGAACAACTAGAAACGTCTCTTGGTACTAAACTGATTCGCAGCTCAGCATACCATCCTCAGACTGACGGACAAACGGAAAGAGTAAACCAAATTCTTGAAGACATGCTGAGAGCTTACGTCATTCACTATGACAAGAATTGGGACAAATGCCTAGCCCTAGCAGAGTTCTCGTACAACAATAGCTATCAAACGAGTCTAAAAATGGCACCATTTGAGGCCCTATACGGACGAAGGTGTCGAACTCCTTTGAGCTGGTCACAAACCGGAGAACGTAAAATAATTGGACCCGACCTGGTAATCGAGGCAGAGGAGAAAGTAAAGGTAATACAAGCAAATCTTAAAGCCGCACAAGCCCGACAAAAGAGCTATTCTGACAAAAGGAGAAAGCCCCTAAAAATTTGAAGTTGGCGATCATGTCTATCGTCGAGTTTCACCCACCAAGGGAGTGCAAAGATTCGGAATCAAAGGCCAACTAGCTCCCCGTTATGTTGGTCCTTACGAAATCATTGAGAATTGTGGACCCGTAGCCTACAAATTACGACTGCCCCTACCGAGATTGTGGAACAACAAGAAATATTGTTAGAACCCGACCTCTCGTATGTCAAACACCCGGTTAAAATTTTGGATCGAAAAGAAAGAGAGACCAGGAGGAACGTGATTAAAATGTATAAAGTTCAATGGAATCATCACACTGAAGAAGAAGCCACCTGAGAAACCGAGAGTTACCTAAACCAAAATTTCCCTGGTTTTCTTACCTCAACCACATGTATGTACACACACGGCCCACACTAAGCTTATTGTCCGAATCTCGGGGCGAGATTCTTTTTAAGGGGGGAAGGCTGTAACACCTCAGGTGTTTTAATTGTTAAACAAGTCTTACTGGCGTAATAAAATGCATCGCTAACCAAGAAAATAAAAGGAATGGATTAAGTTTGGTTTTGCTTCTACCTTTAAAAGTTTGTATGTGCATAAATGCATGTACTTTAGTGAAACAAATTGGATAACTTTCACATCAAAGCAAATATGGCTATGAAATTAAATGAGCACACCAGTATTAGCATGACCAATAAAAGTTAGTTGAAGCCTAGGGAAGAAAATGAAATTTTGAAATAAAATGACGCGCCCTCCGAATAGAGTTTTCTTTAAGTTTTTAAAATAACTTTGGAACTAAAGCTCAAATGCACTTTGGCCTGAAACGAAACTTGTAGAACTTTTTATTCTGAACAACTTTCATGTTCAAAAGATTTTGAAATTCAAATTAGAAAAACTAAGTTTTCAATATAACACAACCCCTTCTCCTTTAATGAAGTTAAATAGATTAAGATAAACTCGATTAACGATTGCCCAGGAAATGTTAAAGTAAATAACTTCACAGCAAAACTTATGTCTTATGAACTGCAACTTTATCGTGAAGGAAATCGTGTCGTTTACCATCACCACTGCTCAAACTTGTGCATTCATGTAGAAACGACTACTCTCTCCGACGGGACGTGCGAGTTGGTGCCCGAGTCCGAGAGTGAGCAGCGAGAAGCCCAGGCAAATCTAACTGAAGCAGTTGAGACCCGGGTCAACGTTCAGACGATCCCCGGACTAACTATTCACAAGAAGGCAAGCCCCGGAGCATAACCCATTTCTTTTCCTAAATTATGCAACTCACTACTCTTTTACTTGTGCATTAAGTTTATAGGAGTTGAATGAAAACTTAGTTGCATGATGTTAGGAACCCATGCTTGAAAACTAGATGTAAGGTTCGATAGGATGCTGTGCTAATAGGACTCCGGTAAAAGCCGAGTGATTTCCTGTCACTCGCGAGAAAATAGGAGTTGAATGTTTACTACACGCTGCAATCATAAGGACAACGGACGGGCTATGGTACGATGTTTACGATTGAGGCCCGTCTGTCTAGTGAAAAATGCTAAGGCCGCAGTGTGTGGTAGTGATGGTTAAGTCTTTGAACGTACTAAACACATGCTGAGATTATGGGAATCGATAAGCTTAAGTACCTGATTGGCCCGGCAAGGGGACGGCATCCTACCCTTTGAACTTTGGTCCCACTATATGGCGAGTGCACGAGTGGTCACGACCCGGCGCCGAACCGTGGCGTGGGGCTCGTTTACTCTCGGAGGGTAGCCCCGATCCCCGACCCGGAAAGAAAGGGGAAAAGTTGCACGTGTGACTCTATGAGTAACCACGTGACGTGTGTTTAGGTTTCCCTTGCAAGGTTAAGAAATTCGATTCGAATCGTCCGTTTCTCACGGCTATTGAGACTGCTTAATCATTTTTACCCACAGAGTAAGAAGAGGAACAATGAGGATGAATGAACTGGTTGGATGAAAATTTAATGCTTCACCATGTATGCTTTTGGATAGCTGCTTATCTAGAATGGTTAACGAAACTAGAATCTTGAGCTAAAAATTGAAAGTAAGGACCCACTTGTAGAAGCTTTTCGGCAAAACAAACCCCTGAGCCAAAAGCCTTGCATATCTAGAGTCGGTGGAGTAGATTCCACTACTCGGGTAAGTCTTGCTGAGTATTAGTATACTCAGCCTTGCTTGTGGCTCGTTTTCAGTTGAGACCTTCGAAGAAATGATTGCTAGCTTGACTTGGCCCTGCACTCTTCCCCCTGGTTGGTCGGTGGAATGGGATACGCCCCCGTCCAACGGAGATAATGCCGAGTGATGTCTCGTACGGGCTTCATCGAGACATTCTGTATCGTCGAGTAGCTTCCGTTGTTTTAATTTCCGCTGCAACTTAAACTCTGAAGAACTTATTAGTATGATCTCTGAAGTACTTGGTTTCTAGACTCAAACTTGGTCTGTAATATTTACTTATGCTAATGTTGTAAAATTGCTGGAATGTGGTATTCTCTGGGCTCATCGTCGCATTAGCATTTGTATGTATGGCATTCGATCCGCTCTACCGTGGTTGTATCGGGAGGTTATACCCGACAGACCAGTGGCTTACTCCGTTTGAAGTGTAAGGATAACCGAGATTGCCTTAATGGTGATGGTTAATACACTTGAGCCGGATTAATTCAGGTGGTTCTGCCACAAAAATTATCCCACTCATGATCTTGAGCTTGCAGCGGTCATTCACGCTCTGAAAATATGGAGGCATTATCTCATGGGTACACAGTGCAATATCTACACGGATCATAAGAGTCTCAAGTATATCTTCACGCAAGCCGATCTAAATATGAGACAACGGAGATGGCTAGAATTAATCAAGGATTATGACCTTGAAGTGCACTATCACCCCGGCAAGGCTAATGTAGTCGCGGATGCACTAAGCCGCAAGTCCCATTGCCATTGCTTATCCATGGAATCCTACAATGAGACATTGTGTGCAGAAATGAGGAAGCTTAACATGGAAATGGTTTCCCAAGGCACTCTAAATCACATCTCAGTTGAGCCCACTCTTCACGACCAAATCGTCATGGCACAACTACATGATGAAGGAATTAAGATCATCAAACAAAAACTCTCTCTAGGTGAGGAGAAGTATAAATGTTTCCGCCAGGACCATAAGGGAGTTCTATGGTTCGAAAGTCGTATAGTCGTTCCGAAGAATCGTGAACTCCGCAAGCAAATTCTCGATGAGGCACACCTTTCCAAATTCTCTATCCACCCCGGTAGTAGCAAAATGTATCAAGACCTAAGGCAAAACTTCTGGTGGACTAGAATGAAAAGGGAAATTGCTACGTATGTCTCAGAATGTGACACGTGACAGAGAGTAAAAGCTAGCCACTTGAAGGTAGCCGGTACATTTCAACCGTTACCTATACCATCCTGGAAATGGGAAGACATAAGTATGGACTTCATCGTTGGACTATCAAACACTTCCCAGAAACATGATTCCATATGGGTTATCGTTGATAGACTCACAAAGACGGCACATTTTCTTCCGGTACACACCACCTATACCGCCAAGAAATATGCCGAGACTTACCTCGATCGTATTGTTTGCCTACATGGAATACCTAAGACAATTATTTCTGATCGTGGTCCTCAGTTTGTAGCACGCTTTTGGAAACAACTGCAAACGTCTCTTGGTACCAAACTGATTCGCAGCTCAGCATACCATCCTCAGACTGACGGACAAACGGAAAGAGTAAACCAAATTCTTGAAGACATGCTGAGAGCTTGCGTCATTCACTATGACAAGAATTGGGACAAATGCCTAGCCCTAGCAGAGTTCTCGTACAACAATAGCTATCAAACGAGTTTGAAAATGGCACCATTTGAGGCCCTGTACGGACGAAGGTGTCGAACTCCTTTGAGCTGGTCACAAACCGGAGAACGTCAGATAATTGGACCCGACCTGGTAATCGAGGCAGAGGAGAAAGTAAAAGTAATACAAGCAAATCTTAAAGCCGCACAAGCCCGACAAAAGAGCTATTCTGACAAAAGGAGAAAGCCCCTAAAATTCGAAGTTGGCGATCATGTCTATCTTCGAGTTTCACCAACCAAGGGAGTGCGAAGATTTGGAATCAAAGGCAAACTAGCTCCCCGTTATGTTGGTCCTTACGAAATCATTGAGAGCTGCGGACCCGTAGCCTACAAATTACGACTGCCCCCTCAGCTCACGGTCACCCATGATGTCTTCCACGTATCTCAACTCAAGAAGTGTATTCGAGTCCCTACGGAGATTGTGGAACAACAAGAAATATTGTTAGAGCCCGACCTCTCGTATGTCGAACACCCAGTTAAAATTTTGGATCAAAAAGAAAGAGAGACCAGGAGGAAAGTGATTAAAATGTATAAAGTTCAATGGAATCATCACACTGAAGAAGAAGCCACCTGGGAAACCGAGAGCTACCTGAACCAAAATTTCCCTGGTTTTCTTATCTCAACCACTGGTACGTGCACCCATGTCCACACTAAGATTTACCGAATCTCGGGGCGAGATTCTTATTAAGGGGGGAAGGCTGTGACAACCCTGGTAAAATTTCATTTCTAAAATCAATGTCTTTAGCCTAACCCTATGCTTAACCAACTAATAAAAGGGTGAAAAGAATTAGAACGAGTTAAGTTGAAATTCAAATTTAATTTGGGCACATTTGGATACATTGAAATTTTTAAATTAACTTTCAAACCATAAGCCAAATGAGATGTTGCCTGAAACCAAACTTGTAGAACTTTTTATTCTGAACAACTTTTGTGTTAAAAAGTTTTTGAAATTCGAATTAGAAAGTGGAGAAAACGTCCTGTTTGCAACCAGCCCCCTGGAAATTTTCGAATTCTCGCACTTAGGCCCTTGCCCCTCCTCTGCTGCACCGCCCAGCTCGCCCGACCGCCGCCGGCCACCTGGCCCTCGACGCCTGCGCGGCACCAGGTGCCGAGCCAACCCCCGACGCCCTGCTGCACCGCCCCCGCTGCCCAACCGCGGCCGCGCCTCCTTCTCCCTCACGCACGCCTTACCTCTGCCCAATCCCCGGTGTGCCACCGTGCTGCCCAGTCGCTGGCCGCCGCCGCCTGCCCAATAGCGCACCTCTACCCACCACCGGCAGCGCCCAATGCCTCTGCTCGCCGCCCAGCTCACCCAACCCGCGGCCGTGTCCTCCTTCTTCCTCACGCGGCAGCCCGCACGGCCAGTACAACGCCACCGCCCCGACGCCCAATGGCGTGCCGCACGCCGCACGCCTCTGGCCGCCGCCCCCTCCACCCAGTGCCCACGTCGTGCCGCCCCAGCTCGCCAGTAGCACGCCGCGTCGCCCGCACGCGACGTCGCGCCTCGGTGCGCGCCCAGCGCACGCACGCCACGCATGGCGCGCCTCTGGTCACCGCCGCCCCGCACCAATGGCGCCCAGCCTCGCCGCCCCGTCCACCCAGCGCCCTGGCCGTGCCAAGCCCGCCCCCACGAGCTCCACCGGCTATAAAGCCCGGCGCAGTGCCCCTCCCTCCTCTCCCTGTTCCCCTTTCTTCCCCGCAGAACAGAGCAGAGCAGAGCCGAGCTCCGCCCCACGCCGCCGCCGTGGAACTCCCTCCTCCGCCCCTTCTCGACCCGAGCTAAGCCCCAAAATCGCTCTCCTACCTCCGCGCGAAGCTTCCCAGCCCAAGCCCCGCCGCCCAGCTCGCCGGAGCTCGCCGGAGCAGAGCTCCACCCACCGCCGCTCCCCTGGTAGCCGTGGGCAGCCCTGCTCAGACCGCCTCCGCCCCAACCGTGACCACCCAAAGGTAGCCCCCAACCTCCTGTTGCTCCTCCCCCACCTTGCCCTCGCCGCCGGCGACCCAGCTCGCCGGAATTTGGCCGGACAGGATATTCCCCCGCCGTGATTTGCGACCATGGACTACATTGCAAACGCCCAAATCTTCCTAGGGGGTTTTCTGCTAGTTTTCAGGGACCCCTCTGTAAAGAAAGTTTTAACCAAATCAGTGAACTTATAAAATTTGTATAAAATCGTAGAAAATTCAGAAAAATGCAAGCTCAACTGTTCTGGAATCCTTAGAAGAAACTCTACAACTTTTGTTACGAAAAGTTTCTCAGATTCTCAATATATTTTGCTCTACATTAAATGGAATATTTAATGGACTTCTTTTGTACCCACTGTTGTAGATCAGTGCTGACCCTAAATTTTGGGTAGTGAGTTAGATGCTTGATGTTTAGGGCTGTGTAAAAAGATCAGGACCAAAAGCCATCTCTAGATACACCTTTTGTCAAACCTTGTTTTATGCCATAAAGTGTTAGAACTAATTTTTGCTGCTGTTCTGTGATGTTTAATGACATGAAACTTTTTCTTTGTTGTTGTAGTAATACCTAGAGGCCATAGAAAAATTTAGAAACATTTTTACTATATGTAACCTGTTCATATGAATTTGTGGTAGGAAAACTTCACTAATTCAAAATAATTAGTAAAGCGCTTAGAAAATGTTCATCTTTTTACTATGAAACACATTAGAGTAGCTCAAGCTGTACAAAAAGTTTCATACATAGAAACCCTGTATAACATCCTGTAGAAACTAATCTTTAATAACATGAGTGTAGCTTGTCCCATTTATTATGCTCTAAATCATGTACAATAAAATCTGAAAAATTTACAGTAGCACAAATATGGTTATAGCAACACCCTGTAAAATTTTTAGCATCAATACTTGCATGGTTTGTTCTGTATAAAAATAACTAGATTCTAGCAGTGGCTGTGTATTACATTTTTCATATTTAACATGCTACACAAAAAAGGTCTGAAATTTTTACAGTGACCTTATCTCTGCATAATGTACTTTGAATAAAATTTTTATTACCAGAAGCTAACTAGATTAGTAATTGTGTTCAACTCATGTTTGTGTTTAAAAAGAAACTAAGTTTTCAATATAACACAACCCCTTCTTCTTTAATGAAGTTAAATAGATTAAGATAAACTCTATTAACGATTGCCCAGGAAATGTTAAAGTAAATAACTTCACAGCAAAACTTATGCCCTATGAACTGCAACTTTATCGTGAAGGAAATAATATCGTTTACTATCACCACTATTTAAACTTGTGCATTCATGTAGAATCGACGACTCTCGCCGACGGAACCGACGAGCTGGTACCCGCGTCCGAGAGTGAGCAGCGTGAAGCTCAAGTAAATCTAACTGAAGCTCTTGAAGACCCGAGCCCAAGTTCGGAAGAGCCCCAAGCTAACTGTGAAGGCAAGCCCCGGAGCATAACCCATTTCTTTTCCTAAATTATGCAACTCACTACTCTTTTGCTTGTGCATTAAGTTTATAGGAGTTGAATGAAAACTTAGTTGCATGATGTTAGGAACCCATGCTTGAAAACTAGACGTAAGGTTTGATAGAATGCTGTGCTAATAGGACTCCGGTAAAAGCCGAGTGATTTCCTGTCACTCGCGAGAAAATAGCAGTTGAATGTTTACTACACGCTGCAATCATAAGGACAACGGACGGGCTATGGTACGATGTTTACAATTGAGGCCCGTCTGTTTAGTGAAAAATGCTAAGGCCGCAGGGTGTGGTAGTGGTGGTTAAGTCTTTGAACGTACTAACCACATGCCGAGAATATGGTAATCGGTAAGCTTAAGTACCTGATTGGCCCGGCAAGTGGACAGCAACCTACCCTTTGAACTTCGGTCCCACTATATGGCGAGTGCACGAGTGGTCATGACCCGGCGGCGAACCGTGGCGTGGGACTCGTGTACTCTCGGAGGGTAGCCTCGATCCACAACCCGGAAAGAAAGGGGAAAAGTTGCACGTGTGACTCTGTGAGTAACCACGTGACGTGTGTTTAGGTTTCCCTTGCAAGGTTAAGAAATTCGATTCGAATCATCCGTTTCTCACAGCTATTGAGACTGCTTAACCACTTTTACCCACAGAGTAAGAAGAGGAACAATGATGATGAATGAACTGGTTGGATGAAAATTTAATGCTTCACCATGTATGCTATTGGATAGCTGCTTATCTAGAATGGTTAATGGAACTAGAATCTTGAGCTAAAAGTTGAAAGTAAGGACCCACTCGTAGATGCTTTTTTCGGCAAACAAACCCCTGAGCCAAAAAGCCTTGCATGTCTAGAATCGGTGGAGTAGATTCCACTACACGGGTAAGTCTTGCTGAGTATTAGTATACTCAGCCTTGCTTGTGGCTCGTTTTCAGGTGAGACCTTCGAAGACATGATTGCTAGTTTGACTTGGCCTTGTACCCTCCCTCCTGGTTGGTCGGTGGAATGGGATACGCCCCCGTCCAACGGAGATAATGCCGAGTGATGTCTCGTACGGGCTTCATCGAGACATCCTTATCGTCGAGTAGCTTTCGTTATTTTATTTTCCGCTGCAACTTAAACTCTGAAGAACTTCTTAGTTATGATCACTGAAGTACTTGGTTTCTAAACTCAAAACTTGGTTTGTAATATTTACTTATGTTAATGTTGTAATATTTGATGGAATGTGGTATTCTCTAGGCTCATCGTCGCGTGAGCATTTGTATGTATGGCGCTCGATCCGCTTACCGTGGTTGTATCGGGAGGTTATACCCGACAGACCAGTGGATTACTCCGTTTGAAGTGTAAGGTTAACCGAGAATGCCTTAATGGTGATGGTTAATACACTTGAGCCGGATTAATTCAGGTGGTTCTGCCACAGTGAAGCCAAACTCCAACGTCGACATCAAGACCATCCAACTCCAGGAGGGTGACTCGTCCAAGACCGCCCTAATCGGCGGACACTTGGACAACAAATAGGAACTCGCGCTCGTCCATTTCCTTAGGGCCAACCAAGATATTTTCACGTGGAAACTGGCGGATATGCCAGGTGTGCCCAAGGAGTTGATCAAGCACGCCCTAAAAGTTGATCCCAAGGCCACTCCGAGGAAGCAACGACTACGTCGTTTCTCTCTAGAAAAGAGGCAGGCCATCAAAAAAGAGCTAGCTAAACTACTCGCGGCTGGTTTCATCAAAGAGGTGTACCACCTAGAGTGGCTAGCCAACCCTGTACTTGTTCTAAAAAAGAATAATAACGAACGGAGGATGTGTGTCAATTATACCGATCTCAATAAGCACTGTCGAAAGATCCTTTCGCTCTCCCCCGCATCGATCAGGTTATCGACTCCACCGCCGGCTGTGTTCTGCTCTCCTGCCTTGACTACTACTTGGGTTACCACAAAATTTCCCTTAAGAAAGAGGACTAGATCAAGACAATATTTATCACCCCGTTTGGGGCCTACGCATACACGACTATGTCGTTTGGGCTAAAGAACGCGGGTGCAACTTACCAGCGGGCCATACAGCTGTGCCTTGCTGACCAGTTACATCGCAATGTTGAGGCCTACGTGGATGATATGGTCGTCAAAACCCGAAATCCCGATGAGTTCATCTCTAATCTCGAAGAAACCTTCAATAGTCTGCGAAAATTTCAGTGGAAGCTCAACCCGACTAAGTGCGTCTTCGGCGTACCTCAAGGGAAACTCCTTGGTTTCATCGATAGTCACCAAGGAGTCGAGGTTAACCCTGAAAAGATCACCGCCATCACGAGCATGGGGGCTCCACAGAAGATAAAATATGTGCAGAAGCTCACCGGCTGCATGGTGTGCATGGCGGCGTTAAACAGATCTCGGCGACACCCTACCTACAACGTACACCTCGGGGTATCCCTCGGTGGGCTTGGTGGTAAAACACCGACAGCTGGCGCGCCAGGTAGGAGTGTTCATCGAGCATCCACCGGAGAACTTGATGGCATCATTCAACTTCACCAGCGCCGTGCTCGACAAGGGCAGAACTTTCGTCTTTAGCTCCTCGATCTGCATTGCCAATGACTCGAGTGGTTTCGACAGCCACCTAGCCGACACCATGGAGCTTGAAGCTTCGAGCTGTTCGAGCAGACTCGACGAGTTCATCGACAGTCTCGACGAGATGCATCCGTACCTCGCTTCGGAGATCGAGGAGAATTCCGTCCCCGACGCATTTTTGACTCGTGTCCCGACACGACTTTCCAGCTTGGGTCGAACCCGATCTGAGGAAGGGCGTACCTGATTCTGCTTTGGACTACGCAACGCGACTTCCACCTACACGGAGGCCTTATAATCTAAGTCCCTCTTCGACCTTGAGGAGGATTTGGATCTCCTACTCAAGCTCGGAGATGAGGATGCCACCGCTTGCCGGGAGGCTCCCATTTTTTACGCCTACTCGCATTCAGATGATGACCCCAACTCATCTGCAGTTAGTCATCTGGGTTTGAGCATTACGACTACTACGCAGGGCAGATTCGTGTACTGGAAGGGCATGGAGCCCTCCGAACTACTCGATGATGATGCCCACCTAGTAGCCACCATCCAGGAGCTGCCTTTTCAAAAGGGCAGACCTCTTTCTCCCATCCAGGAGGAAGGGACCGTTTCTGCGACTTCGACTGTCCTCATCACCTCCAACTACTTTGGCGACTACTGACAAGTCTAATGGCTTCGCTTCACGACCTTGGAGACGATGAACCGGGTATCGAGTTCGACAACGAACTCGAGGATGCAATCTCGGCCAACCAAGACATTGCCGACGCCCCTCAGGATGAGACTAGGAGCAAAGATGGACACAGAAGTGGAAGAACGCTAGAAGGGCCAAGCGTAGGCGCAACGCTCAGGAATGTGCCCGCAACTCGCAATGGCGCAGGAACCTGCGTGGAGGGTTTGACGCAGTGGCTGACCCGGAGTTTGTCACCCCCATGGGTAACATCTAGCAAGCCTCCATGCTCCTACAACAACTCCCGTAGAACCAGGCGACCCAAAGGATCATCCAGCTCACGCAGCAAGCGATGGTCCAGCTGGATCATATGAACCCAGCAAACACTGCTAGTCGTTCTAGATCAGAACGCCATGGGAGCTCTGTACCGCAGGCTAGTCGTACTACTGGCGGTTGCATGAACCCCTGCAACAACCGACAGGCCGAGCAGGAGGTGCAGCAGCAGAACCAGCAGTTCCCAAGACCTAGAGGCGGAGGACAACCCGCGGGAGGCCAAGGCCACCAGGGGAACCCACCACCGCCACCTCCTGGAGACTTGAGGCAACACATCAATGAAAATCTGTACGCGCGCAGCATCATCACCAACCGACAACGTGAGCTCGCTGAGGATGCTGCTCGCAACATTTACAACAGTGATCGCTTCCCAGCTTTCACTAAAAACATTCCAACCTCGAGATCCCAAAGGACTTTAAGCCCACAGCTATTCCAAAGTACGACGGGAAGCAAGATCCAACAGTAGTGGCTACGGTGCTACTCCGTGGCCATCGAAGTATCAGATGGCTCTAAATCCACTAAGGCCCTCTACTTCTCGATGGCCCCGGAGTTAGCACCACTCACATGGCTGGAGACTCTCCGGCCAAACACCATCGACTCCTGGGAGGCTCTGAAAAAGGTCTTCGTTGACAACTTCCAAGGGTCCATGATCCTATCAGGTACTCGACACGACTTATCGCAGGTCAAGCAGGAGGAGAACGAGACCGTGAGGTCGTACACATGCCACTTCTTCGACACCCGCGCCACCATCGCCAACATCATCGACGATGAAGTCATCCGCTGCTTCCGCAATGGCCTGGCTACGAAGCAAATGTACCACGAGTTCAGGAGAAATCTCTCGACTATTGTTCTCGAGCTCCCCGACCTGATGCAGCGATGGGCGGACGAAGAAGATGAGGAGAATGAACACTTCCCCAAGCGCAAAAATGACAAGGGAAACCACAACAACCGCTCCTACAAAGGCCAGTTCAACAACTCGAATCCTTCCTGGAAGTGCAAGCCGGAGGATCAAGTCGCGAATGTTGAGCAGACCCCTCGTGGCAAGAAGTCGGGCAAGCTTCAGGACCAGTACGAGAAGATCCTCCTGTTGACATTTCGTAACGTCGTCACCAGGATTGTTAATCCCCGGCAATGACAACAGAAATCCTGTGTGGTATGTCTTAACGATTGCAGAATGAATCCGCAAGCGCACGGATATACCGTTGTATCATTTCACCCGGAGAGTATTCGGGTATCGTTATTTATATATTCTCAAAAGAGGGCATGATGTTAAAGAGTTTACTTGGTACATAATCGAGATGGCCTGAATAAGATATAGACTATAACAATACAGGGGTAAGTTATGATAAAGATATGAATAAGGGTAATGCGACACACACGCTCAAGCCAACTCTGGATAAAGAATAAACGAATAAACCTAAGGTTAGTGGCAGCATAGGCATACAACAAGTCCTAATAGTATCTATTCAGGCAAGCAAGGGTCATGCAACATACATATGGTTAGAACTGCAGGTGCCGGGAAATTAGGGATACCAGGGAGAATGCCCGTCCTGGAGAACATCCGGGCCATTACATCTTTCAGAACTCCTACACCGTACCCAAACATCGGGGAGTACACTAACCACGAAGCAGCTTCGTAGCGGACAGACAAGGCTGTCACCACCTGCCGTCTACCCCAGTCACACCATGAAGCAGGGTCATATTCGAAGGATCCCGCATACCCAAGCACCACGCTTGTGTATGAGGTCACTACCCTAGCGCCCCCGGGTCTCCCACCCTTCTGATGGACAAGTAAGATGCTAAGGCAAGCCCGAAGGCACAACGAACTGATATCCTTATCCAGATCATCTGGCCTCATCATATATAAAGCATAACGAATGAAGCACCAAGCCAAGACATGATTAGCTAGCAAGACAGCATAACAAGACAAGTCATGATGTACTACCAGGATAGATTAACAAACAAGGCTCAGCTCTACATTAAAAATAGAGTACTGACTATTCGAATACAAAGCCATTACCAAGGCCGAGGAATGCTTCTCCGACACTGAGGACGACTTGCTTCGCTAAGAGATGAAGTACTAGCCTAGCTCCACTATCCTAAGGAGTACAAGTCTTGTGAGAGTGAGAGAGAGGCTTCAAGTGTTGTGTGTGTGTTGAGGGGGGTGAGGGGTCCCTTTATATAGTCTCCAAGGTCGGTTCCCGCCATCCAAATATATGGAAACCTTATCATCTATGATCAGGAGACGTGGATGCTACTCCTCCCCAAGATGCACCTGGACGGGATTCAGGCTAGGTTCGGCCGACCCCATGGGTCGGCCGACCCCTGGTGGCACTCCCCCAGGTGCCCCTTCCTCTGGCACGCTGACATGTGGGCCCAGGTGGATATTCTGCATGTTTGCTTCCTTGGCGCACCCGTTTGGTCTGTCAGGTGGGTCCCTCTTGTAAGTGTGATGCAGTGGATGATCTTTTGTGCATACTTTGCTGCGTATACTTCGTGTTTTCTTCTTATTTCTGACTTGTGTCCCTAAAATGCTTAAAATGCAAACAACTGTGGAACTAGGTTAATGATAAAGTTATGCGAGTAAGAGGTATAGTTTTCCGTTATTTGTGAGTATAGTTGACGGTCGGATTTTGTGCTTAAGTACCGTCAACAACACCCCCAAGCTAGCCTTTTTCTCGTCCCGAGCAAAACAAGGCTTTATGTTGTTGGTCAGGAGTTGCTTCAATGTTGCATTTCCAACATGTACCTTTAGCACAACAGAATATTCTTACCATGATTTTGAATAAGTTGGCCTTGTTCTCACCTCTTACCTTACTTCTGTGGGGCTTATAGCTTCACCTCATCTTTGGCGGTTGAGAGTCATAACGGTTTTTGTAGAGTACTAATATTTCTTACTCCTTTGCTCAACTTTCAATCTGGAGCTTTTTATAAGGTTTTTCAAAAGAAATTTCAAAGTTCCTCAAATGATCTCTCGGATCGCTCATTGTGTATGATTCCTCACCAAGGCTTTTTTTATTTTGCCTTTCTTCCTCATCCTATCTCTAAAGGTCAAAATTTGTGGAGCTGTAGGAATGGAGGATATAAAGGCATACTTGTCTCTCATGTATTGCTATGTCAAAAACCAGATCCAAAGGAGAGACAAGTCATAAACCTTGATCAAGAAGTGCAAGTGTGCGGATATTTTTGGTGGATGATCTCCTTTGTATGAACCATCTCTCCATTTCTTTTTCTTATTTTGGTTATGGGCTATCTTATTTTCTCTTTTTTTTAACATGCCTTGTGAGCATGTGGCATACCTTCTTTGGGTATGCATCTTTTCTTATTTTGACATGCCTTGTGAGCATGTGGCATACCTTCTTTGGGTTTGCATCTTTTCTCTTTTTTTTCTTTCTTTTTTTTTGTATAGCCCATGCTCCTTTTTCTTATGGAACTTTGGAGGGAGTGGTCATGAGGCAAAGTGGAGTTTTTATCTGTGGATGGATGAATGGAATACTTGCTCACTTTTTGTGTAGAAGCGTAGCATATGGTGGAGCGTGTACGTGATCTTGATCATGGGAGTATGAAATTAATCTCACCAAGGGTCACAACAATTTGACAAAGCTCAATGAGATAACAAGTTGCATATGTGGAAGGTTTTCAATTGGATCAACATATGGCTTTGGATAGGAATTTCATATCATTGAGGAACTTTGCTTTTTTTTGTATTTTCAAAAATAAATACTCCAAAAATCAAGCATCGCTTAGGAGAAGAATATAGCAACTCTATTTAATCATATCATAGCTCACAACAACTTAGATACAAGATACAAGATACCTCTCATGGGGGTCCTTCCCCAAGCTAGCTTCAGGCTCACTGCTGTTGGTCGGGGTTAAACCCTCTCCAATGGTAGTAAGCCCTCCACTCCTCCTGCTGCTGCAGCTGCCTCTGCTCCATGGCGTGGATCCTCTCGCCGGTGTACTGCTGCTATGCTTGGTTGGTTTCAACGTGTTGGTGCAGCATATCCTCGATGTTGTTGGGCTGAACCCGCAGCTCGCCTAGCTGCTGGGTGATAGAGCCGAAGTCGCGTCTAGAGGCCGTTCGTTGTGCAAGGTTCAGAATCCCGCCGGAACTGGAGCTGGTGGATCGACGGCTTGGAGCCTGCTGTGCCCACTCGTTGGTGCTTGCGCTATGCCAAGACGAACTACCCGCTTCATGGTGATATGAAGATTGAGGTTGGTATGGCGGTGGTGCTGGCTCGATTCCTCTCTTTGACCTGTTTCACGTTATCCTGCCAGGCAAACCAGAAACACTATGTTTGCGTGCCACCTCTTCTGGGATGAGAGGGGCGGTTAGTGACTAACAGTTATACAAATAATACCCCGCGTTGGGTAACGGTATTTCATTTGCATAGCCCAAGGAGAAGAAAATCAAAGAGCATTTGGGCCTTTCTTGAGTGTGTGCCCATAAATCAAATAAGCTTCATCGATAAGAGCACTAGGATCCTCAATGAAGGGAACGACATTCCCATCTAAGACCTCGAGACTCGAAGCGATGCGTGTAATCAAAGAAGTACACTCAATAGGACCCGTCATCTTGAAATTCAAAAGTCATTGTGAAATCATTGCCTTTACGGGGGAGACTTTGATCTTGTTGACCATGGCATATAATATCATCAACTCATGATTGCCCACGGTTCGAACATCGTCTCTTGGAAAGAGAGTGATGGCTAACCATTTGTGCATCAACCGAAGAGTTGGATTTTGAATGTCATTGCACCGAGGTGCAAACTTGCCATGGACAACTTGACCCGAAATCAAACCACAAAAATCAGGACGATTAATACCGCAGCAAGCTTTTTCAAGAGAAACCAGCAAACGTTTGTTAAAATCGAGGTGGTGAATTAAATCCTTCCAAGTGATATAATAATCATGCCCAAAGAGTTGAAATGAAACACCATCATCCACCTCTCGAAGAGTGTAAAGAAACTGGATGGTGAGGAGATGACAACTGTTCTCCTCAACGCGAGCAAAACCATCCCATCCAATCGCATGCCAAACATTAGCAAAGTCTACGTCCATACCTGTTTTGGCGAGGAGGTCCGAGTCGAAAGCTTTGGTGTGGCCGAAGCTTCGATTCTTCAGGATGGCATAGTGTCACACCCGATTCTAGAAAGAACCAGATGCATCTCATGTGTGCACCAGGATCATGTTCACACACACATAATAGACGGACAAGTGTAATATATCAAAGACAATGCTCAAAAATTAACTAAATAAAGTATTTAACGATATTACACTCCGAATAAAAGAGACACAAAGGTCTTTAAACGATACACCAATATACCCTATACGAAGTCTGCAATTACTCTGTCTTCCACAGGCGATGACTGGTGAACGCAATGCTTAGAACTCCTCGATGTCGTCGAAGTTCTCCTCTTCAAAGATCTCTTCTCAACAGCAGGCGACAAGGATGAGCACTCTTATGGTTGGTACTCAGCAAGTGGGGAGAATATGCAAGGCCATCAAGGATAGGCTAAGGTTTACAGCAGCGAGCACTTTTAGTTGGTCAAGTATTTATTAGCAAGCACCTATTAACTAGGTTTAAGTTTATACCATCCCACTTTAGCAAAATCATAAAGATACCATCAACATAAACATAAACCACGAACCGCAATTTAATTAATCTTCAAGTTTCATTATCATGTGAGGGTCCAAGCCACTCTTAACCGTGAGTACGGCTGTTATAACAGTTTTACACTCTGCAGAGGTTGTACACTTTACCCACAAATCGTGTTCCCCTGAATTGCCCGGGTTTGCAAGGCCCTTAAACACTTCCGAGGTGAGTGGCGAGGGTACACTACGAAGCCTTTACAAAGACATGTCGAGAGCTAGGCAGCCCGCTAGAGTTTCAGTAGCAGTGTGGTCCACAAACCTCCCTAATGGTCAGCTCCTTAGCAAAGGCAGCTACCCCAAGAGGACCGAGCTATGACCCCTATCACCGACCCCCTCCTTGCTCTTTCGGTAAGGCCACCAGCTAACTACACATCTAATTAATTGGCTAAGGTCAGAGCCATATGACTTTGTGGTTGCACTGTTCACTTGGGTGGTTCTCCATGTTTCCATTAATCAAAGTTGATCTTGAATTAACGCGGTATAACAACAATATGAAACATGATCATAGTTATCATAAGAGTAAACCAACACCAATCCCAAAGTTTGCAACTAAGCGTGACTACCCAACATGAATAGTAAACCCAGGTGTTTCAAGGCTTTGGGTAAAAGACTAGGAATGTCCTTAGTATAGGTAACCCATCAAGTTTATGCAAGCAACATTAAAGTAAAGTGAATTATCATGCTGTTGTTGGGATAAAATAGAATATGCAGAGGGGGAAATCCACTTGCCTTCCTCAAACAGCTGTTGATTCTCTTCCTCGTAAGCTTGCTCTTGGTTTTGCTCGAACGTCACGTTTTCTACGCGATCACACAAACAAGCATACACAAAAAAATAAGAAACAGTACAATAAACAGTACAAACATAAAGTAAAAAGATGCTAAAGTTGTAGTTCATGATGAAAGGATCGTGTGAGCGCAAGAATCGCTGAAATCGGAGTTGAAACGATGAAGATATGGCTAAAACAGTGATTTAGGGACCTAACCGCGAGAGTATTGAACTTCCAGGGGCTAAATCTGAAGAAATCAGGGGCTAAAACATAATTAAACCTTAAACAGAGGGTCTGGGTGCAAAACTAGAGATTCGGGACAGAAAAAGAAAGGACTCAACTCTAATTATTTTTCTAGTGATCTGGTCTGCGGGTTGATTCCTGGAGAACCTAGGAGCTTTTCTGCAAAGGTTCCGGGGATGGCTAGGGTCGGGCGAATCTGGTCCGTTGGATCAGAATCGTGTGGCAGGGTAAGGATCGGGCGAATCGGACATGGCTCGGTTCTGTTCTGGCCGTTAGATCTAGATCGAGCGGTAGGGTGAGGGTCGGGTGAAGGCGACGTCTCGTGCATGGCTCAGATTTGATCTGGCCGTGAGATCCAGATCGGGCGGTGGGACGAGGGTCGGCTCAACGGAGTAAAAAGGGTCGGTCGAATCGCTCAGCGGTGCTGGGCGCCGGCGGCGAGCGAGAGCGGCGGCGGACGGCCGGAGTTCACCGTATCCGGTGTTCCGGGGCTCGGTTCAGGCTGGGGTTATGCCGAGGAGATAGAGGGCGGCACGGCAAAAGTGTTGGTGGTCACGGGAAGGCCGTGCGGCGACCGTAGACCAGCGGCCACGGCGGCGGGCGGAAACAGAGCTCCGGCGAGAAATTGGGGCTGCGACAGAGCGAGAGAGAGGGGGAAAATGGGGGCGGCTTGATGCTCACCACCTCGCGGATCTCCGGCGAGAGTTGTAGTCGTTGGAGAAACAGAGGGACGGCGAGTCGACGGAGGGGCGGCGGCGTTCCTCCGATGTGCGACTTCCAGCGGCGTGCGATGGTGCGGAGTAGAAGAAGAGATTGAAGATGGCTCTGGGTGCAAAGCGGGGCTCCGGCGTGGGTTTTATAGGGGAGGGGAGGAGGCGGAGCGGCCTGGAAAAGGGAAGGCGGCGGCTCACGCGGCAGCCTGCGATGGTAAGGGCGGAGCGCGTACCGCGGCCAGTATGGCAGTCAGCGTCGCGGGGAAGGAAAGAGGAGATGCGGGCGACGGCGCGGAGTTGATCTGGATTCGGGGTGAGGAGGAAAAAGGAAAGGGGAGGGGGGCGCGGACGACGGCGCAGCTCGTCTGGCGTCGCGCGGAAAAAGGAAAGAGGGGGAGCGGTGCGAGAGGAAGGGAGAAAGGAAAGGAAGAGAGGGCGCCGACAGGTGGGACCCAGCTGGCGGTGAGAGAGAGGTGAGGGAGAGTAAGGCAGATTGGGCCTGCCGAGTTGGGCCGCGGGGATGGAAAAAGAAAAAGAAAAAAAGAAGAGAGAGGGGTTTGGGCTGGGCTGAAAGAAAAGAGTGGGAGAAGAAAAAGAAAAGAAAGATGCATGCATAATTTTATTTTATGGCTTTAATAAAAATATTTTTAAAATTTTATTTCCTATATTTTTGGGTGTTACACATAGGCTTGACGTTCGCGGTCATCTCGCAAGTCGAGGTAGGGTGCGTCATCGTAGTCCATCTCCATGTCCTTGGTTTGTGGTTCGGCTTGTGCTTCTTGTTCTTCTTCGTAGTCCATCACGCTTGGGCTAGGCGTAGGTTTGGGAGTGTGGTGGGAGCTTGAGCCACCCCGAGAACGGGACGAGCTTCCTCCTATCACCTTCTTCAATGCACCGGAAACCTTTCGCCTAATGCCCTTCATGCTTGAACAAGGACACAGAGAAAATCTCGAATCGGGTTACGTTAGTGAAACGAAACAAAAATTCTTACCCGAAGTTGTTCTTCCAAAAATGTGGGCTTTCTTGCAGCAAAGAAATGAGAGAGAGAGTTCTTGCACTTGAACTTGAGCACAAAACCAAATGAAACTCGAGAGAAAATGTTTGCAAGAGTGTGAGAGGGAGTGAGTGAATAAGAGTTGAGTTTGTGAGCTCAACACTCACCCCTCGGCCTCTATTTAAAGAGCACGAGCTGCAAACGGTCTGGGAGGCACCGGGCTCAACGGCTAGGAGCCGTTGGTTAAGGCTGAAAGGCTGCAACGGCTAAGTGGGGTCGGCCGACCCCTGGGGTCGCCCGACCCCCCATTGGGCCTATTGGCTGACAGCCAGGGCCCACAGGCTCCCCAACGGTCAAATTTTTGTAAGCCTAGGTGTTGGATTCATTCTTGCTCTGAAAAAGATTTTCAAATTTCTTTTCAAGAGATTTTGTTGCTCAAAAATATTTTTGAGTTCTTGTAAAAAGAAAAGAAGGCTAGAAAAATTCCAGCATGCAAGGAAAATTTGGGGAATTAAATATGCAGTGGAAAATTCAAATGAAAAAAATTAAATTTTGGAAAATCAAATATGGGGTAAATACCAATTTACCTTTGGCAAGGGCTCGTCGTTTAGAGTCCGATAGGCAAGACTTTTCTCCATCGTTACTTACCACTTTTCGCCTCGTTGCGGAGAGTTTGATGAGGACGAGCCATAACAAGCATGGGGGCTCCGCAAAAGATCAAAGATGTGCAGAAGCTCACCAGCTTCATGGTGGCATTAAATAGATTCATCTCTCGACTTGGAGAATGAGGCCTACCCTTCTTCAAGCTACTCAAAAGGCAGGACAATTTCGATTGGACCGAGGAAGCGCCACAGGCATTGGAGGACCCTAGGTGTCACCTCCAATCGCCCCCCATCCTCATGGCTCCAAACCCAGGCGAGAACATGCTAATCTACATAGCTGCTACTACTCATGTAATCAGCACGGCTATAGTGGTGGAGCGCAATAAGGAGGGCCATGCATTTGGCGTGCAGCAGCCAGTGTATTCCGTCGGCGATGTCCTTGCTGAATCTAAGGTTCGTTACCCATAAATTCAGAAACTTCTCTACGCTATACTCATTACCTCCAGGAAGCTCCATCACTACTTTGACGAGTACAAGATCTCGGTTGTCACTGACTTCCCACTGGCGGATATACTCCACAATCGGGATGCCACTGAACGCATATCCAAGTGGGAAGTGGAACTGGGGGCTCTCAACATCGACTTTAAGCCACACACCGCCATCAAGTCGCTAGCTCTTGTCGATTTCTTGGCAGAGTGGCAAGAAAACCAAGCACCAACTCCAGCTAACCAGCCAGAGCATTGGGTCATGTACTTCGACGGATCTCTAAAGCTTGAAGGCGGCGGCGCAGGAGTACTCTTCATCAGTCTGACTGGTGAGCAGCTTAAATACGTATTCCAAATACTATTTAAGGTCTCCAACAATGAAGCCGAGTACGAGGCACTACTGCATGGGCTATGCCTGGCTGTCTCTCTTGGCATCAAGCGACTACTCATCTACGGCGACTCCCTTGTGGTGGTTCAACAAGTCAACAAAGAGTGGGACACCAACAAAGAGACCATGGACGCCTACATCGCAGAAATCCGCAAACTCGAGAACAAGTTCTCGGGACTCGAGATTCGTCATGTGCTCCGCGACAACAACATTGGGGCCAACGTACTCTCAAAGCTGGGCTCCGAAGGAGCCAAAGTTCCGGCTGGAGTCTTCGTTCATGAGCTCCACCATCCCTCTATCCCCAGGATAGGACCTTGCACCATCGACCAGGGCCCTGGGGAGCCCTGTCAAGAGGTCTTGATGATTGATGTGGACTGGCGTCCCCAGTTCATCGACTTGATCAAGGATAAGAAACTACCCCCAAACGTCGACCCAAAAAGCGCCGAGGCTATTCGACTAGTTAGGCGAAGCAAGGGTTATGTTCTGGTCGGGGACAAGCTCTACAAGCGTGGATCAGCATCAGGGGTACTCATGAAGTGCGTGACTACTGCAGTAGGGCGGGAAATGCTGGAAGAAATTCATGAGGGCGCGTGCGGCAATCATGCAGCCTCCCGTACACTAGTCGGGAAGGCTTTCAGGTCTAGGTTCTATTGGCCTACGACTTTGGCAGACGTCGAAGATATCGTATGCCGATGCACCAACTGCCAATTCTTCAGTAAACAAGCCCAAAAAAAAAATGTTCCAGCCCACAAGCTGATCACCATACCTCCTTCTTGGCCATTTGCTTGTTGGGGCCTCGACATGATCGGATCATTGACAACTGCGCAGGAAGTTTTACTCATGTATTTGTGGCTATCGACAAGTTCACCAAATGGATCAAGTCCAAGCCAATCATAACACTAACTGCAGACAGAGTAGTCACCTTCATCTGTCCATCGCTTTGGTTTCCCTCATACAATCATCACCGATCTGGGATCCAAGTTCACATCACACGAGTTATGGGAGTTCTGCGAACGAAGCGGCATTGGGGTCAGGTACGTTTCGGTGGCTCATCCGCGAGCTAGTGGCCAGGTGGAGCGCGCTAACAGCTTGATCCTTGATGGACTCAAGAAGAGGCTCTATGACGAGAATAGCAAAAAGGGAGGCAAGTGGATCCATGAGTTACCCACAGTCGTCTGGGGGCTTCATACTTGTCGAATTTGCACTTCGGCGAGTCTGCCAAGGGTAGCCCCATGTAGTAGATTTGTAGGCGGGGTGGATCGGAGAGAGCCCGTGAACTTGATGGTAACACAAAAGACAGGTTCGGGCTGCATTCTATGAGCTGAATGAGTTGGATGAGTTTAATGAGTTGAATTCCCTATGGGTCCCCCAACGGCCCCCTTATATATCCGAGTAGCCGTGGGTTACAAGTTTGAGTAAATCTACTCGGGTTTGTTACAAGGAATCCGATCGGTTAAGATACACAAGATCATGCCGATCCAGTTTGACCTAGATCTTGACCCCGGAGGATCCTGCCCATCGTCCAGCCAAGTGCCTGTACACTGGGTCATTTATGCGCAGTCGTTCAGCCGGGTAGGTGTCTCCACTCGGCAGGGAGGTACCTGGGTCCACCTCCATCAAGCCCCGAGCGCCGAGTCGCCAAATCGAGCCCTGACCGAGCAATGAGGCTAGTCGGTGATCATATAATAACCCTTGCATCCTCAGGCTCTTGCTGCGACTTGACTTTAGTAGACTCCTGCCTTCATGTTTCTTCTTCAACGGGATGCGCCCCTGGGTGCACCCGTTGGGTGTAGCCCCCGAGCCTCGGAAGGTTTCACAGAAGCGTTTCGAGGGTCACAAAGGAAACAACCTCTTAAGCCCATCATTCCTAGTCGTCTTCCGGCGCCCAGGTTCTCGATCAGAACAGCCAGCGGAGTCATGGAGACATGCTGAGTCGAATAGCAGTGCCCAGCCCCCAAGCAAGTTTACTGGCGGAGTCACAGAGACACGCCGAGTCAAATAGCAGCGCCCAGCCCTCAAGCTGGGTCACTGGCGGAGCCACGGAGAAACGCCGAGTCAAATAGCGGCGCCCAGCCCTCGGGTAGGGTCCCTGGCGGAGTCACGGAGGCACGCCGAGTCAAATAGCAGCGCACAGCCCCCGAACAGGGTCGCTGGCGGAGTCACGGAGACACGCCGAGTCAAATATCAGTGCCCAGCCCCCGAGGAGGGTCGCTATCGGAGTCACGGAGACACGCCGAGTCAAATAGCGGTGCCCAGCCCCCGAGCAAGGTCGTTGTCGGAGTCACGGAGACACGCCGAGTCAAATAGCGGCGCCCAGCCCCTGAGCAGGGTCGCTGGCGGAGTCACGAAAACACGTCGAGTCAAATAGCGGCGCCCAGCCCTCGAGCAGGGTCGCTGGCGGAGTCATGGCGACACGCCGAGTCAAATAGCAGTGCCCAGCCCCCGGGCAGGGTCGCTGGCGGAGTCACGAAGATAGGCCGAGTCAAATAGTGGCGCCCAGCCCCCGGGCAGGGTCGCTTGCGGAGTCACGGAGACATACCGAGTCAAAAAACGGCGCAAAGCCCCCGAGCAGGGTTGCTGGCGGAGTCACGGAGGCACGCCGAGTCAAATAGCGGCGCCCATCCCCCGAGCAGGGTCGTTGGCGGAGTCACGGAGATACGCCGAGTCCTTTGACACCGCTTGATACAGAGACGAATATTGCAATCCAACGGTTAGATCCAATCCAATCCGAAAATCCTGGGATCTGTTCATATTCTTTGATCAACTGCACAGCCTATCCTTCGGGGCCGCCTTCCCTTTTACTGCCGTTGTCAAATCATTTGTTATTGTTTCCCCCTGCCTTGGGGAGAGGAAGGGACACTCTCGAAGCTGATTCAAAATTCAAAAACAAGGGAGAAGCCGAATGGCCCGTTAGGGTTGCGGCTGATATAAAAACGATCGGCTCGGCGCGACCTTATCCCTTTGTGCCCTTGCAGGCGACGGGCGACGGCGACGGGTGCGGCAGGAAAAGGAAAGAGGGGAGTGGGAGGAGGAAGAAAGGAAAGTAAGAGAGGGCGCCGACAGGTGGGTCCAGCGCGTCAATGAGAGAGAGGTGAGGGAGAGTGAGGCGGGTTAGGCCGGCTGGGTTGGGCCACGGGGAGAGGAAAAAAAATAAATAGAAGAGGAGGAGAGAAGGATTTGGGCCGGGCTGGAAGAGGGGAGGAGGAGAGAAAGATGGGATGAGCCAAAAGAGATAGGGAAGAGAAAAAAAGAGATTTCAGGGTGGTTTTGGGGTATTTTTATTTTGCAAACTCAAACACGCAAACACACAAAAACCAATGCAACGAAATGATGTGGCACAACCACCTGAATTAATCCGGCTCAAGCGCGCTAACCATCACCACAAGGGCAATCAGGGCTAACTCGCAGTTCAAACGGAATAATCCACTGGTCTGTCGGGTAACCTCCCAATACAACCACGGTTTTTGCCAATCGAAACCACACATACATGTACTCACACGAAGGTGAGCCCAGAGGATACAACATTCCACAAATTTTACACCACAGGGTTCATCACAAATTATTATTACACGGAGTTCAAATTCGTAAAACAAGGTACTTCAGAGTTCGAAATAAATGAGTTCTTCAGAGTTCAAAGCAGCGGAAAAGATAACGACAACTACTCGACGATACAGGATGTCTCGATGAAGCCCGTACGAGACATCACTTGGCATTATCACCGTTGGCCGGGGGTGTATCCCATTCCACCGACCAACCAGGAGGAAGGGTACAAGACCAAGTCAAACTAGCAATCATATCCTCGAACGTTTCACCTTAAAACAAGCCACAAGCAAGGCTGAGTATACTAATACTCAGCAAGGCTTACTCGACTAGTGGAATATACTTAGCCGACTCCTAGACATGCAAGGCTTTTGGCTTGAGGGGTTTGTTTTGCCGAAAAGCATATATAAGTAGGTCCTTACGTTCAGATTTTAGCTCCAAGTTCTAGCTTTCTTTAACCATTCTAGGTAAGCAACTATCCAATATCATACATGGTGGAAAAATTATTTTTCATCCAACAAGATTAATCATCATCATTGTTCCTCTTCTTACTCTATGTGGTAAAAGGGTCAAGCAGTCTCAATAACAGCAAGAAACGGACGATTCAAATCGAATTTCATAACCTTGCAAGGGAAACCTAAATACACGTCACGTGGTTACTCCCAGAGTCACACGTGCAACTTTTCCCCTTTCTTCCTGGGTTGTGGATCAGGGCCACCATCCGAGACTACAGAGCCCGTCTCTGTACCCACCATGTGCGCGCATGGAACCGAAGTTGAGATGGTGGGATGTTGTCCACTTGTCGGTCCGATTAGGTACTTAAGCTTACCGATTACCATATTCTCAGCATGTGGTCAGCATTTTTCACTAAACAGACGGGGCCTCAATCATCAACATAAATATCGTACCATAGCCCCGTCCGTCGACCTTATGATTGCAGCATGTAGTAAACATTCAACTCCTATATTCTCGCGAGTGACAGGAAATCACTCGACTTTTACCGAGTCCTATTAGCATAGCATTCTATCGAACCTGGCATCTAGTGTTCAGAGCATGGGTACCTAGGATCATGCAACTAAGTTTCCATTCAACTCCTACAAACTTAATGCACAAGTAAAGTAGAGTAATAAGTTGCATAAGTTTAGAAAAATAGGGTTGATGCTCCGGGGCTTGCCTTCTTGGGAAAAGCTAGCTTGGGGCTCGTCCGAACTTGGGCTCGGGTCTTCGAGAGCTTCAGTTAGATTTACTTGAGCTTCACGCTGCTCACTCTCGGACGCGGGCACCAGCTCGTACGTTCCGTCGGCGAGAGTAGTCGATTCTATATGAATGCACAAGTGTAAGTTATAGAGATGATATAAGACGATTATTTCCTTTCACAACAAAGTGCAATCCACAAAACATCGATTTTATTGGGAAGTTACTTAGTTAAGATTTCTTTGGGCAACTGTTAAAAGAGTATGACTTAAACTATTAACTTCATTAAACAAAAGGGGTTGAGATTTATTGGAAACTTAATTTCCTAAGCACAATATGGATGAAGCACAACTTCTGGATTACATAACTTCTAGTCATGAAATTTTTATTTAAAGCACATTATGCAGAGACAAAAGCACTGTAAGAATTTCAGATATTTTCACGCAGCAGATTAATTATGAAAAATGCATTACACAGCCACTTCTAGAACCTAGTTATTTTTATACAGAACAAAACATTCAAGTATTGACACCAAAAATTTTACAGGTGATTAATCCATCCATATGTGTGTTACTGTAAATTTATCAGATTTTACTGTGCAAAATACAAAGCATAATAAAAAGGAAAATATACACCTAGTTTAATAAAGATTAATTTCTACAGGATGTTTTACAGTATTTCTGTGTATGAAACTTTTTACAGAACAAGAGTTACTCTAAGGTGTTCCTCAATAAAAAGTTGAATATTTTCCAAGCACAGAAAGTAATTATTTGAATTAGCGCAATTTTTCCTACAACAAAATTATATAAATAGGTTAAAGAGAGTATAAAGGTTCTAAACATTTTTGTGGTATTTAGGCCTTAATACAACAGTTCTAAAAAATTTTCACCACATGAATCACAATATAATAGTAGTTACAAACTAGTTTTTTTACTTCACGCCATAAACAAGTTTTATTACGAAGTTTAGTTAAAGATGGGTTCTGGTCCTAATATTTTTACACTAGATTACAAATCAAGCAACCAATCTACTGTTAAATTTTCAGGTTTAGACTTTGTCTACAACAGGGGGTACATTTAAGGTCTATTAAACCTTCCATTTAATTTATATCAAGATTTAGCAAGCAACTGAAGAATTGCATGTAACAAAAGTTGTAGATTTCCATGTAAAGATTCCAGAATAGTTAAGATTGTAGTTTTCAGATTTTTCTACGATTTTATATGGATTTTACAAGTTCACTGTTTTTGAAATCAAAGTTTAAACACAGGATTACAGATATGCCCCTGGAAACTTGCGTGCAGTCTCTTTTAAAGATTTCAATCGAAGCAATTGGGTCCTTAGGCGGCACTGGCATGGCGGCCGACGAGATTCCGGCGAGGGGGCTCATCGGCGGTGAGGGAAAAAGGGTCGGGGAGATCCAGGGAGGTGAGGGCTACCTTGGGGTGGCCTTGGTTGGGGTTGGGGGTGACCGGAGGTGACTCGTCGGCGCGGAGCAGAGGGGCGGCGGCGGGGCGGAACGTCGGCGACGGTGCTCCGGCGAGGACGGGAGAGCGTGGGCTGGTCGATGAGCTTCGCGACGTCGAGGGGAACCCGTTTTGAAGCTTGGCTTGGACGGACAAGCTTCGGCGTGGGCTGTCCACGGAGCAGCAAGGAGCGGCGGTGGCGCGGGCGGCGCTGGCGGTGCTCCGGCAGTTCTAGGCAACAATGGGTGGGGTAGTGAGCTGCGGTGGGGTGCTGTGGTGGTGGTGGAAGACTCAGCTCTGGCAAGGGGTGGCCGAGAGGTGAGTTCCACGGTGAGCTGGGCACGACGGCGGTAATGGTGGCGGCGCGACGTTCTGGTGTCTGGGCGCGCGAGGGGGACTCATTGCGGCCTTTTGTAGGCAGAAGAGAGGCGGGAGGAGGGGCGGAACTAGGCTGTGAGACGCGGGCGTGGGCAGCACGACGGGGCGCGTGACTGGCCGCGGTGGGCGGCGATTAGAGCCGGCGCGGCGTGCGGCAGGCGCGGGCAGGGGACTGGGCGCTGAGGATTTGGCGTGTGGAGCTGGAGATCACGCGACGCGCGGGTTGGGCGAGGGGCTGTAGCAGCTGCCTTGCCGGGCGGCGAGCGCGGCAACTGGCGGGACGCGGAGGAGAGACGGGCATGGCGCGACTTGCCCATTGGGCGCGGCGGGCGGCGAGCAGGGGCGCGCGTCGCCGGCGCGCGCGTGGCGTGCGCGGACTGGGGAGGAACGCAGCGTGCGGGCGCGCGTGGGGGCGTGGCCATGCATTGCCTTGGCGCCTAGCGCTGTCAGGCATCGCTGGCCAAGTGGCCTGCGGCGACTGTGCGGCGGGCGAGGGTCGGGCGAAGCGAGGGCCGCAGCGAAGCCGAGGGTCGGGCGAGTGAAAGGGTCGGGCGAAATGAAAGGGTCGGGCGACACGGTAGGGTCAGGCGATGCGAAAGGGTCGGGCGACGTGAGGGTCGGGCGAGCGGCTGTGCGTCGGAGGGTCGGGCGAGGCGGAGAAGAAGGGTCTGCAGCGAAATCGAAGAAAAGGCAGGGACTGGTTTGCAAATCCAAGTGTTTCTCAAATTTTTGTGTTGCAACTCGAAAATCCTTCAACATGAAAGTTGTTCAAAATGAAAAGTTACACAAGTTTTGTTTCAGGCCAAAGTTCATTTGGGTTCTAGTTTAGAAGTTATTTTTAAAAACTCATTTCGTTGAAACTTCTCTTATTTATTTATGCACCGTGTTAAGCTAAAGAGGCTTATTTCGTAATTTAAACACCTAAGGTGTTACACATGAATGCAACATACATAGAACCGTTTTATTTAATTCAGAAAGACAATCATTTATTTTTCTTATACTAAATTCTCTGTAAAGAAAATAAATGTTGAAATTTTTTTACAATTATGAGAAAATCATTGCTTTATTTATTATTATTATTTTTAATCACATCCTGAAATCCAATAATTTCAGGGTGTGACAACACTACCCCCCTTAAAAGGAATCTCGTCCCGAGATTCGCAAAGGCTAGCAAGAGACAAAGGTTTAGGTGACTGGCATCCAACTTTCTTCCACATCGTTCATTCTTACAATAGCTCCTCGATCACACTTGTTAATGCTCCACTACCCCATAAAACACTTCTTGGATACTTAGTCTAATTCCACCTTTACATTCCTTCCTCAGCTTCGTTGGCCCATCTTTTGAAGAACCTTCTTCATATATTGATAAAGTGATTTGAATAGAGCTGGATTGATTCCACGATCACTTTTCCTTTGCTTGACTGTCTCCTTCCAAGATATCCTCAATTCTTCTCAGCCTAACTTTTACTTGCTTTGGTATCTTGGCGACTCAAGGTGGTATGAGAAATGGGCATTGGGGATTGATGGCGTTCTTGTCTAGATGAGGTTTCCTGATCATTTATCCTGCTAAGGAGGCATACTGATGACATCTGACTGAGTGCAGGGCCATTAGAACTTTGGTCCAGGGGTTGATTATCATCCTCTTTTGCACACCAACTGGCAAGATGTCCGTCTTCTCCACACTTGAGGCAATATAATCCAGCATCACATGACCTAGTCACCTTACGCTTTGTTGGACATTTATTAACATAGTGACCTTCTTCACCACATTTGAAGCACACTCCTTTAACATATCCACTCGGGCTTCCTTTCTGCTCCACCATAGCTCTTCGTGAAGCAATCTGGGCATCAAGATTCTTCTTGATAGAGTTGTCATGCGGAGGTTGAACAACTTTAGGTTGTAGTTGGTTGGAACAGGGTTGAGTACTGCTATGTACCAATGGTTCTGGTAACTCCATCTTCTCTTGGCTTTCTTCGCTTGCTTGTTTCTTGCGTTGCTTGATTCTACTAGGCTGAAATTCCTTGAAAGAAATACTCCAATCCTCAAGGTTCATAGTCTGAGTACCATCTTGATATTGGGTAACTCCCTCTTGGAAAGTCTCTTGGGTAGATAAATCCTTATTAATATCTAAATAGTAACATTGTCTGGCTTCAGCTGTCATTAGGCTAGCATCTTCTTGAAGACATGGCTGACCATAATGCTCACAACATTGACATATTCCTGGGGTCTTGATATCTTTATATTGTCTCTCCAATTCTAGCTCTACCGTTCCACGACTTTTCTTATTCCTTTGACAGTTCCATGCTTCAGCAACTTGCCTCTTCACTGGTCCAGTAGGAATGTTTGGTTTGGTCAACTTCATGTTATGAGGGGATGATGTATTGGGCTGCATCCTTCCTTGTGAGACTTGAGCCTGCATGGCTAATAGCTTCTTTTTATCAAACGGTGGCAGAATTGGTGAAATCTGATGGTTATCACTACTAAGGGAGTTGTGGTTCATAGGAGTTGAGGCTTGCTCTGTAATTTGCTGATGGATATTGATCATGGTTTGAGCCATTGCTTGTAGACTTTGAGTTTGTGCTGCCATATACTCTAGCATCCTGTGCTCAAATGATGAGGCTACAGGTGGAATGTTGAGGTCACCTTCATTAGCTCTTTCTTCATGATTTCCGTTGGGACTCGCCATCTGGTTGGGTAGCAAAGGTAAAATTAGGGAGAATGAGAATAAATATAAATAATGATAAAGAATGATTAAGGAATAAGGTAGAGTCCATGATATCATCTTCATTTGCTTTATTTTTGAGATGGTAAGCAAATAAGTCAAGGTAGAGAGGAGAATAGCACAGAGATAATAAAAGGAAATAGAGCATTCTTGGCTTTAGCTTCTTTAATTTGTCGACCACTGTAGATGTTTGTAAGTTTCTACTGATGATGCCGGTGTTGCCTTCAACTTCCTACTGGGTTATTGAGGTCATCGTCGGAGTAAGGTAGACTGAAGAATAGCAAGCTGCAAGGTGGTAAAGGAACTAGAGTAGGGTCTTCTTTTCTTTGACCCTCTTCTATCCAGACGATGGTGGTGACAATAACTTCCGCTTGTTGACATTGGTGTTGCCTTTAGCTTCCTTCTCGACATCCTCTTTTTGAATAGGGAGAAAGAAATGAAAAGAACCAGGATGTGGGAGATACAAAAGAAGAACCCAACTAAGCAACTGATGTCATTGTAGGTAGAAGACCCACAATACACCAACAATCATTACAAAGAAGCGAATCAGGCAAGGTCATAAAGAAAAGCAACTTCACGCAAACACAGAACTACACTAGTCAAAACACTGTCAAGGAACGATGCTAAACGTTGTTAATAGGGCTGCAAGGGGTACACCTAAGCATGGGTTGTCTCTTCATGTTCAACTTTCTTGATACAGGCATCCTTTAGCTTGTGCAGTGTAGAATCTTGCTCTTCGGGTGAGTGTGGCATAGTATTCCGCTGTTGATTTTAACTTTTTCGGGGGTAAAGGGATGACTCCATCCTTCACTTGTCTTGAGCAGGCTTTGGGTCAGGTGGCATGAATTATCTAAATATTTTGAATAAAAGGAGAGTAGAAGGTCATCTTGGAATGAAAAAGGCAACGGAAAGAATCCAAAATGGTCGTGCTTAAGATGCAAGGGGATCAGAGGTACAATGTGGAGGATAGATAAAATCAAGGAGGTGATATGTTTAAAAAGATATATAGGAATTAATAAGAAAATATTAAGGAGTGGGGGTAAACAATATCACCAACAAATCAAAAGGAGGTCAGATGCATGAGATAGGAAAATTATTCATCGAATGAGATGTATGATTAAGAGCAAGAAGTCATCCAGGAGAGAGAAAATAAACGATGGTTGAGGGTTTAGCAAAAACTAGAAAGTGTAATTGTCGAGGGGTCAAGTATCAAAATAAGTTATCAAAGAAAGAGTAAGCCAATAGTTAAGGATGGGGGTTTTACATTTGCAAAACAAGGAAGTGCAAATGAAAAAGAAGGTCAGGTGAGAAAGGTGAGTTATCAAGGCGGATTGAGAAAAGAAAATGGTCAAGGAGCGAGAATATTTATCAGAAAGGTCAAGGGTAAGACAGAAATAAATTGTATAATAAAATAGAATTTAAGGAGCGACCATTGCTATCTAGGCTTACGTCCTACAATCGATACAGCTCTGATACCACTTCTGTCACACCCGGTTTAGGGACAAAACCCAATGCATAACTATATGTATGCCAGGATCAAGTTTCATACATATAGTGACATCATCAGTGAATAACAGCAACAGTATCACGTAAAGAAACATAAATAAGGACTTACAAGACTATCAGAGATATGCGCTTAACATGGAAACGAAGGCTCCAAACTTCACAGGCAAACGACTGGGGGTTGCGTACGCCTAGAATCTCTTCATCATCTTCAGTAGCCTTCACACCTTCTTCTTCTGAGCAGCAGTTAGCAAGGGTGAGTACACTTATGATTGGTACTCAGCAAGGCCACAAGATATAACCAGAGTAACGATTTAAATCCATCTTTAAGTTTATTAATCATGTGAGGGTCCAGGCCACTCTTGAGCGTGAGCACGGCTGATATATCAGTTTTAGACACTCCACAGAGGTTGTACACTTTCACCACAAGTCGCGTAAAAGTTCAAAAGAACTTTGGACCCAACCATGCTGTGCTAGCTAGGCACAATACCACACTTCCAAGGTGTGATTGCATAGGGACGCTACGAGGCCTTTACAAATATTCCCTAATAAGAAGTAGTCCGCTAGAGTTTCGGTAGCGGCGTGAACCATAACCCTCCCTAATGGTCAGCACCTTATCAAAGGCTGCTACCCAAGAAGACCGGGCTATACCCCAATCACCAACCCCCTCCTTGCCCTTTCGGTAAGACTGCTTCAAACTAGAGTCTCTAATTATTTAGCCAAGACCAGAGCCATATGGTCGTCGTGCTTGTACTGTTTTCCTGGGTGGATGTTTGTAAGTTTAATTTGTCGACCACTACAGATGTTTGTAAGTTTCTACTGATGATGCCGGTGTTGCCTTCAACTTTCTACAGCGCGGCGGCGACGAAGAGCTCGACTCGGGTGTAACGCAGGTGCTAAGCAGTGGGGCTCGGGTGTGCGGTGAAGCAGGCGTGGCAGGAGAGGAGCTGGGGTTCGGGCGTGGGTTTTAAAGGGGAGGAGAGGAGGCGGAGCGGCCGGGGAAAGGAAGGCGGTGGCTCACGCGGCGGCCGGGATTGACGCGGGCCAAATTACAGCGGTCGCCCGCGAAGGAAAGGGGCAGGTCGCCCGGGGCGCGTACCGCGGCCATTATTGCAGGCCAGCGTCGCGGGGAAGGAAAGAGGGGAGCGGGAGGAGGAAGAAAGGAAAGTAAGAGAGGGCGCCGACAGGTGGGTCCAGCGCGTCGGTGAGAGAGAGGTGAGGGAGAGTGAGGCGGGTTGGGCCGGCTGGGTTGGGCCGCGGGGAGAGGAAAAAAAATGAATAGAAGAGGAGGAGACAAGGATTTGGGCCGGGCTGGAAGAGGGGAGGAGGAGAGAAAGATGGGATGGGCCAAAAGAGATAGGGAAGAGAAAAAAAGAGATTTGAGGGTGGTTTTGGGGTATTTTTATTTTGCAAACTCAAACACGCAAACACACAAAAACCAATGCAACGACATGAATGCAACATACATAGAACCATTTTATTTAATTCAGAAAAACAATCATTTATTCTTCCTATACTAAATTCTCTGTAAAGAAAATAAATGTTGAATTTTTTTATAATTATGAGAAAATCATTACTTTATTTATTTATTATTATTATTTTTCAGGGTGTGACAGGAGGTCTGCGACAAGGGCTGCCCGAAGGCGTACTGCCTGAAGCGGCCCACCACCAAAGTATGTAGTCTGCTTGTAGAGTCATTTTGCTTCTCGTCGAGTGGTTTTGGTCCGAGTAGTTTTCCGCCGAGTCATTTTGCCGTCGAGTCACCCGTTGGGTTGTAATACCACTCGGCTCTTTGTAGGAAAAAATTTTGTCGTTCTGGTGCCCTGCGCCTCTGCCGGAGGGGCAGCAGGGCAAGGCTGTTAATCTGCCCGCCGGGCTTGCATTGCCGGCGGCGGACGTTGGAAGTTACTCGTCCGACTCCTCCATCGGGAGTGAGTCAGACGACGTTGTTGAAGTATCGGGGCCGGCAGCTGGTGCAGGCTCTACCACGAAGAAGCGGTGCCCCACCCGCAAAGTGGCTGCGTCGAAGGCCCAGCGGGGTGGGGCGGCGTCACGGGGCCAGAGCTCGACCCCTCCGGGCACGAGTAGGGTGGAGGCGGAGGCCGCGGCGGATAAAGCCGGCCTCAACACCCCCAAGCTAGAGGAGGAGGACCAGGAGGAGGAGCGGGGGCGGCCAGCGAGGTCGCCCGTGCAGGTGGCGCTGTCATTACCCTCCGCCATGCCGCTGAAGCCGAGCTTCAGCGTGCAGCAGAATGGGAGGTGACTTTTCCAGCCTCTTGCACTTCTCAATTTGACTCCTTTTCATGCTAGATTCCGATTCTGAGGTGATGAATCATCTGGCAGGAGGGCGTCGCTTAGCGGCTCCAAGCGCAAGGCGGAGGAGTCCACCAGTGAGGCCGTTTTGGCCGAGGTGGCCAAGGGGGAGGTGTCCCCATCGGAGCGGCCACTGGCTTGCCCTCAATTGATCGAGGGGGCAGCTGGCATCGCCCCTGTGATCGCTGGTGTCCTGGAGCCGCCTGTGAAGAAGGTGCCTGGGGAGGAGGTGGTGATGACCAAGGAGGCGTTGATCGAGGCCGCCCAGCGCGCGGTCGAGGTGACCTAGGTGAGTCCTTGGAGTTTGTGTTTAGATGCCGGGACATGTTGCTTGACACGCTTTGTTTGTGCAGGCTTTGGCCGACCTGAGTCGGCGGGCTGCGAGCCAGCTCGAGGCGGGAGATGGATCGGTGAGCCGGGTCCTTCAGCTGGAGGAGGAGCTGAGGGCGCTGAACACCACTTCGAGGCCTCAAAGAAGCAGTCGACGAAGCTGAAAGGTTTGACTTTTGAGTCATCTTCATTTTTGGCTGCCCAACTTGCCGCAAGGGGCTGACACCTGGGCTTTGCAGAGCTGAAGGAGGCAAACAAGACGATGGCCCATGAGCTCAAGGTCGTCGTTGCGATGAACGAGGAGCTGCACCGGCTGAGGGAGGGCGCTGAAGGCCGGGAGTCTCTCACAGAGTAGAAACTCCGGCTTGAGAAGCAGCGCTGCCAAGGTAATTGCCCTTGTTCCTTGAAGATTACCTGTTTTGTCGAGTCACTCATACTGAAATGAGTTTTTTTTGCAGAGACGGAGTCCCATTTGGCCAGCGCCTGGGCAGACCTCGACCAGCTGATGGCCAAGATCAACGTCGTGCTAGTCGTGTTCGAGCCGGAGGGGGTCGCCTTGGCGGAGGAGGCGGCGCAGCGTCTCGACAGTGCGCGGGAGCGCCTCAAGGCCTTTGTCAGGAAGACGACCAAGGATTCGGTGCAGTTCGCGATGACCCTCGTGAAGTCCCACAACCCTGAACTGTACCTGGATCCTGTGGGTGAGGGCGTTGCGGAGGACTGCACCGACGCCGAGTGGGACACGCACTTCGCCGCCGTTGGACCCCTTGCCGAGCGCATCATGGGCCAAGTGAACATGAGAAATCGTTAGTAGGGCAGATTTATTATGGGTCAAGTATTGGCCAAAAACAATGTTTATTTTGCATGTAATTAAGTATTGCTTTCGTTAAGTTCCGTAGCCAAGTAGTTTTCTAATTTGGCCAAGTGATTGGGATGCCGACTCCGCGATGTACCCTTGCCCATTGTGCAGAGAGCTGGTCATCAAACACGTGATAGGTGTAGGTGACACAGAGAGGTTCCAAGACGCACCGGGTTGCGATCAGTTCACCACCCAGCTAGGTTAGTTTTTGACGCGAATGATGCTGGTGTGAGTTGGCATGGCCGAGTCGCAGCCCCCAAGCATGTTGGATGAGTCGGAAGGGGCTGTACCAGGTTGTTTTTCAAGCTCGAAGAAGAAATAGAGTATAGAAAGACAAAAAGCGATAAAATGCTCTTATTATTATTTTGAAAGGTTCGGGTACATAGCTCCGAGCTCTTCTCACGGGTAGAAGCGCCGAAGGAGTTCGATGCTCCAAGGATTGCCTACATCTGTGCCATCTACCCTTTGCAGGCGGTAGGTGCCAGGGGCAATGACTTCGCTGACGATGAAGGGGCCTTCCCGTGGGGAAGACAACTTGTGTGCACCGGTAGTAGACTGGATGCTACGCAAGACCATGTCGCCTATGTTGAAGTCTCGCTCGGGCACGTTTCGGTCGTGGTAGCGCCTGAGCTGCTGTTGTAGCGTGCGTGCTGCAGGGCAGCTGTGATGCGGTGTTCCTCAACTAGGTCGATGTCATGGCACCGAGTCGTTTCAGCTTCGCCTTCCTCGTAATTTTTGATGCACGGGGCACCAAAAGTTATGTCACTCGGTTGGACAGCCTCCGAGCCATACATTAGGAAGAAGGGTGAGTAGCTGGTGGCCCGACTCTTTTGGGTGCGTAGGCCCCAAACGACTTGTGGTAGTTCTTGGATCCACTTGGGACCGAACTTCACGAGTGGGTCGAAGATACGCGCCTTGAGCCCCTGGAGGATCATGCCGTTGGCGTGTTCCACTTGGCCATTACACCTTGGGTAAGCCACGGAGGCGTAGTAGACGTCGATGCAATTTTCCAGGTAGTGGTCCCGCCGCCGCCCCTGTTCGCCGTGTACACGCTGCCTCCAGCCCTCCTCCGTCCAAGCCAAGCCTTGGAACTGGTTCCCCTCAACGCCGCGAAGCTCACCGACCCGACCACACCCTCCCAGCTTCGCCGAAGCATCAACGCCGCGGCACCGCACCGCCGCCGCCCCCCTGCTCCACGCCGACGAGCCACCTCCGGCCATCCCCAACCCCGACCAAGGCCACCAAAGGTAGCTCTCGCCTCCCTGGTTCTCCCCGACCCTTTTTCCCTCGCCGCCGATGAGCACCATCGCCGGAATTTGGCCTGCCGCCATGCCAGCCGCCGCCAAGAACCCAACTGCTTCGACTGAAATCTTTAAATGGGTCTTCACGCAAGTTTCCAGGGGCATATCTGCAAACTAGTGTTTTAACTTTAGTTTCAAAAACAGTGAACTTGTAAAATTAATATAAAATCGTAGAAAAATTGGAAAAATGCAAACTTAACTATTCTGTAATCTTTAGAAGATAATCTACAACTTTTGTTACATGCATTTCTTTAGTTGCTTGCTATGTTTTTCTCTAGATTAAATGGAAGGTTTAATAGCTTTTATTTGTACCCACTGTTGTAGACAAAGGCTGACCCTGAAACTTTGACCATGGATTAGTTTCTTGATGTGTTGGCCAGTGTCTGCCAGTGTTCGGTTCACGTCCGCCGAAGCGCCGCCGCCGCCGCACACCACCCCTGCCGCCCCATGTCCGCCATGGGAGACCCACCTCCAGCCATCCCCAACCCCGACCAAAGCCCCCACAAGGTAGCTCTTGCCTCCCTGGTACTCCCCGACCCTTTCCCCTCGCCACCGATGAGCCCCCTCGCCGGAATTTGGCCAGCCACCATGCCAACCGCCACCAAGGACCCAATTGCTTCGATTGAAATCATTAAAAGGGTCTGCACGCAAGTTTCCAGGGGCATATCTGCAAACCAGTGTTTTGACTTTAGATTCAAAAATGGTGAACTTGTAATATTCATATAAAATCGTAGAAAAATCGGACAAATGCAAACTCAACTATTCTGTAATCTTTAGAAGAAAATCTACAGCTTTTGTTACATGAATTTCTTCAGTTGCTTGCTATATTTTGCTCTAGATTAAATGAAAGGTTTAAAAGCCTTTATTTGTACCCACTGTTGTAGACAAAGGCTGAACTTGAGTTTTGGGCAGTAGGTTAGTTTCTTGATGTGTACGCCAGTGTAAAAAGTTTAGGACCAGAACCCATACCTAGCTAAATGTTTTCTTAGACTTTGTTTTATTCCATAAAGGGATAGAACTAATTTTTCCTGCTGTTATATTGTGATTTATGTTGTGAAACGTTTTCTGTGATGTTACATTGATACCTAGGCACCACAGAAAAATTTAGAGATTTTTTACCTTTCTGTAACCTACTCATATAATTTTTGCTGTGGAGAAATGCATTAAATCAAAGTAATTAATTTTTGTATTTGAAAAATTTTCATCTTTTTACTATGAAATACTTTGTGTTAGAACATGCTGTATAAAAAGTTTCATAATCAGAAACACTGTATAACATCCTATAAAAATTAATCTTTATTAAAATAGTTGTATCTTGTCCTATTTATTATGCTCTGTATCATGCACAATAAAATCTGAAACATTTACAGTAACACATATATGGATAGATTAACACCTTGTAAAAGTTTTATCGTCAATACTTGCATGGTTTTTTATGTATAAAAATAACTAGGTTCTAACAGTAGCTGTTATTTTATTTTTTATACTTAATCTACTTCATATAAAGAGCTGAAATTTATACAGTAGTCTAGTTGCTCAGAGAGGTATCTTGTATAAAAATGTCAACACCAAAAAATGCTTCTAGCTATGGCTAGGAATATTTCATACTTGGTTTTTAAAGGTAACAATTATAAATGACAAAACACACATCTATTTAATGAGGTTAATTGGTCTAAGTTATATTCAGTAAATGACTACCCAAGGAACAGTAAAGAACAATGATCCTAGGTACCCATGCTTTGAACACTAGATGTAAGTTTTGATAGAATTCTATGCTAATAGGACCCGGTAAAACTCCAGTGATTCCCTGTCACTCGCGAGAATATAGGAGTTGAATGTTTACTACATGCTGCAATCATAAGATTGACGGACGGGGTTATGGTGCGATGTTCATGTTGGTGATTGAGGCCCCGTCTGATTAGTGAAAAATACTAAGGCCACAGTGTGTGGTAGTGGTGGTTAAGCGTTTGAACGTACTAACCACATGCCGAGAATCGGACCGGCAAGTGGACAGCACCTCACCCTCCCAACTTTGGTTCCATGCGCACACATGGTGAGTGCAGAGCCAAGCTCTGTAGTCTCGGATGGTGGCCCTGATCCACAACCCGAGAAGGAAGGGGAAAGGTTGCACGTGTGACTCTAGGAGTAACCACGTGACGTGTGTTTAGGTCTGCCTTGCAAGGTTAAGAAATTCGATTCGAATCGTCCATTTCTCACGGTATTGAGACTGCTTGACCCTTTTACCACATAGAGTAAGAAATGGAATAATGATGATGATTAAACTTGTTGGATGCAAAGTAATTCTTTCACCATGTATGATATTGGATAGTTGCTTAGCTAGAATGGTTAAAGAAAACTAGAATCTGGAGCTAAAATTTGAAAGTAAGGACCTACTTGTATATGCTTTTCGGCAAAACAAACCCCTCAAGCCAAAAGCCTTGCATGTGTAGGAGTCGGCTATGTATATTCCACTAGTCGGGTAAGCCTTGCTGAGCATTAGTATACTGAGCCTTGCTTGTGGCTTGTTTTCAGGTGATACTTTTGAGGGCATGGTTGCAAGTTTGACTTGGCCGTGTACTCTTCCTCCTGGATGGTCGGTGGAATGGGATGCGTCCCCGGCCAATGATGATAATGCCGAGTGATGTCTCGTACGGGCTTCATCGAGACATCATGTATCGTCGAGTAGCTTATCGTTGTTTTTCCGCTGCAATGAACTCTGAAGAACCCGTTTACTTTTAAACTCTGAAGTACTTGTTTTACGAATTCGAACTTGGTCTGTAATACTAAGTTTATGTGGAACTCTGTAATGTAAAATTTGTGGAATGTTGTATTCTCTGGGCTCACCTTCGTGTGAGTACTTTGTATGTGTGGTTTCGAATGGCAAAACCGTGGTTGTATTGGGAGGTTACCCGATAGACCAATGGATTACTCCGTTTGAAGTGCGAGTTAGCCCTGATTGCCGTCGTGGTGATGGTTAACGCACTTGAGCCGGATTAATACAGGTGATTCTGCCACAATGTGGAATGGCCATGAACCTAGCGAGGGCGGGCCTCCCTAGGATGGCGTGGTACGACGTCTCAAAGGAAGCCACCTCAAAGTGGATATGCTCCATTCTGTAGTTCTCCCGGGTACCGAAGGTAACTGGGATAGTAGCTTGGCCGACCGGGGTCGAGCTTGAGCCAAGGGACGATGCTATAGAAAGCCTCCTGGGTCGGAACCAAGGAGGTCATGTCGTATCCCATGCTCTCCAGTGTCTTGGACAAGATGATGTTGAGGCCGCTGCCTCCGTCGACGAGCACCTTGGAGAGGCGCACCTGGCTAACCACCGGGCTGACCATGAGTGGATAGGAGCCAGGGCTGGGTAGGTGTATCCAGTGGTCGCGCCGATCAAAGGTGATTGCAACCTCAGACTAGCGCAAGGGTTCAACCGGGTGTTGGGAAACAGAGTTAACCTCGCGCTGATCAAGCCTGAGGTGACGTTGGCACCTTGGGGCCCTGGAGCCACCATAGATGAAGTTGACTGCCCGGTCCGCCTCTTGGAAGTCCGCTGGGGACTTGTCGCCTTGGCTGTCCCGGTCTCGCCTCGGCGAGTCATTCCAGCGTCATGGACCCCTGGAGGTTTTGGAGCAGCCGGCCTTGTCGCGGTCGTCATAGTGAGGATGCTTGGGGTCGTCCTGGGCCACACTGTTGCGGAGTGCATGACACTCCCGCGCCATGTGGTTGGAGTCCTTGTGCCAGGGGCACTTGCCGTCGAGGAGTCGATCCAGCTCCTCTTGGTTGAGGGAGGTGCGCTGTCGGGGTCGATCTACAATTGCAACGGTGTTATCGGGGCCGCGCTTGCGCTCCTGCTTCTTGGATGACTCGGGTCGGTCGTTGTGCTTGCCGGAGTTGTGGCGAGGCGGTCGACCATCGCATTGTTGGCGATCGTCGTGTCGCTGCTTGGGCCGGTTGTCAGAGTGACACTAGTCCTTGTGATGATGGTGCACCTTCTCACCATCCTCCATGTTAGCGTGTTTGTTGACGACGACCATCATCGCAGAGATGGTTTTGGGGTTGCTCTTGAACATCTTGCGCCAAAGCTCGATGTTGTGCAGCCCTTGGTGGAAGTAGTGGATGACGTCCCTGTCATCAACATCCATAATCATGTTATGGTTGGTGAAGTACCTCTTGTTGTAGTCGCGTAGGGATTCGTTGGGTTGTTGAGTGACGCTGCCCACATCCCATCTGGTTTTGGGACTTGGGCTTGAAGCCTGGAAGTGGTTGACGAAGGCGGTGCAGAGGTCCTGCTAGATGTTGATGGAGCCGGGGCAAAGTCCCTCAAGCCAGTTGAGAGCCTGGCGACTCATCATGACTGGGAAGTAGGCTGCAATGATGCCGTTGTTGCCGCTTGCCCCCTGGACGGCGATGTTGTAGGTGCGCAGCCACGTCTTGGGGTCGGAGTCGCCGTCAAACTTGTCAATGCCGACTAGCTTGAATGTAGAGGGCCACGAGACTCCGTGGAGTCAGTTGGAGAAGGCGGAGAAGCCGTCCAGGTCCCCGGTGATGTCGTTGTTGAGCTTGATCGGAGCCAGCTGGGGTCAAGGTAGTCGTTGGTCAGCGTTGCTGTGGCGAGCCCGACCTCCCCGGTTAGTACCTGGTGGGCCGTACTCCTCGTTGTACTTGCGGTGGCGTTCCCGCTCGGCCTCCTCGCGTTCGCGGTGTCGATCATTGATGACGTGTCAAACGTCGCGGTTGCAGAGGTTGGAGTGGAGATCCGGCTGGTTGACCTCGTTGCCATCAAGGTGACGGGCTGTAGAGTGGCGAGAACTACTGGACTGGGCTCGTAGAGCTGAGTAGTCCTTCCTCAAGCATTGGACCTGAGCAGCAGCAACATGCAAACGAGTCCGAGCTCGTTCGAGCTCGAGTGAGTGAGGTAGAGTCTCCAGTACCTTGAATGCGGCGGTCAGGTTGGCAGATGGTGTGGCGAAGATGTTCTGGCCGTCACACTCGAGGAAAAAATCATCGTCGAGGTTCCTTGGGGTTGCCGGCGCGCGTCGGGTTGGACCCTGAGGGTTGCGACCCTCGGTGTTGTGGAGATCTTCTTTAGCTTGGTCGATGGCGGCCTCGTTGTTGCATCGTTCTTGGCGATTCTGGTTGCGTTGGAGTCGTTGATGTTTGGCCTCATCGTTTTCTCCTTCAATAGAAGCTTCGTTGGAGGAAACAACATAGATCTCCCACTGGTCCGGAGAGCTCACAAGGTTGGGTGGGAGGGTGAAGAGAACCTCTTGGTAGCTAGCTTGTGGTCCTGGAACCGTGTCAGATCCGATCTGGTCAACGCTGAGTTCACTAAGGTCGGAAAGGCGCAACTTCTCCATTGAAGATCGGATCTGGTCTGAATAAATGGAGGAGCTGGAGCGGAGTCCAAACGGGTCCTGAGGGGCCGAGTCGCGAGGACGGCGGAGTGCCGACTATGCGACCCCGATGCACCCGGCGAGGGAGGCATCGACTCGGTCCAGGCCTGCAAGGATATCATCAATGTTGATGCGCGGGCGATGGGTCGTCCTGGATGGACAAGTCCTCCACCTAGTGTAGCACCGAGCTTGAGAGGGTCAGATCGGATCTGGAACCCTGAAGGCTTTCTGTCTCAGAGACAGATAAACTTGGCGATGAGCTCCTCGGAGGAGACATCTCGTGAAAGCTTCCAAAGATGATGGTGTGGCCGGCGGCGGCCTGGATCTGAAGCGTCACTTGCACGGAGAAGAAGACGCCGGAGTTGGATGCCATCAAGTTCGCCAAGAGGACCCTGGAGGTCCCCCTACCTGGCGCGCCAACTGTCGGATTTGCACTTCGGCAAGTCTGCCAAGGTAGCCCCAAGCAGTAGATTTGTAGGCGGGGTGGATCAGAGAGACCTCGTGAACTTGATGGTAACACAAAGACGCAGAGGTTTAGATAGGTTCGGGCCGCACGGAGCGTACCACCCTATGTTCTGTGTTCGGGGGTTTGTATTAGGGTTTGTGGTATGAGTTGAATGAGTTGAATTTCGTATGGGTCCCCCCACGGCCCCCTTATATATCCAAGTAGCCGTGGGTTAAGTTAGGGTAAGTCTACTTGGGTTTGTTACAAGGAATCCGATCGGTTAAGATACACAAGATCATGTCTATCCAGTTCAACCTAGATCCTGACCCCGGAGGATCCTGCCCATCGTCCAGCCGAGTGCCTGTACGCCGGGTCATTTATGCGGAGTCGTTTAGCCGGGTAGGTGTCTCCACTCGGCAAAGAGGTACCTGGGTCTACCTCCGTCAGTACTCAACCAATTAAAGCCACAGGATAGTCACCTTTCTTTCTCGTCTACGGGTCAGAAGTGATCCTCCAAGCAGATATCATGTGGGAATCATCCAGACTAGAAATGTATGTGGAAGGAGAATCTGACGAGGCAAGGCACTTGGAACTCGACTACGGCGAAGAAGTCTGATGCAATGCCTTACTTTGACCAGCTCGATATCTACAAGGCGTCTGACGGTACCATGACCGCAACATCCAAGAACGATCCTTCAACGTCGGTGATCTAGTCCTGCGCTGCATCTAAGATGAGACTGGACTTCACAAGCTTATCTCTAGATGGGAAGGGCCCTTCATCATCACGAAGGTCACAAGGCTAGGGTCGTATCGACTACAGTACCCTGATGACCAAGAAGTTCCAAACTCTTGGAACATTGAGCACCTACACTATTTCTATGCTTAAGAAACTTGTACAAAAACCTGTCAGCTGCAACGCAGCATAGTTCAATAATATATGGTTGTTTTGGTTCCACAAACGACTACTGTCTCATTTTCCTTAGCAACATTGAGCAAACTCGGGGGCTTTCGCCACGAGTTGCACCAATACGCTAATCTATACTAATTCTCAGAAAACACTCAGGGGCTACGCCATGAGTACTTTCTGTCACGATTACCTATCAAAAGGCTTACAGGCTACTCTCTTACATGCGTTACGCGTCTTTTCCGACTACCTTCCCACACAGCTTAGTTAAGCTACGGGTCTAAGGTCTTTCAGGATAAAGTCGAGGAGGTCCTCGCGCCTACAAATAGAGGTTCTACGAACGCAACTCTATACAAAGTACCAACGAGTACTCAGTTTACCATCTGAAACATTGCTTTCAAGGTAACTTTATACTAGTACTAATGTACTAAAAGGCTTAAACGATTACGTTTTCACATGCTACTCAATGAGTCGGCACAAGAAACAACAATCAAACTAGCATTAATATATTACATGACGACTGTTGTTTTCTGACAAAAACATACACAGTTCAAACTCAAAATAGCTCGAGATCATCGACTATCTGATGAACAATGTCTTGTACCTCGCTACGATACTCTGCGAACTACTCCTCGGTGCATTCTTCGGCGACGCCTTCAGCAAAAGGACGCACATCCATACTTGGGAACTACGACTTCACCACGGCAAGCGCATGTGTGAGTACGAGCTTCGCGGTCCCGGACGTGTACCCGGCAATGCTCACAGGAGCATCTATGAGGCGCTCAAGCAGCGAGCGTCCGTCCACCGTGGGGTCCATGAACTCACACAGCTGGTGTGCTGCCGTCCCAAGTTCGTCCAGCTCCTTCTGTTGGCGTTCCTTGTCGCGGTTCATCGACTGGATCCGCTCCATGTCCGACCTGAGCTGCTTGTCAGCATCCTTCAGCTGGCGAATCACAGTCTTGTACTGTTCATCAAGGTCCGAGTACTTAAGCTGGAGTACCTCCAAAGCCTTCTGGTGCTGCTCTTTCTCCTCTGTAAGCTGATATATGTCACACTTCCAGTCAGTCAGAGCTCTCTCAATTCGAGCATACTCTGGGCAAAAGTACACATATGCAACTTAGAAGAAAGGCTACCAGACACAACTACTCGGGCATCAAGAGGAGACTACTTACTCTTTTTCTGGGCGGTCAAGTCCTTGACCTTCCGGATGGCCATATCATGCTTTCGCTACTGTCTATCATCGCGTCCCAGTGAGAAGTCTTCAAGGCTTCGAGTTCTTCCGGGAGCTTGGCATTTTTGGCTTTCTCTGCCTCCAAGTCGTCCTCCGCCTTGTGGGTACGTGGCAACACATCATCGATCTATTGCAGCAGTACCGACTTCTCCTTGGAACATCCGATGAGGCTCTGCACAACAGCAACAAACAAGTCAGTATACTTCACCAACAGGGTATCAAGCCTAGAAGACTACTCGACTTCATACTTGGGTATACTCCATGAAGCGGCGACCAAGATCGAGCATGAGCGAGGTTCTCTCCGGCTCCAGCAGCGGGTCTTCGAACAGATCGGCGTTCGGCCGGGGGACTTCTCTTCCCTCGACCTCCTGCTGCTGCTGTGCTCGGGAACTCTCCGGGACCTCCAGCTGGCCCAGAGTAGTCGCGACGGTCTCTTGGACAGACCGAGCGCCTTCCTCGGGGGCCGCCTCGGGAGTAGTCCTAGGGGCTTGCGTCCCCGGCATCGTTCCAGGGTGTTCGGGGAGCTCCGGGTGCTCGAGATCTTTTCCTCCAGACGCACCGGGTGCATTCTTCACCACCAAAGGCGTGGCAGTACTCATGGCTGTAGGTTCTTTTGGCAACGAGCTTGCACTCGTGCGAACATGGGCATTGCCTGAGTCTGCCACCTCAGAAGTTTCTTTCTTCCCGCACGATTTTGTTAGTACTCGATGCTAATGCAAGACTTACAACATGCTTAGCTCGGCTACTAACCTTGAAGCCTTCTTGAGGGGGATAACTTTGGGTATCACTAGCCCTCGTGGCGCGCTCTTGCTCTTTGGGTTGGGGAAGGCCGGCTTGGTAGTCGGGGGTGGCTATTGCCCCGATGGCGGACTCCTCTCCCCAGTTTCTCCAACTTCCCCTTGCCTTAGGGGCTTGGGGTTCTGTTCAGTGCCACTACAAGTACTACAAGATGAAGTACTCGCAAAACATATAGTAAGTTAAAGCAGTTAAGGCACTAAGGCTAATTACGGTGTCTGGCAACTAGTCGATGTATTGACTACGACAGCAGCCCTCCGCTTGTGCGTCGCTACTCATTGCGGGCGCGGCGGGCTCGATGCGTGTGACAACCCTGGTAATTAAAATTCCAAAATCAATGTCATTAGCCTAACTCTATGTTTTAAACCACTAATGAGAGGGAGGAAAGAATTAAATTTGGGCACATTTGGACACATTTGAAACTTTTAAATTAACTTTAAAACCATAAGCCAAATGAGATTTTGCCTGAAACCAAAGTTGTAGAACTTTTTATTTTGAACAACTTTCGTGTTCAAAAGTTTTTGAAATTCAAATCAGAAAGAGGAGAAAACGCCCTGTTTGCACCCAGCCCCCTGAAGTTTTTCAAATTCTTGCACTTCGGTCCCTCCCTCACCCCTCCCTCCTCTGCTGCACCGCAAGCTCGCCCGACCGCCGCCGGCCACCTGGCCCTCGACGCCTGCGCAGCACCAGACGCCGAGCCAACCCCCGACGCCCTGCCTGCTGCCCGCCCCCGCTGCCCAACCGCGGCCGCGCCTTTTCTTCTCCCTCCCGCACGGCATGCCCCTGCCCAACCCGCGGCTCTGCTGCACCGCCGCGCCGCCCAGCCACTGGCCGCCGCCCAGGCGCCCAACGGCGTGCCCCCGCCGTGCCGCCCGGCCCAGCCCTGCCTGGACCCCTCCTCCCTCCCTTGCGCCTATAAAAAGCCGAACAGAGCCCCCCCTCGCGCGCCTGGAAAGCCACCGCGCCTCCATTGCCGCCGGCGCCCCCACCTCGCCGCGGTTCCCTTGCTCCGGCCCACCTCCGCCCGAGGCAAGCACTGAAACGGATCCCCCTCCGTGCGCTGAAGCTCCCCAGCCCGAGCCCCGCCGCCCCCATCGCCGGAGCGCCGCCGTCCGCGCCGCCCCACCGCCGCCGCCCCTGCTCGCCGCGGGCAGCCCTGCTCAGACCACCTCCGCCCCAACCGTGACCACCCAGAGGTAGCCCCCAACCTCCTCTTGCTCCTCCCCCACCTTGCCCTCGCCGCCGGCGACCCAGCTCGCCGGAATCCGGCCGGACAGGATGCTCCCCGCCGTGATTTGCGACCAGGGACTACATTGCAAACGCCCAAATCTTCCCAGGGGGTTTTCTGCTAATTTTCAGGGACCCCTCTGTAAAGAAAGTTTTAACCAAATCAGTGAACTTGTAAAATTCGTATAAAATCGTAGAAAATTCAGAAGAATGCAAACTCAACTGTTCTGGAATCCTTATAAGAAACTCTACAACTTTTGTTACATAAAGTTTCTCAGATTCTCAATATATTTTGCTCTAGATTAAATGGAAGGTTTAATGGACTTCTTTTGTACCCACTGTTGTAGATCATTGCTGACCCTAATTTTTGGGCAGTGAGTTACTTGCTTAATGTTTAGGGCTGTGTAAAAAGATCAGGACCAAAAGCCATCTCTAGATACACTTTTTGTCCATCATTGCTTTATGCCATAAAGTGATAGAACTAATTATTCCTGCTGTTCTGTGATGTTTAATGTCTTGAAACTGTTTCTGTGTTGTTGTAGAGATACCTAGAGGCCATAGAAAAATTTAGAAACATTTTTACTATATGTAACCTGTTCACATGAATTTGTGGTAGGAAAACTTCACTAATTCAAAATAATTAGTAAAGCCCTTATAAAATGTTCATCTTTTTACTATGAAACACCATAGAGTAGATCAACCTGTACAAAAAGTTTCAAACATAGAAACCCTGTATAACATCCTGTAGAAAATAATCTTTAATAACATGAGCGTAGTTTGTCCCATTTATTATGCTCTAAATAATGTACAATAAAATCTGAAAAATTTACAGTAGCACAAATATGGTTATAGCAACACCCTGTAAAATTTGTAGCATCAATACTTGCATGGTTTGTTCTGTATAAAAATAACTAGATTCTAGCAGTGGCTGTGTATTTCATTTTTCATATTTAACATGCTACACAAAAATGTCTGAAATTTTTTTACAGTGATCTTATCTCTGCATATTGTACTTTGAATAAAAATTTTATTACCAGAAGCTAACTAGATTAGTAATTGTGTTCAACTCATGTTTGTGTTTAAAAAGAAACTAAGTTTTCAATATAACACAACCCCTTCTCCTTTAATAAAGTTAAATAGATTAAGATAAATTATATTAACGATTGCCCACGATTGATGAAATAACTCACTCCACAACAAACTCAGGTTTTACAAACTGCAACTTTATCGTGAAGGAAATCATGTCGTTTAACATCACCACTACTTAAACTTGTGCATTCATGTAGAAACGACGACTCTCGCCGACGGAACGTACGAGTTGGTGCCCGCGTCCGAGAGTGAGCAGCGTGAAGCTCAAGTGAATCTAACTGAAGTTGCCGAAGACCCGAGCCCAAGTTCGGAAGAGCCCCGGACTAACTTTTTGCAAGAAGGCAAGCCCCGGAGCATGAACCCTATTTTCTAAACTTATGCAACTTATTACTCTACTTTACTTGTGCATTAAGTTTATAGGAGTTGGATGAAAATTTAGTTACATGATCCTAGGTACCCATGCTCTGAACACTAGATGCAAGGTCCGATAGAATGCTATGCTAATAGGACTCGGTAAAAGTCGAGTGATTTCCTGTCACTCGCGAGAAATTAGGAGTTGATTGTTTACTACACGCTGCAATCATAAGGACGACGGACGGGCTATGGTACGATGTTTATGCTGATGATTGAAGCCCGTCTGTCTAGTGAAACATGCTAAGGCCGCAGTGTGTGGTAAGTGATGGTTAAGTCTTTGAACGTACTAACCACATGCCGAGAATATGGTAATCGGTAAGCTTAGTACTGGATTGAACCGGGGCCGGAATATACTCCCCACTGTCTTGAATTCGTTCACATCTAGCTAATGGCGGGTGCATCGGCCGCCATGGCCCGGCTGCGTCCGTGGTCCATGGGGAGGTGTAGTCGAGGGCGGTGGGCCTGTTCCGTGAAGCGGGAATTGAAGGGAAAAGTTGCACGTGTGACTCTAGGGAGTAACCACGTGACGTGTGTTTAGGTTTCCCTTGCAAGGTTAAGAAATTCGATTCGAATCATCCGTTTCTCACGGCTATTGAGACTGCTTAACCACTTTTACCCACAGAGTAAGAAGAGGAACAATGATGATGAATACACTTGTTGGATGAAAATTTAATGCTTCACCATGTATGATATTGGTTAGTTGCTTACCTAGAATGGTTAAAGAAAGCTAGAACTTGGAGCTAAAATCTGAAAGTAAGGACCTACTATATACGCTTTTTGGCAAAACAAACCCCTCAAGCCAAAAGCCTCGCATGTCTAGGAGTCGGCTAAGTATACCCCATTAGTCGGGTAAGCCTTGCTGAGTATTAGTATACTCAGCCTTGCTTGTGGCTTGTTTTCAGGTGAAACCTTCGAAGAATTGATTGCTAGTTTGACTTGGCCTTGTACTCTTCCCCCTGGTTGGTCGGTGGAATGGGATGCGCCCCCGTCCAACGGTGAAGATGCCGAGTGATGTCTCGTACGGGCTTCATCGAGACATCCTGTATCGTCGAGTAGTTCCCGTTGTTTATTTCCGCTGCAACTTAACTCTGAAGAACTTATTTATGTTAATTGAAGTACTTGTTTTCTAAACTCAGAACTTGGTCTGTAATATTTACTTATGTTAATGTTGTAATATTTGCTGGAATGTGGTATCCTCTGGGCTCATCGTCGCATGAGCGTTGGTATGTACGGCGCTCGATCCGTTCACCGTGGTTGTATCGGGAGGTTATACCCGACAGACCAGTGGATTACTCCGTTTGAAGTGTAAGGTTAGCCGAGAATGCCTTAATGGTGAGGGTTAATACACTTGAGCCAGATTAATTCAGGTGGTTCTGCCACAGCTGGTATCAGAGCCGTAGCTGGTGCCACAGCTGGCAACAGCGGACACCAGAGCCGAAATACATACGCCAGAGAATGCAACAAGCCTTAAAAACTCATTTTACTAAAACTTGACTAGAAGGTTGTGTTGCGAAATGCGTTGGTACGTTAAGGATGGTGCCTAGTTCGTAAAGCCCTAAGGGATTATGGGAAAGTTACTAGGTGGCTATCTAACTTCTATATGTATTATCAACTGACTTCCAGCACATTACTTTCTGTCGAAACTTACTTTCATGCACAACCAACCTTAAATTCTGTAACGACGCACTCGTCGCTAAGGTAAGAAGGTAAGGATCCTCAGCCAACTGAGGGACCTTGGCCTTCCTGTCGGTGATGCGAACCGAACGCTGCCCTCAAGCAGTGGCTTACTTGAGGTGCTGCCAATATGCCAACTGTTAGTTGAACATATTGGGAGTAGAAGGTTCGGCGCAGGGTATGGCGATCGCTGTTCATACCCCCGTCTCATGACGGTACCCCCGTGAATACGCTATCTCGATAGCGTATGTTAACGTCGTCTGTACGGCGGGAATTGTACAGATATCGTTTCTATAAGTAAACGGTAATGAATACGGACGCTTTCATGAGTGCTGGCATGAAAGGTTCATGATATATACATGCTTTGTCAATCTTCTGCAGGTACACTAACCGCGATTACGATAAGTTAAGGAACGATTAGAAAGACTCGACTAGCTATTATAGCGAGAGCCGTATTGTGTATGCCACCGAAACTCTCTTCGTAAGACCAAAAGTATTTGGCAATTATTTTTCTTTGTGAGGACGAATAGGACGTGCATGCATCATGACCATATATATCTGAAATTGTAAATGCGTTGTATGAGAGTGGTAAGGTTCTCGCGTATCTAAGCGTGGTTTGCATAAGGACTATCTAGCGAATCTGTCACAAATCTGCCATGACCAAAAAGAGCGATTTATTGACCCAAGGAAATGACCTTTTCTGGTAAAGTTCATGTTGAAAGAATTGTTCAAAATTTCGTGTCCTATCCCCTGTTCAAAAATCAAAAATTCTGAACTCATGGATAGTAAGAAATAACAGAAACCACGGAATGTCAGAATTCTGTCCAGAATAAGCACTTCTGCCTCTTAAATTTTTAGGCCCCCCTTCCTGCGGTTTTCTGCAAAACAGCACAACACAAAACTTGTTCCAAATTTATCCCAGTAGCTGCTGTTAACATTTGGTAAATTTTGGCTGGGTAGATTTTCCCTGGTGCACGAAATATTGGCCCCCTGTTCACTGAAAATTCTGGGTAGACCGAGAAGTAAGACCTTAAGGGAACAGCCATCTTAGAGCCTAATCCAGCCAAAGTGTTGAATAGAAAAGTGGTGCACAAATACCTTAGAAATGCTCTGGTAAAAGTTGAGAATTTTTGGACCAGAACTTTTGAAGTTATAGGCCAGATACTATAACTCGTTCTGCTGAAAAACAGCCAACCAGCGAAGCGAAGAGCGAATCGTTTGACCATCTTAGCCATCAATTGAGCATCTTAACTGAATATCAAAGTTGTACATCCCTAAATTCCCTATCCACTGCCAAAATATGAGGAACTTTGGATGAACCTACCAGGAGTTATAAGGTTCTTATGGCAGACAGTTTTTATGCCCGTGATTCCATCCAGGACCTTTTGGAAGTCTACTATTCCGCGTTAGATCTTTTTGGAGTCATGGAAGCAATATGGATCACATTGCTAATGAAGAACATTCGCCTTTTCAGATGGTTGGAGCAACCCGTGGTAACCCGGATGGTTTTGGTGCTAGCGCAAGTGGATCACAACCACAGCCGCCACCACCACCCAGTTTGGTTGAAGTAATGGCCGCTCAAACCGAGTTGCTTCGCCAGCTCGTGCAAGGACAGCAACACCACCAGCGGGGTGGGCAAAATGCTCCCCAACCCCAAGTTGCAGGATACACGGATTTCCTAGGGACCCAGCCTCCCTTGTTTCACGAAACGGAGGAACCCTTGGATGCGGACGCTTGGATTCGCACAATCGAGTCCAAGTTTTCTCTACTTGTGGCCCCATGTTCGGATGAAAACAAGGCCCGCTTTGCCGCGCAGCAGCTTCGCGGTACGGCTCGTCTATGGTGGGACCACTATTTTTCTATGCTCCCCGCTGATCACATTGTCACCTGGGATGAATTCAAGACTGCGTTCCGGGCACACCATATTCCCGAAGGTCTCATAGAAAGAAAGCTAAACGAGTTTTTAGCTCTCACTCAGGATAACCACACTGTACTTCAGTATGCTCAGGCCTTCAACAATCTGTGCCAATACGCGGGCTATCACGCAGACACAGATGCCAAGAAGCGTGATCGTTTCCGTAGAGGTCTGAGTACTAAACTCAAGGAACGACTGAATCTTGTCAAAGCCGACACATATAATGAGCTAGTCAACATGGCCATCACTCAAGAGGACTGTATTGAGGCTCATCGTGCTGAAAAGAAGAGGAAGGCTCTAGCTGGACCCTCGGGCGCTCAGCCACTGAGGTATCGCTTGGTGCGAAATGCTGCGCCTACAGCTCCACCGAAGGCCCCTCAGCCAGGGCGTTGGATTATAAGGCCCCCGCAGCAGCCAGGCATGGTACGACCCCCGATGCCTCCACAGAATGGTCCGAGGCCCACTCTGCAACAGCCTTTTCGACCTAGCCCCGCAAATCGTTGTTTCAAATGCGGGAGTTCCGGTCATTTCGCTCGCGAATGCCCTCAACCCAGGCTGCCAAATCAGGGCCAGGACTCTAACCAGAACAATAAGAACAAGGGCAAGAAGCAGACCCTCCAGGTCAAACAAGGACAGATCAACTTCACCACCCTTGCAGAACTTCCTGAAGGAGCACCTGTAATGACGGGTACATTCTCCATCCATAACAAGCCTGCAGTCATATTGTTTGATTCTGGAGCATCACATAGTTTCATTAGTGCAAAGTTTGGTGCAAAAGTAGGCTTGAATGTTTGGCACACCAAAGGGTCGTATATGATATCAACACCGGGTGGAAAAATTGCTTCCAACCAAATCATAAGGCTGGTACCGATAAAATTGGGAAGTAAAGTCATCAACACAGACCTTGTTCTTTTACCCCTTGACGGCATAGATATTATTTTGGGAATGAACTGGATGACTAGGCATGGAGTCACACTGGACCTTTCTTCCCGAGCCGTTGAGATAAATTCACCTAGTCACGGAGCCACTACCCTTTACCTACCGTTACGAGAGTGCACAAATTCTTGCGCTTTCGTGATGGAAGGGACCAACCTAGAGAATATTCCAGTGGTATGCGAGTATGCCGATGTCTTTCCGGATGACTTACCCGGAATGCCACCGGATAGGGATATTGAGTTCGTTATTGAACTACAACCAGGCACTGCACCTATATCCAAAAGACCGTATAGGATGCCCCCTAAAGAATTGGCCGAGCTGAAATTTCAACTCCAAGAACTACTGGACAAAGGTTTTATTCGCCCTAGCGCGTCACCTTGGGGATGTCCAGCCCTATTCGTAAAGAAGAAGGATGACAGTTTGAGATTATGTGTGGACTACCGACCTCTCAATGCGGTAACAGTTAAAAATAAATACCCCCTTCCTCGCATCGATGTACTCTTCGATCAATTAGCTGGAGCCAGAGTCTTCTCAAAGATTGATCTTCGTTCGGGATATCATCAGATCAAGATTCGCCCATGCGATATTCCTAAGACTGCCTTCTCCACACGATATGGACTATATGAATTCTTAGTCATGTCCTTTGGACTCACCAATGCCCCTGCCTACTTCATGTATCTCATGAATTCGGTATTCATGCCCGAACTGGACAAATTCGTCGTAGTGTTCATCGACGACATTCTTATCTATTCAAAGGATGAGGAAGAGCATGCCAAGCACCTTCGTATTGTTCTTCAGCGACTCAGAGACCATCAGCTCTATGCTAAGTTTTCTAAGTGTGAATTCTGGTTGGATACTGTAAAGTTCTTAGGTCACACGATCTCCAGCGAAGGCATAGCTGTTGACCCCAGCAAGGTACAAGAGGTGATGGATTGGAAACCCCCTACCTCTGTTCATCAGATTCGCAGTTTTCTCGGCTTAGCCGGTTACTACCGTCGCTTCATCCCGGATTTCTCTCGAATTGCTAAGCCCATGACCGAACTGTTAAAGAAGGAAGTAAAGTTCGTATGGAATGAGAAGTGTGAAGAAGCCTTCCACACTCTAAGAGAGCGTCTGACTACTGCACCTGTGTTAGCTCAACCCGATAATACCAAGCCATTCGATGTGTATTGTGACGCATCAGGTACTGGTCTAGGATGTGTGCTTATGCAAGAGAATCGAGTGATTGCATATGCCTCACGAGCCCTTCGGCCCCACGAACAGAATTATCCCACGCATGACCTTGAGCTCGCAGCCGTCATTCACGCTCTAAAGATATGGAGGCACTATCTCATGGGTACACAGTGCAATATCTACACGGATCATAAGAGTCTCAAGTACATCTTCACACAAGCCGATCTGAATATGAGACAACGAAGATGGCTAGAATTAATCAAAGATTATGACCTGGAAATGCACTATCACCCCGGTAAGGCTAATGTAGTCGCGGATGCACTAAGCCGCAAGTCCCATTGCCATTGCTTATCCATGGAGTCCTACCATGGGACATTATGTGCAGACATGAGGAAGCTTAACTTGGAAATGGTTTCCCAAGGCGCTCTAAATCACACCTCAGTTGAGCCCACTCTTCACGACCAAATCGTCATGGCACAACTACATGATGAAGGAATCAAGATCATCAAACAAAAACTCTCTCTAGGTGAGGAGAAGTATAAGTGTTTCCGCCAGGACCATACGGGAGTTCTATGGTTCGAAAGTCGTATAGTCGTTCCGAAGAATCGTGAACTCCGCAAGCAAATTCTTGATGAGGCACACCTTTCCAAATTCTCTATCCACCCCGGCAGTAGCAAAATGTATCAAGACCTAAGGCAAAACTTCTGGTGGACTAGAATGAAAAGGGAAATTGCTACGTATGTCTCGGAATGTGACACGTGCCAGAGAGTAAAGGCTAGCCACCTGAAAGTAGCCGGTACACTTCAACCATTACCTATACCATCATGGAAATGGGAAGACATAAGTATGGACTTCATCGTTGGACTACCAAACACTTCCCAGAAACATGATTCCATATGGGTTATCGTGGACAGACTCACGAAGACGGCACATTTTCTTCCGGTACACACCACCTATACCGCCAAGAAATATGCCGAGATCTACCTCGATCGTATTGTTTGCCTACATGGAATACCTAAGACAATTATTTCTGATCGTGGTCCTCAGTTTGTAGCACGCTTTTGGGAACAACTACAAACGTCTCTTGGTACTAAACTGATTCGCAGCTCAGCATACCATCCTCAGACTGATGGACAAACGGAAAGAGTAAACCAAATCCTTGAAGACATGCTGAGAGCTTGCGTCATCCACTATGACAAGAATTGGGACAAATGCCTACCCCTAGCAGAGTTCTCGTACAACAACAGCTATCAAACGAGTTTGAAAATGGCACCATTTGAGGCCCTGTACGGACGAAGGTGTCGAACTCCTTTGAGCTGGTCACAAACCGGAGAACGTAAAATAATTGGACCCGACCTGGTAATCGAGGCAGAGGAGAAAGTAAAAGTAATACAAGCAAATCTTAAAGCCGCACAAGCCCGACAAAAGAGCTATTCCGACAAAAGGAGAAAGCCCCTAAAGTTCGAAGTTGGCGATCATGTCTATCTTCGAGTATCACCCACCAAGGGAGTGCGAAGATTTGGAATCAAAGGCAAACTAGCTCCCCGTTATATTGGTCCTTACGAAATCATTGAGAGCTGCGGACCCGTAGCCTACAAACTACGACTGCCCCCTCAGCTCACGGCCACCCATGATGTCTTCCACGTATCTCAACTCAAGAAGTGTATTCGAGTCCCTACCGAGATTGTGGACCAACAAGAAATATCGTTGGAACCCGACCTCTCATATGTCGAACACCCAGTTAAGGTTTTGGATCAAAAAGAGAGAGAGACCAGGAGGAAAGTGATTAGAATGTATAAAGTACAATGGAATCACCACACGGAAGAAGAAGCCACCTGGGAAACGGAGAGCTACCTGAACCAACATTTCCCCGGGTTCCTTATCTCAACCACTGGTAGGTGCACCCACGCCCACACTAAGAATTACCGAATCTCGGGGCGAGATTCTTGTTAAGGGGGGAAGGCTGTGACAACCCTGGTAATTAAAATTCCAAAATCAATGTCATTAGCCTAACTCTATGTTTTAAACCACTAATGAGAGGGAGGAAAGAATTAAACCGGGTTCAATTGGAATTCAAATTAAATTTGGGCATATTTGGACACATTTGAAACTTTTAAATTAACTTTAAAACCATAAGCCAAATGAGATTTTGCCTGAAACCAAAGTTGTAGAACTTTTTATTTTGAACAACTTTCGTGTTCAAAAGTTTTTGAAATTCAAATCAAAAAGAGGAGAAAACGCCCTGTTTGCACCCAGCCCCCTGAAGTTTTTCAAATTCTTGCACTTCGGTCCCTCCCTCACCCCTCCCTCCTCTGCTGCACCGCAAGCTCGCACGACCGCCGCCGGCCACCTGGCCCTCGACGCCTGCGCAGCACCAGACGCCGAGCCAACCCCCGACGCCCTGCCTGCTGCCCGCCCCCGCTGCCCAACCGCGGCCGCGCCTTTTCTTCTCCCTCCCGCACGGCATGCCCCTGCCCAACCCGCGGCTCTGCTGCACCGCCGCGCCGCCCAGCCACTGGCCGCCGCCCAGGCGCCCAACGGCGTGCCCCCGCCGTGCCGCCCGGCCCAGCCCTGCCTGGACCCCTCCTCCCTCCCTTGCGCCTATAAAAAGCCGAACAGAGCCCCCCCTCGCGCGCCTGGAAAGCCACCACGCCTCCATTGCCGCCGGCGCCCCCACCTCGCCGCGGTTCCCTTGCTCCGGCCCACCTCCGCCCGAGGCAAGCACTGAAACGGATCCCCCTCCGTGCGCTGAAGCTCCCCAGCCCGAGCCCCGCCGCCCCCATCGCCGGAGCGCCGCCGTCCGCGCCGCCCCACCGCCGCCGCCCCTGCTCGCCGCGGGCAGCCCTGCTCAGACCACCTCCGCCCCAACCGTGACCACCCAGAGGTAGCCCCCAACCTCCTCTTGCTCCTCCCCCACCTTGCCCTCGCCGCCGGCGACCCAGCTCGCCGGAATCCGGCCGGACAGGATGCTCCCCGCCGTGATTTGCGACCAGGGACTACATTGCAAACGCCCAAATCTTCCCAGGGGGTTTTCTGCTAATTTTCAGGGACCCCTCTGTAAAGAAAGTTTTAACCAAATCAGTGAACTTGTAAAATTCGTATAAAATCGTAGAAAATTCAGAAGAATGCAAACTCAACTGTTCTGGAATCCTTATAAGAAACTCTACAACTTTTGTTACATAAAGTTTCTCAGATTCTCAATATATTTTGCTCTAGATTAAATGGAAGGTTTAATGGACTTCTTTTGTACCCACTGTTGTAGATCATTGCTGACCCTAATTTTTGGGCAGTGAGTTACTTGCTTAATGTTTAGGGCTGTGTAAAAAGATCAGGACCAAAAGCCATCTCTAGATACACTTTTTGTCCATCATTGCTTTATGCCATAAAGTGATAGAACTAATTATTCCTGCTGTTCTGTGATGTTTAATGTCATGAAACTGTTTCTGTGTTGTTGTAGAGATACCTAGAGGCCATAGAAAAATTTAGAAACATTTTTACTATATGTAACCTGTTCACATGAATTTGTGGTAGGAAAACTTCACTAATTCAAAATAATTAGTAAAGCCCTTATAAAATGTTCATCTTTTTACTATGAAACACCATAGAGTAGATCAACCTGTACAAAAAGTTTCAAACATAGAAACCCTGTATAACATCCTGTAGAAAATAATCTTTAATAACATGAGCGTAGTTTGTCCCATTTATTATGCTCTAAATAATGTACAATAAAATCTGAAAAATTTACAGTAGCACAAATATGGTTATAGCAACACCCTGTAAAATTTGTAGCATCAATACTTGCATGGTTTGTTCTGTATAAAAATAACTAGATTCTAGCAGTGGCTGTGTATTTCATTTTTCATATTTAACATGCTACACAAAAATGTCTGAAATTTTTTTACAGTGATCTTATCTCTGCATATTGTACTTTGAATAAAAATTTTATTACCAGAAGCTAACTAGATTAGTAATTGTGTTCAACTCATGTTTGTGTTTAAAAAGAAACTAAGTTTTCAATATAACACAACCCCTTCTCCTTTAATAAAGTTAAATAGATTAAGATAAATTATATTAACGATTGCCCACGATTGATGAAATAACTCACTCCACAACAAACTCAGGTTTTACAAACTGCAACTTTATCGTGAAGGAAATCATGTCGTTTAACATCACCACTACTTAAACTTGTGCATTCATGTAGAAACGACGACTCTCGCCGACGGAACGTACGAGTTGGTGCCCGCGTCCGAGAGTGAGCAGCGTGAAGCTCAAGTGAATCTAACTGAAGTTGCCGAAGACCCGAGCCCAAGTTCGGAAGAGCCCCGGACTAACTTTTTGCAAGAAGGCAAGCCCCGGAGCATGAACCCTATTTTCTAAACTTATGCAACTTATTACTCTACTTTACTTGTGCATTAAGTTTATAGGAGTTGGATGAAAATTTAGTTACATGATCCTAGGTACCCATGCTCTGAACACTAGATGCAAGGTCCGATAGAATGCTATGCTAATAGGACTCGGTAAAAGTCGAGTGATTTCCTGTCACTCGCGAGAAATTAGGAGTTGATTGTTTACTACACGCTGCAATCATAAGGACGACGGACGGGCTATGGTACGATGTTTATGCTGATGATTGAAGCCCGTCTGTCTAGTGAAACATGCTAAGGCCGCAGTGTGTGGTAAGTGATGGTTAAGTCTTTGAACGTACTAACCACATGCCGAGAATATGGTAATCGGTAAGCTTAGTACTGGATTGAACCGGGGCCGGAATATACTCCCCACTGTCTTGAATTCGTTCACATCTAGCTAATGGCGGGTGCATCGGCCGCCATGGCCCGGCTGCGTCCGTGGTCCATGGGGAGGTGTAGTCGAGGGCGGTGGGCCTGTTCCGTGAAGCGGGAATTGAAGGGAAAAGTTGCACGTGTGACTCTAGGGAGTAACCACGTGACGTGTGTTTAGGTTTCCCTTGCAAGGTTAAGAAATTCGATTCGAATCGTCCGTTTCTCACGGCTATTGAGACTGCTTAACCACTTTTACCCACAGAGTAAGAAGAGGAACAATGATGATGAATACACTTGTTGGATGAAAATTTAATGCTTCACCATGTATGATATTGGTTAGTTGCTTACCTAGAATGGTTAAAGAAAGCTAGAACTTGGAGCTAAAATCTGAAAGTAAGGACCTACTATATACGCTTTTTGGCAAAACAAACCCCTCAAGCCAAAAGCCTCGCATGTCTAGGAGTCGGCTAAGTATACCCCATTAGTCGGGTAAGCCTTGCTGAGTATTAGTATACTCAGCCTTGCTTGTGGCTTGTTTTCAGGTGAAACCTTCGAAGAATTGATTGCTAGTTTGACTTGGCCTTGTACTCTTCCCCCTGGTTGGTCGGTGGAATGGGATGCGCCCCCGTCCAACGGTGAAGATGCCGAGTGATGTCTCGTACGGGCTTCATCGAGACATCCTGTATCGTCGAGTAGTTCCCGTTGTTTATTTCCGCTGCAACTTAACTCTGAAGAACTTATTTATGTTAATTGAAGTACTTGTTTTCTAAACTCAGAACTTGGTCTGTAATATTTACTTATGTTAATGTTGTAATATTTGCTGGAATGTGGTATCCTCTGGGCTCATCGTCGCATGAGCGTTGGTATGTACGGCGCTCGATCCGTTCACCGTGGTTGTATCGGGAGGTTATACCCGACAGACCAGTGGATTACTCCGTTTGAAGTGTAAGGTTAGCCGAGAATGCCTTAATGGTGAGGGTTAATACACTTGAGCCGGATTAATTCAGGTGGTTCTGCCACAATGCGGCATCTTCCGCAGCCTTCGCGGTGGGTGGGTTCTCAACCGGCTCCTCGAAGACCGGCTCAGGTGGGTCGGACCTGAACTGCTCCAGGTCGGCCTACATTCCAGCAAAGCTATTAGCACATGGCAAAGCAAAAAGACTACACCAAGCAAAAGGTACTCGAGTAATTACTTATTGGGTTCGGTGAGTTGCCCAAGCCAAAGAGCTTCGGGATGTAGGGCTCCGAGTGCACCCCCATGAACAAGCGGGTCATCCAATGCATAATTTCCTCGTTGAACGGCACATCCCTTGCCATCCGCGACGGGTCCTGGATCTCTTGTTACTCAAACCCAAGGTGGACTCGTTGCTGGAGCGGCTGGATGCGCCGCTCAAGGAATGAGTACGCCACTGACTCCCTAGTGATGTCCTTGTCCTTCAGGGCCTGGATCCGCTTCATCAGCTCATGTATGTCATGGCTCTCCTCCTCCAAAAACTTGTCGAGCCAACAGTCTTGGTGCTGGGGCGGGGCGTTGTCCCGTCCAGGCAGGCTTAGCATGTGGTTCTCTATGTAGAACCACTGCCCATGCCACCCGGACAGGCTAGTCGGGGTTGTGTACTCGAGGTACACCTCCTTGTTGCGGAGCTGCAGCCCGGCTCCCCCGACTAGTGCTGGGTTACGCTCGTCCGGTTGAGGCTTAAGGCGGAAGAGATGGCGAAAAGATTGAAGTGCGGGCGGATTCCGAGGAATGCCTCGCACAAATGCACAAAAATCTACATGTGCAAAATAGAGTTGGGGGTGAGGTGGTAGAGCTTGATTTTGTAAAAACTAAGAATGCCATGAAAGAAATCCAAAGTAGGCAAGGCGAGGCCGCTCGACACAGGGGGCGAACAAGATTGTCTCACCCGTTATCTCCCATGGAGCTGTTTCGACTCCGGCGGGCCGCCACTGCACCACGTCCTTCTCTTGAAGAAGCCGGTCTGCGACAAGCCAGAGAAGATCCTTCTCCCATAATGACGAGGCCCTCCATTCGCCGTCCGCCGCTGTCTTTGCGACCTTCGCCGGTGGCGACGACTCCGCCTGGCCCTCGTTGCTCCTCTTCCTCCCGCGCATGGCGGTGGTCTTCCTCGGCATTTTCAGTCGAAATGTCACTGGAATCTTTGTATGCATGCCTAGCGGAGATCACGCAAGGGTGGAGGAAGGTGGGGGGCAGCGATTCAGGCCACTCCGACCTATCAATTTGGCTACGGGATGGTTGATTTGGGCGCGGCGGCGGCGGCTAGGGTTTCCTCGGCAAGAGTAGATCTATTTTGACTGTGGTCAAAGCAACAACAACTGAGGTGAAAAACCTAAGACTCACCTCAGGGTTATTTATAACCAGCGGTACCCATTTTTTCCGTTGGAAGTCGAAGTGACTTTCTTGGGATAACATCTCGATTTGAGCGGTTTTTAAGGGTTTTTTGAGGAAGTTATTTAAACTAGCCATTTTCTCAGGGATAGCTTCCCGAGATTTTGGGCTATTCGAGTTTCAAAACCAATTAACCCGAAAAATCATCAGATTGATTCTAAATACACACATTCCATGCCATGACTCTTTAGATCTTTTTTCCAAACTTTGGAATTTGGATTAAAGGCTCGGGGGCTGCCGGATACGTGTCATCGACGGCTTGTTTTTCAAAAAATTTTGGAAGATACAGACGAAAGGTTCATGACTAATTTGACCCTCTGCCTGATTCTTCGATTCAACCTAAGGCTCGGGGGCTACTCCATATGGAGTGCGAGTTCATCACACCCCATATAAAAGAAGACTTGAAAACTACTCGGGGCTTGAGCACCTCACAGCCTCGATGCAGCCAAGGAAGTACTCGGAAGATACCTTCTCAAGGGGACTCAGCAGGGACCTGAAGACACCTTCCGGAAGTACTCGAAAGCCTGCAGTACTGGGCTACGAAGAGCTCGGGGGCTTGTCAGACCCAGGGCAGCAGGACTGCACACTTGGCATACATATTCCTGTAGTAGGGGACGGCGCATGGGCTATACCTTAACCTCACTGTAACTAGTCGTATAGAGCTAGAACTAGTTGGACGTAAGGAAACTACCCGAGTAGTACTCGGGTAGGACTCCTTAGACTGTCCCCGGCTAGGACTTCCTTGTAAACCTGTCCCCTCAGACTATATAGGGGCGGGCAGGGACCCCTCCAAAGCAATCTCATAACCTCTAAGGCAATACAAACCACATAGGACGTAGGGTATTACGCTTCGGCAGCCCGAACCTGTCTAAACCTTTGTGTTCCTTGCACCTTCGAGTTCCTGATCTCGATGACACCCTACCTACAACTTACCACCTCGGGGGTATCCCTCGATGGGCTTGGTGGTAAAACACCGACAGCTCCGCCGCCCAACGCCCGCCACCGAGCCGCGGCCACGGACGCCGACGACGCGGAGCTGTCGACCTTTTCTTCCACCTTGAGTTCGTCGACATCATTTGAGTTTCAAGGTGAGGTAAACATGGAGAGCACCACAGCCAACGCATCCGTGGTGCCATGCAGCTCCGAGTCCGTGCCTCTGCCCCTTCCTGACTGCCCCACGCCGTTGTGTCGAACCAAGATCATTTGTCTAAGGAGCATGAAAGGGAACATTTTCTACAAGTGCCCCAACAACTACAAAGTGAGTATTTGACGCATTAAGATCATATTTTGCTAGCTTGCTTAACTTGCTTATTGGTCTAAGCTTGTTTGTCTTGCCTGTTAAGTTAAATTCTACTCGATCAATGTTTCATTTTAGTCTTAGCTTGCTTGTTTAGTTAGATTTTAGTATTCACTTATTTTGCTAGTTAATTAATGTTACATTTTTGTTTTGGCTTGTTTATTTAGTTAGATTTGTTTGTTTAATTACATTCTAGTTAAATACTTCTAGTTAGGGTACTTCAGCATATTCTTAGATATTTGCTAAATTTTTGTAGGATGATCCAACATCCTACCCGTCGTACTGGTGGTGTGAAAATGTCTATCTGAAGTGGTTGGCAGAACATCATCCACAATTGTTGCTTAGTCGTGGTGGATCTAGTGTCGCTGCATGTAGTGTAGTTGTTGCTGAGACTACAGCAACGACACCAAGACTGGTTCATCCCATTGTTGCTCAGCCTCAAACAATGGTTCAACCGGCTACCAGTAGTATGAGCAGCCACTTTCAAGACCTGAAGTTGCAATTGTGCGATGTGAAGATGGAGATGTACAATATGAAGATGCAGCATGGAGAAACATCTTGAACCATTGCTGATTTGAAGCATGACTTGAACAGGGTTAGTGAAGTTGGATTTGGTACCATTGTAGTTGGTTTGGGTCTACTTGCAGATGGGATGGCATATCTATTTTCTTCTGGTGTGTATGTAGCTGGATTCCACCAATGTTTAGGCTTGTTTTGTTTCCTTTCTAATGGTGAAATGTAGAATTTGGACCATTTGTGTACATGATGGATGCGAATAATTGTGTTGACAGACTATATGTTTGATTTATATTTAATGAATTTAAACCACATGTGGTATGTGACCATAGTTGTCAATATTTTCTTCTTAAAATCAGTCATGATGGTGCAATGCTTGATGCACTTGGATATTCTTCTAAATTTCCACAGCAACCCATTTGTGCTGGCGGGCAACCTAAGCAACCGCCAGGGCAAATGGGTCCAATTTTTGTTGGCGGGTGCTTAGGTGGCCCGCCAGCGTAAATGCATTACTGCTGGGGGTCCGTAAGCGGCTGCCCCATCTGAGCATTAGTGCTGGCAGCGTCCAGTACCAACAACCGGCACCCAAAATGAGAGGCGCCAGCAAAAACCGTTTTTGTACTAGTGAGTGTTTTACAGATTCAATTGGTGAAACTAGTGCTATTCTCTGAGTTCACCACATTCAAGTGCTACTTCTGAGCACCATAAGAAACCAATGCTATTTTCTAGATTTCCGCTGCCAAAAGATGGGGCCCAGCTAGGCATCGCTTGCGGTGATGGAAATCGTTTCCATCACCTGAAGACGGCCCATAATAGCCCACGAGCGCTTATTCTTCCTCGCGACTTTTCTTCTTCCTCTCCGAGCCTCTGGCGCCGCACTATTTCTCTCCGCGCCTCCACCCTATGCGCTGCTTCTCTCCACGCCTTTGCCCCCGCACCACCCTCCAGCTTCATCTCCGGCGGCTACTGCTGCGGGATTCGCCTCCGCCACCCACCGCCACCCTAATCCAGCTCCCGCCGCCACCGGATGCACCTCCATCGCCCAGCTCCGCCAAACCTCGCCGTGACGCCCCTGCACCGCTGTGACACCTCAGGTGTTTAAATTGCTAAACAAAGTCTCATTAGCATAACAATATGCATAAATAACTAAGAAAAGTTTCAAAGAGATGTATTATAATTTGGTTTTGCATTTATATTGAAAGTAAGTGTATATGTGCATGAGTACATGTACTTTAAACAAACAAATTAAAAAAATTTCACATTGATGCAAATATGACTACGAAATTGAATAGACACATCATCAGGGACATGATAAATAAAAGTCTAGTTGAAGCCTAGGGGAGAATATGAAGTTTTGCCCATCAAATGACGTGCCATCCAAATCAAGCTTTTTGAGTTTTTAAAATAAATTTTGAAATATAACTCAGATGAACTTTGGCCTGAAACAAAACTTGTAGAACTTGTCTTTTTGAACAACTTTCATGTTTGGAGAAAAATGAGTTGCAACACAAAAATTTGAGAAACACTTGACTTTGCAATCCAGCCCCTGCCTTTTTCTCCTTTTCCACTCAGCCCCCTCCCTCCCCTATTTCGCTCCCTGCCCAGCAGAGGCTCGCCGGCCCCCACGTCGCAGGAGATGCCTGCCGCCGCGCCATGCCAAGCCAACCAGGGCCAAGCCCGCTGACCCGCGCCCCTGCCGCACGCCTCCCACCCCACGCTACGAGCCTGCACAGCCCGCGCGTGCCATGCGCACGACGGCGTCGCCCGCCTTTGCTCGCCGTCCGACGACCCAATGGCGCACCTCCGTCATGCCGACCCTCCCGTGCTCGCCGCCCGACAAGCCAACTGCTGCAGCTGCTCGCCCAACCCGCGCCCGCGCGATCTCCCCCTCCCCCACGCCAAATCCCCGGCGCACAACCCCGTGCCGTGCCGCTGGCACGCCACGCCGGCGCTCTGCGCACCGCCCCGACGGCCAATGTCGCACGCCCGTGCTGCCCAGGCCGTGCACGAGCCGCTGGCCACCTTGCCCAGCTTTGCCCTGGCCCTCTCCCTCCCTCCTGCAGCCTATAAAAGGCAGCACTAAGCCCTCTCGCGCGCCAGCACCACCAGATTGCCGTCGTCGCTGCCATTGTCGCTGCCGTGCGCCACCCGCCATGGAGCCCCATCCCCCGACCCTCCTCCGCCCGAGCCAAGACTCGAAATGGGTTCCCCTCGACGCCGCGAAGCTCGCCGACTCACCCCCGCCGGTTCTCGTCCGCCGGAGCGCTGCCACCGCCGCACACCACCCCCGCCGCCCCCTGTCCGCCGTGGGAGACCCACCTCCGGCCATCCCCAACCCCGACCAAGGCCCCCACAAGGTAGCTCTTGCCTCCCTGGTACTCCCCGACCCTTTCCCCTTGCCGCCGACGAGCCCCCTCGCCGGAATTTGGCCGGCCGCCATGCCAACCGCCACCAGGGACCCAATTGCTTCGATTGAAATCTTTAAAAGGGTCTGCACGCAAGTTTTCAGGGGCATATCTGCAAACCAGTGTTTTGACTTTAGATTCAAAAACGGTGAACTTGTAAAATTCATATAAAATTGTAGAAAAATGGGACAAATGCAAACTCAACTGTTCTGTAATCTTTAGAAGAAAATCTACAACTTTTGTTACATGAAATTCTTCAGTTGCTTGCTATATTTTGCTCTAGATTAAATGAAAGGTTTAAAATCCTTTATTTGTACCCACTGTTATAGACAAAGGCTACACCTGAGTTTTGGAGAGTAGGTTAGTTTCTTTATGTGTAGGCCAGTGTAAAAAGTTCAGGACCAGAACCCATATCTAGCTAAACGTTTTGTTAGACTTTGTTTTATTCCATAAAGGGATAGAACTAATTTTTCTTGCTGTTATATTGTGATTTATATTGTGAAACGTTTTCTGTGATGTTATATTGATACCTAGGCACCACAAAAAAATTTAGAGACTTTTTACCTTTCTGTAACCTACTCATATAATTTTTGTGGTGGAAAAATGTATTAAATCAAAGTAATTAGTTTTTGTGCTTGGAAAATGTTCATCTTTTTACTATGAGATACTTTGGGTTAGAAAATACCGTTTAAAAAGTTTCACACTCAGAAACCCTATATAACATCCTGTAGAAATTAATCTTTAGTAAAATAGGTGTATCTTGTCCTATTTATTATGCTTTGTATCATGCACAATAAAATCTGAAACATTTACAGTAATACATATATGGTAGAGTTAACACCCTGTAAAAGTTTTAGCATCAATACTTGCATGGTTTTTTTCCGTATAAAAATAACTAGGTTCTAGAAGTAGCTGTTTATTTTATTTTTCATACTTAATCTACTTCATATAAAGAGCTGAAATTTATATCGTAGTCTAGTTGCTCAAAGAGGTCTCTTGTATAAAAATGTCAACACCAGAAAATGTTTCTAGCTATGGCTACGAATATTTCATACTTGATTTTGAAAGGTAACAATTATAAATGACAAAACACACATCTATTTAATGAGGTTAATTGATCTAAGTTATATTCAGTAAATGACTACCCAAGGAACAGTAAAGAACAATAATTTAAGATAAACGTGAACTTTTGTTGGATTACAAGTTTATCGTGAAATAAGCTAAAAATCTCTACATCACTACAACTCATACTTGTGCGTTCATATAGAATCGACTACTCTCGCTGACGGAATGTACGAGCTGGTGCCCGAGTCCGAGAGTGAGCAACGTGAAGCTCAAGTGAATCTAACTGAAGTTTTCGAAGACCCGAACCTGAGTTCGGAAGAGCCCAAGGCTAGCTTTGCTCAAGAAGGCAACCCCGGAGCATGAACCCTATTTTCCAAATTATGCAACTTATTACTCTATTTTTACTTGTGCATTAAGTTTATAGGAGTTGAATGAAAATTTAGTTGCATGATCTTAGGTTCTTATGATCTGAGCACTAGATATAAGGTTCGATAGAATGCTATGCTAATAGGACTCCGGTAAAAGTCAAGTGATTTTCTGTCACTCGTGAGAATATAGGAGTTGAATGTTTACTACATGCTACAATCATAAGGTTGACGGACGAGTCTATGGTGCGATGTTCATGTTGAGGATTGAGGCCCCGTCTGTTTAGTGAAAAATGCTAAGGCCGCAGTGTGTGGTAGTGGTGGTTAAGTCTTTGAACGTACTAACCACATGCTGAGAATATGGTAATTGGTAAGCTTAAGTAACTAATCGGACCGGCAAGTGGACAGCACCTCACCCTCCCAACTTTGGTTCCATGCGCGCACATGGTGGGTGCAGAGCCGGGCTCTGTAGTCTCGGATGGTGGCCCTGATCCACAACCCGGGAAGAAAGGGGAAAGGTTGCACGTGTGACTCTGGGAGTAACCACGTGACGTGTGTTTAGGTCTGCCTTGCAAGGTTAAGAAATTCGATTCGAATCGTCTGTTTCTCGCGGTATTGAGACTGCTTGACCCTTTTACCACATAGAGTAAGAAATGGAACAATGATGATGATTAATCTTGTTGGATGCAAATTAATTCTTTCACCTTGTATGATATTGGATAGTTGCTTATCTAGAATGGTTAAGTAAACTAGAACCTGGAGCTAAAATTTGAAAGTAAGGACCTACTTGTATATGCTTTTGGACAAAACAAACCCCTCAAGCAAAAAGCCTTGCATGTCTAGTAGTCGGCTAAGTATATTCCACTAGTCGGGTAAGCCTTACTGAGTATTAGTATACTCAGCCTTGCTTGTGGCTTGTTTTCAGGTGATACTTTTGAGGATATGGTTGCTAGTTTGACTTGTCCGTGTACTGTTCCTCCTGGTTGGTCGGTGGAATGAGATGCGTCCCTGGGCAATGATGATAATGCCGAGTGATGTCTCGTACGGGCTTCATCGAGACATTATGTATCGTCGAGTAGTTTATCGTTGTTTTTCCGCTGCAATTAACTCTAAAGAACTCGTTTACTTTTAAACTCTGAAGTACTTGTTTTACGAATTCGAACTTGGTCTGTAATACTAAGTTTATATGGAACTCTGTGATGTAAAATTTGTGGAATGTTGTATTCTCTAGGCTCACCTTCGTATGAGTACTTTGTATGTGTGGTTTCGATCGGCAAACCCGTGGTTGTATCGGGAGGTTACACGACAGACCTATGGATTACTCCATTTGAAGTGCGAGTTAGCCCTAATTGCCCTCGTGGTGTTGGTTAGCGCACTTGAGCCGGATTAATTCAGGTGGTTCTGCCACAACCGTCCTCCAACTTCAGGCGGTTTTGGAGGAAGAAGCCGTGCAGGAGGACGGCCACGGGGTAGGTTCCGGCGTCCTTGGGGGACGGCGATCAGGATCGGGATCGGCGCCTTCGGGAGCGCGTCGTGATCCACGGGGATCACCTCGACGGAGAGCTTCCCTGGCTAAAACACCGAGGTGACCACCACAGGCGGCGGCTCAAGAACCTGCTGGGTCGCCATGGCCGTCCGCACAGGTGCTGCCGTTTTTATCTCTTGCTCACGATCGAGTGCAGGGGCTGGCTGGCAAGATAGCTTGGAGTTGGTTGTGAATTGTGATGGATGAACTGATGAATGGTGATGAGAAGAAAGGATGAACCTAGGTGGCAAATTTATAGGGCTCCATCGGCCAGCCGTGTACGTGCGACTGTGCGACCGTGCGAGGTACCTACGATGGGCAAAAGTGAGTTTGAGTAGCTCTGCTCTGTGAACATGCTGGGAAAATAAAACAGGGGACGTTTTCATCGCACGTGCATTATGTACCTACAAGTCTAGGCCACTAATCAAATGCAATGTGTTAGCAACTTCGTATATATACTCCCTCATAGGATTTGAGCTAGCATGATCTCCTAACTCATAGCTAAGCACTTTCAATCATGAGTACAATAACACAAATCTTTATATGTTACTACAATTTACGAATGTTTCAACTAACTCTCGATCACAAATTATGACGTTTGAATCTTAAAATAGGTACGCGTATTTAGAATAAAAGAAACGAGGAGTCATGCATGTTTTCAAAGACCTGTCGACTCATCTAGGCCATGGAGGAACCAGATCCAAGAAGTGCCCATGTGCCATTCCTGAATCGTGCGTGCTCTGTCCATGTTCAAAGCTCCCATCCAAATGCTGAACGAGTCGACCTTTTTTTCATGCTTGAAACAAGGTATGGTCTTCAAGCATGAAAAAAAGGTATGGTCTTTGAACTCGTGTGCTTCTGAGAAACGGCAATTGGTGAGGAGAGTAGTCATCGGAGGGTGGTGTTGTCAGGAGAAGCAGAAGCAAACCTCCAAATTAGGCGTCAGTCCACTCACTCATGATCAACGCACGTTCAGCAGCCGCCTCCGGTTTGATCGGTCGTCATCGAACGTCACCGTTGTATTTCTTGGGCTGGGCCAACAATTTGGGATGAAGACGCGCGCGCCCTGTGCGTCTCGGCCCAACGTGTTGCTTCAAGAATAGAGAGAGCAGCCCGATCCAATAGCTTGCTCGGCGATGGCGGCCGACGCCGCCGCGGCGTCCTGCCTTGCTTGTCGCCGGTCGCTGCGGTATGACGGCGTAACTGCCTTCTCCGGTCTCTTTCTTTTGTGCACTTGTTATTAGTTCTGTCGGCGACATGTACCCCTAAGTTGGAATGCCTCTCATTTTTCGGTAGACATCACTTAAAGTGATAGATTCATTTCCATCACCTTAAGGCTGCGGCCCACGGAAAGTGGCCAACGAACTCCTCTTCTCCTTTCTCGTCCCCACGCCGCCCACCATCTTCGTCTCTGGGGGCGGTAGCCGTCGCAACCGCGGCTGGCCTCTACCCCGCCCATTCCCGCGTCCTCACCTACCCTGCCCACCGGATGTCCTCCACCACCCCATCTGGCGGCGCCACGCCGTCTCGCTGTCGGCTCACAACCCGTCGCCACCGCCGGTCCGCCGCTGCCTGAGGGCCCTCCCTCTACAGCCGAGGAACATCACCGGCGACAACTTCGACCCCGAAGCTAACCACGGCGAGGATGCCGGCGAGCACCACATACGTGAGGAAGAAGAAGAGAAGCTGTTGGGCCTCGTTCGGCCGAATTGAGCCAGCCCATTTTCTTCAGGTGATGATTCCTTAATATGTCGCATAAGCGATATATAGTGGTTGCCCCTTCCCCCTTAGATTAGGCATCCTTAAACTTGAAATCTGGCAAATTTTGTGCTTCTTTTGCAACTTGATGAAATCGTGAATTTCAGTTTCTCTGTAGACAACCTAGAAGATAATTGGAGGGCATATGTTATCTGACACAAGAGAGATGGTAAACTGTGTTTACTACTTGAGGGAGATGCAAATACTGCAGTTTCCAACACTGCTGCCAACGGATGCCAGAGGAAACAAGAAAGTGTCATATTTCTTCTTTGAAAGAAATATTTGGGATGATTTCATTTTTATTGAATATGAAAGGAAACATCTTCCAATAGATTTGGGGGTAAAGGTTGCTACTATCATTTAGACAGAGTGCTAGGATGTAACTCTCTCCATTTTTATTCAGCTCGTCATGATTTGGACTTAGGAAAATAACATACAACAACAACAGCTGACATTTATTTTGGAAACATAAAAAAGCAAGCACCTGTCTGTTGTTTAAATTAGCAAGTCCTTATGATTTGATGATCTTTCTGCTGATGCCAGACGGTGTTCAACAGGGTCGAGCGTGGTTGGTGCGAGCTTAGGGTCCTTCAGTATGACTCTAAGATCACCATCTTCTTCATTGAGCACAGCCTTCAAGAACGCTACGATGATGCCAGCAACAGTCCTCCTCATCATGTCCTTGCAGTTGTTGCCGTCCTTGCACATACAGGTCATGAACTTTGGAGCATCGTCATCTAGCATGTCGAGATGCCCATAGTCCTTGGTCACAAAGTAGTAGCAAGGAGCCTTGCACTCGTTGTAGAACTCCCTGTGGTTGACATCCTTGGGGGCACAGGGAGGGAATAATATGTTCTTCTTCTCCTCTCCCAGCCCGGTGCCGATGACCAAGACCGGCATAGTTATGTCAAAAGAGGACGGCTCATAGGTGAGGATCTTGGGTGAGATTTGTAAATATTTACCAGTGCCCGCGACAGGGTCGAGACCAATGAGGGCAGAGAACTTGAGATTGGTCTTACCATGCCCCAGGACAAGAGAGAACGCTGTGTGGCCACCTCGGCTGTGGCCGGCCAAAGCAATCTTGGAAAGGTTCGGCTCGACGCCTTTGGACAGGACCGACGGTAGCCCTTTAGCGAGCCAATCTGTCACTTCGGCTGCTGCAGCTATGTCCTCAGTGTCACCTTTGGCCATTATGCTGATATGGAACTGCCAATAGAATTACAGAGTTGCATGATTTATGTCAGCCAACAGACATGGGATGAACCAATTGAACCAGAAACATGTCAGTACATCAATTCTCATTGTAATTTGGCAGTTGTGTCTAGGCTGGTATCTTTCTGTAACCATCACAGTTTATATGTTTCTGAATCAATATGGACTATACATACATGTGAAATGCTTTAGAGGGCAGTAATAGTTAACCTGGGGTGCAACCATGATGAAGCCAAAAGAGGCAATATGTTTGAGAACTTGTTCATAGAAATGGTTCTGGAGGCAGAAACCATGCAGGAGCATGGCAACAGGGTATGTTCCTGCATCCTGGGGAGAGGCAATCAAGATTGGGATTGGTGGTGTTGGATTTGTGTCATGATCCACTGGAATAACCTCGACCGCAAGCTTCCCTGGTTCGAACACTGTAGTGACTGCAGTCTCAAGAACCTCGGTGCTGGGGTTCATGATCTGTACAGATGTTGCCATCCCTCACTCTCTGCGCTGCAGGTGCTCACTAGTAAGAGCTTTGAGTTGGTTGTGATGAGAAGGAAGATCAAGGTGGCGAATTTATAGACACGGCACATATGAGGAGGATGGGAAAAAATTACTGCAAGTAGTTTGGTAAAGGAAAATTTTTAGGAATTGCAACCTCACTGTACGCCTCACTTCACAATCAATGTCGCATCAGCGGCAAGACCCGAGTGCCATTCCTGAGCTCGTGTGGTGTGAAGAACATGATGGAAAAGGACAATTACCAGTTTCAATAGCAGATTCCAACCTTAACCTACGTGTAATTGCATTTGTACTGCTGTCTTGCATCATCACTAGAATATTCAGCACGCTTTGCACACCCTATCATAACTGTAAACATTTGGGTTTAGTTTAGACTTTAGAGAAAAGTAGATTTTATTTCAGGTCAGGTTAACATAACATTTAGTACCTTTAAGACCTGAATTCTAATGTCTACTATAAAAGAATCAATTCTTGCAAAGCATAGATGACCAGTAGTAGGAATTCCAGGTTGCAAGTCTTATCATATTGCTTAAAGAATTGCACAATCAAGTGCAAAAGAATAAGCCACCGTTTTAGAGAATCCAATGAAGTAGAATAAGCCACCACTTCAGAATTGCAGAATAAGTATAGCACATCTTCTTTAGTGGCTCAAAAAAGATATACCATCAGTAAGCACAAGATATCAAATTTACTGTCTCCACAGCTATATCCATACATGTTCTCAGAAAATCAAAAGACCAAAAAGAGATCACACCCCCTGAGCTTGCCAAATGGACACACCAAGCATTTAATGCAATTTTGATATCAGCAAAATCATTCGATGGAAGTATGAAAGAAAGAACAGCAAGGAGATGATTCTTATTTAAGCTTCTTCTTGACAACTAACTTGATAATCCAGTAGCCGATGCAGTTTATTTTAGTGTCTCCAGGAAGGAAATCAACCTATTAAAAAAAGTCTTCAGCTCAGCTCCTTAGGCACCATCCATCTTTTTTGCAATCCTTTTCAGATCAATACTGCGCATTAAGTTCATTTTCCTCGAATGAATCTTCAAGATATCAAAACAATGACTGAAAGGGTAAAAGATTAAGCACGTGTCAGCACAAGCAATCATGCAAAATAAGCACACATTTTAGGATAAATCAGTACACATACATCGTCATTAGGATTTGGAAATTCAATCTTCCTGGCCTAATCTCAGGGTGTAAGACCTGATTATCAGAGGCTATTCATACCTACATAGAAACCAGAAAGAAGACACAATATCCATTCACCTCCATGCCAGAACAACCACAAAAAGCCTGAAATAAAAAGGTTTCACATAAGACTCGATAAAAATCATTGCGGAACCACACTACATAAAAAGGCTTTAAAAGCAGCAACCTTTAATTTTTCAGGCTTTTCACCACACTACAAGTAGAGCATGACTTGTGTTTTGGATTTTATCAAATCTTTACCTCGAAACTATTATACCCTACTTATATGCTGGAGCCGAACTGAGCTACAATTACAATGTGTAGAAGAATATATTGCATAATTTGAAGCCTACTTAGCACCAATTACATCGTCATTAGGATTTGGAAATTCAATCTTCCTGATGTAATCTCTGGCTCTAAGACCTTATCATCAGAGGCTATACATACCTACATAGAAACCAGAAAGAAGATGTGGTATCCATTCGCCTCCATGTCAGAACAAGGACAAAAAGCCTGAAAGAAAAAGGATTCAGATAAGATTCATAAAAATAAGTGAGCAACCACGCAACCTGCATTTGCTTTTAAAAGCAGGAACCTTTCATTTTTAGGCTTTTCACCACACTACTTGTGGAGCATATGACTTGTGTTTTGCATTTTATCAAATCTTTTCCTCAAAACTAATATACTCTACTTAAAGACTGGAGCTTAACTGAGGTACAGTTACACTGTATAGAAGAATAGGTTGCATAATTTGAAGCCTACTTAGCACAGCTTTTTTAGAAGATTTCTAATAATTTGAACCCTATTGTAACACCAAGGGCAGACTCTGAAATGTTTATCTATGTTTTTAGAGAGCTTTGAGAGGAGTTCATTGGAACGGAAGGTGAAGACACAATTTCCTATTATTGTCTGAAATGTGGTCAAATAGGATTACTTAAGCACAAACATACGTTACGAAAAAAGTTTACTCATATAAGGAGCACAGATGCATCCAAAGAGACAAAACTAAATGATAAAAGTATACCCAAAGACTATCAAATATCCCTGCATTAGTATTGTTGGCCTAAAATGAGTTCTCAATTTCTCTCAAAGCCCCTAGAAGGTCTTGGGTACATATTTATAGGTCCACATAGACACTAGCAAATAATAATTGGTGATAAGGTGCACGTAGGCACGAACCACCCATAGACAAAGTGCTCACATAAAATTGAACTCATATGAAAGCACTTTCAATCATGAGTCAATAACACAAATCTTTATATGTTACAAGTTATGAAATTTTCAACTAACTCTCGATCACAAATTATGAAGTTTGAATCTTAAAATGCGTACGCATCGTTAGAATAAGAGAAACGAGGAGTCGTGTTTTCAAAGACCTGTCGACTCATCTAGGCCACGGAGGAACAAGATCCAAGAAGTGCCTATGTGCCATTCCTGAATCTTGCGTGCTCTATCCATGTTCAAAGCTCCATCCAAATGTTGAACGAGCCGACCTTGTTTTCATGCTTAAAGACGACCATACCTTGTCTGACAGCCAAAATTGGCAGGGACCGTGGCCGACCGGCCAGACCGGTCTGGCCAGGTGTAATCCGAGTAGATTTTGTTTTGTAGATCAGATTCCTTTTGTAAATCAACCCGTAAAGGGGTACGCCTTCCCCAGCCTATAAATATAAAGGCTAAGGCCGATTGAGGGTATTTGTTGACACCGGTTTTTTCACAACTGGTTAAAACCAAGGTCAAAGATTACGAGGTGATCAAGGGAGGCTTGGAATCAACGTGAGAGATTGATCGCCAGAAAGAAAGCCGATAGGATTAAATGATTGCCGATAAAAGTAGAAGCTGATACTTGAGGAGATGGCATCATGGGCCGATGATTGATGGGCCGACGCTGGATCGAGAGCAAGGAATGAAACGTATTGGGCTTTTTGGGCCAGAAAGAGCGTCACAACCGATGGGACTATGGAAAGAGCTGGCAAAGCAACGTCAGCAAGTTATCTTTTAGATTTTTGTTTAGGGAAGTTTATTTCTTTGTCGTCAAGTAATTTGTAAGTCGTAATTGACTAGGGTTCGTAGCTTAGGCTATAGATAGCTGCTCTCGGTGTACCAAGGACATCCAATGATCAATACACAAACCTTATTTTTCACTTTTTCTCTTTTCGGCGGCTTCGCCTTAGTTGTAGTAGATTTTTATTTTACGAGTTCTTTCCTGCATGTGGGGCTGCATCGACTTCGATCTCCGGCTTCCTGGTAAGTTCCATGTTGAATGAGGCAGATAGGCTCAAGGTTGACGACGCATCACTTCTTCCTCTATCCTTTATTAGTTCAAGTTATCGAGCAGATTGGATATAGGTCTGGTCTACTAACCAATTTATCGATATCAGCTTGTTCCTGTTAGATTAATCTGCTTAGTCTGGTTTGTTTCTTGCTGTTATCATCAGTTATCGGTATTTGCTAGATTTGACAGGGTTAGATTCGTTTAATCTTGTTTTTGTTTAGTTTACCATAATTTATCCAGCCTAGATCTAAATACCATCGGCCAACTCACAGCTTGCATGTTGCACGACGTTAGGCCGATCGAATTCAGATCTAGGTGTTGTTTACCAAGGCATTGCTAACCTGTTTGGCGTTGCCTTGTCTGTGCAATTGGCTGGAGCTTAGGCCGATTGATCTACTGCTGTATCGGCCCCTTGGCCGATGCCCTTGGCGGAGCGATTCGGAATCTTAGCCGATACATTTCGGGAATTTAACGCTTTTCCTGTTCCTTATCAATTGTAGGTCAAATTGACTAGCACACCCTGCACCACCACACAGCTGAATTGGACTTTGCACTGGAGTGAAGCAGAATCTCCCAGGTCCTCGCGTGTGCCGGCGCTAAAGACCAATCACCCGTGTTTTGCGTTAACACGCTTTTGGCATGCTCGGTGGGACATGAGAACAATACCACAATGACAAAAATAACAGGATGGACGACAGCAAGATCCTGGTGCCCACAATGGAAGATCTCAAAGATGATCAGAAGCGGCTAGTCGAAGAAACTATGAAGCAAACTCAAGACGCCTGCCTCAGGTCATTCACCATGACCAGAAAAGGAGAGGCACTGCAGAAGCAGCCGCTACCAAGGCCGGGGGGTTTCTCTATCCATGAATCAAATTCAAGGAGATGTTCGATCTATCCATGAACCACACACTAATTTACCAGTCGGCGGTTCTGATCGACACCATCAAGGACGCCATCAAGAACGTCTTGTCTGGGCAATGTGGGTCCATGCTACCTCAATCCAGAAACGTCGGCCGCAGCTGGTGCTAGAGTACCCGCATCAATGGTCGATGGAGTTCTGCCCAAGCAAGCAAGTGTGCCGATAACCAGCGCTGGAGCGAGTTCATCGCCGTACGTGTTGAAGCGCCTGGGATCTTCAGCGGCGCACACTTCGTCGCCACCTGCAGCTACATTCGCTGCAAATCCTGCGATGAACACAAGGACACCAAGTAGAGGCATGTTCAACAACCAAGTTTATTTGTACCTTCCACATTGGGTATGCCAATGGAATTCTGGCCTTACATCTATCCATGAATGTTCGGACAAAACAACATCGTGATGAACACTCCTACCACTACATTGTCGTTGGTGCCGTCTGCCCCGACGATTCAACAAGTACCGCAGACTCCACCGACACCGACCCAGACTGGGGGGCATCACGCAGATGCATCAGCTTTTCAGCCGATGGATGATGCTATGGGACAGTCGATTAGTCCCCAAATCCAGAGAGCCTTTCAAGATGCAAACTTTCAGATGCCAAACCTCGCAGTGCAGCAGCCTGAAATTGACTGGGCCAGCAAGATAGCCGATGCGATGAAAAATCAGTTCGACTTGAAGCCTAAGGAACCTGCATTCATGTACAGGAAGCCTTACCCAGAAGTCTACAATCAGATCTCGTTGCCTCATCGGTACAGACTGCCAGATTTCACCAAGCTCTCTGGGTAGGACAGCATGTCAACCATTGAGCACGTCAGCAGGTTTCTGGTGCAATGCGGGGAACGTACAATGACAGATGCCTTGAAGATCCGCTTCTTCCCACTATCTCTCTCTAGATCAGCCTTCGCCTGGTTTGCCTCGCTGCCGGCCAATTCTATAATCACTTGGGCCAATCTCGAGAAGCAGTTCCACAAGTACTTCTTCACTGGAGTACAGGAGATGAAGATCACCGACTTAACTGTGGTGCGACAAAGGAATGACGAGCTTGTCCCGGACTACATTCAGAGATTTAGGGACGTTAGAAGCCGCTGCTTCAATCTGTCTCTTAGCGATAGCTAGTTAGCTGAATTGGCCTTTCAGGGACTCCTGCCACACATCAGGGAGAAGTTTTCATCCCTGGAGTTCAAGAGCCTAAGTCATCTGGCCTCCAGGCTTGCCAATGTTGATGTTTGAACCCATGACACCAGGAAGAACATGTTCCAGAAAAAGGTCAACTACGTTGAGGATTCTTCTGACTCGGAGAATGAGGCTGAGATCAGCGTAGCAGAATGGGTCAAGACCAAAAGGCTGATCTTGTGCTCGTTCGCAAAGAAAGAAGCCGAGAGCTACGTGTTCAACGTCACAAAGACTGATAGGGTCTTTGACTTACTACTACAAGAGGGTCAGCTTAAGTTGCCCTCCAATCACGTGATCCCATCGGCCAGTGAATTAAAAGGCCGCAGGTATTGTAAGTGGCATCACTCTATCACTCATAATACTAATGATTGCAAAACTTTCAGAAAGGAGATTCAGACGACCACTGAACAAGGAAGGACTAAGTTCGACAAGCCGATGAAGATCAATGACCATCCTTTCCTGGCTGGCGCGGTTGACGTGGGATCACAAGAACTCGATGGAGGTGCAAAGGTATCAGCTTCTGATCACTCTGATCATGGTACCGAAAACCCGAAGACTCGTGTATCGGCCAATGGCAGGGGCAACCAAGGCCGATATGAACAGGGAGGAAGTTTTAGGAGGCCACGCAGAATCATCACGTCCCGATGCTCCTGAACAAGTACCAGCGCCAGCAAGAAAGGGAAAGACGACGTTAAGAAGAAAACGACAGGCGTGATGCAGAACACTGGCGATGCCCGTTCTTTGCCTTCTACTGGAACGATGGCTTGCGCTTGCCATCGGCCAATGACTGTCCCTAATGCCATGGGATGCATGAAGGCCGATATGACTTCAAGAGGCAGCGCCATGGAGATAAAGATCAGCATTCAATCTTCAGAGGCAAGCACAATGGGAATCGTGTCTCTGTTCATGATCTGCTAGGTCTGCGAGTCCCTAAGCAAGCTGCGATTGAAGAACAAGCTGCGGATCGTGTACCTGATGAAGCACCTCTAGATCGATCCGCCGAACATCACGACAGTTGCAGGTACGATCCAGAGAAAAACCCAGATTGGTGTATTCGGGGTTTGACCTAATGGCGACCCGCTAGGGTTTGATTCCCGATCTTTCGATGAGAGGCGTGGATAACTCGATTGGTTGATGGAGGCGACGTTCACGGCCTGACTACAGCCTTCCAAGCTGCGCCTTAGCAACTGATACACCCCCTCCAATGGTTGTCTCGATCTTGTGGAGCGTGACACCCAGCCACTAGGGCACTCGTCCTGCAAGCAATTGAAGAACTAGCAAGAACAAGTATGACAAGTACTGAATTTACTAGATGTAAATGAAGGTTTCACATGCAATCTCATTAATGGTGGGGTTCTGAAGACAAGAAGACGGGCGGCTGATCCAGCACGCGCGCTTGCAAGCAAGTAGCGAAGGCTAAACTTGATCTAAACAAAACCCAAGCATCCTTGGTGGCGGCTAAGGGGTATAAGTACATGGGAGGATGACCACAGGGGTGCTGGGGTCGTACTCCAACCCTAGGACGCGTCCGTAATGGACTCAACTTGATACACGGCCCATTGGGCCAAAACAGGGTGACGCAGCACCATGGGTAGAAAAAAACTATGTATTAATTTTACGATTGCGGCCGACTCGTAACAGATATGGATATGAGGCCAGATCCTTTTGAAAGAAGACTTCATAAGCTTTCCACGAAGTACTTGAACGACCCAATCCGAGTTCATATGCGACCGTGGTGTCTGTCACAAGTTGGTACTGTTCTGCAGTCCGAATCCAGCCTGCGCGAATCCGTTTCCCTTTCGGTCGCCTCCTTGGTTCCTAAGCAAAACAAGAGTACACGGGTCTCCATGGTCTAAACATGATGTACATGAGCTTAGATGTGAACTCACCTGATGATTAAGTTGACGAGCACGAGCACGAGTAATAGGAACAGCAATAGGTACTTTTGTCGGAGTGGATGTATCGTTGGTGTTGATGTCCTCATCATGACCCGATCTCAGAAGAGGAGGGTTCAGAGGCTCCGTCACAGGGAGAAGGAACAAGAGCGCCTATGAGAAGAAGGCAGTCAAATCGCAAGTATGGCACGTGACGACCGATGAAACTACCCCGTCATGATCGGTCAATATGGTTTTTGTGCCCATGGAGTTCAAAGCACCAGCCAATGATGATGATGAGGTGGCAGTAGCAGAGCTTTCTCTTAATCCAGTCCAAGCCTCATTTGAAAAGCCAGAAGAGAAAAAGCGGAGGCATCTAAGGCCTTTATACGTGAAGGGGCATGTTGACGGCAGGCCGGTGACCAAAATGTTGGTTGATGGAGGGGCCGCAGTCAATGTCATGCTGTACATTGTTCTTCGAAAGCTTGGATTCGGCAAAGAAGACATGATGGGGACTGATATAGTTCTCAAGAGCTATGAAGGAAAAACCCCGCCTGCTGGGGGGGGGGGGGGGGCAATCACCGTCGAAATAACGATTGGGAGCAAGACCTTGCCTACTACTTTCTTTGTCGTTGATGGCAAAGGGTCATACAATCTGCTCCTAGGCCGGGACTGGATCCATGCTAATTGTTGCATTCCATCTACAATGCATCAATTCCTTATTCAGTGGCTGGAGAACGATTCAGTTGAGGTGGTACCCGCAGACTCATCACTCAGCATTGCGTGGGTCGACCCTCCAGTTTGGGGCTTCAAATGGTGTAGAATGCATATTAGGCAAAATATGGGAAGGCAACTTCTTGAAGATGGTGGACTTCAGGCTTGATCCAGTTCAAGAAGATGATTTTGGAAATCCTGCTCTGTAAAGGGATTTAAATAAGTCTCCCATCGGCTAAGGGGAAGCAATGAGAGAAATCTCTAGCCGATGGAATAATCTTGTAAAAGCTGATCGTAGTGATAAATGATCAGGCTCAAATGGCCGATGCGATATGTATCGCCCTTAGTGCAAAAAAATATATACAACTAAATATTATCTTTGGTTGTTATGAGAAATCAGCGAAAAGTTGATGATTCTTTATCGTTGTATTTTGGATTGTGATTAGTTCTTCGACCGATTTTGGAATCAGGAGTTACGGCATTTGATGAAGCACGCATTGACTGAAAAGAAAAATAGTGCATAAAACCAAAGGAAGAAAAACAAGGCATGAAGGTTCGTGGAGATAGTGGATTATTACACGCAATGATTTAATCATCGTAGAAAACTGAGCTAATTACAGCGTCAACGCTGGCCTCTTCACTAACAGCTGCAGTCGTATGCTCAAGATCTTCCATGACATCTAAAAATTCAAGGAGAGCTTCCCCTTCAGCATGGACAGGTTCCAGATACTGGATGTCATGGCCTAGCTAGATCTGCACCGTGGCCAGGGGCATAGCCGCTGCGACATGGATGCCATTGTCGGCGATCTCTCGGATGCGGATGGGGATGTCTTGCAGGCGGTCGACGAGCAAAGGACCTCGGGCGTTGACGAAATTAGCAGCTTGGTTCACCGATAGCTTCAAGAGCTAAAGAAGTTCAGAGGTGGAAGCATCAAGATGAATCAGAAATCAAAGAATGCGTTGTGAAGAGAGATACTTTCTACTCTTGTGTCAGATTCCACCAGCATGGCCCGGGTTGTGGTGAGCCTCGCTTTTGCGGCTGTTAAGGTGACCCTAAATTCACGCAGAGAAGACTCCAGCTTGATCACACGAGGATTTGAGGAATCATCAAAGTTGGAGTTTGAAGAGCCTGCAGCGAGGGCGCTCGGCGTAGGCCTTGATGGCGTACCGGCGTGATACACACCGTCAGCCATAGAGATAGTCTTGAAGCAATGGGGAAAGAAGGTTAAATCAAAGACCAGAAGGAGAAAGTACAAAGCCAAGGAACCCTTCCCCTTGCCGGTGCAGTATGGTTCTCAGGCGTTGGGTTGGCCTGGAAGAATCATCAGCGGGGCGCTTGTTGTCGGCCATGGATGCCTAGAAGGCATTGGAATGAAGAGCAGATCAGATTGAAAGCTAAGGAAGAAGAACGAGATTGGGGTTTTTCTTTGTGCTCTGCCGTACTCTTTGATTTATGGCAAAGGACTAGAGGATTCCGGAGGCCGGACGGCTATAGTTAAAAGGGAAGTGGAGGAGATAGAAACGTGTTCCAGTAACCATCCCGATAATCGAGGGGTTGTGGAGTTACTTGATGAGATGGGTGTGGTTGATGGATGGCCGATCTTACTTTCCAACAGAGAAGTAATGGTGAGAAGAGCCGAGAAGTCAACAGTTGAACAGTATTTGTACGTCGGCTGTTTGTCTTCACGCCGATAAGCTGCAGGAGTTGGATTGCTGCACGGGAAACGAAGAGCTGCGATAAATCAGAAAAGTGCAGAGGGAAAACTTTGACTGGAATTTTGGAACAAAGCATTTTTATTCCAAAATTGGGGGGCATGTGTTGACACCGGTTTTTGCACAACTGGTTAAAACCAAGGTCAAAGATTACGAGTTGATCGAGGGAGGCTTGGAATCGACGTGAAAGATAGATCGCCAGGAAGAAAGGTGATAGGATTAAATGTTTGCTGATAAAAGTAGAAGTTGATTGTGGCAGAACCGCCCGAATTAATCCGGCTCAAGTGCGCTAACCATCACCACTAGGGTAATAAGGGCTAACTCGCACTCCAAACGGAGTAACGGGATAGTCTGTCGGGTAAATCCAGATGCAACGACTGGGACTTGAAACAACACATACATCAAACCCACACGAAGGTGAGTCCAGAGATTACAACATTCTACAAATTTTACATCACAGAGTCTGACATGAATTTATTACAAACCAAGTTTAAAATTTAGAAAGTACTTCAGAGTTTAAGTGCAGCGGAAAAATAAACGATAACTAGCGACAATACGTGACGCCATGATGAAGCCCGTACATGACATCACATCCCAAAGTCTCACCTGAAAATAATGCCACAAGCAAGGCTGAGTATACTAATACTCAGCAAGGCTTACCCGACTATTGGAATATAGTTAGCCGACTCCTAGATATGCAAAGCTTTTGACTGGAGGGGTTTATTTTGCCGAAAAGCAGCTAAGAGTGAGTCCTTGCTTTCAAGTTTTAGCATCAAGTTCCAGTTCATTAACCATTCTAGATGAGCAACTATCCAACATCACACATGGTGGAAAGAATTAATTTACATCCAACAATATTCATCATCATCATTATTCCACTTCTTACTCTATGTGGTAGAAGTATTAAGCAGTCTCATATACCGCGAGAAATGGACGATTCGAATCGAATTTTAACCTTGCAAGGTGAAACCTAACACATACGCCTGGAGCACTGAAGGGTCACCCCGAGCAACTTTTCCCTTCAATCCCCGCTTCACGGAACAGGCCCACCGCCCTTGACTACATGGACGATGCCCTGCACCCACCATTAGCTAGATGACAATAAATTGAGGACGGTGGGGAGTATGTTCCGGCCTCGGTTCAATCTAGTATTTAAGCTTACCGATTACCATATTCTCAGCATGTGGTTAGTACGTTCAAACGCTTAACCACCACCACCACACACTGCGACCTTAGCCATTTTCTCTACACAGACGGGGCCTCAAAGTAACATGAATATCGTAAACAGCCCCACCCGTCCACCTTATGGTTCCAACATAAACTAAACAAGCAACTCCTATTTCTTGCGAGTGACAGGCAATCACTCGACTTTTACCGAAGCCTATGAACGTAAATGTATCTATGGTTTCAATCAACTCCTATGAACGTAAATGCACAAGTACATAGAAACATAAATTGTTTAAGTCGAAAATACCGGGATCATGCACCGGGGCTTGCCTTCTTGGGCAAAGTTAGCCTTAGGCTCTTCCGAACTTTGGTTCAGGTCTTCAGCGGCTTCAGTTAGAATAGCTTGAGCTTCTTGCTGCTCCTTCATGGGCTTGGGCACCAACTCGTATGTTCCGTCAACGAAATTTGTCGATTCTATATGAAATGCACATGCATGAGTTGTTGTGATGGTAAAGGTTCATTGATTATTTCACTATAAAGTTGTAATCTAACAAAACTTTAGTTTTGTCATAAAAATTCTTAGTTAAGTTTTCTTGGGCAGTCGTTAATTGAGTTTCTGGTGAGTTTTATTATTTTGGAAGTTTAATTTTACAAGCAATAAACATGGATTATTCATATTTGTTGTTCAAGTGAGTTTCTGGTGTTGAGATTTTTATGCAGTGATCTTTACTTAGAAAGAAACTGACTATAAAATTTTCAGACATTTTCACGCAACAGATCAATCATGAATAAAATAGTAAACAACAACTACTAGAATCAAGATCTATTTATGCAAAACAAACCATGGAAGTACTGATGCTCAAAAGTTTACTACGTACTTCTAAGCTTGTGATGAGTCTACTGTGAATATTCTAAATTTTTCCTAATCAAGTTCCAGCAACAAATAAATCCTTTAAACTAGATCTACTATTGAAAAGTTCTATTTGTACAGACAGTTACTCTAAGTTTCTAAACCTCAAACTTCTTCTATAACATTAGTTATTATATTAGATGCACTGGTAAAATGATCAAGATTTTTCTTGCTTAAACACTACTGGTTGTGATTTTACTTTGTTAAACATGTAATAAAAGATTTAGCAAGTTCCAGTCAAGTAACTAAGCTCACAATTTGTGTATAGCTTCTAATCAATGACAACAAAGTCTCATAAAAATCTTGACTTAAAACTAGTAGTACATCAGCATGAACAAAATATATACTTCAGATCTAGCACATAGCAAAAGGTGTTTAAAACATCTAGTTGTGGGTGGATTCAGTGTATGAAACATTTATGAGAGACTCTATTTTTAGTACAGAAACTACCATCCAAATTTCAGGTGCAGGGCTTCTCTAGAACTCTTGGAACATATAAAGATACTAAACTTGATTTAAATCTACAGCTAAAAATATGTAGGAACAGTCCAAGATTCTTTTACAAAGTTGTAGTGCTCAGTTCAAGGAATCCAAAACAACTTAGTTTACATTTTTACGATTTTGCTTTGAATTGTAGGCATTTTCAAAGTTCGCTATTTTGGATCTAGGATCTAGTTTCAGTTTTTACATTCAGGTCCCTAAAACTTGCACTAAAGAACCTAAAATCAGAAACTAAAATGCAATTGGGTCCCTGGTGGAGTTCATGGCCGAGGAGGCACTGTTCCAGCCAAAATTCGGCCATCCCGAGCGACGGCGGCGAGGGGGAAGTGGGGGAAAAGAAGAGGGGATCGAGGCGCACCGATGGGCGGGGAAGTGGTGGCTCGAGGCAGCTCGCCGGCGTTGCACAGGGCCGGCGGCAGGTGCAGGCGGTGGTGGCGGCACTTTGGTGAGGGCAAGAGCCAAAGGCCGGGCTTGTGGGATTCAGTGCGAGTTGAGGAAGGTAGTGGTGCGCTCGGTTTTAACAATGGATGGCCGGGGAGGGGATTTGCACGGCGAGCTGAGCTTCCAGTCAATGGCGGGCGGTGATGGGGGTCTGGTGTGCGAGCTGGGAGGGGGCATTGCTTTTAATAGGCACAGGAGAGGGCAGGGAGGGACTGGCGAGCCTTAAGGGTGAAGCAATGCAGCTGGGGCAGGGGCACGGGCGCGGCAACACCACGACCGGCCAGCGGTCCTCGTGGCACGCGCATAGGGGCGGATTGCTGTGTGGAGTGCGGGAGCTGGGGAAGGTCCTGGTTTCGTCGGGCTGCTGGCCTGGGTGACACCAAGTGTCCGGCTAGGTGCCGTGCTTGTGCTGCTCGGGAGGGAAGAGTAGAGAGAGAGGTGAGGGGCTGAGGTGCATGAATTGAATGAAAGTCAGGGGTCTGGATGTAAAATCTAAATCTTCTCCCCCTTCCCAAGGTCTGCTCAAAAACTTTTGAATATGAAAGTTTTGCAAAAATATATTTCCTACAACTTTCATGTTGGCCATATTTTCATTTGAGCTTTGTTTTGCCAGTTATTTTAAATCTCCAAAAACCACTATTATTTACACAACTTATCATTTCATGTGTGATTTTTCACTTTTTTTCCTAGAGTTCAACTAGACTTTTGTTTATTATGGTAAGATTGATATGCCTATTCAATTTCATGTGCATATTGGAAATGGTTTGAAAGTTATTTAAGTTTCTTATTAAGTCACACATACACATGCATATATACATAAACATATACATATATTTGCAAAGACAACAGATGAGTTATCTATTTAAATTGTTCTTGGTCATTTATGTATGATGTTATGCTAATGATTTTATTTTGGCCATTTAGATACCTGGGGTATCACATTGATACTTGAGGAGATGGCATCATGGGCCGGTGATGGACGGGCCGACGCTGGATCGAGAGCAAGGAATGAAACGTATTGGGCTTTTTGGGCTAGAAAGAGCGTCGCAGCCGATGGGACTATGGAAAGAGCTGGCGAAGCAACGTTAACAAGTTATCTTTTAGATTTTTTTAGGGAAGTTTATTTCTTTGTCGTCAAGTAATTTGTAATGCATAATCAACTAGGGTTTGTAGCTTAGGCTATAAATAGCTGCCCTCTGCCATGTACCAAGGACATTCAATGATCAATACACAAACCGTTTTTTTCACTTTTTCTCTTTTCGGCGGCTTCTCCTTAGTTGCAGTAGATTTTCTTCTTACGAGTTCTTTCCTGCACGTGGGGCTGCATCGACTTTGATCTCCGGCTTACTAGTAAGTTTCGTGTCGAACGAGCCAGATAGGCTCAAGTTTGACGGCGCATCGCTTCTTCCTCTATTTTGTATTAGTTCAAGTTATCGAGCAGATTGGATCTCGGTCTGGTCTGTTCACCAATTTATCGATATCAGCTTATTCTTGTTAGATTGATCTGCTTAGTCTAGCGTGTTTCTTGTTGTTATCATTAGTTATTGGTATTTGCTAGATTTGACAGGGTTAGATTCGTTTAATCTTGTTTTTTATTAGTTTTTACCATAATTTGTCTAGCCTAGATCTAAATACCATAGGCCAACGCACAGCTTGCCTGTTCCATGGTGTTAGGCCGATTGGTTTCGGATCTAGGTGTTGTTTACCATGGCCTCGCTAACCTGTTTGGCGTTGTGTTGTTTGTGCAATCGGCTGGAGCTTAGGCCGATTGATCTACTGCTGTATCGGCCCCTTGGCTGATGCCCTTGGCGGAACAATTCGGAATCCCAACCGATACGTTTTGGGAATTTAACGCTTTTCCTGTTCCTTGTCAATTGTAGGTCAAATTGACTAGCATGCCTAGCACCACCATGCAACTGAATTGGACTCTGCACTGGAGCGAAGCAGAATCTCCCTAGTCCTCGCGTGTGCCAGCGCTTAAGACCGATCACCGGTTTTTTGCATCAACAGTATTCCCAATCAAATCAATACAACTTGTCATTTACTTTTACCTCTCAAACCCTAGCCCTTTTCCAAACCGTAATTGTTGTTCTTCGCTCGTCTCTACGGTGTTCGCGGGCATTCTGAGTGGCCTACCGACCTCAGAGCAACCCTAGATCCCCAAGCTCCGACAGGCTCCGTCCCGAGCTTGAGATTTTAGGTTTTCACGGCTTCTCTGCATGGACCGGTCTGACCGGTCGGCAAAACTGGTTTGACCGGTCTGCCTAGGGTAGCTGCTGGTGCTGATCGTTTTGACAATTTTGCTACATGTTCTAGCGCATCCAAGTGTGTGACAAGATTTTGCGTCAACGCACTTTTTGGCAACCTCCGCTGGGGAAGAAGTCTTGGTTCTACAAAAACCGATCTAATCTACTTCCCAAAGAAGATGGGCTCCAACTCCGAGATCAGCAAAGAGAACATCATATCAGCGACGATGGAGGAGCTCACCGAAGAGGAGCGCACACGGCTTACCTGATCGCCGAGGAACACTTCAAGGTGCAGTTCTTGAAGTTCTTCAAGAAGGATCGAGGTGGTTATGAAGAGGGTCGAAGAATTCGTCATGCCATCCTTCAAGCCGAATAATAATCAGATTGAAGAAATCCCCAATGTAAGCAATGAACCCTCTAATTTACTTAAGCAATTATCACTCATGGTAGATCAGAAAATTTCTATTGCGCAATTAACTGTGGATGATATGCTTGCTTCCATGTCCGATGAAATAGATGCGTTGAAAAAGAATAAAAGTGTTGTAGGCAATTCTTATACATCGGATGTTTTAAATCCTAGCTCATCGGCTACGCCAGCACCTGCATCAGATACATCATTAAGCATGCCGCCGGGCTACTTTGCACGGTACACACCACCACCTTATTCGGTTCAGACAAAACCGGTCAGACTGGTCCAGGTGACCGGTTAGACGACCGGTCAGACCGGTGCTATGGTGCTTAGTCTGTCTTCGCCTGCACCACTCACATCGATTCCTAGTTCGGTTGCCCCTGGCCAAACCAATGAATTGGTGACCTACAGACCCCCTCGCACTGCAGCGGTGGGTAGTACACCGCAGGGATTCGGTACCCACAATTGACTGATTCCAAATGCTACACAGACAATGGCACCTACTTATCCTAACTCGCATCGTCTTGCATCTGCGTCGCAAGCTTCGACCAGCGGGAATTATCGAGCCGATTTCTCTTGGTTTAAAGAAGATCTGGCTAATATGATTAAAACTAAGCTTGGGGTGGATGTGGGTAATTCTCGTTTGTATCAAAAGCTGTATCCTCCTAAATTTGATTTTGTTTCTTATCCTGCTGGTTGGCGTGTTCCTGAGTTCACTAAGTTTAATGGTGATGATACTCGTACGACTTGGGAGCATGTAATTCAATACATTCTGCAGTTGGGAGAAGCTGGTTTCCATAACGCTTTACGTGTGTGTTTATTTTCTTTATCTTTAATTGGAACCACTTTCTCTTGGTTTTCCTCGCTTGCTCCAAATTCAATTCAGACATGGAATCAGTTAGAGCGTAGATTTCAAGATCACTTTTTTAGTGGGGAAAATTAAGCTAATTTGACGGATTTGACATCGGTTAGGCAAGGTCATGATGAATCGGCCTCTTATTATTTCAGAAGCTTCAAGAATATAACAAACCGATGTTTTAATTTGACAGTTTCTAAAAAGGATTTGGCGGATTTGGCCTTTGCAGGTTTGCGGTCTTATTTGAAAGAAAAAATTGAAGGTTTTGATTTTCTTTCTGTTAATCATTTGCAAATGAAGGCTGTAGGTATGGAGTTTAATTTGAAAAAAGCAAAGGATACCTATAAGACTCATCGGTCGAACACACACGTTGATCAGGATTCCGATAGTTCCGACGATGAGGGAAAGGAGGTATACGCCGCCAAGTTTGCTTGGCCATCAAAGGCCAAACCATGTTCTTATCCTTCACTCAAGCTGACTCAAAAGAATCGGCAAGATGAAGTAAAATTTACTTTTGATGTTTCCAAATGTGATCGTATTTTTTTTGAATTGCTTAAGAATGGGAACATCAGGTTATCTCATGCTATACCATCGATGGAGGAGCTAAAACGACATACATATTGTAAGTGGCACAATTCTTTTTCACATGCGACTAATAATTGCAATGTTTTCCGTCAAAAGGTACCATTGGCCGTTAATGAAGGACGATTGGGACTAGCTGAGATGCAAGTTGACAAGACTTTCTTCCCTGTTCACACGTTGGATCCGAACAATGCCAAAGTGCTCATTCGGCCAGAGGAAGCCGAAGGAGCCAAGGGGAAGAATGTGATCATTGGGGAGCAAGACTAAAGGATGTATGACAAAATTCCGGTTAGAAAAGTGGTGCCGGATAAGACTCCTGATGGTAAGGAGTCTCTGAAAATTACTGTTGAAGCTTCAAGACCCGGGGGGCAAGATAGTCCACCACATGACACGAGTCGGCCTGCTGTTTAGGTGCGACCGGTCCGACCGGTCTGACACAGGGCCGAACCCGGACTTTCAAGCCTAAGCGCTCGGAAGTGGGTACTTGAAAGACAAATGAATTAAAGGTGCGGGAAAGTTGTGTAAAGCAGAAACCCAACTTTGGTCAGCTTTCAAACAAGTATACAAAGGCCGTTCAAAATGATCGGCCATTAAAAAAGAGACCAAGATCACCGCCACATTCGGATAGGCCCGCATCTCCTAGGGGAGAATCCAGTAAGCGCCAGGTGATGCTACTACTCTGTTCCCTCCGCAAAAGGTATATGCTACGATGCCGTGGGCATCTAATTCTTCATGTCCAACATGGGAGCATGAGGGGATCTGGATGCAATGCTTCCCAATGCCATGTCCATCGCTACATCACAGGGAGGAAGGCTACAAAACACTGGTGCAGGTTCGATTGGGACCACGCCAATCAGGCCTGGCACAACATGCCACACTGATCAGACTAGTTGAGCACCGGTCAGACCGGTCTCATCAGAGATCGGCTCATAGTTCTGCTCCAAGACAAGAATACCGTGTCAAGGAGAAGAAAGAAGAAGTTCAACCCATGAGGGTTGATTCAGAAAAGACCAAAGCTGATGATGTTGTACAAATCGGCAAGGTTAAAGTGGTTGTGCAGGACACAGACAAAAGACCGATGGTGTTTGATAAATCGGTCAATTCCTGCCTCCAGAAGTCCATCATGGCCAATGACCATGAGGCTAGTAAGCGGTGCAGCAGATAAGTACCACCGACCTAGGTGGTGTCCTCTGGGGTTGACTCACACGCAAAAGGGAAAGTTGCAGCGCTTGCGGAACAAGGAGAAGGAGCAGGAGGTAGAGAAGCTAAGGGACGAGCACTTCAACAGATACAGGCATTTGGTCTCTCAAGGTAGGGTATGGCAGGTCAAGTCAGTTGGCCAGCCAATAGCTGGACCGGTCGACCGTCCTGAGCAGCCAGTTGTTGACGGCCCCATCGTCCGTCAACATCTCAGAAATAATTTAGAGTTTTGCATTATGTTCCATGCATATTTCATTTAAACTAACAAAATTCCACAAGTTTTAGATGAGTTTTCTATGCAGGAGCAAATGGACCAAAAAATGGGCCAATTTGGGAGAAATCCCAAGCCGGCCGGCCTGGTCCCCCCTCATCTGGCTATGTCATCGATCCAGGAGTCAACAAACACACCCAGGAGGATCATGCATCGTGCACTTGAAGTCAGTTTGATCCGAGGACCGGAACGGCTTCGCACACGGATTCAAGGGCCCACCTGCATGTCTGAAACGGTTGCTTAACTAAAAAGCAACTGTTACCAACCTCAGGAGGCAATCAGGAGCGTCCACGAGAAGGTCGGTGCCACTTGGCACCAACCCTAGGCCGGCCGGCCTGGGGGAGGCCGACCGGCGCCACCTGGAAGCCTCTGATGCTCAGCCTTCGCATGGAAGTTAAGCAACCGCCAAGGCCGCATATTCTTGACGCTTTTCACCGGTTACCAACCTCCAACTGCTATAAATAGGCTCCGCATCCTCACTTGTAAAACACACACTCAGAAGGAGTTCTCTCTTCACTTCAGTTCTAGAGTTAGGTTTAGTAGTCTAGGAGTTAGAGTTGAGTCTAGCTTGTCTCGAGATTTCGCAGTCATCCTCGGAAGTCCGGTATAAGCTCTTGTATCCTTCCTTTGACATTATCAATATAAGTTATCTTCTTTATCTTATCGAGTCAGCTTTTACCTTCCGCATTTATTTATTTACTTCCAAGCTCTTGCTTGTGTGCGGAAGTTCTACCCTTTAGCTTAGGCTTTGTTCAAGTCTTAGTCGGTCGGGACCTTATCTTACGGGTTTTCTTGCCCGGACTAGGGGGCTCAAGTTAGTTCCCTAGGTTGAGGGGGGTTTTTCTTGAAGGCCTAAGGGGAAATCCTAACACCGAGTGCAAATGTGGTGTCTGGCTTAGTGTTAGCTAGAAAGTGTGTTCCACCCCACGGAACTGATGTGGTAGGCGGCAGGTGGTGATAGCCTTGTCCATCCCTTGTAGTCCATCATGTTCGGGTTTTTTCATAGGAGTAGATCGTTGGCCGAGTTGGACCCCCCATTTCTCCCTTAGTCTGTGGTCCTTCCGCCCCAGCCGCTGAAGTAAGCTCTGTTCTCCCGATAGCTTGGTTAGTTCAGGTTTAGATTAGAGAGGCTAGGTCATTGGCTTAGAAGTGTTTTAGGAGACTTTGTCGCTCGTTGTCCTCCCAGCTACTTACTGCTCTAAGGTAGAGTCTCCTGTGTGTCGCTCGGTCATTGCCTGGCCACTTATCCTATCCATTATCTAGCTTACCCCTGCTATCTAGCTTGTCATTATCCCCAATAAAGTTTACCATCCATTCAATCGATACTCTTACTACCATAGTGCTTCCCCATGGAAATTCGATACCTTGGAATACTCCAAGGAGAAGTTCTACAATGGTGTATTCTATGCACTTGCGGAATCTATATTCTATTGGTCATAAGAAACGCCAACACCAGTCAGACCGATTGAGCCCAGTGCGGAGTAGCAAGCCGAATCAGCAGCGCCTGTTTCAGTTTCTCATGATGACGAAGCGACACCGGTTCCCTCGGCATAGGAGGATGAGGAGCTGGTGGATTATGAGGCGTCTCCGGAGCGCAACAATATGGAGATTAATGTAGTGCATTTATCTTCAGATTACTTTGTGGTGTCAGAGGATGAAGTTGCTCACCTCCAGTTTGGGCCCAATGATGTTGTGTTCCAGAAGCCTAAAGAATCGGATAACCATTTGAAGGTTGTCTACATGAGAGGACACATTAATGGAAAGTCGATTTTCCAGATGCTTGTTGATGGAGGGGCCATTGTAAATTTGATGCCCTATTCTTTGTTCAAGAAGCTTGGTGGGAAGGACGAGGAGCTAATCAAAATGAACATGACGGTCAGCGGCGTGGTTGGAGGTGATCCCATTGGCGCCAAGGTGGTTGCTTCAATGGAATTGACCGTCGGGAGCAAGACGATCGCTACAGCCTTCTTCATCTTTGAGGTGCAAGGTAACTTCAGTTTAATCCTTGGGCGTGGTTGGATCCATGCCAATCAGTGCGTGCCATCTACCTTGCATCAGTTTCTTATTCAGTGGATCGGCGATGAAATTGAAGTGGTGCATGGTGACACTTCATCTTTCATTGCGATGGCCCATTCCAATTCTATTGGTGCGCATGACAACATTAAATGCTTATCGGGCTTGGATTTGTCCGATTATGAATTAATCAGTAGCACCAAGGATGGTTTTGTACTTGCTACATTAAAGTCGATGGAGAATCGGTTAAATCATTCAGTATGATCAAGATGAGTCAAACAGATGACTCAGGCACGATCGGTCAGACCGGATACACCGACCGATCAGACCGGTCAGACCGGTCTCCTTCAGATCGGTGCACAAGCGCAACCGGTTAGACCAGTGGGTCCGGCTGGTCAGACTGGTCCAGTTCAGATTGGCTGCATCAGCGGATTGATCACTATCGGGCACGTACGAATGATATGTGTGAAGCCACTGAAGAACTTGATGACATAGATAAGCTTGGCCAAGGTTTTACGTCGACTGATCCTTTAGAAAAGGTAGATCTTGGAGATGGTACTATTCCTAGGCCGACTTTTGTAAACAAGAATTTATTGGCTGAATATAAAGCCGATTTGATTAAATTGTTGAAATAATATGTTGATTGCTTTGCTTGGGAGTATCATAAATTGCCTAGTTTGAGTCGTGATTTGGTTGAACATCGGTTGCCAATCAAAGCCGGTTTTAGACCTTTCAAGCAACCTGCTAGGCGTTTCAATCCTATTATATATGACCGAATCAAAGAAGAAATTAATCGTTTATTAGATGCTGGTTTTATTCGGTCTTGTCGTTATGCTGATTGGATCTCTAATATTGTGACTGTTGAGAAGAAAGATTCCGAAAAAATCAGAGTTTGCATTGATTTTAGAGATCTTAATAAAGCTACTCTTAAAGATGAATATCTTATGCCTATAGCCAATATGTTAATTAATGAAGCTTCTGGACATCGTGTTATTAGCTTTCTTGATGGTAACGCTGATTACAATCAAATATTCATGACCAAAGAGGATATGTCTAAAAGGGCCTTCAGATGTCCGGGATTTGTTGGTTTGTTTGAGTGGGTTGTTATGACTTTTGGTTTGAAGAATGCTGATGCAACTTATCAAAGGGCTATGAATTTGATCTTCCATGATTTACTTGGTGTCATCTTGAAGGTGTACATTGATCATATTGTGATTAAATCAGCTAGCTTAGATCATCACTTAGCCATTTTGAAACTTGCTCTTGAAAGGATGTGTCGGTATGGTTTGAAGATGAATCCACTCAAATGTGCTTTTGGTGTGTCGGCTGAGAAGTTTCTTGGTTTCATTATTCATGGGACAGGCATAGAGATTTATCCCAAGAGAATTGAAGCCATGAAGAAAGTTCAGGGCTCCTACTTGCAAGAGAGACTTGCAAAAAATTCTAGGCAAAGTGAATTTTTTTGACAAGATTTATATCTAACTTTTCTGGAAAGATTGATGCTTTTACTCCTATTCTTCGGCTAAAGAATGAAGCCAAATTTACTTGGGGGAAAAACAGTAAGAAGCATTTGAAAAGATCAAGCAATATTTGTCTTCACCACCGGTACTCAGGGTGCCTAGGAGAGGGGTTCCTTTCAGGCTTTATGTGGCAGCTGAAGACAAAGTTATTGGGGCTGTTTTAACCCAAGAAGTTGAGGGCAAGGAGTATGTCATCACTTATATAAGCCGACGACTTGTTAATGCGGAGATGAGGTAGACTTTTATTGAAAATTTATATTTGTCTCTGTATTATGCTTGTACCAAGTTGAGAAATTATCTATTATCTAGTACTTCCATAGTAGTATGTCAAACCAATGTGATCAAATATATGTTACGTAAGCCAATTTTGAGTGGTAGAATCGGCAAATGGGCTTATGCATTAGTTGAATATGATTTGGCCTGTGAACCTTTGAAATCTATGAGAGGTCAAATTGTAGCGGATTTATTGTTGAGCATTGGATTAACAATGAGCATGATTTAGAAGTCGGCTATGTTACTTGCACACCATGGAAGTTATATTTTGATGAATCGGTTTTTGTGATGATGGTCAAGGAATTGGTGTTGTTCTTGTTTCCCCGAATGGTGTTGTTTTTTGAATTTTCAGACTGACTGGAGGAGGCTTGTACAAACAATCAAGTTGAATATGAAGCACTTCTATTTGACTTGGAATTTTTACAATCTACGGGTGTGAAACATGTTGAATCATTTGGTGATTCACTTCCGGTGGTGTAGCAAGTATCCAAGGTATGCCAATGTTATAATGCTTCTCTAAATGCGTATCTTGATAGGTGCCTTGATATCATCTCCTGCTTTGATGAATTTGTGATAAGACATATACCAAGGGAAGAGAATTGACGTGCTAACGCTCTGGCTCAGCAAGCATCTGGTTATGCCGTTGTGAAAAAATATTTGCATTTTCGAAAGCCGATGCAAGCAAAAGCCGAGGTGCAGACCCTGGACCAACTGGTCCGACCGGTCGTGAGACCACGCCCTGGCTGCTGAAGATAGTAATTCAGCTATGAAAATTAATTCAATTATCAAAGCCGAAGATCAGGACTGGAGGGTTCCTATTATCACTTATTTAAATGATCCTTGTCGAGGTGCGCGCATCGACGATGAGCTTTATCGTCGGACCGCCGAAGATTTATTTCTCAAATGTTTAGACTCGGATTAGGCCAAAGTCGCTATGGGAGAAGTTCATGAAGGCATCTGTGGTACACATGAATAGGCTCCTAAAATGATGTGGTTGCTTAGAAGAGCCGGTTTCTATTGGCCTAGCATGATGTCTGATTGTTTCAAGAATTATAAAGGGTGTGAAGAAGGTCTGCGGTTTGGTGATTTACAATTGGTTCCTGCTGCATTGATGCATCCTATTATTAAACCATGGTCGTTCTGACGTTGGGGGTTGTATTTCATTGCTCAAGTTAATCCTCCATCTTCAGAGGGGCATCCCTTCATGTTGGTTGCTACGGATTATTTTACTAAGTGGATCGAAGCGGTTCCTTTGAAGAACATGACGCATAGAGAGGTGATTGAGTTTATTACAAAGCATATTATTCATAGATTCAGTATTCCTCAAACTTTGACAACAGATCAAGGTTTTTCATTCATATCAAAGGAGGTGCCTGTATTTACCGAATCTTAAAAGATTAAGTTGCTCAATTCATCTCCATATTATGCTTAGGCCAGTGGTCAAGCCGAGTCAAACAATAAAATTTTGATCAAACTTATCAAGAAGAAAATAAAAGAAAATCCTAAGAGATGGCATGAGGTGTTATCCGAAGCATTATGGGCTCATCGTATTTCTAGGTATGGTGTACTAAACAAAATAATTTTTCTATTGTTGATTACTGTCGGCATATCGAACCACACATGAGTGAATTGTTTTGCATGTCAAGGCTCGGATGGTAATGCAAGGAAGGACACTAGGATTATACTGGTTCAGGCTGAATGTCCCTATGTCCAGTTTGGGGTTCTTGCATTCTTGCACTCAGTTCGAGTAGGGGTTACAAACAAGCGAGAGAGGGAGAGGGCTCCCAAGTCTTTGGTTCTTGTGCGATGGGCGTGCGCGTGTGTGTGTTTGATTGAGCCTGCCCTGGTCGGGCTCTCTTTCTCTCTTTTATAGTTCAAGAGGAAGGGGTTGGTTACATGAGAGAGATAGAGAAGGAGAGGGAGATAGAGTGAGGGGTCGGCTGATGTCCGGTCGTCAAGGTTCCTCTGATGCTGATGGAGGAGATCTGTTCCCCCCATTCCTGGCACTGTAACCGGTGTGATGCGCCGTACGACTTCCTATTCGAGGTGATGTCGGTCCCTGTAAGCGGCGTGCGCCGGGTCACGCCTCGTGTCCCGTCATCCGCCGTACCTCCCAGCAAGGTCTTGGGGGGAGTAGCTGGCAGGTGTCTCCCCTGGCCCAACCCATCGCTTCGTTGTACTTTGGAGCGTACTTTGGGTTATGGGGACAGTGTTTCTCGTCACGATTCAGCCGTTCCAGTGTCCCCGCTCGAATCCTGCTTTCCCGGGATTGGCCTGCCACCTTGCTCGGGTGTGGGGTCCCCCATTAGAAGTCAATCCTCCGCCCGCCCCCCTCTCGGGTGTTAGGCGAGGCGGGACCTTCCCTCAAGGGTCGGGCGAGGTGGAAACTTCCCTCGGGGGTCTGGCAGTACGCCCCGAGGTTGGGCGAGGCGGAACTTCCCTCGGGGGTCAGGCGAAGCGTCTCGGGGTCGGGTGAGGCGGAACCCTCCGGGGGTCAGGTGAAGCGGTCTCTTTTGGGCGGAGAGTGTCTTCAGTGGGCCGGTCGTGGGCCGCTTGCTCATCTAGGTCTAGTTGTCCCGGAGATTTCTTGGGCCTATTTCCCGTGTTTGGGGGCACCTATTACTTTTGCCCCGAACAGTAGCACCAAACCCCCCTCGTGGTTGCGGTTGAAACCGTGTGGGGGGTTTCTCCTAGCTGGGGACGGGGGATCGACCTACTGTTGTGCTTCGTGCTCATGCCCTTTCTGTCATCAGTGAGTGTAACCCCCGAGCCTCTAAGAGAATCAAGGACTCACTCAGAGGGTTCTGCGTGCGGTCTTGTCATCGGGCCCCCCATTTTGTCCAGTCTGGGCAGGTTTCTGCCAAATGCCAGTGGGTGCGCACGGGCGCAACCACTGGGTGTAGCCCCAGAGCCTCTGAGTGAGTCAAGGATTCGCTCAGAGAGTCTAGCACGCGGCTCTATTGTCGAATTCCCCATTTATGACCAGGCAGGGCGGATTCCTGTCAGGTGCTGGTGGGTTCGCACGAACGTACCCTGTGGGTGTAGCCCCTGAGCCTCTGAGTGAATCAGAGATTTGCTAAGAGGGTCCAGCGTACGCCCGGTCGAGCTTCACTCTTTTGTCCGCTGGTCGTTACGGCGCACCCCCTCTATGCGATGGGACCTGTCGGTGGCGATTGCGATGGCTCGAGCCGCCCTCTGCCCTGCTCTGGCCTGAATTTTCTTGACTCTTCTTTCCGTCTTGCGATGGTTCGCCCCTTCCCCCTCTGTGGCTATAAAGAGGGGGCCTCATGGGAGTGTCATCCAAGCCCATTTCGGTTTGGTTGTTGCTCAAGCCTAGCTCCTCTTAATGGCGCCATTCCTGGCTCGTGTGCATCCCCCTGATCGGACTCGCTGTCCTCCAAACCTCCGGTGCTAGAAGAATGCTTGCGAGTCGCAGGGGACAATCGGGGGAGGCCTGTGGTTCGCCTTTCAGGGTCACTCGGTACCGCGCGTTCACTGTGGTGTTCGCCGTCCACTCTCAATAGAGTGGGGACGGTGCACCGCGAGCCCTCGGTTGCTAGGAGTCGGCCCTAGGCATCATGTCCTCGTGGCGGATGTGTCCGTGCTTTGATCGCGGGGGTGCGCGCACCGTGGTGTGGTAGAACCGCCCAAATTAATCTCACTCAAGAACACTAACCATCATCTTTAAAGACGAAACATCTTCGATGCATTTCAAACGGAGTAATCCGACAGTCTATCGGGTAAATCCCGATGAGACGACTAATTATTTCGATCAAAACAAAGCATACACATAACTCGCATGAAGGCAAGTCCAGAGTTTACAACATCCAACAAGTTTTGCAACACAGAGTCTGATACTTAATTATTACAAACCGAGTTCTAAAAATAGGTACATGAAACAAGTACTACTTAGTTCAGCATAAAACATTTATTCAGAGTTCATAAGCAGCGGAAATAAAACATGTTCAACTAGCGTCGATGCGGATACCACGATGAAGCCCATACGTGGCATTACATGGCAGTGTTATCATTGTCGGGGATGTATCCCATTCCACGGACCAACCCGGATGCAAAGTACAAGGCCAAGTCAAACTGGCTATCAAATCCTCAAAAGTCATACCTGGAAACAAAGGCACAAGCAAGGCTGAGTATGCTAATACTCAGCAAGGTTTACCCGACTATTGGTATATGCTTAGCCGACTACTAAACATGCGTGGCTCTAAAGTTCTAGGTTTCATTTTGCTGAAAAGCAACAAAGAGTAAGTCCTTATTTTCTGATTTTAACTTTCAAGATTCCAGTTCAAATTAACCATTCTAAGCGAGGATCCATTTCTATTCAAGCATGGTAGAACATAAATAAAACAACAAGATTATTCATCATCATCATCATTCGACTTGTTACTCTATGTGGCAGAAGTATTAAGCAGTCTCATATACCGTGAGAAACGGACGGTTCGAATCGAGTTTAGAAACCTTGCAAGGCAAACCTAACACACACGCCTGGAGCACCGAAGGGTCACCCCAAGCAACCGTTCCCTTTTCATTCCGAGTTGTGGATCAGGGTCACCAACCTAAACTACAGAGCCTAGCCCTGACCTGCATGTTGCAAGCATGTGAACCTAGTTCTAGTATGGTGAAAGTAAAGTCCACTTGCCGGGTTGATCAGGTAATTGGCTTACCGAGTACCACATTTTCGGCATGTGGCTAGTACGTTGAAACTCTTAACCACCACTACCACACATTGCAGCCTTAGCATCTTCCACTATACAGACGGGGCCTCATCCAAGAGTAGCGTACCACAGCCTCGCCCGTCGACCTTATAGTTGTAGCGTGTAGTAAATAATCAACTCCTAAAATTCTCGCGAGTGATCGGCAATCACTCGACTTCTACCGAACCTATTAGCATATCATCTAACCAAACTCCAATTCTAGTGTTCAGCATATAGGTACCTAGGATCATGCATCTATGGTTTCAATGAACTCCTATGAACCTAAATGCACAAGTAAATAGGAACATAAATTGCATAAGTCGAAATTATTGGGATCATGCACCGGGGCTTGCCTTCTTGATCGACACTAGCCTTGGGCTCTTCTGAAACTTGGTTCGGGTCTTGAACAACTTCAGTTAGGTTAGCTTGGGCTTCGTGCTGCTCGTCCTCGGGCTCCGGTACTAGCTCGTATGTTCCGTCGGCGACTGCGGTCGTTTCTATATGACATTATTTCCTTCACGACAAAGTTGCAGTCCACAAAACATAGATTTTCTTATGAAGTTTCTTAGTTATGATTTCTTGGGCAGTCGTTTGTTGAGTACATCTTAAACTACTTAACTTCATTAAACAAGAAGGGTTATGTTATATTGAAACTCTATTTTCTAAGCATAACATGGGATAAACACAACTACTGATCTAGGCAACTTCTGGTAATGAAACTTTTATGCAGACCACCCCGATACAAATGTACTGTAAAAATTTCAGACATTTTTATGCAGCAGATTAAACATGAAAAATTTATTAAACAGCTACTTCTAGCAACAAGATCTTTTTATGCAGAACAAATCATGATAGATATGAAGCTCAAAATTTTACTGAGTACTTCTAATCTAGTGGAGAGTCTACTGTAAATTTCTCAGATTTTTCCTAGGCAAATTTCAGTAACAAATAAATACTTTAAACTGGATCTAACTCTAAGAAGAACTATTTCTACAGAGAGTTTGTTTAAGTTTCTGAGTCTCAAACTTTTTCTGTAGCTTCACTTAGTCAAGTACAACTAAAAGATCAGTAGTTTTCTAGTAAAAGGACTACTGGAATATTTTCCAATTTAATACCTTCCATTGCGAAAGCGCAGGAATTTATACATTCTCAGAATGGTAAATAAAGAGTAGTGGTTCCTTGATATGGGGAATTAATTTTGACAGCCCGTGAAGAATTATCTAAGGTCACCCCATGTCGATCATCCAATCCATACCCAAGATAATATCCATGCCTTCCAGTTTCAAAAGAATCAGGTCTATTTTGATGGTTTTGCTACCCAATTTAAGTGGTACATTTCATATGATTTGATTGGAAGCAATTTTACCACCTGGTGCTGCTATCATGTATGATCCCTTTGTGTGAAAAAAATCCAAACCTAACTTTGCCCCAAACTTTGCACTAATGAAACTATGTGATGCACCAGAATCAAATAATATAACTGCAGGCTTGTGATGAGTAGTAAATGTACCCGTCATCACTGGTGCTCCATCAGGAAGTTCGGCAAGAGTGGTGAAGTTAACTCGCCCTTGCTTAACATGAATAACCTGCCACTTGCCCTTGTTCTTGTTATTCTGATTAGAACCTTGGCCCTATGCTTGCTGTCTAGTTTGAGGGCATTCTCGAGCAAAGTGGGCGGAACTCCCACAATTGAAGCATCGATTTGCATTACTCGGGCGAAGTGGCTGCTGAGCATTGGGCCTTGGGCCATTTTGCTGTGGAGCAGGAGGTCTTGCCACGCTCTATTGCTGAGGAGGCCTGACAACCCAATGTCCTGGCGGAGGGACATTATGAAGAGGTTTAGGTACGGCATTCTGCACCAAGCGATACCTCGGTGGTTGAACACTTGAGGGTCCAGCTGGAGTCTTCCATTTCTTCTCAGCACGACGAGCCATGATACAATCATCTTGAGTGATTGCCATATTTACCAGCTCATTATATGTGTCCGCTCTGACAAGATTCAGTCGTTCCTTGAGCTTGGTGTTAAGTCCACGACGGAAGCGATCACGCTTCTTAGCGTCGATATCAGCATGATAGCCTGCATACTGACACAGATTATTGAAAGTCTGAGCATACTGAAGTATAGTATGAGTGCTCTGAGTGAGAGCCAAGAACTCATTTAACTTTCTCTCCATAAGGCCTTCTGGGATATGATGTGCTCTGAAGGCAGCCTTGAAATCATTCCATGTAACAACATGGTCTGCTGGAAGCATAGCAAAGTAATTATCCCACCATAATTGTGCAGTACCACGAAGTTGCTGCACAGCAAAACGGGCCATGTTTGCATCCGAACATGGCACTACCAGCAAAGAAAACTTGGACTCGATGGTTCGAATCCAAGCGTCCGCATCCAAGGGCTCCTCCGTCTTATGGAACACAGGGGGCTGCGTAGCAAAGAACTCTTGATATCCAGCGGCTTGAGGTTGGTGGACATTGTGCCCACCTCGCTGCTGCTGCTTCTGCTGCTGCCCTTGAACAAGTTGGTGTAGTAACTCGGTTTGAGTGGCCATGACCTCAACCAAGCTGGGTGGCGGTGGCGGTGGCGGTGTTCGCTGTGAACGACTGCCATTGGCCCCAAACCCATCGAGATTACCATGCGTTGCTTCAACCATCTGAAATACGGAAGATTTTTATTAGATCAAGGATCCATATCACTTCCAAAAATTCAAAGGAGCACTACGGAAAATAATATAGCTCAATTTGATTCTCAAAGTTTCTGGACAGAATCTTGTGGTTTACAAGAAAATTCATATCTCACGTTCTGTTCATCCAATACCTTTCAAATTTTACCAGAAACAAGCAAATTTAATTATCCACAACTTTGGTATTCAACCCAAAAGCTAAATCGACGATTAAGATAGTCGAAAAATTCAAATACTGCTTCTCTGTTTTAGCTGAATTTCAGCAGGCCGAGCTATAGTATATTGCCAATAACTCTTGATACAAAGGTCCAATGAAGCTGAAATTTTGTGAGCACCTGGATAAGAAATTTGTGACAACTTTGGTATTCATCACACAGCCCCGAAATACAGAGAAACATAGATAAAAATTTAGGCAAGCTACTGCATCATCAGTTTCGAACTAGCTGACAATATTTACATACAACCATAGGGTTCTTTCACCAAGGCCAACAAGATTAGAGAGTTCAAACTACCATGTTACATTTATTTCAGTAGGGGGGTACTCAAATCTAAGTTAGCCTAATACAACACTTGCCAAAAGTTAGGCTGCACTAGGAGGAGTATGTGCATAAGCTTCTAAAGTCGTCGCCTAGAAGTCGTCGAGATTGTTGACCGAAGATGAGCTACCCATAGAAGAGTCAGCTCCCTGGGTGTGTGGCTGCGGAGGCATATCCTCTGAGTCAAGTCCGGAAACACCCTCCATCTCCATAGGCTCCTCGCCATCCAACTCTATCTCATCAGGAGGAAACTGTTGGGCATGGTGCATATCTATGTGTGCAATGGCATCATGAAGCTCGATATTGAGGTCATGCACTTGCTCCTGCAAAACCCCAATTGCGGCATCGCGGTTAGCTAGCAAGGCGTCACGCTCCTGAACCTGAGCCTCGAGCTAAGTAATAGTGGCACCTCTCTCCAAAACCTCCTCACCAAGGTCCTGCAGCTGCTCATCTCTCAACTGTACTCCCCACTGCAGTGACTGAGCAAGGTCCACCACGTGTGTTATCCCCTGACTCTAAAGAGCTTGAAGACGGTATAGTGCATTCATGCACCTGACTGTCATGGTGATTGTCCTGATAGAGTCTAACCCTGCCAAGACACCCAAGTTGGTCACTCTGTTAACCCACGTCTGATCGTTCTCCTGGACGGCTGGAAACAACCCCACAGGAGACAGTGTCACCTCAACCGGGTGGTGTGCACAAAAGGTGGTAAGAGCTTTCATAGCTGCAGACTCCCACGAGTCAATAAAACGGTGTCCAATCACCTCAATCTCTATGGCTGCCCACTCGGGGTGAAGGGGGTGCTATGGGATGGTCATGTTAACCCTGCATCTCTGAACTCCATCTACCACAAACTCTTTCCCCACATAGCGAGGTGGATCTGGATAACCCAAAGCTTGCAGCGCTTCCCACAAGATGGAGGGAAAGCCCTCCCAGTGCAGGCACGCTGAATGTGCACGCTCTTCCTCATCCCAAACCATGAGTGCGGGCTCAGCCATCTGGATCAAAAGATCAAAGGGTAAGATAGCGAAAAGCTGGCACAAGCTGAAAAATAGATTCTGGATAATGTACCAAAATAATCATATCTTAAGCAATTGGTTTCCAAAAATCTTCAAACTTTACCAGGTCATTCCTAACATAATGGTGCACAACTTTGCTAGTCAACTCCAGAGCTAGGTGATAATCTAAGGCATACATATCTATCCTTACATCTTTGCATGGCTGTCTAACCTGATTTCCCAGAGAACAGAGAGCTAGTATTTTATTTATGGTGAAAGATCTACTTAACCAAAAATTACCATAGTTTAACAGTGGTGTCCTTATCCAATGTGGAACAAGGTTTGTATTGAATTTTTCTGCAGAAACTGTATCTAAATGGGTCAAAATATTTAACTACCCAAAACTATCTTAACTATGCAGAAAAACTTAAGGTAGTTCTTTACAAGATTCCTTATTGTATACTGGTCCAAAAATTTCGAATTTTTAACAGCACATAGTAAACAAGTTTTGAAACAAAACTCTCAACAGGCTCCCATACAATTAAAGTGATTTACTAGGTGTATTAAATTCCTGAGTTCTGGCAGAAAAAGCAGATTTCTAGATAATCCTTAAGAGACTTGACTTATGTATCCAATTCATTTATTCAAACTCTTTTTATTTGATTTCCATTTAACATGCTGCATGCATGATCTATTGCCCTCACAAAACGAAATAATTGCCAAATAACTTTGGACTTACGTGGTTAGATTCGGTGGCACATATAATATGGCTCTCGCTATAATATCTAGTCGAATATACCTAACCGATCTTAACTTATCGTAATCGTGGTTAGTATACCTACAAAAAATTCACAGAGTATATATATACATTGAACGTTTCATGCGAGCACTCATGAAAGAGTCCCCATTCATTACTGTTCACTATAGAAATGACATCCATACAATTCCCGTCATACAGACGACGTTAACATACGCTACCACAATAGCGTATTCACGGGGGTACCCTCTAAGACGGGGGAATGAACAACGATCACCATACACTGCGCCAAACCTTCTACTCCCAATATCATCAACTAATAGTTGGTATATTGGTAGCACCTCAAGTAGGCCACTGCTTGAGGGCAGCATTCGGTTCGCATCACTGACAGGAAGGCCAAGCTCCCTCAGTTGGCTGAGGATCCTTACCTTCTTACCTAAGCAATGAGTGCGTCGTTATGGAATTTAGACAGTATTTTAAATGACTGAAAGCAAAGAGCTGAAAGTAAAGTGGTGGAAGTCAGTTTAATAACATAAATTAGCTAGCCACCTAGTAACTTCCCGTAATTCCATAGGGCTTTACAAACTAAGCGACATCCTTAACGAAACCAACGCATTTTTCGAATACAACTTTTTGTGGCCAAATTTTATCAAAAACTGATTTTTAAGTTCTATTGCATCCTCTGGTGTATACTTTTCGCTCTGATACCAGCTGTGGCAGAACCGCCCGAATTAATCCGGCTCAAGTGTACTAACCGTCATCTTTAAAGATGAAACGGCTTTGATGCACTTCAAACGGAGTAATCCGACAGTCTGTCGGGTAAATCCCGATGCGACCACTGATTATTTCGGTCGAAACAAAGCATACACATAACTCGCACGAATACAAGTCCAGAGTTTATAATATCCAGCAATTTTTACAACATAGAGTCTGATACTTAATTATTACAAGCCGAGTTCTGAAAATAGGTTCATGAAACAAGTACTACAGGGTTTAACATAAAACATTTATTCAGAGTTCATAAGCAGCGGAAATAAAACACGTTCAATTAGCGTCGATGCGGATACCATGATGAAACCCATACGTGGCATCACCCGGCAGTGTTATCATTGGCCGGGGATGTATCCCATTCCATGGACCAACCCGGAGGCAAAGTACAAGGCCAAGTTAAACTGGCTATCAAATCCTCAAAAGTCATACCTGAAAACAAAGCCACAAGCAAGGCTGAGTATACTAATACTCAGCGAGGCTTATCCGACTATTGGTATATACCTAGCCGACTCCTAAACATGCATGACTCTAAAGCTCGAGGTTTCATTTTGCTGAAAAACAACAAAGAGTACGTCCTTATTTTTTGATTTTAACTTTCAAGATTCCAGTTCAAATTAACCATTCTAGGTGAGCATCTATTTCCATTCAAGCATGGTAGAACATTAATAATCCAACAAGATTATTCATCATCATCATCATTCCACTTGTTACTCTATGTGGCAGAAGTATTAAGCAGTCTCATATACCGCGAGAAACGGACAATTAGAATCGAGTTTATCAACCTTGCAAGGCAAACCTAACACACACGCCTGGAGCACCGAAGGGTCACCCCAAGCAACCGTTCCCTTTTCATTCCGGGTCGTGGATCAGGGTCACCATCCTTGACTACAGAGCCTAGCACTCACATGTTGCAAGCATGTGAACCTATTTCTAGTAAGGTGAAAGTAAAGTCCACTTGCCGGGGTGATCAGGTAATTGGCTTATCGAGTACCACATTTTTGGCATGTGGCTACTACGTTCAAACGCTTAACCACCACTACCACACACTGCAACCTTAAAATCTTTCACTATAGACACGGCCTCATCCAAGAGTAGCGTACCACAGCCCTGCCCATCGACCTTATAGTTGCAGTGTGTAGTAAACAATCAACTCCTAAAATTCTGGCGAGTGACCGGCAATCACTCGACTTCTACCGAACCTATTAACTTAGCATCTAACAAACCCCAATTCTTGTGTTCAGCACGTAGGTACCTAGGATCATGCATCTATGGTTTCAATCAACTCCTATGAACCTAAATGCACAAGTAAATAGGAACATAAATTGCATAAGTCAAAATTATTGGGATCATGCACCGGGGCTTGCCTTCTTGATCGACACTAGCCTTGGGCTCTTCCGAAACTTGGTTCGGGTCTTGAAAAACTTTAGTTAGGTCAGCTTGGGCTTTGTGCTACTCATCCTCGGGCTCCGGTACTAGCTCGTATGAACAACTTCAGTGCGGTCGTTTCTATATGAATGCATATGCTCAAGTTATTAAAGTGATACATGACATTATTTCCTTCACGATAAAGTTGCAGTCCACAAAACATAGATTATGCTGTGAAGTTTCTTAGTTAAGATTTCTTGGGCAGTCGTTTATCGAGTACATCTTAAACTACTTAACTTCATTAAACAAGAAGGGTTATGTTATATTGAAACTCTATTTTCTAAGCATAACATGGGATAAACACAACTACTGATCTAGGCAACTTCTGGTGATGAAATGTTTATATAGAGCACCACATTCAGATACAAATGTACTGTAAAAATTTCAGATATTTTTATGCAGCAGATTAAACATGAAAAATGTATTAAACAAATACTGCTAGCAAAAAGATCTTTTTAGGAAGAACAAATCATGACAGATATGAAGCTCAAAATTTTACTGAGTACTTCTAATCTAGTGGAGAGTCTACTGCAAATTTTTCAGATGTTTCCTTGGCAAATTTCAGTAACAAATAAATACTTTAAACTAGATCTAACTCTACAAAGAACTATTTCTATAGGGAGTTTGTTTAAGTTTCTGAGTCTCAAACTTTTTTTGTAGCTTCACTTAGTCAAGTGGAACTACTAGTAAAAAGATCAATCGTTTTCTAGTAAAAGGACTACTAGTTTGGATTTTACATTGTTAAATATGTAATAACGGAAACAGCAAGTTCTATTGAAGTAACTATGTTAAAAATTTGTGTACAGCTTCCAATTGGTGGCATCAAAGTCTCATGAAAGTATTGGGTTAAGACTAGCAGCATAACTATCTAAACAAAACATGTATTTCAACTCAAGCATATAGCAAAAAGTGTTCAAAACATCTAGTTTGAATTGGACATAGTGCATGAAACTTTTCTGAGCAGCTAATTTATCAGTATAGAATCTACCATATAAATTTCAAGCCTAGCACAGATGTACAACAATGGTTATAATTAAAAGCTATTTAATCTTCCATTTATCCTAGAACAAAATATATTACGAAACTGAGAAAGTTCATGTAACAAACGTTGTAGAGTTTGTTTCAAGGATTCCAAAATAGTTGAGTTTGCATTTTTCTAGGATTTTTTATCGATTTTTAAAGTTCGCTGTTTTGAACTCAAGACTCAAGTTTATTTTTACATCGGGGTCCCTAGAATTCTACATAAATCTACCCAGAAAGATTTTAATCCTTGCAATGTGGCCCCTGGGCCATGGGGCGGCGGCGCCCGGCCAAATTCCGGCGACTAGGGTCATCGGCGGCGAGGGGCATGGGACGGGGAGGCAAGAGGGAACCAGGAGCTACCTTGTGGCTCCTTGGTTGGGGGTCGGGAATGGCCGGAGGGGGCTCGCCGGCGTGAGGTGCGGGCGGCGCCGGCGAAGCTCCGGTGAGGGTGCAAGGCAAAGGCCATGCCTAGGAGGACCAGTGAGGGCAAAGGCTATTGTGCATCGGGGCAGCGCTTGGCTCGAGCATGGGCAGACGGGGGCGAGCTCTTGGGACGCGCTGGGTTCGGGCTTGTGGCTTTTATAGGCCATGGAGGGAGAAGGCGAGCTGGGCATGTTGGCGCCGGTGACAGCTGCCCACACCAGCGGCAATGCATGGCGCTCGGGTGGCGGGGGCGTGACCCACGGCCAGGCTGCGTCGATTCGTGGGGTCGGGGAAGATTCTCAGGGACAGGGCAGCAGGAGGAGGGAGAAGCAGTGGAGCGGGGATATAAACGCAAATATAGAAAACTGCTGGGGTCTAACTATAAACATAAAAATTTCCCCCACTTCCCCAAGTCAAATCAAAAACTGTTGAATACCAAACTTGTTCAGTTTTTAGGATGTACAACTTTCATGTTGGGTAAAAATTGAGTTGAGCAAAGGATTGAAAGTTATTTTAAATATTCCAAAAACTATGATTTAAACAACTCATCATTTCATGTGTAATTTTTCATGTTTGCCCCTAGTGTTCATCTAGACTTTTATTACTATTATGATGATGATTGTGCCTATTCAATTTCATAGCCATTACTGATCATGTGTAAAAGTTATAGGTGTTTCTTTACATAAGTATACATGTTTATTACTTATTTGCACATACACATATACACATGCTTATAAGTAAAATTTAATAGGTTGCTTCATGCTCTTCTAGCTCTTTTGTGCATGGCTTAGTGTTGTGATTCTTGATTTAGCATTTTAAACACCTAGGTGTGGCAGTACCACCTGAATTAATCCGGCTCAAGCGCGCTAACCATCACCTCGAGGGCAATCAGGGCTAACTCGCACTTCAAAAGGAAATAATCCATTGGTCTGTCGGGTAACTTCCCGATACAACCACGGTTTTTGCCGATCGAAACCACACATACACGTACTCACCCGAAGGTGAGCCTAGAGGATACAACATTCCACAAATTTTACACCACAGGGTTCATCATAAATTATTATTACAACTGAGTTCGAATTCGTAAAACCAGGTACTTCAGAGTTCAAAATAATTGAGTTCTTCAGAGTTCAATGCAGCGGAAAAATAACAATAAACTACTCGACGATACACGATGTCTCGATGAAGCCCGTACGAGACATCACTTGGCATTATCATCGTTGGCCGGGGGCGTATCCCATTCCACCGACCAACCTGGAGGAAGGGTACACGGCCAAGTCAAACTAGCGATCATATCCTCGAAAGTATCACCTGAAAACAAGCCACAAGCAAGTCTGAGTATACTAATACTCAGCAAGGCTTACCCGACTAGTGGAATATACTTAGCCGACTCCTAGACATGCAAGGGTTTTGTCTTGAGGGTTTGTTTTGTCGAAAAGCATGTGCCAGTAGGTCCTTACTTTCAAATTTTAGCTCCAAGTTCTAGTTTTCTTTAACTATTCTAGGTAAGCAACTATCCAATATCATACATAGTGAAGGAATTAATTTTTCATCCAACAAGATTAATCATCATCATTGTTCCTCTTCTTACTCTATGTGGTAAAAGGGTCAAGCAGTCTCAATAACCGCGAGAAACGGATGATTCGAATTGAATTTCTTAAACTTGCAAGGGAAACCTAAACACACGTCACGTGGTTACTCAAGGAGTCACACGTGCAATTTTCCCCTTTCTTCCTGGGTTGTGGATCAAGGTCACCATCCGAGACTACAGAGCCTAGCTCTGCACTCACCATGTGCATGCATGAAACCGAAGTTGAGAGGGTGGGATGCTGTCCATTTGCCGGTCCGATTAGGTACTTAAGCTTACCGATTACCATATTCTCATCATGTGGTTAGTACGTTCAAAGACTTAACCACCACTACCACACACTGCGGCCTTAGCATTTTTCACTAAACAGACGGGGCCTCAATCATCAACATAAACATCGCACCATAGCCCCGTCCGTCGACCTTATGATTGCAGCATGTAGTAAACATTCAACTCCTAAATTCTCGCGAGTGACAGGAAATCACTCGACTTTTACCGGAGTCCTATTAGCATAGCATTCTATCGAACCTTACATCTAGTGTTCAGAGCATGGGTACCTAGGATCATGCAACTAAGTTCTCATTCAACTCCTATAAACTTAATGCACAAGTAAAGTAGAGTAATAAGTTGCATAATTTAGAAAATAGGGTTCATGCTTTTGGGCTTGCCTTCTTGGGTAAAGTTAGTTTGGGGCTCGTCCGAGCTCGGGTTCGGGTCTTCGAAAGCTTCAGTTAGATTCATTTGGGCTTCATGCTGCTCACTCTCGGACGCGGGCACCAGCTCGTACGTTCCGTCGGCGAGAGTAGCCGATTCTATATGAATGCACAAGTGTAAGTTGTAGTGATGGTATAAGACGATCATTTTCCTTCACGATAAAGTTGCAGTCCACAATAACATAAATTTGGTTGTAAAGTTACTTAGTTACAATTTCTTGGGCACTCTTTAACAGAAGCGGTGGTGTTGTATTGGAAATTTAATTTTTACAGTATAAGCATGGATTAAGCACAAACACTGATCTAGGTAACTTCTGGTGATGAAAGTTTTATTCAGAGTACATTATGCAGAGGCAAAACCACTGTAAAAATGTTAGGCATTTTCATGCAGCAGAATAATTATGAAAAATGTAATACACAGCTACCACTAGAACCTAGTTATTTTTATACAGGACAAACCATGCAAGCATTGATGCCAAAACCTTAACATCTATCCACATATGTGTTACTGTAAATTTTTCAGATTTTAATGTGCAAGATGCAAAGCATAATAAATAGGACAAGGTACACCTACTTTAACAAAGATTAATTTCTACAGGATGTTCTACAGGGTTTCTGAGCACGAAATATTTTATACAGCAAGAGCTACTCTAAAGTGTCCCACAGTAAAAAGTTGAACATTTTCCAAGCATAGAAATAAATTATTTCAATTAGTGCTTTTTTCCTACCACAAAATTATACAAATACGTTACAGAAAGGAAAAAGGTTCTAAACGTTTTCTGTGGTATTTAGGCATCACTATAACAGCTCTGGAAAAGTTTCACAGCACGAAACACAATATAACAGGAGTTACAAATTAGTTTTATTATTTCATGACATAAACAAGGTTTAATAAAAAGTTTAGCTAGACATGGGTTCTGGTCCTAATATTTTTATACTAGCTTACACATCAAGCAACCAATCTACTGTCCAAAAATCAGATTCAGAACTTGTCTACAACAGTGGGTACAATTAAAGTTTATTAAACCTTCCATTTAATTTAGAGCAAGATTTAGCAAGCAACTGAAGAAAAGCATGTAACAAAAGTTGTAGATCTTCTTGTAAAGATACGAAAAAGATGAGTTTGTATTTTTATGATTTTTTTATGATTTTATATGAATTTTACAATTTCACTGTTTTTGAAACTAGGTTTAAAACTTTCTTTTACACAGGGGTCCCGGGAAACTTGCGTGCAGGCCCCTGGGAAGATTGCAATCAAAGCAATATGGTCCCTGGCGGGCGGCCGGCGAACTCGAGCTCGATTCCGACGAGGGGAGGGGCCGGCGGTGAGGGCAAGGTGGGGGAGGAGCACGGGGAAGGCATGGGCTACCTTGGAGAGGTCTCAGTTGGGGCCGAGGTGGCCGGTGGCGGGCTCGCCACGGTGGAGCAGGGGCGGCGGCGCTTGGAGCTTGGCTTCGGCGAGCTCCGGCGATGTGGAGTGGCAGCGCTTGGCTGGGGAGCTTTGGTGGATGGTGGGTGACCGATTTCGGGGGTTGGATTGAGTGGAGGCGGGGCGGAGGGAGGGGCTCAGCGCTGAGCTCCGAGCGGCGGCATCAATGGCGGGCGTCGGCGGGTCTGCGCGCGAGCGGGGGCGTGCTTCCCCTTTTATAGCGAGCCAAGGGAGGGGAGAGGGTTGGGGCGGGCCGGGCATGGCAGGGGTGCGCCATTGGGCGCGGCCGACGGTGACCAGAGTCGTGCGGCGTGCGGCACGCCATTGGGCGTCGGGGCGGCGGCGTTCTACTGGCCGTGCGGGATGTCACGTGGGGGAGAAGGAGGACGCGGCCGCGGGTTGGGCGAGCTGGGCGGCGAGGAGAGGCATTGGGGGATTGGCTTGGCGCGACATGGCGGCAGGCATCGCCGGCGACGTGGCAGGCAGGTTCTGCTGGGCTGACAGGGCAGAGCAGAGGAGAGAGGTGAGGGAGTGACCGAGATGCGAGAATTTGATAAATTTTAAGGGTCTGATCATAAAACTGATATTTTCTTACATTTCTGTGTTGCAACTCAAAAATCTCTGAACATGAAAGTTGTTCAAAATGAAAAGTTACACAAGTTTTTTTTCAGGCCAAAGTTCATTTGAGTTATAGTTCAGAAGTTATTTTAAAAACTCAAAAAGCATGATTCGGAGGGCACGTCATTTCCTGGGCAAAAATTTGTATTCTCTCTTAGGCTTCAACTAGACTTTTTTTTGTCCTGTCACTGATGATGTGCCTATTTGATTTCACCGCCAAGTGCGTTGAGGTGAGAGTTATTTAATTTGTTCGATTAAAGTACATGTACTTGCACATATACACATCTATTTTCAATTCAAAGCAAAACCAATTTATAATTCATTTCTTTTAAACTTTTCTTAGTTATTTATGCATCGTGTTAAGCTAATGAGGCTTATTTCGTAATTTAAACACCTGAGGTGTTACAGCCTTCCCCCCTTAAAAAAAATCTCGCCCCGAGATTCGGACAATAAGCTTAGTGTGGACAGTGTGTGTACCTTCGGTAGAGTTGAGAAAACCTGGGAAATTTTGGTTTAGATAGCTTTCAGTTTCCCATGTGGCTTCTTCCTCAGTGTGATGATTCCATTGATTTTGATGGGATACTCAACATACGAGAGGTCGAGCTCTACTAATATTTCCTGTCGTTCGACGACCTCGGTAGGGACTCAAACACACTTCTTGAGCTGAGACACGTGAAAGACATCATGGATGGCTGCAAGCTGAGGGGGCAGTCGAATTCTTTAGGCTACGGGTCCACAACTCTCGATGATTTCGTATGGACCAACATAATGGGGAGATAGTTTTCCTTTGACTCCGAATTGTTGTACACCCTTGGTTGGTGAAACTTGAAGGCAGACGTGGTCACCAACTTCAAATTTTAGTGGCTTCCTCCTTCTATCGAAATAGCTCTTTTGCCTGGATTGTGCGGCTCTAAGGTTTTCTTGTATTACTCTCACATTTTCTATTGAAATAGCTTCGATTACCAAGTCTGGTCCAAATATTTTGCGTTCCCTGGTTTGTGACCAACTCAAAGGGGTTCGACACCTTCGCCCGTATAAGGCCTCAAATGGTGCCATTTTCAAACTTGCTTGGTAGCTATTGTTATATGAGAACTCTGCTAGGGATAGGCATTTGTCCCAATTCTTGCCATAGTGAATGACGCAAGGTCTAAGCATGTCTTCAAGAATTTGGTTTATTCTTTCAGTTTGTCCGTCATTTTGAGGATGATAGGCTGAGCTTCGAATCAATTTAGTACCAAGAGAAGCTTGCAATTGTTCCCAAAACCGCGCTACAAACTGAGTACCACGATCGGAAATAATAGTCTTTGGTACTCCATGTAGGCAAACAATGCGGTCAAGATAAATCTCGGCATATTTCTTGGCAGTATAGGTAGTGTGCACCGGAAGAAAATGTGCCTTCTTTGTGAGTCTATCAATGATAACCCATACGGAATCATGTTTCTGTGCGGTACTTGGCAATCCAACAATGAAATCCATACTTATGTCTTCCCATTTCCATGAGGGTATAGGCAAAGGTATGAAGTGTACCGGCTACTTTCAAGTGGCCGGCTTTTACTGTCTGACATGTGTCACATTCTGAGACATATTTAGCAATTTCCCTTTTCATTCTAGTCCACCAGAAGTTTTGCCTAAGATCTTGATACATTTTGCTACTACCGGGGTGAATAGAAAATTTGGAAAGGTGCGCCTTATCAAGAATTTGCTTACGGAGTTCATGATTCTTTGGAACGACTATGCGACTTTCGAACCATAGAACTCCCTTATGGTCTTGGCGGAAACATTTGTATTTCTCTTCTCCTAGAGAGAGTTTTTGCTTGATGATCTTAATTCCTTCATCATGTAGTTGTGCCATGATGATCTGGTCGTGAAGAGTGGACTCAACTGAGATGTGATGCAAGGTGCCTTGAGGAATCATTTCCAAACTAAGCTTTCTCATTTCCGAACATAATGTCTCATTATAGATTTCCACTGATAGGCAATGGCAATGGGCCTTACGGCTTAGTGCATCCGCGACTACATTAGCCTTGCCGGGGTGATAGTGCACCTCGAGGTCATAATCCTTGATTAATTCTAGCCATCTTCTCTGTCTCATATTCAGATCGGCTTGGGTGAAGATATATTTGAGACTCTTGTGATCGGTATAGATATTACAATGAGTGCCCATGAGATAATGTCTCCATATTTTTAGAGGATGAATGACTGCTGCTAACTTGAGATCATGGGTCGGATAATTCTGCTCATGGGGCCGAAGGGCTCGTGAAGCATAGGCGATAACTCAATTTTCTTGCATAAGCACACAACCAAGACCGGTGTCAGATGCGTCACTGTAAACATCGAACGGCTTGGTGTTATCGGGTTGAGCTAACACAGGGGCTGTAGTCAAACGTTCTCTGAGAGTGTGGAAAGCTTCTTCGCATTTCTCATCCCACACAAACTTCACTCCCTTTTTCAATAGTTCGGTCATAGGCTTAGCAATCCTGGAGAAATCCGGAATGAAACGGCGATAGTAACGGGCTAAACCAAGAAAACTGCGAATCTGGTGCACAGAGGTAGCGGGTTTCCAATCCATCACTTCTTGTACCTTGCTGGGGTCAACGGCTATGCCTTTGCTGGAAATTGTGTGGCCCAAGAATCTCACACTATCCAACCAGAGTTTGCACTTAGAAAATTTAGCATAGAGCTGATGGTCTCTGAGACGCTGAAGAACAATGTGCAGGTGCTTAGCGTGCTCATCCTCATTCTTGGAATAGATAAGGATGTCATCAATGAAAACTACGACAAACTTATCGAGCTCGGGCATGAATACCGAATTCATGAGTTACATGAAGTAGGCGGGAGCATTTGTGAGACCAAAAGACATGACCAAAAATTCGTATAGTCCATATCATGTGGAAAAGGCAGTCTTAGGAATATCTCATGGACGAATCTTTATCTGATGATATCCAGATCGAAGATCAATCTTTGAGAAAACTCTAGCTCCAGATATTTGATCAAAGAGAACGTCGATGCGGGGAAGTGGGTATTTATTCTTAACGGTTACCGCATTGAGAGGTCGGTAGTCCACACATAATCTTAAATTGTCATCCTTTTTCTTTACAAATAGGGCTGGACATCCCCAAGGTGATGCGCTAGGATGACTGATGCCTTTGTCCAGTAGTTCTTGGAGTTTTGTTTTCAGTTCGGCCAATTCCTTAGGTGGCATCCTATAGGGTCTGGAGATAGGTGCAGTGCCTGGTTTACCTGGGATATCGAATCCAAGGAACGACAGATGCAACCAGACCTACAACTATTCAACCGGACCCACCTAGAGAGATGAGGTAAGAAGGTAGAGGGCTTAACTTCAGTTAGCCAACTCGTTACCCAGATAACTAGCTGTTATACTAACTTGATCTGCTTCGGCGGCTGGGGCGGAAGGACCTCAGACTGAGTGAGAAATGGGGGGTCCAACTCGGCCAACGATCTACTGCTATGAAAACACCCGAACGTGGTGGACTACAAGGGACGGACAGGATTGTTACCACCTGCCGCCTACCACATTAGTTCCGTGGGGTGGAACATAACCCAAGATAACTATCCAGCCTAAGCACCACACTTCAACTATCAAGTTACTGACTTCCGCCTCACGTTAAGGCAAGAAGAAACCCCAAATGGCCAAGCTTGTTGAACCACGCAGACAAGGGATCCAGCAGATCAAAGAAAGTAAACTAACTAGATACTGAAAGCAAAGAGAAAGACTAGCGAGATACTAAAGGTAAATGAGGAACTTACTTTGATAATATTCCCTTGAGGTGGATACAAAGTGGAGAAGGACCAAGAGAAAACCCCGACTACTTTCCTAGCTCGACTCTTGCACAAGCTCTCACCTCACACTCTTCCTATTCTACAACTGGACTAGACTAACTAAGAATCTCACTTCTCTATGGAATGGTGTGTATTACAAATGGGAAGTGGAGCTCTATTTATAGCAGCTAGAGGTCGGTAACTGGTGAAGGGCTTCAAGACCACATGACCTTGGCGGTTAACGTAACTTCCATGCAAAGTTGAGCTCCATAGGCTATCATGTGGGGCCAGCCAGCCTCCCCCAGGCCGGCCGGCCTGGGGATGGTGCCGCTTGGCACCGACCTTCGCGTGGACGTCCATGATAGCCTTCTGAAGTCGATAACTATTGCTTTTTAGTTAAGCAACCATTTTGGACATGCATGTGGGCCCTTTGATCCGTGTGTGAAGCCTTTCGGATCCTCGGATCAAACCGACTTCAAGTGCACGATCTCTGATTATCCTGGTTGTGTTTCTTTGTTCCTGGATCGATGATGTGGCCAGAAGAGGGGAGCCAAGCCGGCCGGCCTAGGAGAGGCCAACCGGCCTGGGATTTCTCCCAGTTCGGCCCAATTTCGCACACTATGTTCCTGAAATGATAAATGTGACAAAACTTGTGGAACTTGTTAGTGTGGTTAGTCTTAACTCAGTTTTGACTTATAAATCATGTAAACCGGAGAAATTTTGGCGGTAAAAATCATAGAAATCAACCGCCAACACGTCCCGAGCAAAATGATTGAGATAGATCCTGGGGACTAAGCAAGTCTAGGGTCATGGTCCTCAAAGAATTCTGAATATATATTTCAAATTTGTTCCTCATACCCTTGATTCCATGTGGCTAACGCCTTTTCACTACTAGAAACCGCCTATGTGGCCGCCATCCTCCTGTACTTGGCTAATGCTGGCGCCAGCGTCGATGATACTGCTAAGCAGTACATGAGACAGGCCGTGGCCATGGAAGAATCAGTACTGGTGGCACCGGCGGGAGGCGGCGGAACAATGTTAATGTTCAGGGACTATTTCATCTGTCACCGGGTCGCCGCGAATGTGATCTGGAGAGGGAGGTGGCGCTGGCCCCTGAAGCGCATGGCGCTGGCACCGATATGCGCTGCTCCTCCGTGTGCAGTTGAGAATTGAGGCGTTGATCCACAATGGGGGAGGTCATACACACTGTTTTGCAGCGAGGACTGCTGGATTCATGGATAGATGAAGTTGTTCTTGGAGGTAGTTTTAGAGTGAATTAGTTATGTAACTTTTGCTTTTTCTTGATGAATTTTGGAGTGAATTTGTAGTGAAGTAATGTAGTATATATATCTATTGCTTTTCTGTTTCTTTTGCTTCCTGATGTCCAGGGACCTTGTGGCAATATGATTAATGAACATGTTATGTTACCCTCAAAAAAATACAACAAACTTTCTCAATTTTCCACAACTATATAAATAGTCTTTGATAAGGGACCAAACTGATCGCACCATAAACCAATTTAATTAGCAAATGGCACGAGAGCATATATAAGTTAGCATAATTAACAAGGTAGCATATACATACACATCTAGCTACTTGCATTGTTCTTAACATACCATAGTACTACCATAGATCTGGTTGTTCATTACACAAAATAAAAGCAAAAGATCAAAGCTAAAAGACTAGCCAACTCAATCTTCGTCGTTGTCATTTTCGCTATCGGTGTACCACTCTTGCTTGATCAGCTTCCGCTTGACAGCAACGCGAAGCTCCTCGGCCTTCTTTCGGATCTGATATATATTTTAGAAGGGGTTCGATCAGTTAGCATGTGTGGAAAAGATAAACTGCATTGTTCATGCCAATTGCAGTACATACTTAAAGGGTAGGAAAATCACCTGTTTATTAGACAGGGTAGGAGCATCGTCGTCGTCATCGCTAGCAAGACTGATGATCATCGAACATGCCATCCTTGGGAAAACAATGTTATACTTCTCCCCTGCATGCTTCATTATTACAAGCAAAACAGGGTCATAATGCAATTACATAGAACATATCCACCATGACAGTTACATATTTCTATATATATAGCACATTTTACTCCATTGCATTTATATTACACATATATATATCCTTGTGCACATAATATCTGCATCTATCGTTACTTATTTCAAATTGTGAACCCCAATATGTTGTGGTAGCATTGCTCACCTTCTTCTTGTTAAAGCCGGCAAAATCAATTTTTTTAGAGCTTGCTGGAAAGTCTGTCGAGTTGTACTGCACGTCTGGCTCAGACTCGGTGGGCGAATCATCGGTGAAGATGTGGCGGCTCTGGCGGCGCCGGTGCCGGCGATTGAATGGTGGCCCCTATATATCATAAGATTATTATATTTGGGACCAATTTTGAATGCTTAGGATAGATATAGAATGATTATATGCTTCTATCATTAATGCGTACCAAAATATGGACTGAACCTTTCTACATTTAGTTGGAATCTGATTGCAATAGAAAATTAAATGTCAATCTAACAAAAGTGAATCTTCATCTACTGGAAGAGTCTGGCTGATGAGGTGGCGGCACCTTTGAGCTTCACATCCGCGTCGACCATGGCGGGCGCCGCATCGATGGCTCGTGCTGCATCATCCCATTGGTTCCTGCGGGCGGTGGCGAGTTTTTCAAAGCTCGGTGGCACGTCTTCTACTCCGAGCTTGTCGGCCGCGTCGTCGACGAGCAAGGCGGGCGGCACATTGATGACTGGCGGGCTGCTCCCCGTGGTGGATGATGGGCCGCGCCTCCTCACCGACGGCCTAGAGGTCGTCGCTGCGCTTTGCGACAATTCATCTTGTGCATCACGCGCCTATTTGCGGCTTGCCATTATCGCAATGAACGTGGGCAACAAGAATGAGGGCGGCGATGGGAGGTTGAACAAGGCGATGCGGGCGTCGATGGAAGAAAACCCCACCTTTGATGGGACAGTTTGGACGAAGAAGGCAAAAGGGCACCGGTGCGGTTCGACTTCTCAAGGAAGAAAGTGGGGACTCGGCAGTTGTTTCCAGCCAACAACCATTGACATATCGGGCCAACAAGCCATGGCCCACAAGCAAGTGACGAGACGCGCCGACCAGGAGGCGCGCTTTCCCCTCGCGTGCTCCGACGCGCTAACCAGGAGGTGCCTTCTCCTCGGGTGTCTTCTGTGAGATTGACATGCGGGTCCCACCTGTCGGGGCCCGGCGCACCTCTCGGGACGCGGCGCCGCCTGAACCTCCTGGCGACGGGAGAGGCAATGGAGAAAAACCTTAAGGCAAAAGGGTGCTTCCACCTAACAACCACTAACATATCGGGCCAACAAGCAATGGCCCAAAAGCAAGTGACGCGACGCATTGGCTATGCCACTAGATCCGGCTAAGGAAGAGGAAAAGGCCCACTCATTCTTCCCCGATCTTCTTCCTCTCCTATTGTTGGTAAGGCTGCGATGGTTCCTGTACCACGCACCTGCCCGACGAGACACTCAAGTGGCATCGCCTGAGCTTCCTAGCAAGTGGCAACCCACTCAAGTGGCATCGCCTAAACTTCCTAGCAAGTGGCAACGCATTCAAGATCTCGACCAAGAACACGAACTGTAGCTCAGCTCGGCCCCCTCCAGCGCTAGGGCTCGCCGTGGTCCATGCGCCGCGCGCTCCACCTAGCCAGCACATCCGGCTCGGTGCCGTCCACGCGCCGCTCTACCTATCCACCGCTTCGGCTCGCCGTCGTCCACGGGCCGCTCTACCTATCCACCGCACATGTGTGAACTTAGCACACGTGCAATCCACAACGATGACACGACGAGGCATCACTTGCTTCTTTCTTCACTTCGGCCGCGGCCTGGGGCGCATCTCGATCACATCCGGCTGACGGCGTACGTTACCGGGCCGTTCATGCGCCGCGTCCAGAGGTCGAACTCATGACGGATGCAGCACTCCACGTTGCAGTACCGGATGATGAATCTCCTAGTAGCCCACAAGTGCCTGCATTCCGCTCTTTTGTAGACGTGAGGATCCTCGACGAGCAGCGCCGCGTCACGGTCAAGAAGCCGGTTCCGGAATGCAATGTTGTGGAGGTCCTGCCGGACCAAGTAGCGCAGCCACGACAAGCCGTGGTTCTCCCACATGCCGTCACGGAGCGACGGGCCGCCGCTGATTCCATGGAGCAGTGCCACCGCTTCGGGGTTTGCCGGGTTCCTACGGTACTGCAGCATCGCCAAGAAGTAAGCAGCGCCGGAGTCCCCAGCGTCAACGGCTTGGTTGACGAGCGCTAGCCAGACGGTGGGATCCTGCCATGTCATCATCCTCTCCATCCCCTCTTAGCATACGGCCTCCAGATTATGGGCGAGGCGCAGGCGCTGCTCGAAGTGCAACCTGAAGTCACGCCTTAAATCACAGCAGTGGTCACGAAGCTCACAGGACGACAGGGGTCGGAGCACCTCGGTGGAGTCGCAGAAGCGGTGGAAGCGGACACAGACTTGACAAAGCATGAAGTACGTATTGACGCTCCCATCCTCAATGCAATGAAGGATGATCCATCTGATCGGATCCTCTGGCAGCAGCATCACCAGCAAGAATTTCGCCGCACTGTGATCTCCCATCGCGTCTAGTTCTATGCCTTATTCTTCTCCGTGACCGCGAGGCCAAGGTGCGCCTGACGATTCGCCTGGTTCCAATATTTCGCGGCACGGCGATGGGAGAAGAAGGCAATGCGGCGGCCGGTGAGGGGGAGGGGAAGAAGAAAACCGCGGTGTTTGATGGGATATTTTGGGGGAAGTGGGCACATATAGGTGATAAAAGGTAAATGCAGTTGAACTCGGTCACTTACACGTGGGGCCAGACGATAGGGCTGCCTCCATCGATAGTTACCCCTTTCGTTTAGCCCTCCTCTAGTGGCAAAGCGGCTTCCATCGTCAACTCTGGAGGAGCTGTCGCTCGACTTGGCGATTAAGATGGCGAGCCACCTCGCTGCAACCTCGAGATGTTTGGATTCTAGGTTTAATTTGCTTGCAATGTATGCTTTAATTTGGATCTATGCCGAGTTAATAATCCCAATCGAGCATAACTATTTTCGTTCGTAGTAACAATTGAACTCCAATTAATTAAGACGAGTACATTCATTAAAACATATATATATATATAAACATATACACGTGGAGTTCAAAAACCCGATCGATCGAGTTCCTAAACTGCAAGCTAAGCTAGGACGACGAAGATGACACACACTAATAATTAAGCTACGACATGAAACTGCTGAAATTAGAGTAGCTCCCGTGTGAACTTAGCACACATGGAGCGGTAATCGACGACAACGACACATGCCGCGGCGGCGGGGCGCAGGCAGTCACCTCGTTCCACATTCCCGGTGACCAGCGCATGCAGCGCGCGGCTCACTCACATCCACCCCTCGTTCCGGGCCAGGACATGGTGGCGGCTGTACTTCTTCTTGTTCTCAGCCCTCAGGGCTGAGGAGTTGGCCTTCCCCATGACGTTGTCCCTGACCTCATTCGGCCTGGTTCACCGTTGCCTGAAGCTGGGGCAGACAGGGCACCTGTAGATGCCAACGGCGCGACAGTAGACGCGTAGAGCGGAGCGGTGGGGGACTGGTTTCATGTAGCCACGGTTCTGCTTGTCAGACTCGTCTGTCTCCATCTGGGTGTCGGAGTCGGCGTCGGCGTTGGAGTCGGCGTTGTCGGAGTCGTAGAAGGCCGCAGGAAGGGTGAATGAGTCCGTCTCCATCTGGGTGTTAAAGTCATAGAAGGCCGCAGGAAGGGTGCACGAGTCCGTCTCCGTCTGGGTGTCGGAGTCGTAGTCGGGCGCATGAAGGGTGACCATCCACGACGAGGGCTGCAATGATGAGGAGGGCACAGGGGTGGAGGAGGAAGGCACCACCACCGCCGGAGGAAGCTGGGAACGCCCTGGGGAGCCCTCAGTGCCACCGCGGCTTAGATCCGCGGGCGACGGCGGGTTGAGTTCGCAGGTGTCGGAGCGCGATGAGAAACCACCACGCGACAACAACGCTGAGGCGGCGTAGGGTCGCTCCATGCGGTGAGCCGGAAGCATGGGCAGAGGGGGAGAGGCGACGCGACCCGGCGGTGGAGGCCTCAGCCGAGAAGTAGCCAGTTCGCTTCATGGCGTCGGATCGGCAGGTGATCGACTGGCGACTGGTCTAGTGGAAGTGGAACTGGCGACTAGCGAGGATGATGATGGTGGGGGAAATGGCGATTAAATAAAGGACTTCCTCAGCTTCCTTAGGAAGTTGGCGCTCCTCGAAGACCGTGCGAGGAAGAACAGGAGCCGGGACGGCAACCGATGATGGCTATGGCATCTGCATCGTCGATGGGAAGATGAACGGCTATGATGAATTGGGCTTGACTAGAAAATGGCCCACGATAAGTTTTTAGTCCATCTAACACAGACGTTCTTCATAGTTAGCATTGCAAGAAATTTGAAAAGTATGCTCAAATTGAACTACGTCTGCCACCAATAAGATCAAAAAAATACAGAAAAATATATTCAGGGGCATATATACTATTATAGTCTAAGTACGATATATGGAAACAAAATTCAACTGTTTCATATGGATAATTCAAACTGCTAAGTCTAAGGTAGTATAAAAAAATAATAATATCAAAAGTTTGTCAGAAAATTGTTGCAGAACCACCTGAATTAATCCGGCTCAAGCGCGCTAACCATCACCACGAGGGCAATCAGGGCTAACTCGCACTTCAAACGGAATAATCCATTGGTCTATCGGGTAACGTCCCGATACAACCACGGTTTTTGCCGATCAAAACCACACATACATGTACACACACGAAGGTGAGCCCAGAGGATACAACATTCCACAAATTTAACACCACAGGGTTCATCATAAATTATTATTACAACTGAGTTCGAATTTCTAAAACCAGGTACTTCAGGGTTCAAAATAATTGAGTTCTTCAGAGTTCAATGCAGCGGAAAAGTAACGATAAACTACTCGACGATACACGATGTCTCAATGAAGCCCGTACGAGACATCACTCGGCATTATCATCGTTGGCGGGGGACATATCCCATTCCACCGACCAACCAGGAGGAAAGGTACACGGCCAAGTCAAACTAGCGATTATATCCTCGAAAGTATCACCTGAAAACAAGCCACAAGCAAGGCTGAGTATACTAATACTCAACAAGGCTTACCCGACTAGTGGAATATACTTAGCCGACTCCTAGACATGCAAGGCTTTTTGGCTTGAGGGTTTTGTTTTGCCGAAAAGCATATACAAGTAGGTCCTTACTTTCTAATTTTAGCTCCAGATTCTAGTTTTCTTTAACCATTCTAGGTAAGCAACTATCCAATATCATACATGGTGATAGAATTACTTTTTCATCCAACAAGATTAATCATCATCATTGTTCCTCTTCTTACTCTATGTGGTAAAAGGGTCAAGCAGTCTCAATAACCGCGAGAAACAGATGATTCGAATCGAATTTCTTAACCTTGCAAGGGAAACCTAAACACACATCACGTGGTTACTCCTAGAGTCACACGTCCAACTTTTTCCCTTTCTTCTTGGGTTGTGGATCAGGGCCACCCTCCGAGACTACAGAGCCTAGCTCTGCACCCACCATGTGCGCGCATGGAACCGAAGTTGAGAGGGTGGGATGATGTCCACTTGCCGGTCCGATTAGGTACTTAAGCTTACCGATTACCATATTCTCGGCATGTGGTTAGTACGTTCAAAGACTTAACCACCACTACCACACACTGCGGCCTTAGCATTTTTCACTAAACAGACGGGACATCAATCATCAATTTGAACATCGCACCATAGCCCCGTCCGTCGACCTTATGATTGCAGCATGTAGTAAACATTGAACTCCTATATTCTCGCGAGTGACAGGAAATCACTTGACTTTTACCGAGTCCTATTAGCGTAGCATTCTATCGAACCTTACATCTAGTGTTCAGAGCATGGGTACCTAGGATCATGAAACTAAGTTTTCATCCAACTCCTATAAACTTAATGCACAAGTAGAATAGAGTATTAAGTTGCATAATTTAGAAAAATAGGGTTCATGCTCCGGGGCTTGCCTTCTTGGGTAAAGTTAGCCTGGGGCTCGTCCGAACTTGGGTTCGGGTCTTCGAAAGCTTCAGCTAGATTCACTTGAGCTTCACGCTGCTCACTCTCGGACGTGGGCACCAGCTCGTACGTTCCGTCGGCGAGAGTAGTCAATTCTATATGAATGCACAAGTGTAAGTTGTAGTGATGGTACATGATGATTATTTTCCTTCACGATAAACTTGCAGTCCACAATAACATAGCTTTGGTTGTGAAGTTACTTAGTTAAGATTTCTTTGGGCAATTGTTAATAGAGTATAACTTAAACTAATTAACTCCATTAAACAATAAGGGGGTTGGGGGTTGTGTTCTTTTGGAGACTAATTTTTCTAAGCACAACATGGATTAAACACAACTTCTGGACTAGGTAACTTCTGGTGATGAAATTTTTATTTAGAGCACATTATGCAGAGGAAAAAGCACTGTAAAAAGTTTAGGCATTTTTATGCAGCAGAATAATTATGAAAAATGTAATACACAGCTACTGCTAGAACCTAGTTATGTTTCTACAGGTCGAACCATGCAAGTGTTGATGCCAAAAATTTTACAAGGGGTTAATCTTTCCTTATATGTGTTACTGTCAATGTTTCAGATTTTACTGTGCAAGATACAAAGCATAATAAATAGGACAAGATACACCTATTTTATTAAAGATTAATTTCTACAGGATGTTTTACAGGGTTTCTGTGTATGAAACCTTTTATACAGCAAGAGCTACTCTAATGTGTCCTAAAATAAAAATTTGAACATTTTCGAAGCACAGAAACTAATTATTTGAGTTAGTGCATTTTTCCTACCATAAAATTATATAAATAGGTTACAGAAAGAAAAAAGGTTCTAAACTTTTTCTGTGGTATTTAGGCATCACTATAATAGCTTTGGAAAAGTTTCACTGCATGAATCACAATATAACAGCAGGTACAAATTAGTTCTATTATTTTATGGCATGAACAAAGTTTAACAAAAAGTTTAGCTAGAGATGGGTTCTGGTCCTAATATTTTTACACTGCCCTACACATCAAGTAACCAATCTACTATCCAAAAATCAGATTTAGAACTGGTCTACAACATTGGGTACAAAGTCTATTAAAATTTCTATTTAATTTAGAGTAAGATTTAGCAAGCAACTGAAGAAAAGCATGCAACAAAAGTTGTAGATTTTCTTCTAACAATTCCAGAACAGGTGAGTTTGTATTTGTCTGATTTTTCTATGATTTTATATGAATTTTACAAGTTCATTGTTTTTGAATTCAAAGCTTAAACACAGGTTTACAGTTATGCCCCTGGAAACTTGCGTGCGGACTCTTTTAAAGATTTCAATCGTTGCAATTGGGTCCCTGGGCGGCGGTGGCACGGCGGCCGGCCAGATTCCGGCGAGGGGGCTCGTCGGCGGCAAGGGGAAAAGGGTCGGGGAGATCCATGGAGGTGAGAACTACCTTGGGGTGGCCTTGGTTGGGGTTGGGGGTGGCCGGAGGTGGCTCGTCGGCGCGGAGCAGAGGGGCGGCGGCGATGCGGAGCATAGGTGACGGTGCTCCGACGTGGAGGGAAGGGCGTGGGCTGGTCGATGAGCTTCGCGGCGTCGAGGGGAAACCGTTTCGAGGCTTGGCTTGGACGGAGGAGCGTCGGAGTGGGTTGTCAACGGAGCAGCAGGGGAGCGGTGGCGGCTCGGGCGGCGCTGGCGGTGCTCCGGTGGTCGAGATGGCCGGGGAAGAGGCCGGTGAGCTTTAGTAGAGGGAGGGCAAGCTCACTGGGTGATGGGTTTGGGCGGTAGGAGGCTGGAGGATGGGGCTCCACGGGCGGGTGCTGCACGGCAGCGGTAATGGCAGCGGCGGCGACGTTCTGGTGGGTTGAGGCGCGCGCGAGTGGCCTTGTGTCGCCTTTTATAGGCTGCAGGAGGGAGGGAGAGGACCGGGCAACGCTGGGGAGGTGCGGCATGACGGGGGCGCGTTACTGGTCGCGGTGGGCGGCGAGCAAAGCTGGCGCGGCGTGCGGCGGGCGCGGGCAGGGGATTGGGCGCCGAGGATTTGGCGTGGGGAGCGGGAGATCACGCGGCGCGCGGGTTGGGCGAGGAGCTGCAGCAGCTGGCTTGCCGGGCGGCGAGCGCGGCGACTGGCGGGACGCGGCGGGGACACGGGCACGGCGCAGACTGGCCATTGGGCGCGGCAGGCGGCGAGCAGAGGCGCGCGTCGCCGGCGTGCGCGTGGCATGCGTGGACTGGGGAGGAGCGCGGTGTGGGGAGGAGCGTGTGCGAGCAGGGCGCGGCCAGGCATTGGCTTGGCGCCAAGCGCCGGTCAGGCATCGCCGGCCAAGTGGCCAGCAGCGACTACGCGGCGGGCGGAGGGTCGGGCGAAGCGGAGGGTCAGCGGCGAAACGAAGGGTCGGGCGAAGCGGAGGGTCGGGCGAAGCGAAGGGTCAGCGGCGACTGCGCGTCGGAGGGTCGGGCGGGGCGGAGAAAGAAGGGTCTGCAGTGAAAATAGAAGAAAAGGCAGGGGCTGGTTTGCAAATTCAAGTGTTTCTCAAATTTTCGTGTTGCAACTCAAAAATCTTTGAACATGAAAGTTGTTCAAAATAAAAAGTTACATAAGTTTTGTTTCAGGCCAAAGTTCATTTGAGTTCTAGTTTAGAAGTTATTTTAAAAACTCAAAAAGTATGATTCAGAGGGCACGTCATTTCCTAGGCAAAAATTTGTATTCTCTCCTGGGCTTCAACTAGACTTTTGTTTATCCTGTCATTGATGGTGTATCTATTAAATTTTGCCACCAAGTGCATTGAGGTGAGAGCTATTTAATTTGTTTGATTAAAGTATATGTACTTGTGCACATATACACATTTATTTTCAATTCAAAGCAAAACCAATTTATAAGTCATTTCTTTTAAACTTTTCTTAGTTAGTTAAGCATATTGTTATGCTAATGAGACTTTGTTTATCAATTTAAACACCTGAGGTGTCACAAAAATTCTACAAACTAACACATCAACATATTTTAGGACCATAAGCGTGAGGAAAAAAATCAAATTGTTTTAACAAAGTCGGGCCATACATTGTTCACAAATGAATAAATCTCGCACATAGTTCCCTAGAACTTAACTCAAACTTTCATGTTTGCATAGCTCACAATACTTTTGACATCATATACACCTCAAATTTTGACACAAACTCATATTGACCTTACAATTAGAGAATGTGATGTTATATTTGCAATTTTCATGAACTATCATTTTTTTTCTACTTTGGTGTATAAAACTATGTGCTATATAAAAGATCTAAGAAATAGAAACTAACTAGAATAATGACACCACAAAATGGTAGAGTTTGATTTTATATAAAACTAGGAAAAAGAATAATCAAATTCAGAGTTCTTATGAGGGAGAAATACTAGTTACAAGTTTTAATTCCCGATTAAAAAGAGAAAGATGGACTATTTACAAGCACTTATGCCTCGCAGCCAATCACGTGTTACCACGTGGAGCAGCAGGTGATGCCTGCCTCTGCCCGCCTAGGTGGCACGTGTCCATTTCCTTATTCTACTATAACATAGAAGAGCCATGACCTTCACAAGCGTGCAGTCGGTCTAGTTGTTGGTAAAGCCCACCACAAGCCTGAGGTCTCCAATTCGATTCATTTGTTGGACCTATTTTTTGTTGACAAATTTACTTACTCAATTTTGCACGACAATATTTGTGATGGAATAAAAATGACAAATTAACTCAATTTTTCACCAGAGTATTCGTGATGGAGTAAAAACATTACATATTTGCGAAACATGGAGTACAATCACAATTGGTTCACCAAAGATAAGGAACAACATCCCAAATTCATAGATAGGAACTTCCCAAATTCATACATCACACTAGCATCTACCAATTCCACATCACCAAAATAACATCACAGTTATTGTCAGTGACTAACCATCCACATCACTCCTTTGCATTTCCACAAGTGCCCTCTGCGTTTTTTTTCCTTTCGATTTCGAAATCCTAAGTTCACCTTCAAGTGCAGAAATCTTGGCTTGCGCCTTTCCAAGCATCTTGCTCTTCTCGTATAGTTCATCACCTATCTCGTGCATGCGCTTCCTCATGAACTCCAATTCGTGAAAGGATTCATCGGAGTCGTCATGGCCGGCGGAGAAGTCGTCGATGCATGCAGACATCTTGGCTTCGGACGGTGCCTTCTTCGGTGGCCGGCCGTGGGCCCGCTTATGCGGCGGTGGGGCGATTCAGGCCACATTTGCCTTCGGCGGGCATCCGCGTCGACACTTGGCCGGCGGCGCGTGGGAGGAGGGCGACTTTGCCATTGGTGGATGACCACGGGGGCGCTTGGCCGGCGGGGAGGCCGAGGAGGGCGAGTCTGCCTTTAGCGGCGACCATGGGGATGCTTGACCGGCGGCGAGGCCGAGGAGGGCCTATGTGCCTTCGGCGGGCGACCATGGGGGCTCTTGGCCGGCGGCGAGGCCGAGGGGCACGACTCAGCCTTCGGGGGGCGACCACGGGGGCGTTTGGCCAGCACCGGCAGATCTGCCAGCTTAGGGAAACCCATGCCCGAGTCGGAGTCGTTGTTGCTGGTTAGCTCAATGGGGATCATTCCGCTCGCCTTGTTTGCCGGAGTCGAAAGAGGAAGGGAGGAGTAGGCAAGTAAAGGGGGAGCTGCTCAGGGATATTTAAGTAATTTCCACCCATTCAGTATTTCACTCTCACAATGCATTTAAGCCTAGGTTGTTGACGTGTCTCCGGACATCCTACGCCAAAGGACCCTTCTGTCCTTGCCTTATCCTTTAGGCAGACGCGGCTCACTGCTGCTTCTCTGCTCGCCGCCCGCCTTTGCCGCCGGAATCTAGCCTGTCTGACCGCCCGCCATTGCCACCGGTGCGGAAGGATGTCGTATGTTCCAGAGTCCTCATCCGGAAGAAGGCAAATGCCCTCGCTTGTTGGGGAGGAGACTGGCTTGCCCATGATGATGTGCCGGACCTGCAAGAGGGCAAGGATGCGTGAGGCCCGATCGAGAAAAGAGAATGAGAACATCGGTCGGGTGTACTTCTTTTTTCGAAGCTGTCGATTCATCCTAGTTTTTGGTGAGTACTTATTTTTCCAATCCATCCTTTCCCTTCGCCAGTCTTAGTTCTTATAAAATCAAGTAAACCACTGCCCGGGATTTCTTTCTGCGGCTCGCCCCATCCTATAATGTTTCACACCCCAGAAAAAACCAGAACGCAAGCTTCATGCGTGGTACCAGTGCCTTGTACCCGCAGCTGGAGGATCTTCTCTCTATGGATTCCTGAGAAATGGAAAGTACCATTCTATACCCCTTCCCTAGCTTAAGCCCTATAGACCAGTGTTGTTAGAGTCCCGGGTTGGTAGAGCTTGGACCACCGATTGAGGGTAGACAATTGCCTGACTCGTACGTAACTGGGCCTGTTGTTTTGTAGTGCTTGATAGTCTGTAGTGTAGTCTATGAAAAGTCGATGCCTTGGGAATGCCGGAGTTGACAGGTGCAACAGTCCAACCTCAGGGAGGAGAAAAAACCTGAATCTTCTCTCTCGGTTACTCAGTGGAGTGATCTCTCTCTTAAATTCCCATATGGATAAGGAAAAGTAGACGGTTCAAAACCCGTGCTAAATGCCCGGTTAGTGGATTTAGCTTTGATTTGGTTTTTGTGCATTCAGATCTGTGAAAGGGTTTAAGCAAGGGTTTCTTTTTTATTCAGTGGTGTGGCTACTTCACATGGCAGAGGGGTTACTTCAATGATTTGATTAAAGAAAAGATGGTCCACCTATGTTTTGTTGATGAAGAAAAGATTCAAGAAGTCCAATCCATGGAGCACATTCATGCTACTGGGAGCCCTGCAGTAGGTGGTGCCATGCTGAAGAGCAACGGATTGGATGCAAAGATGGAGAAATTGACCCAAGCTATGATTTTCTTCTGTCTGCTGGCTGTAGCCGTTGTTGCCATGGTAGTTGGTTATGCGTTGAGGTAGAATGTAGGCGTGAGTAATCTTCTGTTAGGTGGTGAGCACAAGTTCTTCCATATGCATCTGTGTGTGATGAACACTACTGACTTTGATGTGTATGTTTCCACATTCATGGCAAAAGCTAGAGTGAAAAGAACCATGACATTTTCAAAAAAGAGTGCATTTCCATAGAAAGAGAGTGACACAAAGCAACAATTGGATTGAGCTTCATTTTAGATTCACTTTACAAAAAGAATCAAGTCATTTCGATGTTGTATGAGGGAGAAAGACAAATCCAAACTTCAAATCGAAGAATAAAAAGAGAAAGAGTCTTGTTCACAAGAAATGGGTGCGGCATTCATAACGCATTCTAAGAAGACAGACATATGGGGTCCATGCGTCAGAGGGGACACCATGCTCCGAAATTTTCACCTGGCGCCATCTCTGCCGCCGAAGCCGAAAACTTTTCGCTCAAAATGTCCCTTGTACCCCTCAAGAAAAAGCCACACCGCTCTGGCGGTAACCAAACTCTAAAGGGTATTTGTGACAATCTCTCTCGGCTTTCCCCTCTGCGCCGGCACTCGACCCCTCTGCTCCACCGGAGACCACCGCGCTGGAGCTTCAACCCCGCCGACGACGCTAAGCACACTGGAGCTGCTTCCCCGTCCGCCTCTACCGCCGCACCGGAGCTGCTTCCCCGTTGGCCGCTACCGCCGCATCGGATCTGCTTCCCCGTCCGCCACTACCGCCCCACCAGAGCTGCTTCCCCGTCCGCCACTACCGCTGCAACGGATCTGCTTCCCCGTCCGCCACTACTATCGCACCGGAGCTGCATCCCCGTAGGCCACTACCGCCGCACCAGAGCTGCTTCCACGTCGGCCACTACCGCCGCACCGGAGCTGCTTCCACTTTGGCCACTACCGCCGCACGGGATATGCTTCCCCGTCCGCAACTACCGCCGCACCGGATTTGCTACCCCTTCAACGATGCCCTTCAACATCGATGACGACCGCAGCATCGTAGCAGCCGCACCATCTTTGATGCGCAGCTACGCCGACGATTCACAGTGGTCGAAACCCGAGGCCAAGCAGCAAGAGGAATGCAAAATCCATCTACCTTTTGTGTCATTCTAGGTAGGGACACGGTTCGGGATTGCAGTTTCTAGTGGCTCTGCATTCTACTTCCAACTTCCAAGCATAAATATGTAATCCACCTAGCTCCCTAACACTTCAAATCCGTTTCACACGTGTTAGAACCTACACAAAGTGAACGGGATTGCCGTGAATACGAAATGCAACGGCACGCCCACATCAGGAGAATTATAGAGTATTAGCGTAGAATAGATTGTTTGCTATAAAAGCATCTCTTAATGCATTTCCTGGAAAGAACCTACTTCAAACGGTCCGTGGTTCTAGGTTGGGACACATTCATCCACGGTTCGGGATTGGAGATTCTAGCATGCTCCATAACACTTAAAATCTGTTTCACACATGTTAGAACCTACACATCATGAACCAGTTGACCGTGCTTACGAAATGGCATGGGAAGCTAACATCAAGGAGAATAACAAAGTATTGAAGGCGAGTGGATTGCCTGAATTAAGAGCAGCTCTTAGTACTGGAAGAAAAACAACTTCAAAGCCTTGTAGTGAAGGCAGCAAGGGGAGAAGGTCTGGCAGTGATGTAGATTATATCCCTCAAGAAGAGCCCGACAATGGAGATGATGATACGGACTTAGAGGAGGAGCAGACACCCCTACGAAATGAGGTGCATCTTCTATACTTGGCTGTGGGGCGTGGGATGCGTGAACTAGATATTACCTATGGTTACAAGCAGCATTATTTTTTTTCCGATGTAGTGACTACATATTTCCACTGCTTAAAAGTGCTTCTAATTTATTAACATGCCTTTGGAAATCTACAAGGCCCTGGGCGTAGGAAGGTGGGGACAACAAGTGTTTCCCTGGGTCTTGGAGGAAGACAATCCAAGAGGGTGAGGTCAATCCCACCAACACATGTCACGCAGGAAACTTCATCAAGGATACAAAAAACGCTGGACATTGCAGGAGCACCTCAACAGCCTGTGCATGAAAGGTTGTAGCCAATTGCAGAAAACAGTTGCGGTGGTGACAATGTTGTGCAAGAAGAATCGCCAGCAGTACCAGAAAACACTACCTGTAATCAGCACTTTAATGGTTGTTCAAGTCCTTTCAGAGACTGGGCACGATGTGAAGATCCTATAGCTTTTTAGCGCTCATGGTTTCATATTTGATGAATGATGATAATTTGAATGAAATCTCTGCAGCACCTACACAAAGAGGTGGCCGGAGGAAGGCGAGGGAAGCAACACAGGGAGTTTTGCTTGACAGGATGAACAAAGCTATGGGGACAAGGATGTGCATCTCTGTTCTTGAGGGGAACAAAAGGCCCCATGTTCCGGTGCAAACTGCCAAGTTTTCATCAGAGGCTGGTGTTGCTGTTAGGTCTCAAGTTCCTATCTTGACCCATTGGAAAGAATACAAAGAACAGCCTAAACTTTTTGATGGCTTCGTGGGAAGGCTATTTTTGAGTGCCTACCTACTAGTCCCTGTTGTACATTCAACTCTTACTTGTAAGTCTGATTTGGATTCTAATCACCAGGTAAGGTTAACAATTGACACTAGGCAGCAGCCAACAACAGATGCTTGTAGCAGTGTGTTCCAGATATCCATACGGCAGACGCGGTATAAGTTGAAGCAGAAATACTTTGTTGGCGTCACTGAAAATGAGATCCGCACAACCTCTCCTGTCTCCAACATGACTGATGCACAGTGGTGCCGACTTTTTGACAAGTGGTCAAGTGCACACCACATGGTAATTTCTCTTCATGTGCTTTCCTATCTCCAACATGACTGATGCACGGTGGTGTAAACTTATGATGGAGACTAACACATACATCTCATGCAGGAGGTTTCTGAGAAGAACAAGCTAAACCGGGGCAGAGTCTTGTTACCTTCAGCAACAGGATCACGCTGCTACGCTGCGCAGTTGCATTCATATGTAAGTGTCAACACGCTTCTAATGTAACATCTTCATTCTTCTGCTTTCCATTATTGTTGCACTTCCGTCTATCTCTCGTGGCAAGTCCCATTATTCTTTAAGTTTGATTCATGCATTTGGTACATCATCAGCACCAAAACAAGAGCAACAATGCCGAACACACTGAAGTGGATGCCGTGGTAGCCTTCAAGGTCTGCCATACCAGCAGCAAGAATGGTTTGAGTGCCACGGCTAGAGACGCAGTTGTAAGTCCCCGTACATTCCTTCAGCAAGAGTTTTGTCCTTCTTGGTCCAACACTGTATATGCCACATCATTGTTGGCGCTAAAATCGGCCGGATAGGAATCGGCCGATGGTCTGCAGCGTCGGACACATGACCCGGGAGAATCTGCTTAGCTCCTGTTCGGGTTATTGCCTTGGTGCGGTTCGCGCGGCGTGCCAGTCAATCTGACCTGTTGATTGACAAGGAAATAGAGTATTAAATTCCAGGCGTGTCGATCGGCTGAGATTCCGATCTGTCCTGAGGAGCGCGTCGGCAGCGAATCGGCCGATTTGCTACAAAGATGATCGGCTATGGATCAGCCGATAATCGTGTAATAATTGTAAAGAAAACCACCGGAGCGATCTAAACAATTACTACAGAAGCAACACTTGAAATAGATCTAATCGTCTGTGAGATGATAAATCGAAGAAAAACAATGACGAAGCCGATTACTCTAATCTCAAGCTGGATAACTGGTGATAATACTAGAAGAACAGGTAAAACTTGCAATTCTAGTAAATATCGATAACTGGTGAATAAATCCAAACGAAACCACAGCGATGCGCCCGTAGTTAAAGCTCGGATATTACTCGGTAAGCGGAACCTACCAATTGGCCGGAGATCAAGTTGATGCAGCCCTGCCAATCCGTACGAACTCGTGGAAGAAGAAAATATTGGCGAAGTCGCAGACTTGAAAGTAAATTGCTGGAAAAGTAGAAGTACTGTTTTTGATTGATGTGTTGATTCTTTTTTTCAAGACCCTGACGACTCCTATTTATACCCTAAAGCTAGGACTCCTGGTCGATCACGACTTGTTACAACCTTATTTAAATTACTATATCTATACGGACTTTAAAAAGGAAACGGACTCCCACAGAATCTTCCGCCGCCGCTCCCTAATCCAATCAAGATTTCCTTCAATTGCTCCCCGACCGACTTAGTGTGCCCCCTTTGACCAGCTTTTGACCAGGATCCTTTGAAATAATCCCATCCTGTTGGCGTAGGCTGTGCCACCAATCGGCCGATTTCCAACTGTTACCTCAATCGGCCGATTCCTTTCTGTAGCCTTCAGATCCGCCGCATCGGCCAATCTTCTCCTTCTGTCGCCGATTCAACACGTGTCAAAATCTGGCGTCAACACATGCCCCCCAGTTTCGGAGTAAAATATAACTTTTCCTTCGAAACTCTTTTCTTTAATCCTTTCCTTCGAAACGGGCACAGTAAAAATCTCCTTCCGTTCCGCGGCACAATGATTGCAATTCCCTCGAACCGGGTGCGCGAAACGACCGCTCCTCTGGAACTCGTGTAGACGGCGCGGTAAAAATACCATCTTTGCCCTCGCTTCCCTGATCTCTCTTAAGTACTGGCTTTCTCCGCCTCTCCTTCCCCACGAATCTAGCATCCTTTTCCGTCGCACCACTGTTCGTCTTCCTCCAAGCTCTTTCAATTTTCAAGTGCTTCCCCCTTTCCGGCGATCTCATCCGCGGCCTGCTTCCGACCCCTAATGGCGTCTCCATCGGCAACCACTCCATCTACAGAGGCTCCATCGGCTACTCCTTCGACGGCGGCTGTGGCAGAACCACCTGAATTAATCCGGCTCAAGTGTATTAACCATCACCATTAAGGCAATCTCAGTTAACCTTACACTTCAAACGGAGTAATCCACTGGTCTGTCGGGTATAACCTCCCGATACAACCACGGTAGAGCGGATCGAGTGCCATACATACAAATGCTCATGCGACGATGAGCCCAGAGAATACCACATTCCAGCAATATTACAACATTAGCATAAGTAAATATTACAGACCAAGTTCTGAGTTTTAGAAACCAAGTACTTCAATGATCATCACTAAATAGTTTCTTCAGAGTTTAAGTTGCAGCGGAAAATAAAACAACGGAAGCTACTTCGACGGTAAGGATGTCTCGATGAAGCCCGTACGAGACATCACTCGGCATCATCACCGTTGGCCGGGGGCGCATCCCATTCCACCGACCAACCAGGAGGGAGGATACAAGGCCAAGTCAAACTAGCAATCATGTCTTCGAAGGTCTCACCTGAAAACAAGCCACAAGCAAGGTTGAGTATACTAATACTCCGCAAGACTTACCCGAGTAGTGGAATCTACTCCACCGACTCTAGATATGCAAGGCTTTTTGGCTCAGGGGTTTGTTTTGCCGAAAAACATCTACAAGTGGGTCCTTACTTTCAACTTTTAGCTCAAGATTCTAGTTTCATTAACCATTCTAGATAAGCAGCTATCCAATAGCATTCATGGTGAAGCATTAATTTTCATCCAACCAGTTCATTCATCATCCTTGTTCCTCTTCTTACTCCGTGGGTAAAAGTGGTTAAGCAGTCTCAATAGCCGTGAGAAACGGACGATTCGAATCGAATTTCTTAACCTTGCAAGGGAAACCTAAACACACGTCACGTGGTTACTCACAGAGTCACACGTGCAACTTTTCCCCTTTCTTTCCGGGTTGTGGATCGAGGCTACCCTCCGAGAGTACACGAGTCCCACGCCACGGTTCGCCGCCGGGTCATGACCACTCGTGCACTCGCCATATAGTGGGACCGAAGTTCAAAGGGTAGGTTGCTGTCCACTTGCCGGGCCAATCAGGTACTTAAGCTTACCGATTACCATATTCTCGGCATGTGGTTAGTACGTTCAAGGACTTAACCACCACTACCACACCCTGCGGCCTTAGCATTTTTCACTAAACAGACGGGCCTCAATTGTAAACATCGTACCATAGCCCGTCCATTGTCCTTATGATTGCAGCGTGTAGTAAACATTCAACTCCTATTTTCTCGCGAGTGATAGGAAATCACTCGGCTTTTACCGGAGTCCTATTAGCACAGCGTTCTATCGAACCTTACGTCTAGTTTTCAAGCATGGGTTCCTAACATCATGCAACTAAGTTTTCATTCAACTCCTATCAACTTAATGCACAAGCAAAAGAGTAGTGAGTTGCATAATTTAGGAAAAGAAATGGGTTATGCTCCGGGGCTTGCCTTCTTGCGAAAAGTTAGTCCAGGGATCGTCTGAACGTTGACCCGGGTCTTCAACTGCTTCAGTTAAATTCGCCTGGGCTTCTCGCTGCTCACTCTCGGACTCGGGCACCAACTCGTACGTCCCGTCGGCGAGAGTCGTCGATTCTACATGAATGCACAAGTTTAAGTAGTGGTGATGGTAAACGACATGATTTCCTTCACGATAAAGTTGCAGTTCATAAGACATAAGTTTTGCTGTGAAGTTATTTACTTTAACATTTCCTGGGCAATCGTTAATAGAGTTTATCTTAATCTATTTAACTTCATTAAAGAAGAAGGGGTTGTGTTATATTGAAAACTTAGTTTTTCTTTTAAACACAAACATGAGTTGAACACAATTACTAATCTAGTTAGCTTCTGGTAATAAAATTTTTATTCAAAGTACATTATGCAGAGATAAGATCGCTGTAAAAATTTCAGACATTTTTGTGTAGCATGTTAAATATGAAAAATGTAATACACAGCCACTGCTAGCATCTAGTTATTTTTATACAGAATAAACCATGCAAGTATTGATGCAAAAAAATTTATAAGGTGTTGCTATAACCATATTTGTGCTACTGTAAATTTTTCAGATTTTATTGTACATGATTTTGGAGCATAATAAATGGGACAAGCTACACTCATGTTATTAAAGATTATTTTCTACAGGATGTTATACATGGTTTCTATGCATGAAACTTTTTGTACAGCTTGAGCTACTCTAATGTGTTTCATAGTAAAAAGATGAACATTTTCTAAGCGCTTTACCAATTATTTTGAATTAGTGAAATTTTCCTACAACAAATTCATATGGACAGGTCACATGTAGTAAAAATGTTTCTAAATTTTTCTATGGCCTCTAGGTATTACTACAACAACACAGAAAAAGTTTCGTGACCTTAAACATCACAGAACAGCAGGAAAAATTAGTTCTACCACTTTATGGCATAAAACAAGGTTGGACAAAAGGTGTATCTAGAGATGGCTTTTGGTCCTGATCTTTTTACACAGCCCTAAACATCAAGCAACTAACTCACTGTCCAAATTTTAGGGTCAGCAATGATCTACAACAGTGGGTACAAAAGAAGTCCTTTAAAACTTCCATTTAATGTAGAGCAAAATATATTGAGAACCTGAGAAACTTTATGTAACAAAAGTTGTATATTTTCTTCTAAAGATACCAGAACAGTTGAGTTTGCATTTTTTTGAATTTTCTTCGATTTTATACGAATTTTACAAGTTCACTGATTTGGTTAAAACTTTCTTTACAGAGGGGTCCCTGAAAACTAGCAAAAAACCCCCTAGGAAGATTTGGGCGTTTGCAATGTAGTCCCTGGTCGCAAATCACGGCGGGGGAACATCCTGTCCGGCCAAATTTCGGCGAGCTGGGTCGCCGGCGGCGAGGGCAAGGTGGGGGAGCACGGAGAGGGAACCAGGGCGCACCTATTGGTGGTCTTGGAGTGGCTCGGGGTGGCTGGTGGCGGGCTGGCCGCGGAGAGCAGGGGCGGCGGCGGTGGGGCGACGCGGACGGCGGCGCTCCAGCGATGAGGGCGGTGGGGCTCGGGCTGGGAAGCTTCAGCGCATTGAGGAGGATCCGTTTCAGCGCTTGTCTCGGGTCGAGGAGGGGCGGAGGAGGGAGTTCCACGGCGGCGGCGTGGGGCGGAGCTCGGCTCTGCTCTGCTCTACTCTGCGGGGAAGAAGGAGGAACAGGGAGATGAGGGAGGGGCGCTGCGCCGGGCTTTATAGCCAGTGGAGCTCATGGGGGCGGGCTCGGCACGGCCGGGCGCTGGGTGGAGGGGGCAGCGAGGCTGGGCGCCATTGGGTGCAGGGCGGCGGTGACCAGCGGCCAGAGGCGTGCGGCACGCCATTGGGCGTCGGGGCGGTGGCGTTCTGCTGGCCGTGCGGGCTGCCGCATGAGGAAGAAGGAGGACACGGCCGCGGGTTTGGGTGAGCTGGGCAGCGAGCAGAGGCATTGGGCGCTGCCGGCGGTGGGTAGGGGTGCGCTATTGGGCAGGCGGCGGCGGCCAGAGGCGCGCCATGCGTGGCGTGCGTGCGCTGGGCGCGCACCGGGGCGCGGCGTCGCGTGCGGACGACGCGGTCGTGTGGTTGGCGAGCTGGGGCGGCACGACGGGGCACTGGGTGGAGGGGGCGGCGGCCAGCGACTGGGCGGCGGTGCGGTGCTGCAGGGCGCCGGGTTGGGTAGGGGCATGCCGTGCGGGAGGGAGAAGAAAGGCGCGGCCGCGGTTGGGCGAGTGGGGGCGGGCAGCAGGCAGGGCGCCGGGGGTTGGCTCGGCGCCTGGTGCCGCGCAGGCGTCGAGGGCCAGGTGGCCGGCGGCGGTCGGGCGAGCTGGGCGGTGCAGCAGAGGAGGGGCAAGGGCGTAAATGCAAAAATTCGAAACTTTCCAGGGGCTGGTTGCAAACAGGACATTTTCTCCACTTTCTAACTTGAATTTCAAAATCTTTTGAACATGAAAGTTGTTCAGAATAAAAAGTTCTACAAGTTTCGTTTCAGGCCAAAGTTCATTTGAGCTTTAGTTCCAAAGTTATTTAAAAAAACTTAAAGAAAACTCTATTCGGAGGGCGCGTCATTTTATTTCAAAATTTCATTTTCTTCCCTAGGCTTCAACTAAACTTTTATTGGTCATGCTAATACTGGTGTGCTCATTTAATTTCATAGCCATGTTGGCTTTGATGTGAAAGTTATCCAATTTGTTTCATTAAAGTACATGCATTTATGCACATACAAACTTTTAAAGGTAAAAGCAAAACCAAACTTAATCCATTCCTTTTATTTTCTGAGTTAGTGATGCATTTTATTATGCTAATAAGACTTGTTTAACAATTAAAACACCTGAGGTGTTACAGCGGCGGCCCAATCGGCGGCTTCCCCAGCGGTGTCATCGGCGACGATGGCCTCCATCCCAGAGGTAAATGCTCGAAATTTTTCCTTTTTTGCCTTTTTATTGCTTCAGTATTTTCCGGCCTCTTTCTCAGTTTCTTCCCTTTTTCCCTTTTTTAGGCACTTAGGCATCGAATCACTATTCCCCTCTTAGAATCCCCTGACCTCATCTGTCTGGGCCCTATGGTGAGCCCTGATCCAACGGATCTGATCAGTCTAGAAACCCATAGAATTCCTTTTAAGCAGTCATCTATGGATTTAGATCATTGGGTAGGCACTTTTAGATCCTGGCCAAATGAAACACCCGGGTGGAGAGAATGGTACCAGAGGGTAGCCGGATCATGGAAGGTTCAGTGGGAAGAACTCAAAATCGGCCAGTGCATAGATTTATCCCTGTCTCAGATGGAAAGGAACGAACCTTTGGTTATGGCAGCTTCTTATTTCTGGTCCGATGCACTTAACGCGTTCCTTTTCGGACACGGACCTATGACCCCGACCTTGGCCGATGTTTTGCTGCTGATCGGCCTCGATGTTTCCTCCGCCGATACCCCTTTCAATTATCTGTTCAAGCCATCTCATCGGCTGGAGACCAAAGGAATCGGCGGGTGGAAAGGATACATCAGTAAAAACATGAAGACCGGGACAGTCTCGCAGAGGGAGCATACTGCCTTCTTGATGATGTGGCTGGAGAAGCATTTCTTCTGTGGCAGAGCTGTTGGCCCCTCTTCCAATACTCAAGCTTTGGCAAAGGCTCTTTCACAAGGATCGGCCATCCCCCTTGGAAAACATTTGCTGGGATCGGCGTACCATCTGATGCACCAAATCGGCATCAAGCTGTCGAAGGGGGAGCCGATAGGGAACCCAGGCGGTCCTTGGTGGTTCATCACCCTCTGGCTCAACTTACACATGAGCAAGGTTTCTCAGCAGCGGATAGAGACAAAGACCTTTCCCAACATCGAGTCAGAGGAGAATCCATCGGTCCGTCGCCGCTGCAGATCTTTTGGAGAAGCGGTATCGGCCTTTCCCAGCTGCCAATTCACTGCCACCCGCACAGCTGAATACTTCAGATGCTTCTACAATGGCCTTAGTAAAGAGATGATCAGCTGGCACCCATATCAGGCAGTAGAGCCGATTTTCGAATTGCCTGTATGCTTTGATTTCTCCACTCATACCTTTGACAGAGAGTTGATGGACGTCTTGATCAAGCCGGGGATCCTGCCGGCCAACTTCTTCTCAGGAAAAGACTCACCCACCTATGAGTTCTACAGTCCATCGGCTGCGGCAAGGCAACTGGGTTTTGGCCAACTGCCGATTCGGGTATATTTCGCCGGCCAGGCAAAATTCAGAGATGGACTAACCTCAAGTCTTGATTACAGCCGGCTGTGTGACCTAGTACCCGACTCCAGTACCATTGACTTGAATGGTTGGTCAGTTGCCTCTTTTGCCACCCAGCAGTTTAAATTATGGTGGGCAGAATGGAAGCAGCACCTTTTCTGTAAATCTCCATCATCTTACTGCAACATTCTGGACCCAGAGAACATCGACCCAAATGCAGCGGTATGTCCTTTTTCCTTAGCCGATTCCAATGTTATATTATCATCTTGTTGTTAACTCATGTTCATCTCTTCAGTCTGAAAGCCATGTTCCCCCGATGCGGAGCCGAAGCGGCCGGCCGATTGATAGCCATCACCAATACACGCCGTATCCACTTATCGGCTTCCATGCTCCAACTGTCAGAGATATCTCTACCGGCCGATCAAGGCGAGCACCAAAAAGGCCAACATCAAAGATAACCAGCCATCGGGTGCGAGCTCGCATTGGATCGGCCGATCAGACGGCAATAGCGTCGGCTGAAATCTCCCGCATCGGATCGGCCAGCCAGATGGCAGTGGTATCGGCCGAGACTCCCTGCGTTGGATCGGCCAATCAAGTAGAGGTGACACCTGCCGAGACTTCAGGTCCTTTACCCCTGCCGATTGTCGAGATGGCCGATCCCCAAGTCACCGCTGAAGTTGGGGCTGCTGCAGCATCACTATTAGTAGAAGCTGTTCAGGTAGTCTTTTCTATCTTATATATTCTCCAAATCTTCTACTGACATCAATTCTATTCCTCTGCCAGGCTGCACAAGTTATCCCACCACAGTCTCCGCAACAATCGGCCACGTCTCAAGTGGGAACCGAGATTCCAGCAGCTCCTGCCGCCGAGGTAAACAATCTCTTACCTTGAATCCTTAATATTCAGAAAACTTAACCAATATTGATGCAGGCCGATTTGGGTACGCCGATTATAACTCCACAACAGGCATCGGCCGGGAGGCCCATAGAGGCATGGCAAATTTCTGTTACTATCTTATTTCAATTTCCCCTAGCATTTTCATGGGAATCTTCTTTCATGTCCTTTTTAGGAGGCTGGTCCAAGCGGAGCGCTAATAACCATCGAATCTTCTTCTTCCGATGAACCAAATGTGCCAGTCCCTGAAACAAGGGAAACACTTCCACCGGTGCAGGCAAGAGAGATTCGCTTCAAAGAGGTAACATTCTTACCATTAGAATCGGCCGACTTCCTCTCACCGCTTGCTTACCGTTTACTTTGTTTCCTTACAGGAGCAAGATACCCCCAACAATAGCATCTTTTCTTTTGCTGTCTCCTTGGCCGATGACGAAGAAATCGCTTCACACCCAATTCCATCGAGCTCCACCTCCGACGATGTCCGCTCCAAGCTCGAAAGCATTCGTACACTCCTCCAAGATGATATCGGCCGATTGGTGGAAGATGCATCGCCGATTCGACGACTTTTCAATGAGGTCAAAGATCACATCCCGGATGAAGTGTCGGAAAATTTGGGGTATGCTACCTATATAGAGGGCATGCAGATTCCGGTTTCCAGGGCGCTGCAACGTATGGCCGATCGTGCTCAGATAGCCAAAACTCAGGAGGAGGTCGACTCGTACAAGCACCGGACTCAGGAAGTACACCACAGGATCAACTTCCTCGAGAACTGCCGTCCGAACATCGTCGGCGCAATAGATCGGCTGAAACGGAGGAGAGCAGAACTAGCCAAGGAGATGGAACAGATAACCAAAGAGATAGCCGCTGAAGAGAAGAAGCTCCAAGAACTCCCAACCATCATCAGCAAGCTGAAGTAAGAAAGACAACATCTGGCCCGTGAAACAATAAGGCTCCGCCGCCGCGTGTCAGAAGTACTAGGATCGGCTGACAATGATCAGAGAATAGTAGACTCGGCCGATCAAATTAGACGACGAGCGATTGTAGCCATAGATGCTTTCCTTGGGTTGTAAAAAATATATTAAACATTATTGCTCCTTCAATGTCACTGCGCCGATTTGGTTTTGAACTGCTCCTTCAGTCTGCCTTGCATTTATGTATGTATTTACTCCGATAGGACGTGTCTCACCATCCATCTACCTCCTCTTCATTTATACGTAGACCGTTCACCATCTCTAGAGGCACACGCATTACTTATTTCCTCTCCTTCTTTCACTGCCCCAAACTGAACGGTAAGATGTCTTGTTCGTCCTCCTCATCCTCTTCCTCTATCAACCAGGTATGAACTCCTCCGCCGCCTTTCTCTTAAGCATCTTAATCGCTCCGATACTGGGTAACTCCATTTATCTCTGTTTAGCCGAAACGTCTCAGCCCTGATCTAGAACGAGCGATAGAAATCATGCATTCAGAAGAGCCATTATCACAGGCAGACAGAAATCTGATAAGAACTCATGCTGAGGAACTCAGAGATCATGTCCCTGCCGCTGTCCAGGAATACTCGGACCTCATAAATGCTCATCTTTCGGTCCGCAAGCGACCATCTTCCGAAAAAAGTTCCTCACTTCCTTATAAAGCCAAAACTGGAGTCGCCATGGAAGATCTAGAAGAGGAGAAGACCCGCCTGCTGAAAGAACTCTGCAACCAAGCTGAAACTGGAACCACAGTATTTTTATTCTAAGGGCGACTTGTACCATGTCGGCCATGTAATCTGCAATTTCCATTCAATAATGAATCCCAATATGTCTTTCACCAGATGTGTAGACAGAAACCGATGAGAAATCGGCCATGTTATCTTGACATATTTTGCTGCAAGTTATGTATCTACCCAAATGCTTGGATAGTACCTCTTCAGATATCGCCCGTTTAAAGCTCTTGGGAATTCCTCCCCTTCGACTGTCTCCAGAATATATGCATTCCCAGGGGCACATCGGCCGATTCTATACGGCCCTTCCCAAGTGGGTGACCATTTACCGAATTTGGGGTCTTTGGATCCTATCGACAGCACCAACTTCCATACCAAATCTCCTTGAGAGAACTGTTTAACCTTGACCTTTTTGTCATACCATCTGGCTACCCTTTTCTTGTTTTCTTCTATACTAATCAGGGCTCTCAACCGTAAACCCGCCAAATCGTCAAGTTCATCTTTCATGAGAAAGGAATAGTCATCGGCCGTTAACTGATCTTGTAACGATATGCGTCTTGACCCTGTCCTTATCTCCCATGGCAAGACCGCCTCATGACCATAAACCAACTGATAAGGGGATATTTTAGTGGCTCCATGACAAGCCATCCTGTATGCCCATAAAGATTCAGCCAAAGACATATGCCACTTCTTGGGTTGCTCTTCTATCTTCCTCTTGATTAGCTTGATTATCCCTTTCTTAGACGATTCTGCTTGGCCATTGGCTTGAGCATAGTATGGAGAAGAATTCAATAATTTAATCCCCATATCGGCGGCGAACTCTCCGAATTCTCCAGAAGTGAACATTGTCCCTTGATCAGTTGTGATGGTTTGAGGAATACCAAATCGATATATAATATGGCTTTTAACAAATTCAATCATATCGGCCGATGTCACGTTTCTCAAAGGAACTGCCTCCACCCACTTAGTAAAATAATTTGTAGCCACCAATATGAACTTATGCCCTTTGCTAGATGGAGGATGAATCTATCCGATGAGATCTATTCCCCAACCTCTGAACGGCCACGGCTTAATTATTGGATTCATAGCCGATGCTGGCGCGCGCTGCACATTGCCAAACCTCTGACAGTCTTGGCATCCTTTGTAGTACCTGAAACAATCTTCAAGGATGGTCGGCCAGTAATATCCATTGTTCCTGATCATCCATTTCATTGTGAGCCGATTGATGAGCTCCACACACGCCTTCATGGATTTCTCCCATCAGAACCTTTGCCTGTTCTGTTCCCAGGCATTTGAGAAGAACTCCATCAATCGTCCGATAAAATAAATCATCCTCAAGCAACACATATTTTGTAGCCTGAAAATGTGTTCGCCGATCCACCTTTTGGGATGGATTTCTCAAATAATCGGCAATATCCTTTCGCCAGTCATCGGCCGCGAGCTCTAGTGTCATCGCTCCCTGAATCGGCCGATACCCAGAGGCATGTTGGGCCAGTCTGTTGGCTTCTTCATTATAATTCCTGGGGATATGTTCAATTATTGCAGACTTGAACTCTTTTAAAAGTTGAAGACAATCCTCATAATAAATCCTCAAGATATCATCCTTGCACTCAGATCGCCCCGTCAACTGATCCACAATGAGCATGGAATCCCCAAAAATTTCGACTGCATCAGCTCTGACTTCCCTTAATAATTGGATGCCTTTTAGAACAGCTCGATATTCCGCCTGGTTATTAGTTGCAGAGGCTTCTATCGGTAGAGAGAAATCATAACTTGCCCCCCGAGGCGACACAAGAACAATGCTGATTCCTGATCCGACCCCACACGAAGAACCATCAAAATATAGAGTCCATGGAACTGGTTCAACGGTGGCAATTTCTGGTCCACAATGCTGAACTACGAAATCGGCCATCACTTGACCTTTGACGGCTTTGGCCGATTCGTACCTTAAATCGAATTCTGACAAAGCCAGGATCCATTTCCCAATCCGCCCTTTCAAAATCGGCAATGATAGCATATACTTCACCACATCATCCTTGCACACGACTATGCATTCTGCCGATAGCAAATAGTGCCTGAGCTTAGTACATGAAAAGTACAAGCACAAACATAGTCGCTCCACTGAGGAATATCTTGTTTCGGCGTCTAAAAGTCTTCTGCTGACGTAGTATACCACTCGTTCTTTTCCCTCAAACTCCTGTACCAACGCCGATCCAATAGCCTGTTCATCAGCCGATAAATATAACTTGAACGGCTTACCAGGCTGTGGTGGAACTAATACCGGAGGTGAAACCAGATACTGCTTGATATTCTCCAGTGCCTTGCGCTGTCCTTCTCCCCATATGAATTCCTGGTCGGGCTTTAATTTCAACAGAGGGGTAAAAGCCTGAATACGTCCTGACAGATTGGATATGAATCTTCTGATGAAATTAACCTTGCCGATGAGGGACTGTAGTTCAGTTTTATTTTGTGGGGCCACCACTTTGTTGATGGCGTCTATGGTCTTGCGGTTGACTTCTATCCCGCGCTCATGGACCATAAATCCTAAGAATTGCCCGGCCGATACACCAAATGCACACTTGTTTGGATTCATCTTCAGCCCATGTTTCCTTGTGCACTCCAGCACTTCCTGCAAATCGGCCAGATGATCTTGGTGACCTTTTGACTTGACCACGACGTCATCTATATAAATTTCCACCGATGAACCAATGAGCTTGTGGAAGATGTAGTTCATGGCCCGTTGATATGTAGCGCCGGCGTTCTTCAAGCCGAAAGTCATAACCACCCATTCAAATAAACCAAGATGGCCTGGGCACCTAAAAGCCGTTTTCAAAATATCTTCTTCGGCCATTAATATCTGATTGTACCCGGCATTCCCATCCATGAAACTTATGACTTTGTGGCCTGCGGCAGCATCCACCAAGATATCGGCCGTCGGCATCGGATATCCATCCATCGGTGTAGCCTGATTTAAGTTCCTGAAATCGATGCACACACGCAATTTTCCATTCTTTTTGTATACAGGCACAATGTTAGAAATCCATTCGGCGTAGCGGCACTGCCGAATAAATCCTGCCTCAATCAACTTTGTAATCTCGGCCTTTATGTCAAGTAGAATCTTGGGGTTAAACCGTCGTGCAGGTTGCTGATATGGCCGATATCCTGATTTTATAGGTAACCCGTGTTCAACAATAGACCGGTCTAGTCCTGGCATCTCATGGTATTCCCAAGCAAAGCAATCCTTGAACTCTTTTAATAAACTTATCAATTTACATTTGTACTCAGAATCCAAATTTGCACTAATGTACGTCGGCCTTGATTTGCTGCTATCTCCCAAATCTACCATCTCTAATAAATCGGCCGACGTAAACCCATACCCAGCTTCCCATCTTCTCGGACGAGCTGATCCATTTATTCTGAATCTTCAGAGCCGACTGCTTGGATCGGCTGTAGACCGAAATCGGACACTTTCAGGAAGTAAGTGTCCCAAATCCTGCCAGATATACACTTGATGTGTTCGCAGCTCCACTGTTGCGTGTCGGCCGCTGCAACGCTGTAGACGGAATCGGCAGCGACTATCTCTGTACTATCGCCGACCCATTGCACAAGGCATGGATGCATTGTAGATGGGACACAACAGTTTGCGTGTATCCAGTCGCGACCAAGCAGCATATTGTAGGACCCCTTGCCATTAATAACGAAAAAGGTGGTAGGGAGGGTCTTACTGCCGATGGTGAGGTCGACGCAGAGCGCTCCGCGGGCGGGTGACACGTTGCCTTCGAAATCCTTCAGCATCATGTCTGTCTTGGTGAGGTCTTCATCGCCCTTGCCCAGCTTGCGGTACATGGCATACGGCATGATGTTAACTGCAGCGCCTCCATCTACCAGTAATCTGGTGATGGGTCTTCCGTTGACATAGCCTTTGAGAAACAGTGCTTTGAGATGCTGCCGTTTTTCTTCTTCTGGTTTCTCAAACGTAGCCGTCATCGGCTCTAATACCAGTTGTGCCATTTGTTCTTCTTCTATTCTTGTTACTTTTATCTCGATCGTTGGGCGCCATGAACTCCATCGGCAGTACGAACACCATATCAATTTCGGCTGCCGATTCTTGGTTGCTTGTTTCTTGATCGTTTTTCTTTGGACGCCAAACTCGAGATTTAACATTCCTTCTCTCTGGCACCTGTCTCTGTTTTTCTTCTTGATGTTCCCACTGGCGTAGGCGTTGGATCCTTCGCTTCTGGGATCTGGATAGGCCATCGGGACACCATCTGGGATTTGCTGCTTTGGCCGATGATCTGGCATGTTCCCAATCTGGTTCCCTTCCTAGGGGATCCTCGTCTGATACCCTGTCATCGGCCATCTCTTCCAGCCGGTCGTGCGCGCTGATCCTGCCCCCCAGTCCATCCCGCTGGCCGATCTTGCCTTTTGACCTGTTGTACTGGTCAAATCTGCCCCCCAGCCGATCATGCACCGAAACGCGCCGTTCCTTGCGCCGATTTCTGCTGATCGGCTCTGATCCTCTGTCCCCAGAATGTGGCCTCGGGCGATCGTTGCAGCTCAATCCGTTACACTCTGGACAGTTATCGGCAGACGGCAGTCTGATGTCGTTCTCACAGCAGTGGATGAAGAACGGACATTGCCAGTGATCTTCATGCCGGCGTATCATCTCTTCCTGGTATCGTGCTTGTTCTTGCTGCTGCCGATACTTACTGAGTAAGAATTGGGAGGTGACGGGCTTGCGTGGTCGTTCTGGTCCTCGCCCGTTCCTTCTGATTTCTTCCGACGTGATCTGCCTCCTGGGGTCGACGGCGCCGCCTCTTCTCGCCGATTCTGATGTCAGCACCCTAGTTTGACTTGAGTCTCCTCCAGTGTTGACCATGTTGGCCGGGAAGGGATGCTAATCTATCTTCATCGGCTTTGCCGATTTAGTTGGGGTTTCAAATTTAAGCCGCCCCTGTTCGATGGCCGATTGTATCTGCTGGCGGAAGACTTTACATTCATTTGTGTCATGAGAAGTAGCGTTGTGCCACTTGCAGTATTTCATCTTCTTAAGTTGATCGGCCGTAGGGATGGTGTGATGTTGAGATAGCTTGATTTGTCCTTCCTGAAGCAATAGATCAAAAATTTTATCGGCCTTTGACATGTCAAAAGCGAATGTTTTCGGCCCTTTCTTCCCAAAAGGGTATGATATCGGTTTTTTCCCTTTGACCCATTCTGCCAGGCCGATTTCCTCTTCCGCATCGGATTCAGATCCTTCCAAGTATGCCACCTTCTTTTGGAAGTTCCTCCGCTGTTCAAACGGTCGGACCTCTTGTCCTGACAATCGGTGGACGATTTGGCTCAGGCTTTCAAACTCTTAGGCAGCATATCTTTCTTTGATCTGTGGCAAGAGGGCTTGGAAAGCGATATCGGCCAACTGTGCATCGGTCAGAGCCAAACTGTAGCATTTGTTCCTGATTTCTCTGAATCTCGGTATATACCCCATCACTGGTTCATCGCTCCTCTGCCTGAGACTGGTCAAATCCGAGAGTTTCATCTCGTGTACTCCTGCGTAGAAGTACTTGTGGAATTGTTTCTCCAGATCGGCCCATGTAACGACGGAATTTGCCGGCAAGGTGGTGAACCACTGGAAGGCCGATCCGGACAGAGATGACGAAAATAAACGTACCCTCAGGGCATCTTGCGTGGAAGCTTCCCCGCACTGGATGATGAATCGGTTGATATGCTCCACAGTGGATGTATCGTCCGTCCCTGAGAACTTGGTGAAATCGGGAACCTTGTAGCGGTGTGGGAACGGCAGCAAGCGTCTTGTAGGTATAAGTTTGAACTTTCGGCTTTAATCCAAACTGATCCTGGATTACTTCTGCTATTCTTGCCGTCCAGTCCACCTGCTGCTGATGAACAGCTGTTCGCGGCGTGGGCATGTGCTGAAGGGCTGGTACGGCCGGGTGATGAATTGGCGAATTTTGCTGAGCGGCCGATAGTTGATGGCGAAACGAGTCCGCACCCCCTTCGTACGTCACTGCTGGCGCCGTGCCTCTGAATGCTTCTACAGTGTTTGCCCCCCTGCTGATTTCTGATAAGATCGGCTGATACTGGGGAACCGTCGGCCGGGCGGCCGATTGGTATGGCGCCTGGACCGAATAACTTCCATACCCGTTCGCTGGCTCGGGAAAATACGCTGTCGCTGATGTTCCCCAAGGCGCTGAGCTTGTAGGTAGTGACTGCACAGAAGCAATCTGAACGGGTTGAAGCGGTGTCTGTGATGGGAGACATGGTGCACCGCTGTATCTTGGAGACGCCGGGGGCAATGGAGAGTTGTACCCCTCGCGTTGCATCAATATCGGCTGAGAAGCCGATTGGGACGTGTATGGTAGGCTTCTGGCTGGCAGAGTGGTTGGAGGGGCATATGCCGGTCCCTGATAGCCTTGGCCTGCTCCGCTGGCCAGAGAGCTGACGACGGCGTTATACACCGTGTTGGTCATCACCGAGGATTGGTCGATGAATGCCTGATAAACGGACTGTTGAATCATCTCTGACATCTTGCCCGAGTCCTCCGCAATGGTGATGTGGCGAGGCGCTAGAATAGGAGCCTTCTTGACTGCCTCCCCGCTTCTGGTACGACTGAACGACTGGAGGTACATCTTCTTGTAGTCTTCTAGATGTTTGGCCAATTCTTCCCTCTGGTCGTCCTTGAGATCTGCTTCTGTGACCTCAATGATGTTGCTATCGGAGATTTCTGCGTTTTTCGACATATCAGATCTTGGATGGTCCCACCGGGCGTGCCAAAAGTGTGTTGGCGCTAAAATCGGCCGGATAGGAATCGGCCGATGGTCTGCAGCGTCGGACACACGACATGGGAGAATCTGCTTAGCTCCTGTTCGGGTTATTGCCCTGGTGCGGTTCGCGCGGCGTGCCAGTCAATCTGACCTGTTGATTGACAAGGAAATAGAGTATTAAATTTCAGGCGCGTCGATCGGCTGGGATTCCGATCTGTCCTGAGGAGCGCGTCGGCAGCGAATCGGCCGATTTACTACAGAGATGATCGGCTATGGATCAGCCGATAATCGTGTAATAATTGTAAAGAAAACCACCGGAGCGATCTAAATAATTACTACAGAAGCAACACTTGAAATAGATCTAATCGGCTGTGAGATGATAAATCGAAGAAAAACAATGACGAAGTCGATTACCCTGATCTCAAGCTGGATAACTGGTGATAATACTAGAATAATAGGTAAAACTTGCAATTCTAGTAAATATCGATAATTGGTGACTAAATCCAAACGAAACCACAGCGATGCGCCCGTAGTTAAAGCTCAGATATTACTCAGTAAGCGGAACCTACCAATTGGCCGGAGATCAAGTTGATGCAGCCCTGCCAATCCGTACGAACTCGTGGAAGAAGAAAATATTGGCGAAGTCGCCGACTTGAAAGTAAATTGCTGGAAAAGTAGAAGTACTGTTGTTGATTGATGTGTTGATTCTTTTTTTCAAGACCCTGACGACTCCTATTTATACCCTAAAGCTAGGACTCCTGGTCGATCACGACTTGTTACAACCTTATTTAAATTACTATATCTATACGGACTTTAAAAAGGAAACGGACTCCCGCAGAATCTTCCGCCGCCGCTCCCTAATCCAATCAAGATTTCCTTCAATTGCTCCCCGACCGACTTAGTGTGCCCCCTTTGACCAGCTTTTGACCAGGATCCTCTGAAATAATCCCATCCTGTTGGCGTAGGCTGTGCCACCAATCGGCCGATTTCCAACTGTTACCTCAATCGGCCGATTCCTTTCTGTAGCCTTCAGATCCGCCGCATCGGCCAATCTTCTCCTTCTGACGCCGATTCAACACGTGTCAAAATCTGGCGTCAACAATCATATATTGTTAACGTGCATGGCTGCCTGTATTTCTGAGGTTTGTTAACAATTTTTAGTACCAGTTATCCAATCTTCCTTTGTTCCCAGTTTGTTTAATGTTCCTTTTTCTAGATTTATTATCCAATATAATCAGTAGGCTAATAGTTCATCTTTACCTTTTGTAGATCTCAATGGAAACTATACAGGAAGACTCTGTTGCTGATGGGCAGTCAAGATTGCCTAGTGCTAAGGTTGTTTCCAAGGCCCTCTCCTAGGCCAGCTCCAACAGCATTTTCTTGAAGAATGCTAGTATAGCCGCTCCCTCCTCATGGAAGAGGCGTCGGTCATCCTCTGAAGCTTTCCTTCATGAAGAACTTGATGTTGAAAGATAAGGTTCATCTGCTCTGCATGAACGAGTGGAAGAACTCTAGAGGAACAGTGATGATCTACTGAGGAAGAGTGATGCACTACAGAGAGAGACTGAAGTAGCACATTGTTGGCACTCCTTAGCCTTTATGAACTAATCCCTAAGCGCATGGATACCGATGTAGGTTTCACCAGGGAGTTTACCTGGGATATCGAATCCAAGGAACGGCAGACGCAACCAATCTTGGAACTATTCAAACGGACCAACCTTGAGAGAGGAGGTAAGAGGGTAGAGGGCTTAACTTCAGTTAGCCAACTCGTTACCCAGATAACTAGAAGCTATACTAACTTGATCTGCTTCGGCGGCTGGGGCGGAAGGACCACAGACTGAGGGAGAAATAGGGGGTCCAACTCGGCCAACGATCAACTGCTATGAAAACACCCGAACGTGGTGGACTACAAGGGACGGACAGGGATCTCACCACCTGCCGCGTACCACATCAGTTCCGTGGGGTGGAACACAACACAAGATAACTATCAAACCTAAGCACCACGCTTCAACTATCCAGTTACTGACTTCCGCCTCACATTAAGGCAAGAAGAAACCCCAAATGGCCAGGCTTGCTGAACCACGCAGAAAAGGGATCCCGTAGATAAAAGAAGTAAACTAACTAGGTACTGAAAGTAAAGAGAAGAACTAGCGAGACATTGAAGATAAACGAGGAACTAACTTTGATAATATTCCACTAAGGTGGATACAAAGTGGAGAAGGACCACGAGAAAACCCTGGCTCCTTTCCTAGCTCGGCACTTGCACAAGCTCTCACCTCACTCTCCTTATTCTACAACTGAACTAGAGCTATTAAGAATCTCACTTATCTCTTGGATGGTGTGTCTTACAAATGAGAAATGGAGCTCTATGTATAGCAGCTAGAGGTCAGTAACCGGTGAAAGACATTAAGACCACACGACCTTGGCGGTTGCTTAACTTCCACGCGAAGGCTGGACACCAGAGGATGACATGTGGGGCCGGTCGGCCTCCTCTAGGCCGGCCGGCCTGGGGATGGTGCCACCTGGCACCTCCTTTCGCGTGAACGTCCCTAATCGCTTCCTGAGGTCGGTAACTGTTGCTTTTTAGTTAAGCAACGGTTTTGGACATGCATGTGGGCCCTTTGATCCGTGTGTGAAGCCTTTCGTGTCCTTGGATCAAACCGACTTCAAGTGCATGATCCCTGATCCTGCCGGGTGTGTTTCTTGACTCCTGGATCAGTGACGTTGCTAGAGGGGGCAGAGCAAGGCCGGTCGGCCTCGGATTTCTCCCAATCCGGCTCAATTTCGCACACTAAGTTCCTAAAATGATAAATGCAACAAAACTTGTGAAACTTGTTAGTGTGGTTAGTTTTAACTCAGTTTTGTCTTGTAAACGATGAAAACCGGAGAAATGTTGGTTGTAAAAATCATCGAAATCGACCGCCAACACACCCCCACACCTAGACTTTTGCTCGACCTGAGCAAAATAATTAAAATAGAACCCGGGGACTAAGAAAGTGTGACAACCCTGGTAAATTACATTTCTAAAATCAATGTCATTAGCCTAACCCTATGCTTAACCAACAAATAAAAGGGGGAAAAGCATTAGAATAAGTTACGTTGAAATTCAAATTGAATTTGGGTACATTTGAATACTTTTGAATTTTTAAATTAACTTTCAAACCATAAGCCAAATGAGATGTTGCCTCAAACCAAACTTGTAGAATTTTTTATTCTGAACAACTTTCGTGTTCAAAAGTTTTTGAAATTCAAATTAGAAAGAGGAGAAAACGCCCTGTTTGTACCCAGCCCCCTGATACTTTTCAAATTCTCGCATTTAGGCCCCTCGCTCCTCCCTCTCTCTCCCCTCCCCGCCCGACAGCGCCGCCAGGTGGCCGGCGACGCCTGACCGGCGCGAGCCGCCAGGCCAGTGGCCGCCGCGCCTCTCCCCCACGCACGGCTTTGCCCCCCCCCCACCGCCGCGCTGCCCAGTCCGCGCCCGCGCGTGCGCACGCCGTGCCGTGCCCCGGCTCGCTGCCCGCCGCGCCCAACCGCCGCGTCGCGCCGTGCCGTCCCGACCCCCGCGCCCCGCCCGTCGCTGCGCCTGCCTCCCGCCTGAGCCGCTGCTGCAGCTGTCTCCCAATCCACGCGCCGCGCTATCTCCTCGCTCCCACGCCAAATCCCCGGCCGCCAGTCGCTCGCTCCCGCCCGCCGCACGCCGCGCCGGCGTCCTGCTGCCGCCCGCCGTGGCCACTGGCACGCCTTCGCCGTGTCTGCCCCGCGCGTCGCCCAGGCACCCCCACCTCCCTCCTGCGCCTATAAAAGCCACGCCCCCGGCCGCCCGCGCGAGCCACAGCAGCCAGAGCACCTCGCCGCCGCCATTACCGCCGCCGAGCTCCGCCCGCTCGTGGACAGCCCTCCACATCACCCCACCGGAGCTCGCCGACCCGCCCAACACCGCCCAGGACCACCGGAGCGCCACCGCCCGTGCTGTCACCGCCGCCGCCGCCCCTGCTCACCGCGGACAGCTCGACCCCGACCTCCTCCGCCCAAGCCAAGCACCCGAGCAGCTTCCCCATGCGCCACTGAAGCTCGCCGACCAGACCAGACCGCCCCAAGCCCGCCGGAGCACCGCCGTCGACGCGTGCCGCCGCCGCCGCCGCCTCTACTCCAACGCCGGCGAGCTATTCCCGGTCGTCCCCCACCCGAACAAGACCCCCACGAGGTAGCCCTCGCACCCCTGAACCTTCCCCGACCCTCACCCCTCGCCGCCGGCGAGCCCCTCGCCGGAATTTCGGCCGGCCACCGTACCCGAGCTGCCCGAGGACCCAATTGCAAGAATTTAAATCTTTAGAAGGGTCTGCACGTAAGTTCAAGGACCCAGTTGTAAAAGAAAGTTTCAAATCTAGATTCAAATTTAGTGAACTTGTAAAATTCGTATAAAATCATAGAAAATTCTGAAAAATGTAAACTAAACTGTTCTGTAATCCTTAGAAGAAACTCTACAACCTTTGTTACAAAAAGTTTCTCAGATTCTCAACATATTATGCTCTACATTAAATGGAAGTTTTAATGGACTTCTTTTGTACCCACTGTTGTAGATCAATGCTGACCCTAAATTTTGGGCAGTGAGTTAGTTGCTTGATGTTTAGGGCTGTATAAAAAGATCAGGCCCAAACTCCATCTCTATCTACACTGTTTATTAAACTTAGTTTCATACCATAAGTGGCTAAATATTTTTATCCCTGCAGTTAGGTTATGAATCACCTAATGAAACTTTTCCTATACCAGTGTAATAGTACCTAGATGCCAGAGAAAAATTGGGAGACTTTATATCTCACAGGAACCTATTTATTTGATTTATGTGCTAATAACATACATTAATTCAAGAAAATAGTATCTTAGCTTGGAAAAGTCTCAAATGTTTACTAAGGGATACACAGTGGTAGGGGTTGCTGTGTAAAAAGTTTCATGGACAAAAACCCTGTGTAGGGTCCTGTAAAAATAAATCCTTGAAAAACCTAGGTGTGTAATGTCACATTTACTATGCTCTGAAAACTGCATAATAAATCCTATAAAAATTACAGTAGCTCCTGCATGATTATATGAAAGCCCTGTAAAAAATCTTAGACTCAGTTTTTGCACCAATTGTTCTGTACAAAAAGAACAAGGATCTAACAGCAACTATGTAATATATTTTTCATAATTAATCTGCTACATGAAATTGTCTAAAACTTTTACAGTAAGCACATCTTTCCCTGATGTGCCTAAATCCAAAATTTCATGACCAGAAACTATCCACTGTAGTAATTACACTTAAAATCGTGTTGTTTACCATCACCACTACTTAAACTTGTGCATTCATGTAGAATCGACGACTCTCGCCGACGGAACTTACGAGCTGGTGCCCGCGTCTGAGAGTGAGCAGCGTGAAGCTCAAGTAAATCTAACTGAAGCTCTTGAAGACCCGAGCCCAAGTTCGGAAGAGCCCCAAGCTAACTGTTCACAAGAAGGCAAGCCCCGGAGCATAACCCCTCCTTTCCTAAATTATGCAACTCATTACTGTTTGCTTGTGCATTAAGTTTATAGGAGTTGAATGAAAACTTAGTTGCATGATGTTAGGAACCCATGCTTGAAAACTAGACGTAAGGATCGATAGAATGCTGTGCTAATAGGACTCCGGTAAAAGCCGAGTGATTTCCTGTCACTCGCGAGAAAATAGGAGTTGAATGTTTACTACACGCTGCAATCATAAGGACAACGGACGGGCTATGGTACGATGTTTACGATTGAGGCCCGTCTGTCTAGTGAAAAATGCTAAGGCCGCAGTGTGTGGTAGTGATGGTTAAGTCTTTGAATGTACTAAACACATGCCGAGATTATGGGAATCGGTAAGCTTAAGTACCTAACGGCATCCTACCCTTTGAACTTCGGTCCCATGTGCATATGGCGAGTGCAGAGAGTGGTCACGACCTGGCGCCGAACCGTGGCGTGGGGCTCTTGTACTCTCGGAGGGTAGCCCCGATCCACGACCCGGAAAGAAAGGGAAAAAGTTGCACGTGTGACTCTGGGAGTAACCACGTGACGTGTGTTTAGGTTTCCCTTGCAAGGTTAAGAAATTCGATTCGAATCGTCCGTTTCTCACGGCTATTGAGACTGCTTAACCCCCTTTACCCACAGAGTAAGAAGAGGAACAATGATGAGGAATAAATTTGTTGGATGAAATGTAATGCTTCACCATGAATGCAATTGGATAGCTGCTTATCTAGAATGGCTAATGAAACTAGAATCTTGAGCTAAAAGTTGAAAGTAAGGACCCACTTGTAGATGCTTTTCGGCAAAACAAACCCCTGAGCCAAAAAGCCTTGCATATCTAGAGTCGGTGGAGTAGATTCCACTACTCGGGTAAGTCTTGCTGAGTATTAGTATACTCAGCCTTGCTTGTGGCTCGTTTTCAGGTGACACCTTCGAAGATATGATTGCTAGCTTGACTTGGCCCTGCACTCTTCCCCCTGGTTGGTCGGTGGAATGGGATACGCCCCCGTCCAACGGAGATAATGCCGAGTGATGTCTCGTACGGGCTTCATCGAGACATCCTTATCGTCGAAGTAGCTTTCGTTGTTTTATTTTCCGCTGCAACTTAAACTCTGAAGAACTTATTAGTTATGATCACTGAAGTACTTGGTTTCTAAACTCAAACTTGGTCTGTAATATTCACTTATGACAATATTTGCTGGAATGTGGTATTCTCTGGGCTCATCGTCGTGTGAGCATTTGTATGTATGGCACTCGATCCGCTTTACCGTCGTTGTATCGGGAGGTTATACCCGACAGACCAGTGGATTACTCCGCTTGAAGTGTAAGATTAACCGAGATTGCCCTAATGGTGATGGTTAATACACTTGAGCCGGATTAATTCAGGTGGTTCTGCCACAGCTGGTATCAGAGCCGTAGCTGGTATTAGAGCCGTAGCTGGTGCCACAACTGGTAACAGCTGGCACCAGAGCCGAAATGCATACGCCAGAGAATGCGACAAGCCTTAAAAACTTATTTTCATAAAACTTGACTAGAAGGATGTGTTGCGAAATACGTTGGTGCGTTAAGGATGGTGCGAAATAAATTTCAGCCCTATTGGATCTTGCTAGTTGAGTTATAGGCCAGATACTATAACTCGTTCTGCTTGATGTGACACCCCGGCTCAGGACTTAATAGGATTAATAGGATACTCATACCAACAAGTTGCAACTTTTTTTCCGGAAGCCCAATTTCAAAGAACTTCAAAGTTAAGTGTGCTTGGCTTGGAGCAATTTGGGGATGCGTGACCGACCGGGAAATTCTTCCTAGGTGCGCACGAGTGAGGACAAAGTGTGCAGAAAAGACTTGTGTTGGTCTGTGAGGGCAGTCTATGTCCTAGGAAGCGGCCAGATGTAAGCGGACCCGGCCTCGGGGAGGCGGGACGTTACAGAATGGTATCAGAGCCGACTCTCGCGGTTTTATGGGCGCGTACGAGCATAGAGCGCGGGCATGAGCACGGGCGCGTGCGGGTCAGGTGCGCAGGCATGTGGGCAGGCGCGTGGCGGGTCAGTGCACGGGCATCAGGGATGCGCCGTTGGCACTGGACGCACGGACGTGGCACATGGGCTGTTGGCACTGTACGCACGGACGTGGCACATGGGCCGTTAGCACTGTGGACGTACGGACGTGGCCAAGAGGGAACGTTCCTGGCTTGGGGTTGACCGACGAGGACGTCGGTCTCTTAAGGGGGTGAGGATGTGACAACCCGGCTCAGGACTTAATTGGATTAATAGGATACTCATACCAACAAGTTGCAACTTCTTTTCCGGAAGCCCAATTTCAAAGAACTTCAAAGTTAAGCATGCTTGGCTTGGAGCAATTTGGGGATGGGTGACCGACCGGGAAATTCTTCCTGGGTGCGCACGAGTGAGGACAAAGTGTGCAGAAAAGACTTGTGTTGGTCTGTGAGGGCAGTCTATGTCCTAGGAAGCGGTCAGATGTAAGCGGACCCGGCCTCGGGGAGGCGGGACGTTACAGAAAGTCTTGGGTCATGATCCTCAAAGAATTTTGAATATATTTCTGTATCTCCTCTGTTGTGAGTTCAAATATTTTGTCTCAGAGAAACCATGTGTCCTGAGAGACTTAGTCACATGCATGTGAACACTGATTGTCCTTTTGTGGTAAGTACTCGAGCGTCGCCCATCTCCCTTTTTTTTGTTTTTGACTCGAGGTGGATGACTTTCCTGACTCGGTTTCTTTTCTTTCAGGGCGGATGGCGAGCTACTACGAGTATCAGTGTGCACAACAGTTCTCATGAGGCGAAAAGATTTGATCAAGCTCAAGGGTATAGAAAGGCTATGTGGGGCTCAAAATATTTTGTCAAATATATATGGCTTTGGATGGGAATTGATAAGTCCAAGAGTTTCCTCTTTGTTCTGATAAATTCTCCAAGACTTTGAACTCAGAAAATCAGTGTTTGCAAATCGTTATATCACAGGAATCAATAAGCAGAAGATCAGGCAATCCTAATCAAACAGTTCCAAGGGTTTGAGTACTTTGCAAACGAAATAAAATTCTATCATTCTTTGATTTTCATGGAAGGAATTCATCGCTTCCTGTTTGGTTTAATCAAATTTTAAATTGTTTAGCAAGAATACAAATTTGAACCAAAGGCAGGAAGGACAGAGGTACAGAGATTGCAAACCGTTGTGACGAGGAGGCGCTGTGCTGGTGGCTGCCTGTCACACCCTGAAATTGTTGAATTTCAGGATGTGATTAGAAAAAAATAATAATAAAGCAATGATTTTCTCATAATTATATAAAAATTTCAACATTTATTTTCTTTACAGATAATTTAGTATAGGAAAAATAAGCAATTGTCTTTTAGAATTAAATAAAATGGTTTTATGTATGTTGCATTCATTACGTTGCATTAGTTTTTGTTTGTTTGCGTGTTTGAGTTTGCAAAAATAAAAATACCCAAAAACTATCCTAAAATCTTTTTTCTCTCTTCCCTATCTCTTTTGGCTCATCCCATCTTTCTCTCTCTCATTCCCCTCTTTCAGCCCAGCCCAAACCCCCTCCTTTTTTTCTTCCCAGCCCGGCCCAAATCCTCTCCCTCTCCTTTCTTTCCTTTCTCTCCCCGCGGCCCAAAACCCATCCGGCCCAACCCGTCCCTTTCTCCCTCCCCCTCCCCCGCTTTCACTGCCACCGTGGACCCACCTGTCGGCGCCATCCCCTACCTCCCGCTCCCACCTTCCTTCTTGCGTCGTCGGCGCCTTCCTTTCTCCCCCAGACCTCGCCGCGAATCTCGCCGCCCGCGCCTGCCCCACCTTCCTTTCTTCTTCCTCCCGCTCCTCTCTCTCTTTCCTTTCCGCCGCGACACTAGACGCGCCGCGCCGTCGCCCGTCGTCCGCGCCTTCCTCCCCTTTCCTTTTTTCTTCCTCACCCCGAATCCGGTTCGCCCCCGCGCCCGTCGCCCGCGTCCCCTCCTTCCTTCCCCGCGACGCTGGCCTGCCATAATGGCCGTGGTACCCGCCCCTTTCCTTCGCAGGCCACCGCGTGAGCCACCGCCTCGCCTTTCCCGGCTGCTCCGCCTCCTCCCATCCCTATAAAACCCACGCCGGAGCCCCGCCTTGGACCTAGCGCCGTCGTCCACTCCTTCCCCTTCGTGCCGTCGCTCCACGCCGGCATTTCCTCGCTGGAGCGAACATCTCCGCCCGTGCCGCACCTCGTCATCGACCCGCCGTTTCACCTCGACTCCGTCGTCTTCAACCCCCGCAAGACTCTCGCGAGGAAGTAAGCACCACGCCGCTCCCTTTTTCCCCCTCCCTCTCGCTCTCTTGCCCCGGCAATTTCTCGCCGGAGCTCTGTCTTCGCCCGCCGCCGTGGCCGCGGTCTACGGTCGCCGCACGGCCGTCCTGTGACCCCCACCACTTTCGTCGTGCTGCCCTCTCTCTCCCCGGCATAACCCCGGCCTGAACCGAGCCCTGGAACACCGGATTCGGTGAGCTCCGGCCATCCACCGCCGCTCTCGCTCGCCGCCGTCGCCCAGCGCCACTTATCGATTCGCCCAACCCTAACTCTGCGAGTCGACCCAAGCCACGGCTGATTCGCCCGATCCTCGTCCTGCCACCCGATCTAGATCTAACAGCCAGAATAGATCTGAGCCACGCACGAGCCGCCAAGCCACGCCCGACCCTTACTCCGCTGAGCCGCGTAATCGCCCGACCCTTACTCCGTCGAGCCGCGTCCGAAATCACCCGACCCTTACCCTGCCGTCGGATCGTGATCCAACGGATCAGATCCGCCCGACTGAGCCAAACCTAGCCGACCCCTGAATGTTTGCAAAAAAGCCCCTAGGTTTTCTAGAAATCAAACCGCAGTCCAGATCAGTAGAAAAATAATTAGAGTTGAGTCCTTTCTTTTGTGTCCCGACCCCTGACCTTTCTAGAATTAATACCGCCGTCCAGGATATCCAGTTTTGCACCCAGACCCTCTATTTAAGGTTTAATTATGTTTTAGCCCCTGATTTCTTCAGATTTAGCCCCTGAAAGTTCAGTTTCTTTGCAGATAAATCCCTGGAGCCTTGTTTTAGCCCTACCTTCGTCGTTTTAGCTCCGTTTTGACTCGTTCTTGTTGCGTTATGTCTTCTAAAACCCTAAGCTACCGTTTAGTCATGTCGTTGTGCCTTAGTTCCTGTCTTTTAATTAAAAATAAATTTAATTTGATTAAAGTTCTCTCACCTAGTTTTTCTAATTAAAATCCACCTAGGTCTTTACCTCCGGTTTTTCATAACTAATGTTAATCTGATTAATACCAACTCAAATGTGTTCTAAATATAATATGTTTAGTTGAACACCAAATATATAGTTATGCGTTTAGATGCTCTCACAAGTTTCTTTCTAATTAATTGTTAATTAGTGTAATTTGTACATAGACAATCATAAATAAAATATGACTAAGTTCTACTCCGCTTTTGTAAATAAAAATATAATATAAGTTAATTATAATCAAGGATATTTTGTTTTGAATATCTTTTACATTTGTTTTCCAATTAAAGTAAATAAAACTTATAGTTCTTTTGTTTCTTTTATAATACCAATCTTCCGATAGCTGTGTCTTTTCAACCCTAGCTCCGTTTTCTGTGTTTCTTGTGCTCTAGTAATCGTAGCAGCGAGCCCTATCCTTTAGCATGCTCTTTTAAAAGCTTTTGTTTTGTGATTGGTGTATTGTTCTTAGCTGTACTTATTTGTTGTTTTGTATGTTTGTGCTCGATGTTTGCTTCGAATAGAATGATCGTTGTTGAAGCTTGAAGATCAAGTTTTCCAAGTGAGCAAGAACTGAAGAGCAGTAAGAGTAGCTTTTCATTGAAAAAGGCAAGTGACCCTAACCATCCTATTATCTATGCTTATTTACAAGAATACCATGTATTAATTGGAACGTGGAGAACCACCCAGGAAAACAGTACAACCACGAAGACCATATGGCTCTTGTCTTGGCTAAATAATTAGAGACTCTAGTTTGAAGCAGTCTTACTGAAAGAACTTGATCTTGGCATACATATAGTTATGCATTCGGTTTTGTCCTTAAACCGGGTGTGACACTGCCAGGTGGGGCCGACCGACCTAGTAGAGGTTGGCCGGCCTGGCTCTGTGGCCCCTGCCCGAGGGGCAGCTCCCACAGAGTTAGGCTCAGATCCAACGTGACGGTGCATCGTGCCCTTTTTGCACTTTTGTTGTACTCTCAGGCTGGTCGCCCTGGTTCAAGTTGCCTGGCTCAGGTTTGGGTTGAAATGTGCTCATTTTCACGCAGTGGGTTTGTAACGTTCTGGAACCTGCGAATCTTGATGCACTTCGATGAAATTTTTAGTCCAGGGGTGTGCTCAACTTGCACACCATGCTCACTCGATGTCGAGAGAACAAGGTGCATGCTGATCACTTTCTGCGTGGCTTCAGGTGTGGTCACACCAAAGGGCACGACCACTCCTGACCCAGGAGTCTTGGGGGACGATCTCGCGAGATGGGGCGGAGCCCGACGCTAAGATGGGGCTGGTCGGCCTGATCTTCAGCCAGCTGGCCTGCCGGCGGCGATGAGAAGGCCTCCGGAAACACAACTGGTTTGAAGATTCATGCACCACTGGGAGGTGCACGGTTGTGACAGGACTTGGAGGGCGCTGAAGGAGAGACAAGGGGTTTCACCTGTGACCTCGGTGTCTTCGGGGAGGATTGCGAAGCCATTGGTGTGATCTTGAGAGGGTTCGGGTTTTAGGAGGTGAATGATGGCGAAAGGCTTTCGAATGAAGTGAACTGAAGCCTTTCGGTATAAGAAGGGAGTTTCAAGATCCGATCCCCCAAAATTCCCGACGAGGAGAACGGATAAGGGGTTTCGAAATTTGAAACCACATGAAAGGGCTCGAAGCTAGGCCGGCCGGCCTGGTAGAGGCCAGCCGGCCCCACCCTGTCAGGTGTGGGCTCCGGGCTTCGCGAAGGTTCTTCTCTCCTCATGCTCTCCTATTTTTTTGGGGCTTTTGGCTAGAAAAGGTGGACAGAAAAGGAAAGAAAGAAAGAAAAAGGATCTAACCTAGGATACGGCCTCTTTATGGTCCGGCGATGACCATAGACGAGATCTATAGCTCGGATAACTCGTAGACATCTATTTCTTCGAGTTCCGGTATTTCGGGCTCAAGAAATATTTTGAATCTCTGGCCGTTGGCATTGAAAACATTTCCGTCATCGTCCTGGAGGGTTATAGCGCCATGATCGGCCGCATTTATAACTAGATAAGGACCTTCCCTCTTACTCCTAAGCTTACCATGACCAAACAAGTACCTTATCTCCCGCTTTGAATTGCTTGATCTTGATACGCTTGTCATGCCATCTTTTTGTTCGTTCCTTGTACAACTTGGAGCTGTGTTAGGTCTTCTCCCTCCATTCGTCTGATTCAGCTAATTGGATTTGTCGTTTCACTCCAGATGATTGGAGATCCATGTTCCACTTCTTGATCGCCCAATGGGACTTGAATTCTAGCTCAACCGGCAGATGACAAGTCTTGCCATAAACCAATTGGTATGGTGTTATATCTATCGGGGTCTTGAAAGCTGTTCTATAAGTCCATAGTGCCTCGTGTAATTTGCTCCTCCATCCCTTCCTCATACAATTTACTGTCTTTTGCAGAATGTTCTTGATCTGTTTGTTCGATGTTTCTGCTTGACCGCTTGTCTGAGGGTGGTACGGAGTTGCAACCCGATGGTCTACTTCCAACTCGCTGAGGCACTTCCTGAATGTCTTATCAATGAAGTGCGAGCCACCATAACTGATCACGACTCTTGGAACTCCGAAGCGAGGAAATATAATTTCCTGGAACATTTTCTTCGAGTTCTTGGAGTCGGCCGCAACGCAGGGAAGTGCTTCAACCCATTTGAACACATAGTCCACGGCCACCAAGATGTATTCGCACTGCTCTAATATCGGGAAGGGACCCATGAAGTCAATTCCCAGACATCGAATATCTCCACCTGAAGGTTGCTCTTGAGTGCCATAGCATCTCGGGAGTTAATGTTCCCGTGCTTCTGACATCTTGGGCATCGCCGCACAAATTCTTTTGCGTCCCCATACATGGTTGGCTAGAAGAATCCACTATGCCAAACCTTAGCATGTGTCCGGAATGCTCCATAATGCCCTCCGTAACGTGAAGAGTGGCAACGCTTGAGAATTTTGCGGGTCTCACATAGAGGGATGCAGCGGCGGAGTAAACCATCAGCACAGACCTTGAAGAGATAGGCATCATCCCATAGGTGATACTTGCTGAGGTGGACCAGTCTTTTTCTATCTTCTCCTGGAAGTATATATCCGGCCACCATGAAATTCACTAAGTTGGCGTACCATGGGCTGGATGTGGAGACCTTCAGGAGAGTGTCATATCTCAAGTAATCGTCGATCGGTAGATCGGATCCCTTGAATTGCATTCTTGAAAGATGATCTGCCACACAATTATCTGCTCCTTTCTTATCTTTGATTTCTAGATCAAATTCTTGTAGGAGCAGAATCCAATGGATGAGTCGTGGCTTTGCATCCTTCTTGGTAAGGAGGTACTTCAGTGCAGCATGATCTGTATATACTATCACCTTAGCACCGACCAAGTAGGATCTGAACTTATCAATGGCAAACACCACCGCCAAAAGTTCCTTCTCTGTTGTTGCGTAGTTTAACTGAGGTCCGATCAATGTCTTGCTTGCATAAGATATGGCATAATGTTGTTTATCCTTGCATTGACCGAGCACTGCGCCAACGGCGTAGTCACATGCATCACACATGATCTTGAATGGAAGACTCCAATTCGGCGGTTGTATGATGGGTGAGGACACCAGTGCCTTTTTGAGGGTATAGAATGCTACGAGGCAGTCTTTGTCGAAGTTGAATGGGGTCTCCTTGGCCAGGAGACTTGTCAGAGGCCTGGCAATATGGGAGAAATCCTTGATGAACCTCCTATAGAAGCCAGTATGACCCAGAAAACTCCGAACTCCCTTGACATTTGTTGGGGGTGGTAATTGCTCGATGACTTCGATCTTGGTTTGATCCACTTCTATCCCTTTTTCTGACACTTTATGTCCAAGGACAATTCCTTCTCTGACCATAAAATGGCACTTCTCCCAATTGAGAACTAAGTGCGTTTCTTGGCACCTCTTGAGAACTTTATCCAAATTCTCAAGGCAATCTTCGAAGCTCTTGCCATAGACTGAGAAATCATCCATGAAGACTTCCATGATGTTCTCTATCAGATTAGAGAATATCTCCATCATACACCAATGGAATGAAGCAGGTGTGTTGCAAAGACCAAATGACGTTCACATGTAAGCGAATGTGCCGTAGGGGCAGGGGCAGGTGCAGGTAGTCTTACTCTGGTCATCAGGGTGAATTGGAATCTGATGACAACCAGAATATCCATGAGGTAGCAGAAGAATGAGTGCTTGGCCACCCGTTCAAGCATTTCGTCGATGAAGGGAAGGGGGAAGTGATCCTTCCGGGTAGCCTTGTTCAGCATCCGGTAATCGATGCACATCCTCCATAAAGTAACTGTCCTCTGAGGTATGAGCTCATTTCTCTCATTTTGGACTACTATCATGCCCCCATTCTTTGGGACTACTTGAATTGGACTAACCCGCTCTCTATCTTGCACGGGGTAGATGATGCCTGCGTGCAGTAGCTTCAGAACCTCTTTCTTGACTACCTTCCTCATCGCATCATTTAGTCATCTTTGATGTTCTCTAGACGGCTTATGGTCCGATTCCATAGGGATGCGATGGGTGCATAGATTGGGACTGATCCCCTTCAGGTCTTGCAAAGAGTACCCAATGACAGATCTGTACTTCTCAAGGACCGTTAAGAGCCGCCGAGTTTCACTCTCTGTCAGCTTATCCCTGATGACAACTGGCGTGGCTCGATTGTTGTGGAGGAATGCATACTTTAACCCAGATGGCAGCAGCTTCAACTCAGGTAGTGAAGGTTGCGGTTTCTCCTCTATATTGAGCTTACTCTGGCCGCCCGGTTCTGTTTCCTGGGTAAAGTGTATGACATCATCTTCAATAATGGGCTGAGTGATCCCTTCTTGAATGATCTTCACTGATTCCTCCATTGGGTCTTTCTCCGGCCTAGCTTCGGCAAATGTGTTGCACGAACGCACTAGGCTGATCAGGATGATATCTTTGCCAACCTTAACCTTGAGCCCTGCTCGGTCTCTATTAGGGTTGACAAGTGGCTCTATTAGCTGTCCAATCAAGACGAACTTTTCACCTTCCAAGATATCGAGGATATGGAAGTCCAGGTACACCTTGTTGATCCCCATGCGAAAGGGAATAACTCGGTGGATGCCTAGACATTCCATGATCTGGCCGTCGATCCACTTCAAGTGCTTACGTGAGAAAGCCAGGGATCCTTCTGGTGCTATGTGACGTGCCATGGCTTTGGACATCACATTGACCCCAACTTTCGGGTCGTAAGGAACTTCCCGTTGGACAGTTTCCCCAATAGTGCATAGGAGCACTTTGAAATCTTCGTAGAGTCGTATAATGCTGCTACTTGATCTGGCTTCCTCTGTCCATCCCTTGCTCATGACCGCAGTAAGGCCTTCAATCTATGGGGTGGCTTCCGAAATGAACGCCTCGGATCCTGAGAACTTACATCTATGTTCTTTGGGCAACTTTGTTGAAGTGCCCAACTTCATATACTATTCTTCTGTGAAGAGATAAGGGATGAACATAGGCATATCTTCGATGAGTGGCTCTGAATCGAAGGTCTTGGGTGGTTCGGTGATTACCTCTATGTATGGTGGAGGTGGATAGGATGCAGCTGAAATGTGGTGTATCTACTGCTTCTCTCTAGGCTGATCACTTGGTTCGGGTAACTCGTTAAAGACTCCCGTGTACTGAGTACTGTTGAGGACTCTTTCCAGCATTTCCATTGCCTCATACACTATCTTGTACATGATCGATCCGTCGGAAGCGCTATCCAGAAACTGTGCACTCTCCGGCTTCAACTCTTGAACAAAGTGTTGCGTAAGCATTTCCTCTGGAACGTTGTGTGGTGGACCAGAGGTAGCTAAATGCAAGAATCTTGACCAGGCTACTCCAAGTGACTCATCGCCTTGTCGGAATGACAAAAGTTGGAGGTGATGCGGTATCACTTTGGAGACAGGATAGAAGAACAGACTAAACTTGTCCTTCAATGCAATCCAATCTCCTCCAACTCTCCCCGCCCTCTGGTAGTACCAACTCTTGGCTGCTCCCGTCAGAGAGAACGGAAATAGCTTCCACCGTAGTGTGTGTTGAGACATACCAGGTATAATGAGGAGAGAACAATTCTCCTCGAAATCCTGCAGGTGAGCATAGGGACACTCGTCCTTTCTACCAAAAAAGGACTGAGCTCGAACCATGGCTACGAAACTGGGACGGATCTCGTAGCATCCGTTAATTTGGGTGGCAACATGGTGGCAGTTCCGAGTACTCGCGGTACGGAACTGTCGGATAACTAGGAGCGAACTCCATGGGGTAGATGGTATGGGCGGAAAGGTGTTCGGCTAAAAAAGCTCTAAAACTAGTATTGCTACCATTCCCCAGCAATGGCTCCAGAAAGCTTGTTGGCACTCCTTAGCCTTTACGAACTAATCCGCAAGCACACGGATACCGATGTAGCTTTCACTATGGAGTTTACCTGGGATATCGAATCCAAGGAACGGCAGACGCAACCAATCCTAGAACTATTCAACTGGACCCACATAGAGAGAGGAGGTAAGAGGGTAGAGGGCTTAACTTCAGTTAGCCAACTCATTACCCAGATAACTAGAAGCTATACTAACTTGATCTGCTCCGGCGGCTGGGGCAGAAGGACCACAGATTGATGGAGAAATGGGGGGTCCAACTCAGCCAACGATCTACTGCTATGTAAACATCCGAACATGGTGGACTACAAGGGACGAACAGGGATTTGACCACCTGCCGCCTACCACATCAGTTCCGTGGGGTGGAACACAACCCAAGATAACTATCAAGCCTAAGCACCACGCGTCAACTATCCAGTTACTGACTTTCATGTTCAAAACCACAAGCACAAGTTAAGTTGAAATTCAAATTTAATTAGGCACATATGAATACCTTTGAATTTTTAAATTAACTTTCAAACCACAAGCCAAATGAGGTGTTGCCTGAAACCAAACTTGTAGAACTTTTTATTCTGAACAACTTTCATGTTCAAAAGTTTTTGAAATTCAAATTAGAAAGTGGAGAAAACACCCTGTTTGCAACCAGCCCCCTGGAACTTTTCAAATTCTCGCAATTAGGCCCTTACTCCTCTCTCTCCCTCTCTTCCCTCCCCTGCTCCACGCCCGCCGGCAAGGCATGGCCGCCACTTGGCCGGCGATGCCTGCCACCCATGCCGCGCCAAGCCAATGGCCGTCGCTTCCCGCCGCAGCGGCTTTGCCCCCCCCACCCCCACGCCATGCCTCTGCCCAATCCGAGCGCACCCAATCTTTTGCTTCACGCGCCAAATCCCGGCTGCCAGTCGCCTGCTTCTGCTCGCCGCCCAGTCGGTGGCCGCTGCCCCGCCACCCAATGGCGCCCCAGCCTTGCCGCCCCCTCCACCTAGTGTCCCGGTCGTGCCAAGCTCGCCCCCATGAGCTCCACTGGCTATAAAGCCCGGCACAGCGTCCCTCCCTCCTCTCCCTATTCCTTCTTCTTCCCCGCCAGAACAGAGCAGAGCAGAACCGGTTGCCGCCCCACGCCGCCGCCGTGGAACCCCCTCCTCCGCCCCTCCTCGACCCGAGCTAGGCCCCAAAAATCGCCTCCGCCCCAACCGTGACCACCCAAAGGTAGCCCCCAACCTCCTCTTGCTCCTCCCCCACCTTGCCCTCGCCGCCGGCGACTGAGCCCGCCGGATTTCGGCCGGACAGGATGTTCCCCGCCATGAATCGCGACCAGGGACCACATTGCAATCGCCCAAATCTTCCTAGGGGGTTTTCTGCTAGTTTCCAAGGACCCAGATGTAATAGAAAGTTTCAAACCTAGATTCAAAATCAGTGAACTTGTAAAATTTGTATAAAATCGTAGAAAATTCAGAAAAATGCAAACTCAACTGTTCTGGAATCCTTAGAAGAAACTCTACAACGTTTGTTATGTAAAGTTTCTCAGATTCTCAATATATTTTGCTCTACATTAAATGGAAGTTTTAATGGACTTCTTTTGTACCCACTGTTGTAGATCAATGCTGACCCTAAATTTTGGGCAGTGAGTCAGTTGCTTGATGTTTAGGACTGTGTAATAAGATCGGGACCAAAAGCCATCTCTAGCTATACTTGTTTGTTAAACTTAGTTTCATACCATGAATGGCTAAATATTTTTTATCCCTGCAGTTAGGTTATGAATCACCTAACGAAACTTTTTCCATACTGGTATAATGGTACCTAGATGCCATAGAAAAATTTAGAGACTTTTTATCTCACAGGAACCTATTTATTTAATTTATGTGCTAATAACATGCATTAAATTAAGAAAATAGTATCCTAGCTTGGAAAATTGTCATATTTTTACTAGAAGATATTCAGTGGTAGGGGTTGTTGTGTAAAAAGTTTCATGGATAAAAACCCTGTGTAGGATCCTGTAAAAATAAATCCTTGATTAACCTAGGTGTGTAATGTCACATTTACTATGCTCTGAAAACTGCATAATAAATCCTATAAAAATTACAGTAGCTCCTGCATGATTATATGAAAGCCCTGTAAAGATCTTAGACTCAGTTTTTGCACCGTTTGTTCTGTACAAAAAAGAACAAGAGTCTAGCAGCAACCATGTATTATATTTTTCATAATTAATCTGCTGCATGAAACTATCTGAAAATTTTACAGTAAGCATATCTTTCCCTGTTGTGCCTAGATCCAAGATTTCATGACCAGAAACTACTCGCTGTAGTAGTTACACTTAAATCATGTCGTTTACCATCACCACTACTTAAACTTGTGCATTTATGTAGAAACGACTACTCTCGCCGACGGAACTTACGAGCTGGTGCCCGAGTCCGAGAGCGAGCAGCGAGAAGCCTAAGTAAATCTAACTGAAACTCTTAAAGACCCGAGCCCAAGCTCGGAAGAGCCCCAAGCTAACTGTTCACAAGAAGGCAAGCCCCGGAGCATAACCCATTTCCCTTCCTAAATTATGCAACCCACTACTCTTTTGCTTGTGCATTAAGTTTATAGGAGTTGAATGAAAACTTAGTTGCATGATGTTAGGAACCCATGCTTGAAAACTAGATGTAAGGTTCGATAGAATGCTGTGCTAATAGGACTTCGGTAAAAGCCGAGTGATTTACGGTCACTCGCGAGAAAATAGGAGTTGAATGTTTACTACACGCTGCAATCATAAGGACAACGGACGGGCTATGGTACGATGTTTACGATTGAGGCCCGTCTGTTTAGTGAAAAATGCTAAGGCCGCAGTGTGTGGTAGTGGTGGTTAAGTCTTTGAACGTACTAAACGCATGCCGAGAATATGGTAATCGGTAAGCTTAAGTACCTGATTGGCCCGGCAAGTGGACGACAACCTACCCTTTGAACTTCGGTCCCACTATATGGCGAGTGCACGAGTGGTCACGACCCGGCGGCGAACCGTGGCGTGGGGCTCTTGTACTCTCGGAGGGTAGCTCCGATCCACAACCCGGAAAGAAAGGGGAAAAGTTGCACGTGTGACTCTAGGAGTAACCACGTGACGTGTGTTTAGGTTTCCCTTGCAAGGTTAAGAAATTCGATTCAAATCGTCCGTTTCTCACGGCTATTGAGACTGCTTAATCACTTTTACCCACAGAGTAAGAAGAGGAACAATGATGATGAATAAACTTGTTGGATGAAATTTAATGCTTCACCATGAATGATATTGGATAGCTACTTATCTAGAATGGTTAATGAAACTAGAATCTTGAGCTAAAAGTTGAAAGTGAGGACCCACTCGTAGATGCTTTTCGGCAAAACAAACCCCTGAGCCAAAAAGCCTTGCATGTCTAGAGTCGGTGGAGTAGATTCCACTACGCGGGTAAGTCTTGCTGAGTATTAGTATACTCAGCCTTGCTTGTGGCTTGTTTTCAGGTGAGACCTTTGAAGACATGATTGCTAGTTTGACTTGGCCTTGTACCCTCCCTCCTGGTTGGTCGGTGGAATGGGATACGCCCCCGGCCAATGGAGATAATGCCGAGTGATGTCTCGTACGGGCTTCACCGAGACATCCTGTATCGTCGAGTAGCTTTCGTTATTTTATTTGTGCTGCAACTTAACTCTGAAGCACTCATTAGTTATGATCACTGAAGTACTTGGTTACTAAACCCAAACTTGGCTTGTAATATTCACTTATGATAATTTTTATATTATCTGCTGGAATGTGGTATTCTCTGGGCTCATCGTCGCATGAGCATTTGTATGTATGGCATTCGATCCGCTTTACCGTGGTTGTATCGGGAGGTTACCCGACAGACCAATGGATTACTCCGTTTGAAGTGTAAGGTTAACCGAGATTGCCCTAATGGTGATGGTTAATACACTTGAGCCGGATTAATTCAGGTGGTTCTGCCACAGCTGGTATCAGAGCCGTAGCTGGTGCCACAGCTGGTAACAGCTGGCACTAGAGCCGAAATGCATACGCCAGAGAATGCGACAAGCCTTAAAAACTCGTTTTCCTAAAACTTGACTAGAAGGATGTGTTGCGAAATACGTTGGTGCGCTAAGGATGGTGCCTAGTTCGTAAAGCCCTAAGGGATGATGGGAAAGTTACTAGGTGGCTATCTAACTTATGATATATTATCAACTGACTTCCAGCACATTAATTTCTGTCAAAACTTACTTTCATGCACAACCGACCTTAAATTCTGTAACGACGCACTCTTCGCTAAGGTAAGAAGGTAAGAATCCTCAGCCAACTGAGAGAGCTTGGCCTTCCTGTCGGTGATGCGAACCGAATGCTGCCCTCAAGCAGTGGCTTACTTGAGGTGCTGCCAATATGCCAACAGTTAAGTTGAATATATTGGGAGTAGAAGGTTTGGCGTAGGGTATGGCGATCGCTGTTCATACCCCCGTCTCATGACGGTACCCCCGTGAATACGCTATCTCGATAGCGTATGTTAATGTCGTCTGTACGGCGGAAATTGTACAGATATCGTTTCTATAAGTAAACGGTAACGAATACGGACGCTTTCACGAGTGCTGGCATGAAAGGTTCATGAAATATATGTGCTCTATCAATCTTCTGCAGGTACACTAACCGCGATTGCGATAAGTTAAAGAACGGTTAGAAAATCTCGACTAGCTATTATAGTGAGAGCCGTATTGTGTATGCCACCGAAACTAACTTCGTAAGACCAAAGCTATTTGGCAATTATTTTATTTTGTGAGGACGAATAGGACGTGCATGCATCATGACCATATATATCTGAAATTGAAAATGCGTTGTATGAGAGTGGTAAGGTTCTTGCGTATCTAAGCGTGATTTTGCATAAGGACTATCTAGCGAATCTGTCACAAATCTGCCATGACCAAAAAGAGGGATTTATTGATCAGAGAAAATGACCTTTTCTGGTAAAGTTCATGTTGAAACAATTGTTCCAAATTTTGTGTTCTATCTCCTGTTCAAAAAATTAGAAATTCTGAACTTATGGATAGTAAGAAATAACAGAAACCATGGAATGTCAGATTTCTGTCCAGAATAAGCACTTCTGCCCCTTAAATTTTTAGGCCCCCTTCCTACAGTTTTCTGCGAAAGAGTGCAACACAAAACTTGTTCCAAATTTACCCAGGTAGCTGCTGTTAAAATTTGGTAAATTTTGGCTGGGTAGATTTTCCCTGGTGCACAAAACTCTAGCCTTCTGTTCACTGAAAATTCTGGGTAGACAGAGAAGTAAGACCTTAAGGGAACAGCCATCTTAGAGCCTAATCCAGCCAAAGTGTTGAATAGAAAAGTGGTGCACAAATATCTTAGGAGTGTTCTGGTGAAATTTGTGAATTTTTGGATATGAACTGTGAAAGTTTTGGTTATTTTTGCACTCTATACAGAATCTGTCCTGTGCTTTTCACACTTTTTCTTGGCCTCACCCATTTGATCTTTTGTTCAGATGACCGAGCCTGTTGCCATGATGGTGGATGAGGATGGACGCGTTCACTCACAATGTCTCCACTGGGAGGGCTTCCCCTCTATTTTGTGGGACGTGTTGAGCACCGTGGGCTATCTAATTCCCCCACGTTACGCCAGACTGGAGTTTGCAGAGAATGGAGTTACCCAGTACCGTGTCAACGTGACCATTTTTCCGCACCCGCTACACCCGGAGTGGCCCGCCTTGGAGATTGAGGCTGTTGGTCGCCGTTTGGCTGATACTTGGGAGCTTGCAGTCGTGAGGGCGCTTACCACTTTTTGTGCGCAGTGCCCCGAGGTTGTCACACTCGCTCCCATTGGTTTGTTTCCTGCTGCCCAGGACAACGACCCCTTTTGGCTCAACAGGGTGCAGCACTCACAGTACATGGTGAACTTTCATGCCCAGGAGACCATCGATACCTCCGTGCGGTGCATGAATGCACTCTACCGACTTCTGACTCTCCAGAGTCAGGCGCTTGAGCAGCTCACTGATCTTGCACAGGCCTACCACATGATGGCAGATATCAGGGATGAGCAGATTAAGGAGCTCAGTAAGGATCTTGAGGACAGAGATGCTCAGATTGGCCAACTTGAGGGCCAAGTACAGGAGCAGGACACTCTCATGGGTGAGAGAGATGACATGATAGCACACTTGGAGGAGCAGCTCCATGATCTGAGCCTTGAGTTGGAGAATGCTAATGAGCACATTCAGTGGCACCATGATCAGAATGACCATCCCCATGAGGAGGACATGGAGGAAGATGAGGAGGAGCCACAGGAGATTGATGGTATTTCAGGAATGGACTTCGAGGGTGAGGTACCACAGGCACCTCAGATGGGAGCTCACTCTCCTACTCACAGCGAGTCGTCCGTCAACAACCTCGATGACTTCTAGATGATGACCTAGAAAGACTTTTGCACATACTCCTCGATAGGGTAGCCTAACTTTTGGCAAGTGTTGTAATAGGCTAACTAGGAGTTGAGTAACTCTTTTGTGATGGGTACACCTGAACCATGTGGATACCCTCAGCATGTAAGGAATGGCGATAGACTTGGGTGATTTCGTTGTAAGTTGGTAAACGATGAAATCCACAATCGCTGAAACTTGTCGGAAATTTTATCCATGTCTCCTTACATTTCTGAGCTGTGAGTTGAATACCAAACCTGTCAGGAATTTTGTGATCGTGGTTCTCACAGAAATTCAGCATCATTGGACCTTGCTAGTTTGAGTTATAGGCAAAACATCACCTATCGATCTGCTGAAAAACAGCTGAGACAGTAAGGCAAAGGACGAGCCTTTCAACCATCTTAGCTATAGTTCTAGCACCTGAGTTAAATACCAAAGTGGTGCATCCCTAAGTTCTCTAACTACTGCCAAAGTATGAGATGTTTTGGATGGACCCACAGCAAGCTATGATTTTTCTCGTAGCAAACGGAAATTCTATCCATATTTCTAGTTGTGATTTCGGAAGGCTATGACTATACCAATCATTTATGAATCGAGGAAGTAATATGGATCGCGTTGCTAATGGTAACCTTTCACGTTTCAGATGGTTGGATCAACACGTGGCAACCCCGAGGGTTTTGGTGCCGGTGGCAGCAGACCGCGACAATCGCCACCACCCCCGCCCAGTTTGGTGGAAGTGATGGCCGCTCAAACCGAGCTGCTGCGTCAGCTGGTGCAAGGACAGCAAAACCACCAGCGGGGTGGGCAAAATGTCCACCACCCCCAAGCTGCAGGATATACGGATTTTCTGGGGACCCAGCCGCCCTTGTTCCATAAGACCGAGGAACCCCTGGACGCAGACGCATGGATTCGCACCATCGAATCCAAGTTCACACTACTTGTGGCCCCATGCTCAGAGGCCAACAAAGCTCGTTTTGCCGCGCAACAGCTTCGCGGTACCGCTCGTCTGTGGTGGGACTACTATTTCGCGATGCTCCCGGCTGATCATGTGGTCGACTGGGACGAATTCAAGACCGCGTTCCGGGCACATCATATCCCCGAGGGTCTCATGGAGAGGAAGTTGAACGAGTTCCTGGCACTCACCCAGGGCACCCGCACCGTGCTGCAATACGCCCAGGCGTTCAACAATCTATGCCAGTATGCGGGCTATCACGCTGATACGGATACTAAGAAGCGTGACCGTTTCCGCAGAGGACTAAGCACCAAGCTCAAGGAGCGTCTGAACCTAGTCAGGGCTGACACCTACAACGAATTGGTCAATATGGCCATTACCCAGGAAGACTGTATCATGGCACACCGGGCAGAGAAGAAGAGAAAGGCACCCGCTGGACCTTCAAGTGCTCAGCCACCAAGGTATCGCATCGTGCAAAATGCCGCACCCACAGCTCCCCCAAGGGCCCCTCAGCCAGGGAGATGGATTGTTAGACCCCCACAGCAGCCAGGCATGGTACGACCCCTCATGCCTCCACAGAATGGTCCGAGGCCCACCCTTCAACAGTCTCTTAAACCTAGCCCCGCGAATTGTTGTTTCAAATGCGGGAGTTCCAACCACTTTGCACGAGCATGCCCTCAGTCTGGGCCGCCCAACCAAGGTCAGGGATCCTACCCGAACAACAAGAACAGGGGCAAGAGACAGACCCTGCAGGTCAAGCAAGGACAGATTAACTTGACCACGCTTGTAGAGCTTCCTGAAGGAGCCCCAGTGATGTCGGGTACATTCTCTATCCATAACAAGCCTGCAGTTATATTGTTTGATTCTGGTGCATCGCATAGTTTCATAAGTGCAAAATTCGGTGCAAAAGTAGGCTTGGATGTTTGTCACACAAAAGGGTCATATATGATATCAACACCGGGTGGTAAAATTGCTTCGAATCAAATGATCACACAAGTACCAGTCAAGTTGGGTAGTAAAACCATCAACACAAACTTGATTCTTTTACCCCTTGACGGCATGGATCTTATTTTGGGCATGAATTGGATGGTTTTGCACAAAGTCACACTAGACCCCTCGTCCCGAGTTGTGGAAATAAATTCACCTAGTCACGGAGCCACCACCCTTTACATACCATTCCTAGATTGCACGAATTCCTGTGCTTACAAGATGGAAGGACTTAAGCTAGAGGATATTCCTGTGGTAAACGAGTATGCCGACGTTTTTCCGGGTGACTTACCAGGAATGCCACCGGATAGGGATATTGAGTTCATCATCGAACTACAACCGGGCACTGCACCTATATCCAAAAGACCATATAGGATGCCCCCTAAAGAATTGGCAGAGCTGAAAATCCAACTCCAAGAACTACTGGACAAAGGTTTCATTCGCCCTAGCGCGTCACCTTGGGGATGTCCAGCCCTATTCGTAAAGAAAAAGGATGACAGTTTAAGACTATGTGTGGACTACCGACCTCTCAATGCGGTAACTGTTAAAAATAAATACCCACTTCCTCGTATCGATGTACTCTTCGATCAATTAGCTGGAGCCAAAGTCTTCTCGAAAATTGATCTTCGTTCGGGATATCATCAGATCAAGATTCGCCCGTGCGATATTCCTAGGACTGCCTTCTCCACACGATATGGACTATATGAATTCTTGGTCATGTCCTTTGGACTCACAAATGCCCCTGCCTACTTCATGTATCTCATGAATTCGGTATTCATGCCCGAACTTGACAAATTCGTCGTAGTGTTCATCGACGACATCCTTATCTATTCCAAGGATGAGGAAGAGCATGCCAAGCACCTTCGCATTGTTCTTCAGCGACTCAGAGACCATCAGCTCTATGCTAAGTTTTCTAAGTGTGAATTCTGGTTGGATACTGTAAAGTTCTTGGGTCACACGATCTCCAGCGAAGGCATAGCTGTTGACCCCAGCAAGGTACAAGAGGTGATGGATTGGAAACCCCCTACCTTTGTTCATCAGATTCGCAGTTTTCTCGGCTTAGCCGGTTACTACCGTCGCTTCATCCTGGATTTCTCTCGAATTGCTAAGCCCATGATTGAACTGTTAAAGAAGGAAGGAAAGTTTGTATGGAATGAGAAATGTGAAGAAGCTTTCCACACTCTCAGAGAGCATCTGACTACTGCACCTGTGTTAGCTCAACCCGATAATACCAAGTCGTTCGATGTGTATTGTGACGCATCGGGTACTGGTCTAGGATGTGTGCTTATGCAAGAGAATCGAGTGATTGCATATGCCTCACGAGCCCTTCGGCCCCACGAGCAGAATTATCCCACTCATGATCTTGAGCTTGCAGCTGTCATTCATGCTCTGAAAATATGGAGGCACTATCTCATGGGTACACAGTGAAATATCTACACTGATCATAAGAGTCTCAAGTATATCTTCACACAAGCCGATCTGAATATGAGACAACGAAGATGGCTATAATTAATCAAGGATTATGACCTTGAAGTGCACTACCACCCTGGCAAGGCTAATGTAGTCGCGGATGCACTAAGCCGCAAGTCCCATTGCCATTGCTTATCCATGGAATCCTACAATGAGACATTGTGTGCAGAAATAAGGAAGCTTAACATGGAAATGGTTTCCCAAGGCACTCTAAATCACATCTCAGTTGAGCCCACTCTTCACGACCAAATCGTCATGGCACAACTACATGATGAAGGAATTAAGATCATCAAACAAAAACTCTCTCTAGGTGAGGAGAAGTATAAATGTTTCCGCCAGGACCATAAGGGAGTTCTATGGTTCGAAAGTCGTATAGTCGTTCCGAAGAATCATGAACTCCGCAAGCAAATTCTCGATGAGGCACACCTTTCCAAATTCTCTATCCACCCCGGCAGTAGCAAAATGTATCAAGACCTAAGGCAAAACTTCTGGTGGACTAGAATGAAAAGAGAAATTGCTACGTATGTCTCAGAATGTGACACGTGCCAGAGAGTAAAAGCTAGCCACTTGAAGGTAGCCGGTACTCTTCAACCGTTACCTATACCATCCTGGAAATGGGAAGACATAAGTATGGACTTCATCGTTGGACTACCAAACACTTCCCAGAAACATGATTCCATATGGGTTATCGTTGATAGACTCACAAAGACGGCACATTTCCTTCCGGTACACACCACCTATTCTGCCAAGAAATATGCCGAGATTTACCTCGATCGTATTGTTTGCCTACATGGAATACCTAAGACAATTATTTCTGATCGTGGTACTCAGTTCGTAGCACGCTTTTGGGAACAACTGCAAACGTCTCTTGGTACTAAACTGATTCGCAGCTCAGCATACCATCCTCAGACCGACGGACAAACGGAAAGAGTAAACCAAATTCTTGAAGACATGCTGAGAGCTTGCGTCATTCACTATGACAAGAATTGGGACAAGTGTCTACCCTTAGCAGAGTTCTCGTACAACAATAGCTATCAAACGAGTTTGAAAATGGCACCATTTGAGGCCCTGTACGGACGAAGGTGTCGAACTCCTTTGAGCTGGTCACAAACCGAAGAACGTAAAATAATTGGACCCGACCTGGTAATCGAGGCAGAGGAGAAAGTAAAAGTAATACAAGCAAATCTTAAAGCCGCACAAGCCCGGCAAAAGAGCTATTCCGACAATAGGAGAAAGCCCCTAAAATTCGAAGTTGGTGATCATGTCTATCTTCGAGTTTCACCAACCAAGGGAGTGCAAAGATTCGGAATCAAAGGCAAACTAGCTCCCCGTTATGTTGGTCCTTACGAAATCATTGAGAACTGCGGACCCGTAGCCTACAAATTACGACTGCCCCCTCAGCTCACGGCCACCCATGATGTCTTCCACGTATCTCAACTCAAGAAGTGTATTCGAGTCCCTACCGAGATTGTGGAACAACAAGAAATATTGTTAGAACCCGACCTCTCGTATGTCGAACACCCGGTTAGAATTTTGGATTGAAAAGAAAGAGGGACCAGGAGGAAAGTGATTAAAATGTATAAAGTTCAATGGAATCATCACACTGAAGAAGAAGCCACCTGGGAAACCGAGAGCTACCTAAACCAAAATTTCCCTGGTTTTCTTATCTCAACCACTGGTATGTTCACCACTGTCCACACTAAGATTTACCGAATCTCGGGGCGAGATTCTTGTTAAGGGGGGAAGGCTGTAACAACCCTGACAAATTACATTTCTAAATCAATGTCATTAGCCCAACCCTATGCTTAACCAACTAATAAAAGGATTAGCACAAGTTAAGTTGAAATTCAAATTTAATTAGGCACATATGAATACCTTTGAATTTTTAAATTAACTTTCAGACCACAAGCCAAATGAGGTGTTGCCTGAAACCAAACTTGTAGAACTTTTTATTCTGAACAACTTTCATGTTCAAAAGTTCTTGAAATTAAAATTAGAAAGTGGAGAAAACACCCTGTTTGCAACCAGCCCCCTGGAACTTTTCAAATTCTCACAATTAGGCCCTTACTCCTCTCTCTCTCTCTCTTCCCTCCCCTGCTCCACGCCCGCCGGCAAGGCATGGCCGCCACTTGGCCGGCGATGCCTGCCACCCATGCCGCGCCAAGCCAATGGCCGTCGCTTCCCGCCGCAGCGGCTTTGCCCCCCCCCCCCCCCCCCACGCCATGCCTCTGCCCAATCCGAGCGCACCCAATCTTTTGCTTCACGCGCCAAATCCCGGCCGCCAGTCGCCTACTTCTGCTCGTCGCCCAGTCGCTGGCCGCCGCCCCGCCACCCAATGGCCCCTCCACCTAGTGTCCCGGCCGTGCCAAGCTCGCCCCCATGAGCTCCACTGGCTATAAAGCCCGGCACAGCGTCCCTCCCTCCTCTCCCTATTCCTTCTTCTTCCCCGCCAGAACAGAGCAGAGCAGAACCGGTTGCCGCCCCACGTCGCCGCCGTGGAACCCCCTCCTCCGCCCCTCCTCGACCCGAGCTAGGCCCCAAAAATCGCTCTCCTACCTCCCCACGAAGCCTCCCAACCCAGCCCCTTTCTTCCTCCTCGCCGGAGCTCGTCGGAGCCGAGCTCCACCCGTCGCCGCCCCCTGGTAGCCGCGGGCAGCCCCGCTCAGACCGCCTCCGCCCCAACCATGACCACCCAAAGGTAGCCCCCAACCTCCTCTTGCTCCTCCCCCACCTTGCCCTCGCCGCCGGCGACTGAGCCCGCCGGATTTCGGCCGGACAGGATGTTCCCCGCCATGAATCGCGACCAGGGACCACATTGCAATCGCCCAAATCTTCCAAGGGGGTTTTCTGCTAGTTTCCAAGGACCCAGATGTAATAGAAAGTTTCAAACCTAGATTCAAAATCAGTGAACTTGTAAAATTTGTATAAAATTGTAGAAAATTCAGAAAAATGCAAACTCAACTGTTCTGGAATCCATAGAAGAAACTCTACAACTTTTGGTACGTAAAGTTTCTCAGATTCTCAATATATTTTGCTCTACATTAAATGGAAGTTTTAATGGACTTCTTTTGTACCCACTGTTGTAGATCAATGCTGACCCTAAATTTTGGGCAGTGAGTCAGTTGCTTGATGTTTAGGACTGTGTAAAAAGATCGGGACCAAAAGCCATATCTAGCTATACTTGTTTGTTAAACTTAGTTTCATACCATGAGTGGCTAAATATTTTTTATCCCTGCAGTTAGGTTATGAATCACCTAACGAAACTTTTGCCATACTGGTATAATGGTACCTAGATGCCATAGAAAAATTTAGAGACTTTTTATCTCACAGGAACCTATTTATTTGATTTATGTGCTAATAACATGCATTAAATTAAGAAAATAGTATCCTAGCTTGGAAAATTCTCATATTTTTACTAGAAGATACTCACTGGTAGAGGTTGCTGTGTAAAAAGTTTCATGGATAAAAACCTTGTGTAGGATCCTGTAAAAATAAATCCTTGATTAACCTAGGTGTGTAATGTCACATTTACTATACTCTGAAAACTGCATAATAAATCCTATAAAAATTACAGTAGCTCCTGCATGATTATATGAAAGCCCTGTAAAAATCTTAGACTCAGTTTTTGCACCGTTTGTTCTGTACAAAAAAGATCAAGAGTCTAGCAGCAACCATGTATTATATTTTTCATAATTAATCTGCTGCATGAAAATATCGAAAAATTTTACAGTAAGCATATCTTTCCCTGTTGTGCCTAGATCCAAAATTTCATGACCAGAAACTACTCGCTGTAGTAGTTACACTTAAATCATGTCGTTTACCATCACCACTACTTAAACTTGTGCATTCATGTAGAAACGACTACTCTCGCCGACGGAACTTACGAGCTGGTGCCCGAGTCCGAGAGCGAGTAGCGAGAAGCCCAAGGAAATCTAACTGAAGCTCTTGAAGACCCGAGCCCAAGCTCGGAAGAGCCCCAAGCTAACTGTTCACAAGAAGGCAAGCCCCGGAGCATAACCCATTTCCCTTCCTAAATTATGCAACCCACTACTCTTTTGCTTGTGCATTAAGTTTATAGGAGTTGAATGAAAACTTAGTTGCATGATGTTAGGAACCCATGCTTGAAAACTAGATGTAAGGTTTGATAGAATGCTGTGCTAATAGGACTTCGGTAAAAGCCAAGTGATTTCTGGTCACTCGCGAGAAAATAGGAGTTGAATGTTTACTACACGCTGCAATCATAAGGACAACGGACGGGCTATGGTACGATGTTTACGATTGAGGCCCGTCTGTTTAGTGAAAAATGCTAAGGCCGCAGTGTGTGGTAGTGGTGGTTAAGTCTTTGAACGTACTAAACGCATGCCGAGAATATGGTAATCGGTAAGCTTAAATACCTGATTGGCCCGGCAAGTGGACGACAACCTACCCTTTGAACTTCGGTCCCACTATATGGCGAGTGCACGAGTGGTCACGACCCGGCGGCGAACCGTGGCGTGGGGCTCTTGTACTCTCGGAGGGTAGCTCCGATCCACAACCCGGAAAGAAAGGGGAAAAGTTGCACATGTGACTCTAGGAGTAACCACGTGACGTGTGTTTAGGTTTCCCTTGCAAGGTAAAGAAATTCGATTCGAATCGTCCGTTTCTCACGGCTATTGAGACTGCTTAATCACTTTTACCCACAGAGTAAGAAGAGGAACAATGATGATGAATAAACTTGTTGGATGAAATTTAATGCTTCACCATGAATGATATTGGATAGCTGCTTATCTAGAATGGTTAATGAAACTAGAATCTTGAGCTAAAAGTTGAAAGTGAGGACCCACTCGTAGATGCTTTTCGGCAAAACAAACCCCTGAGCCAAAAAGCCTTGCATGTCTAGAGTCGGTGGAGTAGATTCCACTACGCGGGTAAGTCTTGCTGAGTATTAGTATACTCAGCCTTGCTTGTGGCTTGTTTTCAGGTGAGACCTTCGAAGACATGATTGCTAGTTTGACTTGGCCTTGTACCCTCCCTCCTGGTTGGTCGGTGGAATGGGATACGCCCCCGGCCAATGGAGATAATGCCGAGTGATGTCTCGTACGGGCTTCACCGAGACATCCTGTATCGTCGAGTAGCTTTCGTTATTTTATTTCCGCTGCAACTTAACTCTGAAGCACTCATTAGTTATGATCACTGAAGTACTTGGTTACTAAACCCAAACTTGGCTTGTAATATTCACTTATGATAATTTTTATATTATCTGCTGGAATGTGGTATTCTCTAGGCTCATCGTCGCATGAGCATTTGTATGTATGGCATTCGATCCGCTTTACCGTGGTTGTATCGGGAGGTTACCCGACAGACCAATGGATTACTCCGTTTGAAGTGTAAGGTTAACCGAGATTGCCCTAATGGTGATGGTTAATACACTTGAGCTGGATTAATTCAGGTGGTTCTGCCACACCTAGACATTTCCATTTATGTCGTAATGTTATTCTAAACAGCGCCCCGCTAATTGTGGTCATGTAATGAAACTCTTTGTGGAACAATTCTGATGTATAATGTATAATTGTTCTGATAAAATAGTTCTGTGATGAAAATGGTTCTATGATGAAAATGGTGTTGTGAAGAAATGGATCCATATGGGAACGCCACGTGCCGCAGCAGAAAAATGACATGTGGACAAATAGGGCACCGACACGTGGCAGAATAGGAAAATGGCACGTGGGTCAGCCAGGAACGACCGTGTGGACCACTAGGGCACCGACACATGGAACAACCTGGAAACGAAACGTGGGCCATCCAGGAAAGGACACATGGACAAACACGAGAAGGACAATTGGCACAAGCGCGGAAGGACACATGGGCCAATAGGAAGCTGAAACTTGGCAGAACGAGGAAAGGACACGTGGTCGTACTTAAAACTGACACGTTGGCGAACAGGAGAAGGCCACGTGGACGAGCAGCAAAACAACACGTGAACACATAGGAAAGAAGCACGTGGCTGAATCGGTCGAGGCCACGTGGCCATGCTGAAGGGCGACGCGCGCACAAACGAGAAGAGGACACATGGCTCCATCTGGTAATGAAACATGGCAACATCCTAGAATGGCACGTGCCGCTGTCGTAAGGCGGCACGTGTCCAACTTAGGCGAGGACACGTGGGCTGGCAAAATAGTGACACGTGTTGACCTGAGGCGAGGACACGTGGCTGCCTGCAAAGTGACACGTGGGCGGACCAAATAGTGACACGTGGGCTGCCCGAATAGTGACACCTGTTGACCTGAGGTGAGGACACGTGGGATGCCTAGATAGTGACACCTGGGCAGACCATATAGTGACATGTGGGCTGACCAAATAGTGACACGTGGCATCGTGCAAGGTCGTCATGTGTTGGTCCCCCTTTGCGGCATGTGACGCCTGACACGTAACTTGACAGCGTGGATGACACATCAACAGCCAACATGGACATTGCCATGTCAGCTGCCAGCATGGATGACACGTCAACCAGCAATGTGGATAGCGCCATGTCCGCTGCCAGCGTGGGCTGGAACACGTGGAATCGGCTTTTCGTGACGTTTCGGAACTCGTCACAGAAGAAAAATATGCTTCTTTGACGAATGTTTCTTCATCATAGAAAAAACAGTTCCGCGATGTTTTTTAGAAGTTCGTCACGGTAGACCTAATAGGATGCGGCTTTTAAGACGAACGCAAATTCATCACAGAAAACCTTCTGTGATGTATTTCGCATTTACATTGACGAAAATCGTTCGTCACTGATGCCTTGATTTCTAGTGGTGTTCCTTTCACCTATTGATTTCCAAAACAAGTCATCACGAAACCTGATTCCTCTTATTGTTAGTACCTGGAGAAATTCTTTTGGAACTTCAAGGCATACTCTCGCTCACTCAAGGCACTCTCTCGCTCAAAGCGAGGTATGAATCTTCTGAGACCTCACACGATTTCTCCTACTTCTAGAGGCTTATATGTGGAGCTCGGGCAGGATTTTGTGGCACATTCTATATCTCTTCTATCGCTAGCTCAAATATTCCATCTCAGAGAAGCCATGTGTCCTGAGAAAAATATCCACGTGCATGTGTAACGCGATTGTCCTTCGGTGGTAAGTACTCAAGCGTCATCCATTCATTTTTTTTTGACTCTAGTCGGATGGCTTTCCTGACTCGGTTTCTTTTTCCTTCAGGGGCATGGTGAGCTGCTTGAGGACCACACTCTTCTGGACTTTGAGACTTTGAACGTGTACGTGAGTGACTAAGAGTACCAGGGTGCACAACAGTTGTCAAGAGGCGAAGAGATTTGATCAAGCTCAAGGGCACAGAAAGGCTATGTGGGGCTCAGAGATTTTGTCAAACTATATATATATGGCTTTGGATAGGATTTGATAAAACTGAGAGTTGCCTTTTTATTCTTATGAATTCTCCAAGACATCAAAATTAGAAAGATCAGCGTTTGCATGTTGTTATATCATAAAAATCAATAAGCAGAAGATCAGGTGATTCTATCATAAAGTTCCAAGGGTTAGAGTACTTTGTGAATGAAATATAATTCAATTATTCATTGATTCACATGTAAGGAATTCATCTCTTCAGATTTTAATTTGTTTAGCAAAAGATACGAATTTGAACCAAAGGCAAGAAGGATTGAGGTATAAAAAGTGCAAACCGTCATGGCGAGAAAGTGCCGCACTGACGGATGCCAGGTGGGGCCGGTCGGCCTAGTAGAGGCCGGCTAGCCTGGTTTTGTGGCCCCTCCCTGAGGGGCAAGTCCCACAGGCTCAGGCTTGGTTCCATCGTGACGGTGCATCATGCCCTTTCGGCATGTTTGTTGCACTCTCAGGTCGGCCGCCCTGGTTCAGGCCGCCCGGCTCGGGCTCGAGTCGATTCGTGCTCGTTTTTGCGCAGTGAGTTCATGACGTTCTGTAACCTGCGAATCCTGATGCACTTCAACAAGAGTTTAGTCCAGGGGTATGTGGTTGGCACACAAGTGTGCACCAACCGCACGAGACAAGGCATGATTCAAAATTAAACTCCTCGTTATTGAATTCAAATTGGGGCGCTGCATGATTACAATTGTTTGAAATAAAAATTGAAATTAAGAAAGGAAATGGCAGCACCAAAACTAAACCTAAAATCCTAATCTAGCCTATCCTATCCTCGGGTCTGGGACCCTGTAATGGTCCTCGTGGCCGGTGGCCTTCGCAAGGCGCTTGATTTTGGAGCTCAAGGCCTTACGAAGAACATTGACCTTGTCATCAAGGTCCATACACTCGATCTCGGACTCGGCCATGCACTCGTCCTTGTTGTTCAACTTGATCTTGAGTGTGTTGAGCTGCTCCCGCAACTCTTTCACCTCATCCCGCTCCTCGGGATCCTCCTCCTCCTCATCGCTGCTGTAGGCGTGGATCTCCGGAGGGCCACAGATGGGGGGCGGTGACCAGAAGCGCCTCACTGATCTAGAACTAGATTTAGTGGAATCCCTCTCGCCATGGTCCAGGGGTGGCGAGAGAACCTTCCCGATGCCAACTTGCCCGCGCACACGATAGCGTGGAGGGCTCGGGCTTGCCAGAGTGTATTGCGGTGAGCGATGCTCAACCACCTACAGCATTGTGACACGTGCTACGCCCCCTCCCGAAGACGAGGGGACGAGACGCTTGCCGATCGTCTTCAGTGGGGATAAAATCCCCGTGGTGGGACATGTCAGTGTGTGCGGACCAATGCGCACCAGAGCCCCTCCTCTAGGACTCCAGGTGGGGGACCCAACATGACGAGGCGACGACTGGCGTGAAGGAGAGGCCGGCCGGCCTCCCCTAGGCCGGCCGGCCTGGGCTGTGCGCCCCTGGCCCCCGGGCCGTGTGGGCCAATAATCTTGAGGTTGCTCGAGGTCGTGCGGGTTTGAGTTGAGTCGGAGGGCTCCAAGGGCATCCTAAAGGTTCTGGACACCGAGTTGGGTGTCGTGGGGGAAGATGACGACGACATGGCCGTGATCTTTAGAGGGTTTGAGTTTTTAGTAAGTGGGAGTACCGAAAGGCTTGGAATGAAAGAGAATGGACACCTTTCATTATAAAAAGAGGGTTCTATGATCGGATCCCGCTGAATTCCCGACGAGATGACCGAATAGGGGACTTTGAATTTTGAAACACCGCAAAATGGCTTGGCGCCAGGCCGGCCAGCCCCACCTTGTTAGGTGTGGCCTCTAGGCTTCGTGAAGTTTCTCCTCTCCTCGTGTACTCCTGATTTTCTGAGGGTTTTTGCTACAAAAGGTGGAAAGAAAAGGAAAGAAAAGAAGAAAAAGAATATATCCTAAGATACAGCCTCTTTAAGGTCCAGCGATGACCATTGTCAGGATCCGGAAAACATGAACCCCGGACAGAGGTGGAAATGATGAAAGTACAAGGAAATAAGCACGAAATGGGACCACAATGTGCACTTTCAATTATCGAAAAATCAACCCCTTTTACAATAAAAGTTGGGGGTATTTATACCCCTTTCCTCCGTTACATGTGTACACAAATACCCCTGCCTGCCCTCAATATTCTAGGAATATTCGAGGCTTTGGGCTTTTTACAGACAAGCCGTGTTCGACATGACCCCGGGCATGAGATCACGCTTTTCTCGTGCTCCCGAAGGTCAGTTCGCCACCTTCGAGTCCTTCAGACCTTTGGCCTTCATGGAACCTTCGGACTCTTCATGCAACCTTCAATTTTTTCATGAAACCTTCGGGCTCTTCATGGAACCTTTGGATTCTCCATGAAATCTTTGGGCTCTTCATGGAATCTTCGAGTCTTCGTCCAACCTTCGATTCCTGTTCTGGCCCTCGAGGGTTATTTTGAGTCTTCTCCACTTCCTGGTGCAGATAAGACTTTAGTAAGTTAACCAGGTCCTCCGGACCCATCGCAGTTATCTCTTTTTCACAATAGCCGTGCAACCCTTATGAGTCGCATCCTTTGGAGGGTGTAATCCACAACAGTAGCCCCTCGTGGGTGAGGTCCGACTCCGATGGTCTGAACTCTCAATAACCAAGTACGGAACACACCCTCCGAGAAAACGTTTCCCGCTCGTCGGAGTGTGGGGCGAGTCGAGGGTTACGTGTCAGTCTCTTAATGGGCGGCCATTGGTATTCTCCTCGGTATTACCATTGGGTGTTACTGTACCATTTACCCCCCTATATAAGGGGGTGCGGGGAGCCCAGGTTGCTTTCACGCCTTTAACTGCTTGCAACTTTCGCCTCCTTCCACTAGAGCATTTTGCCTTCGGGATTTCCTTCGTGCAGAAGGTTTTGGTGGAGCTTTGACTTGGAGCGTTTGCTCTTGCTAAGTTTGTTGATAGATCTTCTTTTCTTTTTCTTTTGCGGGGCTTGGCTCAGCTACATATTCTGGTTTTATAGGGATGGCCCACGTTAAACTGACTGCAAAACCCATCGATACTTCGGAAGAAGTTGCTGTTGTCGAAGGTTCGCGTCAACAAATCAGTCACGAAGAAGATATTTCTGACGTGCAGGCAAGTCCGTCGGAGCTCATGGCCCGCGACAAGCCAGAGCCAACTCTCAGATTCGGGGCCTCGAAGGTTACCCAAAGGCTGATTGAATATTACATCACCATGGGGTTTTTCAGGGCAGGAGAGTGCCGACCTCCGCAGGATGAGGAAGTTCCCAATCCTCAAGAGGGGCAGTGTGTAGTGTTTCGTGACTTTTTTACTGCGGGGCTTCGCTTCCCTCTTGACGCAAAGTTCCCCGAGATTTTGGCCAGATTCAATGTGAAGATGCACCACCTCACCCCCCAATGCCATCATACAGTTGTCTAGGTTCTTTTGGGCAGTGAGTACCTTTGAGGCACCAGTATCGGTTGATACCTTCTGCCGTTTCTATGAGCTGCATCCCCAGGGGCGGAAGATATCCTTTGAGGATGATGTGGAAGTGTATAGTGCGCAGAGCGGCTGCTGTACCTTTGTTCCTTGAAGGGGTAACAAGGTTTTGCATCTTGATCGAGATGAGAGTTCTTTTAGTTAGAAGAATAAATGGGATGATGACTGGTGTCAATACTAGTTTTATGCGAAGGTAGAATTTCCAAGTGCTATAGGTGTGGAAGGAGGATTTCCACTTGCGTTGAAGATTGAGCCGTTTGCGCACCGGAACCAGGCCGCGTTCGATACTTTGATGCCTGGTTTTGTGGAGTGCGAGGCTGCGTTTAGACTGGCCGCGAAGTCTATTTGCGGTCGCGATTTAGTAGAGGAGTTCTTAGCAGCGAAGGTGTGGCCGCTGACATTTGGTTGGGCAGTGGCGTCCTTTTCTAAGGTTAAGTTTGGAGCTATGGAGAGGGCAATTCCTTGTCCTTATTTTGGGCTTCAGCAGCCCCCTAGCGGGAGTGATGAAATGGTGGTCTTTGAGCTGGAGCGGGAAGCTAACAATTTGCTAGGCTTTTGCAATGATAAGGAGCACAGGTCCTTTATCGAGTGTTGTGATCATGATGACTGGGTCAACCGGAGTTCGTATGAGATGGGCGTGAAGTATGAAAACCGTCTGTCTCTGCTCGAACCTGCAAAAAGGGGTTAGGGGGCCAGTGGTTCGCCTGCTGAGCCCACCGGCAAGAAAAGTAAGACTGCGGTGAAGGCTGCCAGCTCTTCAGGGCCGGTGGTGCCTGGCAAAACTTTGGCGAAGGTTGCAAATCCTTCGGCCCAGGTTGCGCCTGGCCCCACGAAACCCAACTTCAAAGGTTGCGGCTGGGCGAGCAGAGGCCCAGAAAAGGAAATCTGCCAAAGCAAGTAAGTATCCATTTCAAATAGCTAAGGCTAACGTGGGCAGTCCTGATTTCATGAAGCCTTTGAAGGCGACTGAGCTTTCTGTGCCTAGGGGCTTGGGCGGTAGGGGTCAACCTTTAGACGACTATATTGACCAGTTTGGAACTCTTCGCGCGAACCCTGATAGTGTTGGTGTTGTTATTATAGATTTGCACCAGGGGCCAAGCAATGCGAAGCGCATTTTCAACTTAATTGATGATGATAGCGATGAAGAAACGCCGAGGGCTTCCCCGAAGGTGCCCCCGAAGGTTTTGGCTGAGGTGACGCCGGGGGTTTCGGCGGAGGTGTCGCTGAAGGCTAATGATCCGGTGCAATTAGCTCCTCAAGGAGAAGATGTTGAGCTGGAGGGGGAAAGAATTCTCCCCTCGCCCGTGAGAGCGTCGTCTGCTTTGGGGACCGGCGAGGAGGGTGCGGCTACGCAGGGTGAGGAGGGGGCTTCTGCAAGGTTCAATGAGTTAGGTAAATCATTGGTTGCACCTCGCCTTCCATTCGAGGGTCCTGACTTTGACCCCTGTGACCCGTTCATTCATTATTTACTTAAAGTAGATATAGAGAATCTAATGACCGAGCTCGGTGGCCTGATCGGAGGTCCATCAGGAGCCAAGGAAGATGCTGCTGCTGGGACTTCGGCTCGGGCTAGTGGACCTTCGGCCGATGCTGAGTATTTCAGCTTTGAAGGTTCATTTTTTCCAACACACTTTCTCTTTGCTTTTGGTATTGTTCCTGAGCTCGGTTATGGTGCAGGGTTTGGAAAGGCCCTCGAAGGTTATGGTGCTAAATCCCTCGGGCGCGTCGTTCCGCTTCTGAGTTTGAAGGTGGGAAATTGTTTTCCAGTGTCCTTCGCGTTTTTCTTCGTTTTGACCAACATGATAGTGGTTTTTGTTGCAGTCTCTGATGGCCAATAAGGTACTCTCTGAGAAGATTAAGCAAAGCAGCGAGTCTTTGTTGAAAAAATCTGGAGACAATCTCCAGCTGACAATGGAAAATCAGAAGCTGAGGGATCAAAACAAAGCGTTGGAGAACCTTCGGGTGTTCCAGTCCGAGCAGGTCAATAAGTTACAGGCGAAAACCGAAGTGCTGGAAAAGATTGCTGAGAAATTACGCGCGACTGCTGCAGACAACGAGAGGGTTTTGGAAAACCTTCGTGATACTGTGGAGAAGGATGCAACAAAAATCAGCGCTCTTCAGCGAGAAATGAAGGAGTTGAGATCCGAAGCTGCCCGGAAGGACGAACTTATTGAGAAATTGGTAGATGAGGCTGAGACAGACCACAAGGTGATTGCTGTTGCAATCCAAGAGATGAAGGCTCAAGGAGATTTGATCTATGAAGAGTACAAGAAAACTTTGGCAGCCTTCGGCGCCGAGCCGTCCCCAATTCCTGAAGATCCTGAGGCGGGTGGCTCGTTTGCTGAGCTGGATGCTTGGAGAATTCAATTCTTTGTCAGAGCCCCTAGGCAATATAGCTGACAATGTTGCAGTGATATCATGCGAGAGTGTTCTGGCCATCCTTGACCACGATGGATGTCCAAGATTTGAACCGACTAAGCTCTAGGGATTTTGTATATCCTTCGCACTCGGATTAGACCCAGAACATCAATAATATGCAAGTGGTGAAGAAATCCTTTGTTTGAAGGTTCTGGAAAGTGGCTGGTCGGGAAATCATGCGAGACATTGCTCAAAGCCGTTTGGAGGCGGTAAGCTTCGGAAAGCTTACGATTTCTGTTACTCCATTTGTGTTTTTTCTTACCCTTGTTTTTTCAGGCGAAGGATGTGGAGGCGGAGATGGCGAGTGTTTTGGAGGCTACCGATGTTGTGGAGACCTCCGATGCAGGGCCGGCTGGTGATGACCAAGAGGTGTAAATTATGCATTCGATGAAGGAATCGAACTCTGAACTTGTCATGTAAAGAAAAACCTTTTTAGAATGTAATATCCCTACTATTTTTGGCAGGCGCTCGTGGTTGCGAGGCCTGTGTTGATGTGGCCCCCATAAACAATGGATGCGAGGGCATCATTGTGCCTGGGAGCGCTTGGGAACGATACAACTTTGCCCATCTCCGAGCAAGCGTTGCTGAGTTTTTGGTCGCGTGTAAAGATGATCCTTCGATCGCGATGTGACTTGAACTTTGTCTAAGTCCCTGCCCATCGAGGCTTTCGGAATTTTGGCATATGAAACATTTCCTTTTTTCGCCGATAATTTGTTGAAATTTGTTACTTGTGTTGGTATTATTTGAATTTCGAAGGATACGTCTCCTTTTCTTCTTGAACAGCAGTGGATGCATGGCCTCGAAGCCCCTGGGAATCGCCAGGAAGCTTCGAGTCATGAAAAATCTTTCTTTAGTTTTTGGAGAAAACGTCGCCCCCCCTCTAGTCCTTGTGACTCGGAGGCTAAAAAATTTTTCTTCGTCAATTGAGGGGTTCGTGGCTTCGAAGCCCCTGGGCATCGCCAGGAAGCTTCGAGTCATGAAGACTCTTTCTTTTAGTTTTTGGAGAAAATGTCTCCCCCCTCTAGTCTTTATGACTCGGAGGCTAAAAAATTTTCCTTCGTCAATCGAAGGTTTCATGGCTTCGAAGCCCCTGAGCATCACTAGGAAGCTTTGAGTCATGAAGACTCTTTCTTTTGGTTTTTGGAGAAAACATCTCCCCCCCTCTAGTCTTTATGACTTGGAGGCTAAAAAAATTTCCTTCGTCAATTGAAGGTTTCGTGGCTTCGAAGCCCCTGGGCATCGCCATGAAGCTGCGAGTCATGAAGACTCTTTCTTTTGGTTTTTGGAGAAAACGTCTCCTCCCCTCTAGTCTTTATGACTCGGAGGCTAAAAAATTTTCCTTCGTCAATCGAAGGTTTCATGGCTTCGAAGCCCCTGGGCATCACCATGAAGCTGCGAGTCATGAAGACTGTTTCCTTTGGTTTTGGAGAAAATTTCTCCCCCCTCTAGTCTTTATGACTCAGAAGCTAAAAAATTTTCCTTCATCAATCGAAGGTTTCGTGGCTTCGAAGCCCCTGGGCATCGCCAGGAAGCTTCGAGTCATGAAGACTATTTCTTTTGGTTTTTGGATAAAACGTCTCCCCACCTCTATTCTTTATGACTCGGAGGCTAAAAAATCTTGGGGTCGATAGCCCCTTGGCGTTTAGGTGCTTGTTGCACGTTTCGCTTTTATATTTGCCGAAGGTTCTTTGGCTTTGAAGCCCCTTGTGGTCGATTGCCCCTTGGTGTTTAGGTGCTTGTTGCACGTTTTGCTTATATATTTGCCGAAGGTTCTTTGGCTTCGAAGGCCATTGGGGTCAATAGCCCCTTGGCGTTTAGGTGCTTGTTGCACACTTTTAGATAAGTATGCAAAGTTTGCTCGCAATGTAAATTTTGCTGACTTAAATGATGATAGCCTCTCAGGGGCGATGGTCGATTTTTGCAACCCTTGGTTGCTTTAAACCAGAACAACCATTGGGGAAATTAACTCTTTATTCATTTAGAGAGTTATTACAAAGGATCTGCCTCGTTAAAAACCTCACCTCAGATGTGGAGTCCCCTTTGTGAGGAAAAGAGTACGGTCCTAGAAGTTTTACATAGTAGAGGAAAAGAGAAAAGCTACGGCTATGGGAACCGGTCCTGCTTATAGTTTTGCAGTCTGGCTCTGTTACATTGTTTTCTACATGTAGTACTTCTTCAGGTTGTCGGCATTCCATGAATGCTGTAGCTCTTGACCTTCGCTGACTGCCAGGTAGAAAGATCCAGGTCTGTTGCTTCGCACAACAAGGAATGGCCCATCCCACTTAGACTGTTGTTTTCCAACAGTTTCGGCGTTTGGCTTTCTCTTTAAGACCCAGTCACCAACTGATATTTCTCTTCTGATGATTTTCTTGTCTCTCCATTTCTTTGTCTGTTGCTGGTATTTGTTTAAGTTGTTGGCGTCTTGTAAATTTCAAGCTCGACGAGACCAGCTTCGCTTGCCGGGTGAGTGTCTTCTTCTTTCGCCTAAACTCGCAAACTCTTGTTTCTGAGTTCCTTTGGACTCATGGCTTCGGCTCCATAAAGGAGTCTGAATGAGGTGAATTTGGTTGCTCTGGACTCGGATGTGTTGTGGGACCAAATAACTTTCGAGAGCTCGTCAACCCACTTGCCTTTCTTTTGATCAAATAGGCATTTTTTGATGCTGGTGAAGATGATTCCGTTTGCTCTTTCGACTACCCCATTGCATTGTGGATGATACACTGATGCAAACATAACCTTCGTGCCTATGCTGTGGCAGAATTGCTTGAATAGATCGGAGTCGAATTGCTTCCTGTTGTCAATGGTTAGCTCTTTAGGTACTCCAAATCTGCATATTATGTTTTGCCAGAAGAACTTCCTCACTGCTTCTGATGTAATGTTTACCAGTGGCTTAGCTTCGATCCATTTTGTGAAGTACTCCACCGCCACTATAGCGTATTTGTAGTTTCCCTGTGTTGTGGGCAGTGGACTAACCAGGTCCATGCCCCATCTTTGAAGTGGCCAAGCAGGTGGTATCAGCTGAGAAGCTTGTGAGGGCCTGCTTGATTTGGGTCCCATCATTTGGCAAGCTTCGCAAGTTTTGACAAGGTGCTCTGCGTCCTTCAAAGCCGAAGGTTAGAAGAAACCCTACCTGAAGACTTTTGCTACTAGTGGCCTTATGCCGATGTGCGAGCCACCAGGACCTGAGTGGATCTCATTCAATAGTTCCTGCCCTTGTGCGATTGAGATGCACTTGAGTAGCGGAGTTGTTACTTCTGCTTTGTATAGGTCTCCTCCTTCGGATACGAAGTAACCTCTTGCCCGTTGGAACATTCTTTTCTCTTCTGTTTCATCAGTTGGCTCGAAGTGGCCGCGAAGGTAAGCCATGATTGATGACCTCCAATCTTCGCTAAAGATGGCGTTTATTTATTTTTCTTTCTTTTGGCGAGTCGAAGGTGTGGCGATTTTGTAACACCCAAAAATATAGGAAATAAAATTTTAAAAATATTTTTATAAACGCCACAAAATAAAATTATGCATGCATTCTCTCTCTTTTTCTTCTCCCACTCTTTTCTTTCAGCCCAGCCCAAACCTCTCTCACTTCTCCTTCTATTTTTCTTCTCGCGGCCCAACCCAGTCGGCCCAAATCCTTCTCTACTTTTTTTTTCTTTTTTCCTCTCCCCGCGGCCCAAACCAACCAGCCCAAACTGCCTAACTCTCCCTCACCTCTCTCTCACCGACGCGCTGGACCCACATGTCGATGCCCTCTCTTCCTTTCCTTTCTTCTTCCTTCCTCTCCTCTCTCTCATTCCTTTCTGCCGCGACACCAGGCGTGCCGCGCCGCCACACCGTCGTCCGAGCTTCCCTCCCCTTTCCTTTTTCTTCCTCACCCCAAATCCAGTTCGCCCCCGCACCCCGTCGCCCGCGTCCCCTCCTTCCTTCCCCGCGACGCTGGCTTGCCATACTAGCCACGGTACGCGCTCCGCCCCTTTCCTTCGCAGACCGCCGCGTGAGCCGCCGCCTTCGTTTTCCCGGCCGCATCGCCTCCTCCCCTCCCCTATAAAACGCACACCGGAGCCCCGCTTTGCACCCAGAGCCGTCGTCAACCTCTTCTTCTACTCCGCACCGTCGCACGTTGCTGGAAACCGCTCACCGGAGGAACGCCACCGCCCCGTGTCGCCGCACCTCCGTCGACTCGCCGTCCCTCTGTTTCTCCAACGCCTAGAACCCTCGCCGGAGTTTTGCGAGGTGGTGAGCACCAAGCTGCCCCCGTTTCCCCCCTCTCTCTCGCTCTGTCGCAGCCCCAATTTCTCGCTGGAGCTCTGTTTCCGCTCGCTGCCGTGGCCACCGGCCTACGGTCGCCGCACGGCCGTTCCGTGACCCCCACCACTTTCGCCGTGCCACCCTCTATCTCCCCGGCATAACCCCAGCCTAAACCGAGCCCCGGAGCACCGGAATCAGTGAGCTCCGGCCGTCCACCGCCGACACCCAGCTGAGCGATTCGCCCGACCCTTTTACTCCGTCGGGTCAACCCGAGCCGACCCTCACCTTGCCGCTCGATCTAGACCTAACGACCAGAACAAATCTAAGCCGCGCACGAGCCGCCGCCCTCACCCGACCCTTACCCCACCGCCCGATTCTGATCCAACAGACTAGATTCGCCCGACCCTAGCCGTCCCCAGAACCATTGCAGAAAAGCCCCTAGGCTTTCCAGGAATCAACCCGCAGTCCAGATCAGTAGAAAATAATTAGAGTTGAGCCCTTTCTTTTTCTGTCCCGACCCCTGACCTTTCCAGAATTAGTACCCGCAGTCTAGGACCTCTAGTTTTGCACCCCGACCCTCTGTTTAAGGTTTCATTATGTTTTAGCCCCTGATTTCTTCAGATCTAGCTTCTGGAAGTTCAAAACTCTCATAGTTAGGTCCCTGGATCACTATTTTAGCCATATCTTGATCGTTTCAACTCCGATTTCAGCGATTCTTGCGCTCACGCGATCCTTGCATCTTGAACTACAATATTATCATCATTTTACTCTCTGTTATACTGTTTATTGTACTGTTTCTTATCTATTTGTGTATGCTTGTTTGTGTGATCGCGTAGACAACGTGATGTTCGAGCAAGACCAAGAGCAAGCTTACGAGGAAGAGAACCATTAGCTGTTTGAGGAAGGCAAGTGGATTTTCCTCCCCTGCATATTCTATTTTATCCCAACAACAGCATGATAATTCACTTTATCTCAATATTGCTTTGCATAAACTTGATGGGTTACCTATACTAAGGATATACCTAGTCTTTTACCCAAAGCCTTGAAACACCTGGGTTTACTATTCATGTTGGGTAGTCACGCTTAGTTGCAAACTTTGGGATTGGTATTGGTTTACTCTTATGACAATGTTGATCACATTTCATATTGTTGTTATACCGCGTTAATTCAAGATCAACTTTGATTAATGGGAACATGGAGAACCACTCAAGTGAACAGTGCATCCACAAAGTCATGTGGCTCTGACCTTAGCCAATTAATTAGATGTGTTGTTAGCTGGTGGCCTTACCGAAAGGGCAAGGAGGGGGTCGGTGATAGGGGTCATAGCTCGGTCCTCTTGGGGTAGCTGCCTTTGCTAAGGAGCTGACCATTAGGGAGGTTTGTGGACCACACTGCTACTGAAACTCTAGCGGGCTGCCTAGCTCTCGACATGTCTTTGTAAAGGCTTCGTAGTGTACCCTCGCCACTCACCTCGGAAGTGTTTAAGGGCTTTGCAAACCCTGGCGACTCAGGGGAACACGATTTGTGGGTAAAGTGTACAACGTCTGCAGAGTGTTAAACTGTTATAACAGCCGTACTCACGGTTAAGAGTGGCTTGGATCCTCACATGATATCAAAACTTGAAGATTAATTAACTTGTGGTTCGTGGTTTATGTTTATGTTGCTGGTACCTTTATGTTTTTGCTAAAGTGGGATGGTATAAACTTAAACCTAGTTAATAGGTGCTTGTAATAAATACTTGACCAACTAAAAGTGCTCGCTGCTGTAAACCTTAGCCCATCCTTGATGGCCTTGCATATTCTCCCCACTTGCTGAGTACCGACCATAAGAGTACTCACCCTTGCCCACTGCTGTTCAGAAGAGAACTTTGAAGAGGAGAACTTCGATGACTTCGAGGAGTTCTAAGCATTGCGTTCACCAGTCATCGCCTGTGGAAGACGGAATTGTTGCAGACTTCGTTTAGGGTATATCGGTGTAACGTTTAAAGACCTTTGTGTCTCTTTTATTCGGAGTGTAATATGGTTAAATACTTTATTTAGTTACTTTTTGAGCATTGCCTTTGATATATTACACTTTTCATGGCGCACACATGAGATGCATCTGGTTCTTTCTAGAATCGGGTGTGACAGAAGTGGTATCAGAGCTATGTGACTGTAAGACGCTAGCCTAGTTAGAAATGGTCGAAATTAAGGATTTATCTTCTAGCAAACCATGTCAGCCTCAAAAATTTCTTTGTGTTTATTTGATATTTCCACATAAAAACCTATGTTTACATCAACTTTTTATTGTTTTATTTCTTTAAAAAACAAAATTATTTTGAGTTTTATTCTCGCTCTGTTAGATGGCCAGGATTTATCAGACTGCTCACAAGCGCACCGGAGGTCGCCAGGTTCGCATTGCCCCAGCTGAGCCAGCTCCTCCCGCCCCAGTTCCAGCCCCTGTTGAGGAGGAGGACGCTATGGAGGAGGAACCCGCGGAGGCCTACTACTTCATGGATGGTGATGATGGCCGCATCATGGCGATTGATGAAGAAGGGAATCAGTTCACACCGCCGGCATCTCCAATTGTTGAGGCACCACCACCACCCCCAGTTGTCTCTACTCCAGCTCTCGCTCCAGCACCGGTCGTCGCTGGAGGAAGCCCGGGTAACTCCGAGGGTATTGATGATGGAAGAGATGATGACGAGGACAATGACAACAATGAAAACAATGACGATCAAGGTGATGATCCTCTAGGAACGAGGCAACTCTGCTGTGTTCGCACTTCGGACAGAGCCCGGTCTCTTGTCTCTGGTGCTGCAGGGTGTTCTGCAGGAGTTGGGCAACCACGTGAACCCCCACTACCACACGCACCACTACATCGACCCTGCGCTCGGCAACTACTACCTCACTCGCGTCCATGTCAGGATCGATACGGAGAGTGCCAGAGGCCGGAGGACTCTCACAGCGCACGACTCTACTACGCCCCACACTACTTACGATGCCGCTGTCAGCAGCGCCGCCAGGAGAGCTCTATGTTCCATCTGCCACACCCACCGCCAGGAGCTACAGAACACGGAGTACTGCCACCTCCCTCACCACCTCAGTGGAACTGAGGAGACTGTGGTTACTCTGGGTGGAGATGATGAAGACCGCCTCAACACTCTTGCTCGAGTCACCGCCGCTCTCAACGCTGAGCTGGAGAGCGTCGTCACTGAGCTGGACGATACTGTGACAGCCCTGAAAAATTTCATTTCTAAAATCAATGTCAGTAGCCTAACCCTATGCTTAACCAACTAATAAAAGGGTGAAAAGGATTAGAACAAGAGAAGTTGAAATTCAAATTTAAATTGGGCACATTTGGACACTTTTGAACTTTTAAATTTAACTTTCAAACCATAAGCCAAATGAGATGTTGCCTGAAACCAAACTTGTAGAACTTTTTATTCTGAACAACTTTCGTGTTCAAAAGTTTTTGAAATTCAAATTAGAAAGAGGAGAAAACGCCCGGTTTGCACCAAGCCCCCTGAAGTTTTTCGAATTCTTGCATTCAGGCCCCTCGCGCTCGCTCTCTCTCCCCTCCCCGCCCGACCGCCGCGCGCCAGGTGGCTGGCGACGCCTGACCGGCGCGAGGCGCCAGGACAGTGGCCGCCGCGCCACCCCGCCACGCCCGGCTTTGCCCCCTCCCCACGCCGCGCGGCCCAGTACGCGCCCGCGCATGCGCATGCCGCTGCCGCGTCCCGCCTCGCCCAACCGTCGCGACGCGCCGTGCCGCCCCGGCTCCCGCGCCCCGCCCGTCGCTGCGCCTGTCCTCCGCCCGAGCCGCTGCAGCAGCCCCTTCTCCAATCCACGCCCCGTGCTATCCCCTCGCGCTCACGCCAAATCTCCGGCCGCCAGTCACCCGCGCCCGCTCGCCGCAAGCCGCGCCGGCGTTCTGCTGCCGCCCGCCGTGGCCAGTGCGCGCCGTGCCGTGCCTCCACCCCGCGCATTGCCCAGGCCTCTCCACAGCCCCTCCTGCCCCTATAAAAGCCGCGCCAGGCCGCCCGCGCGAGCCACGCACACAGAACGCCCTCGCCGCCGCCATTACCGCCGCCGAGCGCCGCCCGCCGTGGACAGGCCTCCACCGCCGACCCACCCAACGCCGCCCAGGACCACCAGAGCGCCGCCGCCCGCGCTGCCGCCGCCGCCGCCGCCCCTGCTCGCCGTGGGCAGCTCGACCCCGACCTCCTCCGTGCAAGCCAAGCCCTTAAGCAGCTTCCCCACGCGCCACTGGAGCTCGCTGACTGGACCAGGCCGCCCCAAGCCCGCCGGAGCGCCGCCGTCGACGCGTGCCGCGCCGCCGCCGCCTCTGCTTCAACACCGGCGAGCCCTTCCCGGCTGTCCCCCACCTGAACAACACCCCCACGAGGTAGCCCTCGCACCCCTGAACCTTCCCCGACCCTCACCCCTCGCCGCCGGCGAGCCCCTCGCCGGAATGTCGGCCGGCCGCCGTACCCGAGCCGCCCGAGGACCCAATTGCAAGAATTTAAATCTTTAGAAGGGTCTGCGCGTAAGATTCAAGTACCCAGTTGTAAAAGAAAGTTTCAAATCTAGATTCAAATTCAGTGAATTGTAAAATCCGTATAAATTTGTAGAAAATTCAGAAAAATGCAAACTCAACTGTTCTGGAATCCTTAGAACAAACTCTACCACTTTTGTTACAAAAAGTTTCTTAGAAACTCAACATATTTTGCTCTACATTAAATGGAAACTTTAATGGACTTATTTTGTAACCACTGTTGTAGATCAATGCTGACCATAAAAATTGGACAGTGAGTTAGTTGCTTGATGTTTAGGACTGTGTAAAAAGATCAGGCCCAAATTCCATCTCTAGCTGCACTGTTTATTAAACTTAGTTTCATACCATGATTAGGTTGAATATTTTTATCCCTGCAGTTAGGTTATGAATCACCTAATTAAACTTTTTCTGTACTGGTGTAATGGTACCTAGACGCCAGAGAAAAATTGGGAGAATTTATATCTCACAGGAACCGAATTATTTGATTTATGTGCTAATAAAATACATTAAATCAAGAAAACAGTATCTTAGCTTGGAAAATTCTCAAATTTTTACTAGGTGATACTCAGTGGTAGTGGTTGCTGTGTAAAAAGTTCCATGGACAAAAACCCTGTGTAGGGTCCTGTAAAAAAATGAATCCATGAATAACCTAGGTGTGTAATGTCATATTTTCTATGCTCTGAATACTGCATGATAAATCCTACAAAAATTAGAGTAGCTCCTACATGTTTAAATGAATGCTCTGAAAAAATCTTAGACTCAGTTGTTGCACCATTTGTCCTATACAAAAAGAACAAAAGTCTAACAGCAACTATGTAATATATTTTTCATAATTAATCTGTTACATAAAATTGTCTGAAAATTTTACAGTAAGCACATCTTTCCCCGATGTGCCAAAATCCAAAAATTCATGACCAGAAACTATCCACTGTAGTAATTACAATTAAATCATGTCGATTACCATTACCACGACTTAAACTTGTGCATTCATGTAGAATCGACGACTCTCGCCGACGGAACTTACGAGCTGGTGCCCGCGTCCGAGAGTGAGCAGCGTGAAGCTCAAGTAAATTTAACTGAAGCTCTTGAAGACCCGAACCCAAGTTCGGAAGAGCCCCAAGCTAACTGCGAAGGTAAGCCCCGGAGCATAACCCATTTCTTTCCTAAATTATGCAACTCATTACTCTTTGCTTGTGCATTAAGTTTATAGGAGTTGAATGAAAACTTAGTTGCATGATGTTAGGAACCCATGCTTGAAAACTAGATGTAAGGATCGATAGAATGCTGTGCTAATAGGACTCCGGTAAAAGCCGAGTGATTTCCTGTCACTCGCGAGAAAATAGGAGTTGAATGTCTACTACACGCTGCAATCATAAGGACAGGGACGGGCTATGGAACGATGGTTACGATTGAGGCCCGTCTGTCTAGTGAAAAAATGCTAAGGCCGCAGGGTGTGGTAGTGATGGTTAAGTCTTTGAACGTACTAAACACATGCCGAGATTATGGGAATCGGTAAGCTTAAGTACCTGATTGGCCAGGCAAGGGGACGGCATCCTACCCTTTGAACTTCGGTCCCATGTGCATATGGCGAGTGCAGAGAGTGGTCACGACCCGGCGCCGAACCGTGGCGTGGGGCTCTTGTACTCTCGGAGGGTAGCCCCTATCCACGACCCGGAAAGAAAGGGGAAAAGTTGCACGTGTGACTCTAGGGAGTAACCACGTGACGTGTGTTTGGGTTTCCCTTGCAAGGTTAAGAAATTCGATTCGAATCGTCCGTTTCTCACGGCTATTGAGACTGCTTAACCATTTTTATCCACAGAGTAAGAAGAGGAACAATGAGGATGGATGAACTGGTTGGATGAAAATTTAATGCTTCACCATGTATGCTTTTGGATAGCTGCTTATCTAGAATGGTTAACGAAACTAGAATCTTGAGCTAAAAGTTGAAAGTAAGGACCCACTTGTAGAAGCTTTTCGGCAAAACAAACCCCTGAGCCAAAAGCCTTGCATGTCTAGAGTCGGTGGAGTAGATCCCACTACGCGGGTAAGTCTTGCTGAGTATTAGTATACTCAGCCTTGCTTGTGGCTCGTTTTCAGGTGAGACCTTTGAAGATATGATTGCTAGCTTGACTTGGCCCTGCACTCTTCCCCCTGGTTGGTCGGTGGAATGGGATACGCCCCCGTCCAACGGAGATAATGCCGAGTGATGTCTCGTACAGGCTTCATCGAGACATCCTTATCGTCGAAGTAGCTTTCGCTGTTTTATTTTCCGCTGCAACTTAAACTCTAAAGAACTTATTAGTTATGATCATTGGTGTACTTGTTTTCTAAACTCAAACTTGGTCTGTAATATGTACTTATGCTAAGGTTGTAATATTTGCTGGAATGTGGTATTCTCTGGGCTCATCGTCGCATGAGCATTTGTATGTATGGCATTCGATCCGCTCTACCGTGGTTGTATCGGGAGGTTATACCCGACAGACCACTGGATTACTCCGTCTGAAGTATAAGGTTAACCGAGATTGCCTTAATGGTGATGGTTAATACACTTGAGCCGGATTAATTCAGGTGGTTCTGCCACAGCTGGTATCAGAGCCGTAGCTGGTGCCACAGCTGGCAACAGCTGGCTCCAGAGCCGAAATGCATACGCCAGAGAATGCGACAAGCCGTAAAAACTTATTTTCATAAAACTTGACTAGAAGGTGTGTTGCGAAATACGTTGGTACGTTAAGGATGGTGCCTAGTTCGTAAAGCCCTAAGGGATTATGGGAAAGTTACTAGGTGGCTATCTAACTTATGAAATATTATCAACTGACTTCCAGCACATTACTTTCTGTCAAAACTTACTTTCATGCACAACCGACCTTAAATTCTGTAACGACGCACTCATCGCTAAGGTAAGAAGGTAAGGATCCTCAGCCAACTGTGAGAGCTTGGCCTTTCTGTCGGTGATGCGAACCAAACGCTGCCCTCAAGCAGTGGCTTACTTGAGGTGCTGCCAATATGCCAACTGTTAGTTGAACATATTTGGAGTAGAAGGTTTGGCGCAGGGTATGGCGATCGCTGTTCATACCCCCGTCTCATGACGGTACCCCCGTGAATACGCTATCTCGATAGCGTATGTTAACGTCGTCTGTACGGCGGAAATTGTACAGATATCGTTTCTATAAGTAAACGGTAATGAATACGGACGCTTTCATGAGTGCTGGCATGAAAGGTTTTTGAAATATATATATATGCTTATCAATCTTCTGCAGGTACACTAACCGCGGTTACGATAAGTTAAGGAATGATTAGAAAGACTCGACTAGCTATTATAGCGAGAGCCGTATTGTGTATGCCGCCGAGACTATCTTCGTAAGACCAAAAGTATTTGGCAGTTATTTTATTTTGTGAGGACGAATAGGACGTGCATGCATCATGACCACATATATCTGAAATCGAAATGCGTTGTACGAGAGTGGTGAGGTTCTTGCGTATCTAAGCGTGATTTTGCATAAGGACTATCTAGCGAATCCGTCACAAATCTGCCATGACCGAAAAGAGAGATTTATTGATCAAAGAAAACGACCTTTTCTGGTAAAGTCCATGTTGAAAGAATTGTTCCAAATTTTGTGTTCTATCCCCTGTTCAAAAATGAAAAATTCTGAACTTATGGATAGTAAGAAATAACAAAAACCTTGGGATGTCAGATTTCTGTCCAGAATAAGCACTTCTGCCCCTTAAATTTTTAGGCCCCCTTCCTGCGGTTTTCTGCAAAAGAGCACAACACAAAACCTGTTCCAAATTTACCCAGGAAGCTTCTGTTAAAATTTGGTAAACCTTGGCTGGGTAGATTTTCCCTGGTGCACGAAACTCTAGCCCTCTGTTCACTGAAAATTCTGGGTAGATAGTAAGGTAAAACCTGGAAAGAAAGACCATCTTAGAGACCTATCTAGCTCTGGAGTTGACTAGCAAAGTTGTCCCCAAATACCTTAGGAGTGATCTGGTGAAATTTGAGAATTTTTGGATTAGAACTGTGGAAGTTATGGTTGTTTTTGCACACTATACAGAATCTGTCCTTGTGCTGTTCACAGTTTTTCGCTATCTCACTCCATTTGATCTTTTGTTCAGATGGCCGAGCCTGTTGCTATGATGGTGGATGAGGATGGACGCGTCCACTCGCAGTGTCTCCACTGGGAGGGCTTTCCCTCTATTTTGTGGGATGTTCTGCGTACCGCGGGCTATCTAATTCCCCCACATTACGCCAGACTGGAGTTTGCAGAGCATGGAGTTACCCAGTGCCGTGTCAACGTGACCGTTTTTCCGCACCCGCTACACCCGGAGTGGCCCGCCTTGGAGATTGAGGCTGTTGGTCGCCGTTTGGCCGATACTTGGGAGATTGCAGCCATGAGGGCGCTCACCACTTTTTGTGCGCAGCGTCCCGAGGTTGTCACACTCGCTCCCATTGGCTTGTTTCCTGCTGCACAGGACAACGACCCCTTTTGGCTCAACAGGGTGCAGCACGCACAGTACTTGGTAGACTTTCACGCCCAAGAAACTATTCATACCTCCGTGCGGTGCATGAGTGCACTCTACCGACTTCAGACTCTCCAGAGTCAGGCGCTTGAGCAGCTCACTGATCTTGCTCAGGCCTACCACATGATGGCAGATACCAGGGATGAACAGATTAAGGAGCTCAGTCAGGATCTTGAGGACAGAGATGCTCAGATTGGCCAACTTGAGGGCCAAATTCAGGAGCAGGACACTCTCATGGGTGAGAGAGATGCCACGATATCACAGTTGGAGGAGCAGCTCCATGATCTGAGCCTTGAGTTGGAGGATGCTAATGAGCACATTCAGTGGCACCATGATCAGAATGACCATCCCCATGAAGAGGACATGGAGGAAGATGAGGAGGAGCCACAGGAGATTGATGGTATCTCCGGTATGGATTTCGAGGGTGAGGTACCACAGGCACCTCAGATGGGAGCTCACTCTCCTGCTCACAGCGAGTCGTCCGTCAACGACTTGGATGACTTCTAGATGACGACCTAGGAGGACTGTTGCACATACTCCTCAATAGGGTAGCCTAACTTTTGGCAAGTGTTGTAATAGGCTAACTAGGAGTTGAGTAACTCTTTTGTGTGGGGTACACCTGAACCATGTGGATACCCTCAACTTGTAAGGAACGGCGATAAACTTGGGTGATTTCGTTGTAAGTTGGTAAACGATGAAATCCACAATCGCTGAGACTTGTCGGAATTTTTACCCATGTCTCCTTGCATTTCTTGGCTGAGGGTTGAATACCAAACTTGTGCTAAATTTTGAGATCATGGTTCTCACAAAAATTCAGCATCATTGGACCTCGCTAGTTTAAGTTATAGGCGAAACAGTACCGATCAATCTGCTGAAAAACAGCTAAGACAGTAAGGCAAAGGACGAGCCTTTCGACCACCTTAGCTATAGTTCTAGCGCCGAAGATAAATACCAAAGTGGTGCATTCCTAAATTCTCTCACTACTGCCAAAGTATGAGATATTTTGGATGGACCCACAGCAAGCTATGATTTTTCTCGTAGCAAACAGAGATTCTGTCCATACTTCTAGCTGTGATTTCGGAAGTCTATGACCACACCAATCATTTATGAATCGAGGAAGTAATATGGATCGCGTTGCTAATGGTAACCTTTCACGTTTCAGATGGTTGGATCCACACGTGGCAACCCCGAGGGTTTTGGTGCCGGTGGCAGCCGCTCGCGACAATCGCCACCACCCCCGCCCAGTTTGGTGGAAGTGATGGCCGCTCAAACCGAGCTGCTGCGTCAGATCGTGCAAGGACAGCACCAGCAGAGGGGTGGGCACAATGCTCACCAACCCCAAGCTGCAGGATACACGGATTTCCTAGGGACCCAGCCGCCCTTGTTCCATAAGACCGAGGAACCCCTGGACGCAAATGCATGGATTCGCACCATCGAATCCAAGTTCACACTACTCGTGGCCCCATGCTCAGAGGCCAACAAAGCTCGTTTTGCCGCGCAACAGCTTCGCGGTACCGCTCGTCTGTGGTGGGACCACTATTCTGCGATGCTCCCGGCTGATCATGTGGTCGACTGGGATGAATTCAAGACCGCGTTCCGGGCACATCATATCCCCGAGGGTCTCATGGAGAGGAAGTTGAATGAGTTCCTGGCACTCACCCAGGGCACCCGCACCGTGCTGCAGTACGCCCAGGCGTTCAACAACCTATGCCAGTATGCGGGCTATCACGCTGATACGGATGCCAAAAAGCGTGATCGTTTCCGCCGAGGTCTGAATACCAAGCTCAAGGAACGTCTGAACCTAGCCAGGGCTGACAACTACAACGAATTGGTCAATATGGCCATTACCCAGGAAGACTGTATCATGGCACACCAGGCAGAGAAGAAGAGAAAGGCACCCGCTGGACCATCAAGTGCCCAACCACCAAGGTATCGCATCGTGCAAAATGCCGCACCCACAGCTCCACCTAGGGCCCCTCAACCAGGGAGATGGATTGCCAGACCCCCACAGCAGCCAGGCATGGTACGACCCCCGATGCCTCCACAGAATGGTCCGAGGCCCATTCTTCAACAGTCTCTTCGACCTAGCCCCGCGAATCGCTGTTTCAAATGCGGGAGTTCTAACCACTTTGCACGAGAATGCCCTCAGTCTGGACAGCCCAACCAAGGTCAAGGATCCAACCCGAACAACAAGAACAGGGGCAAGAGGCAGACCCTGCAAGTCAAGCAAGGACGGATTAACTTCACCACTCTTGCAGAGCTTCCTGAAGGAGCCCCAGTGATGTCGGGTACATTCTCTATCCATAACAAGCCTGCAGTTATATTATTTGATTCTGGTGCATCGCATAGTTTCATAAGTGCAAAATTCGGTGCAAAAGTAGGCTTGGATGTTTGTCACACAAAAGGGTCGTATATGATATCAACACCGGGTGGTAAAATTGCTTCAAACCAAATGGTCAGACAGGTACCAGTCAAATTGGGTAGTAAAACCATCGACACAGACCTTTTCCTTTTACCTCTTGACGGCATGGACATTATTTTGGGAATGAACTGGATGACTATGCATGGAGTCACACTGGACCTTTCTTCCCGAGCCGTTGAGATAAATTCACCTAGTCACGGAGCCACTACCCTTTACCTACCATTCCTAGATTGCACGAATTCCTGTGCTTACAAGGTGGAAGGACTTAAGCTAGAAGATATTCCTGTCGTCAATGAGTATGCCGATGTCTTTCCGGATGACTTACCAGGAATGCCACCGGATAGGGATATTGAGTTCATCATTGAACTACAACCAGGCACTGCACCTATATCCAAAAGACCATATAGGATGCCCCCTAAAGAGTTGGCAGAGCTAAAAATTCAACTCCAAGAACTACTGGACAAAGGTTTCATTCGCCCTAGCGCGTCACCTTGGGGATGTCCAGCCCTATTCGTAAAGAAGAAGGATGACAGTTTGAGGTTATGCGTTGACTACCGACCTCTCAATGCGGTAACTGTTAAAAATAAATACCCACTTCCTCGTATCGATGTACTCTTCGATCAATTAGCTGGAGCCAGAGTCTTCTCAAAGATTGATCTTCGTTCGGGATATCATCAGATCAAGATTCGCCCGTGCGATATTCCTAAGACTTCCTTCTCCACACGATATGGACTATATGAATTCTTGGTCATGTCCTTTGGACTCACCAATGCCCCTGCCTACTTCATGTATCTCATGAATTCGGTATTCATGCCCGAACTTGACAAATTCGTCGTAGTGTTCATCGACGACATCCTTATCTATTCCAAGGATGAGGAAGAGCATGCCAAGCACCTTCGCATTGTTCTTCAGCGACTCAGAGACCATCAACTCTATGCTAAATTTTCTAAGTGTGAATGTTGGTTGGATACTGTAAAGTTCTTAGGTCACACGATCTCCATCGAAGGCATAGTTGTTGACCCCAGCAAGGTACAAGAGGTGATGGATTGGAAACCCCCTACCTCCGTTCATCAGATTCGCAGTTTTCTCGGCTTAGCCGGTTACTATCGTCGCTTCATCCCGGATTTCTCTCGAATTGCTAAGCCCATGACAGAACTGTTAAAGAAGGAAGTAAAGTTTGTATGGAATGAGAAATGTGAAGAAGCTTTCCACACTCTCAGAGAGCATCTGACTACTGCACCTGTGTTAGCTCAACCCGATAATACCAAGTCGTTTGATGTATATTGTGATGCATCGGGTACTGGTCTAGGATGTGTGCTTATGCAAGAGAATCGAGTAATTGCATATGCCTCACGAGCCCTTCGGCCTCACGAGCAAAATTATCCCACTCATGATCTTGAGCTTGCAGCTGTCATCCACGCTCTGAAAATATGGAGGCACTATCTCATGGGTACACAGTGCAATATCTACACGGATCATAAGAGTCTCAAGTACATCTTCACACAAGCCGATCTGAATATGAGACAACGGAGATGGCTAGAATTAATCAAGGATTATGACCTTGAAGTGCACTATCACCCCGGCAAGGCTAATGTAGTCGCGGATGCACTAAGCCGCAAGTCCCATTACCATTGCTTATCCATGGAATCCTACAATGAGACATTGTGTGCAGAAATGAGGAAGCTTAACATGGAAATGATTTCCCAAGGCACTCTAGATCACATCTTAGTTGAGCCCACTCTTCACGACCAAATCGTCATGGCACAACTACATGATAAAGGAATTAAGATCATCAAACAAAAACTCTCTCTAGGTGAGGAGAAGTATAAATGTTTCCGCCAGGACCATAAGGGAGTTCTATGGTTCGAAAGTCGTATAGTCGTTCCGAAGAATCGTGAATTCCTTATTTATTTCCTGTTTTACATATATTTTCAGCATTTTAAAATTTAATTTAAGATTTTTTATTATTTATTTCCTATTTTACATTAATTTTCTTCATTTTAAAAATCTATTTACGAATTTTTCTTATTTATTTCCGGTTTTAAATTTATTTCCATCATTTCAAAGTTTATTTACGAATTTTCCTTATTTTTTTACTGTTTACATTTATTTCCATCATGTTATAATGGCATACATGTAAAAGAGGTTAAAGAAAGTTACCTTGTGAGCAAGAGGGCAAAACAGTCATTTCACGCCTCCGTTAGCTCCATTAGTGCTCATTCCATTCAAAATGGCACAGAGGTAAAAGAAAGTTGGGGCGATGGCATACATACAGGTGTCTCTGAAATTTTTAGTGGCGTGTACGTATCCTCCATCTTTTGTACTCGCATACAGGTGAAGGACTCTTGCTTTTGACCGTTGGGACATTGGACAAGATGGGTGGCTGATCTTCGGTTAGAAATTTATTTAGTTTTATTTAAAAAAAGAAATTTATTTAGTGAGATCCAGCTGCCCCAACTGACAGGTGGGACCGGTCCTCTCCGATCCGCCGTGGAGCCCTGATGGATCCCGGTCACCAGAGCCACCCTTGCCGATATTTGACATCGATTTAGCATGCCTCACTTCTTTTAACCTTCGATTCGTAAGCCTTTCGAAATATAACCCTCCGTCTGCGAATTATTTCAATTTAGAGGATTTCTTCTTCTTTTCTTGATTGCACGATCTTTTTTTCATTTTCGTTTAGCAGAGCATGTGAACTTCCTATTTTACCCCTGACTGACCCAGTCCATAGAAATCGATTGGCTCGAATCTATCCAACCCTCTCTCTCTCTCGTGCTCCTCTCCTCTATCCGTCTCTCTTTTCTTCTCTTGGTTGCAAGGGGAGGCAGAACACGAGCTCCACTGCCCTCCACCGCCGGCCCAAGCTATCTCCCAGCGAGGTCCGCTGCGCTCAGCCCCCCTCCTGTTACCATTGATCGCACTCCGAGGTTCGCGCTAGGCCGTGGACCATGCTACCCCCGCCGCCGCAGATCCGCACGCAACAGCTCATGGCTTCATGTTCCCCTTCACCTGACGTGGTGATCCAGGGCGCGTGGCGCCGCCATGGCAGGCGGCGGTGGAATCCAAGCATCATCGCTTCTGATAACGTTGATCGATCACACCCTGTAGAAGAGTACACGGGAAGGCAGCCCAACTGCCAAAGTGTTGGAAATATGCGTTTAAATCTACCAAATTTTAATTGGAGGCAAATTATACAAAACATTACTACTGCTTTGATTTTCAGATCTAACAGCATACTGAATATAAGGAGCTGAAATAAACTCTTGTTTAAATCCATAACACTTACAAATCAGCGCTCTGTTCTTGTGAAGATACGATGCAGTGCAGATCGTAGATCAGGCAGCGCAGGCGTAGTCAATCAGCCTCGAGCGGTCGGGCAGTTGCGCTTCCCAGAAACCTTATTGCCGTCCCTCGTACAGGCTTCATGACAGAAATGGCTCGGAGATGCCGCACACCCTTCTCCTTGGTGCACGCCAAGGGAAGAGCAGGCGAGATCCAGCGGCTCAGTACACAACACAAATCACCAAATGGAAAAACGGAGAGAAAGAGAGAATGTGGGATCTTTCAGCCCGCCTTACCCTGGACGCCTCCAAGACCTCTTATAGAGGAGGTGGCAACAACTCTTTGTTGATTGAATCGTCTAGAATAATGCCCAACTAATTGGCAGTAATAACCACCCAATTATCTCGGGATTAAGGCATTGACGGCGTACTAATCACATCTAATGACCGTTGTCAAAATATTAATAAGCAGATGGCAAAAGGTTTACACCAACTTGATCTGGCTGCTCGCTACGTCACAAGTCACAAGTCACACGAAAAGGAACACGGATACGCACACGCGTGCGTGTGTTTGTAGACCAAGCCCATTCTCTTTTTCAGTCACCCATTCAGACATGTGAGATAGCTCTTCTATTTAAGTTGGCTTGCACCAACCAAAACTAACACTATAGGACTGTATGTATGTCATGCACTCTTGCTTTAGAATTTCTGAAATGGATCTAATTTCGAGCACCAAGTGCCCAGCATCGCCGAACACTACATGAGAGAAGAAACCTGGGAGAGGCAGAGGCACCTTGATATAAGCTGCTAGTTACTCACAATAAACAATCTTTGACCTCACCTGAAAACGAATTTCTTTGACCTCACCTGCAGGCTAGGAGACGACTATAGGATCAATGCAGGGGACAGAGCTCTCTGCCGGTCTGAATCGACATGTGCAGCTTGCCTGTCAGGCCATCTCGTGGCTGCCGCCATCATCCTCTCCCCGGCCGGCGCAGGCGCGCGATCAGATGTCAGCAGCTTCCCTCCGTCCCTCGCCGGCTCGCAAGCAGCTTGGGCCGGCGGTGGAGCTCGTGTTCTGCCTGTCCTTGCGACCGAGAGAAGATGAGAGACGGACAGAGGAGAGGAGCACGAGAGGCAGGCCGGCCGGGTTCCAATCGATTTGATGGAGGGGCAAAATAGGCAGTTCATATGCTCTTTGAAATGAAAATAAAAAGGAAAATCGTTAAATCAAGAAAAAAAGAAATCCCCTAAATTGAAACAATTTGCAGACGAAGGGTTATATTTCAAAAAGCTTACAAATTGAGGGTTAAAAGAGGTGACGGGTGCGAATTTGATGTCAAATATCAAAATTTCTTTGTGTTGCGGTTCACTTGTGCCAGTCAGTCAGCCACCAACACAACAACATTCACACTCCTCTACCAGGGCTTTTGTTGCAGGCTGTTTAGATTTCCTACTCGATTGGTCGATTAATGTTGCTCTACACACGAGACATCTCATACTCAGTCACTATATTTTGTGATACATTTGGCAACCTGGGCACACTATAGTATCTGTATGTTTTTCTTCAGGTCGAGCAACCGAGCGGTACGGTGTAGCTGGATGTATACCGTAACATAAGGTTGATTAAAACCTACCCCCATTTGCCCTACCCACCGTGTTCCACGTGAAAAAGGCGACGAGTGTTACTCCCCACGAGCTTTGGCTGTTTTTCAAAAATGCCCGCTAGTTTCTAGGAATCACAATAGAATCCAGATTGTCCAGATTGCACAGTAAATGTGTTCGTAAATATTGCACACAGGTCCTCGGCCTAATGTTTATTTAGACACGAAGAAGGAGAAATGCAAGAATCCTGCCATGTTTGCGAAACCCCCCACCAGGCACTTTTCATTTACCCCCTCCCACCGCAGTCAAACCCTACCCCCTCTCCCTCCTCCCCGCCGCCGCCCACTCTCTCCCTTCCTCTCCTACTCCCCGCCGCCACTCTCCCTACCTCGACCACCACCCGGCCGACTCCCCCACCGTGCTCCTCGTCCCTGTCCGCTGCCATCGCTTGCATTGCGGGGGCCGCTGCCTCAGTCCCTGCCTCGCCGCTCTCTTCCTCCTCGCGCTCACGGGCTTCCTCCCCTAGCCCGCTGAATGTGCATCTAGGCCCCTAAGTGGGTTTTGATGGTTTGAATGACAAAACGATTAAAGGACTAACTTGTTGAATTAAGATTATGAGCAGGTTTTTATTCTAAAGTTCATGGCATGATATTATTTTATATATAATGATGAACACTATATAGCTCACAATGATGATATCAAATAAGTATGTGATCTCATGATACATGAATGGTACATAACAAAACAAAGCTAGGTTGACCAATGAAGGGATCATCAAGAAAGGAACATTGATATTCACAAACGGACATTGCAAGGCTTCATGTGCACATGTTTAAAAGACACGTTCATATGTGTTACATGTTGGTCTTATTACTGGAAGCTTGCAATATATGTGACATTCTTTATCAATCAAGAACAAGTATTTGAAGAGAAGCTTCAAGTGGGAATTCATTATTGATGTGCAAAGCTTAACTCAATAAGGCAAGGGTAAGTGATGAAGAAACCAACCGAGATGACTAGAGCGAGGGACTAAGCAAGCTTTGGTGAAGCGACGGCTTGAGACCATGTGCGTATTGCTAGGGTGAAGTGGCTAGTATCCATGGGGTTTTTGAAGTATCATACCTAAGCCTCAAAGAGGAGAGAAATGCAATGCATCAAATATGTTGTGATTCATAAAATGGAGTGACTTAAGGATTCAAGTGCACGTTATCATAAATGATGGAAAATCCTAAGTCACTAGCTCAAGTATGGATGTGCTCAACGTGATAAGCAATATTGAAAGTCCCAAGAATGAGAAAGACAATGTGTGGCAAGATTGAAGTGACACAAAGCTCAAGTGGTTGAATTGGATTTCATATTTTATCTTGAGTATAGGTATGTCGTACTATCAAGAGGGATGTAACATTGGTTGATTTACAACATCTAAAGTGCTCATAGGTTTACCTAAGTGAGAAGCCTTCAGAGTAGTAATGTTTTCGGTCTGCTCTAGCTCACACCGGTCAGCTCACACCGGTCTGACCGGTGTGAGGGACTGGTTTGATCGGTTGACCTCTGACAGAGCAACGGCTAGTTTTTGAGAGTGGGGTATTTATACCCCTCAGTCCTCTCCTTTGAGGGCTGCTGGTTCTCCTGCATTCCTGAGCTTCGCAAAGCCATTTCACTGACCAGCAAGCTCTTCCCAACCACTTTTTGTGAGTTGTGCTAACTGAATTGCATATCCTAGTGTTGGGTTGAGAGAGATCTTGTGTGAGCAATAGAGAGCTGCAGAGAGCATTCCATAGCTTGAGAACTTGTGGTTAAAGTCAAAGCAACTCGTGAAGCATTTGTTACTCTTGGAGGTTGTTGGCGTTTCATAGCGTCATCACCAAGTATGGACATAGAATCCATTCCCCGGCAATGGCGCCAGAAATGTTGTGGGGTATTTCTTACGTTACAGAAGGATCTGCAAGCCCACGGAATACTGTTGTAGCATTTTACCCGTGAGTACGGGGTCGTATTTATATTTCCGCAGGGAAGACGGCGGTTATTGGAATAGATTAGTATGTTGATTAGTTCTAGCATGGATATTCTATTGAATAAACAGGGGTAAGATAATATATGGTAAAGAGGTAGTGTGACGCACAAGTTACTCAAGTTCTATCTCTATGCAAAGCTTACAGAAAGGGAGAAAGGAAGAAGAAAGCTAATCTAAGGACTTATGTACTCCAAACTAAGCATACATTCTATACTAAGCACTCATACACATACACATACCCAGGCATCACCGGGAGACCGCACAGGATATGGCTAGGTGGCCACTAGATCCTCACGGCTATTTTATGCACCTCCTACAGCTACTACACGAACGGGGAGGGTTACGCTGGATGGACAGGGCTGTCACCACCTGTCGCCTACCTCATCTAACCATGGTATAGAGCCGCATCCAGCAACACTGATTATCCCAGACACCACGTCTACGCTACTCTAATGCCCCGCGCAAAGCCCCCACCCTTCGGATGGACAGACATCACACTAGAGCAAACATGCGAATACTGGAACCAATGTCGTAGCCTAGATGTCTTACCACGCCTAATCATGCAAGATATCAGTCCTAGGTATAAACTAAATATAGCACACACATCTGAATACACAGAACATATACTATACGAGTACACTAAACTAAAAGATAACTCTATTAAGAAATTCTGAATATTACAAAGGAGAGGAAGAGTAAAACCCATACCGAACACTCCTAGGCAAGACTCGGGAACTGAAGAAAAGCTACTTCACCTAAACTCTATTATCCTAAAGATTAAGCAAGAGAGAAACTTGAGAGAGGCTTCAACTTGTGGTGTATTCTATTGTAGCACCCCCCTCATATTTATAGAGGTGATTGTGGGGGGTGTGCAGCAGCTCCTCGGCGTCCAAATGCCTGAAGCCTTGCCAAATCGACGTTAGGACCCAATGGGGAAGCGCCACGTCAAAGGAGGTAAGTCGGTTCGCTTCTGGTGGGTCGGCCGACCTAAGTGGGTCAGCCGACCTGGCCTTGGCCCAGACTAAGCCCAGCTTCCTCTGGGTGGCTGCCATGTGGGCCCTGGTCGCTCTTATGAGTGAGTGGACGTTGTCCTAGGTCGGTTGCACGCTTTGGTGGGCCCTTCAATCCATGGGAGTCCAAATGGCGCGCTTTGATTGGACAACGTCACTTACCTTGGATTGAGGTGCTTGTTCAACACTTGAATTCTGCTCAATTTCCCTACATTGCAAATTCTCCAAGGGGAATGTGGAAACAACATTATTCTAGATAAATATGCAAGTTAAGTATGCTAGTCATCCCAATTTTCTGGTTAAATTAATGCTCGAATTTGGTCCGCAGCAAGCGTCAACAAGAACCCCTAAGCTGTCCTTTGCTCGTCCCGAGCAAAATAGGACAAATCAGGATGTTGATCAGAAAATTGTTACACTCATTACCTGCTGTCGTGTCAAGTCTGAGACATAGATGATTTCCTTGAGGATGAATAATGTTGGCATGAGTACCTGGCCGTTGTTACCTTCATCATCTATGGGGTTTATGAACTTCTCCTCGTCTTGAGCTGTTGAGAGTTAGAACAGTCGATAGAGCAGTACTTATCTTCCCTTTGTTCAACAATCCATCTGGAGGTTTTCTTTTTGGAAATATTAAAACAAGACTAAGTTTCAAGAATGATTCACTCAGGTCGCTCAATGGTGTATGAATCCTTACCAAGTCACTTCTCCCTTCTCATAACGAAAGCTTTTGTGGAGCTCAAGGTACAGAATGGATGAAGCATACCTGCATTTCATATATTGCCAAGACAAAGAGTGGATCCATGGAGAAAACAAGTCATATCCCAAGATCAAGAGTTGGAGCCTTGTTGTTAGCGGCCAGCTTCTTTTGAATCGCTTCGTTGGTCTTTGCTTGGTTTAAGACAAGATCCCTCAAGGAAGGTTGGTTAGGATTAAATGAATTTGAATTACCATTACCTCCTTGGTAGTAGGGGCGCGACTGGTTCCACCCCTAACCTCCTTGTGGACGAAACCCGTTGTTGTTGTTCATGTACATGACTTCTTCCTGGGTTTCAGGGCAGTCGTTCCCCGAATGTCCGATGTTCCCACAGACCTCGGAAGTCATACGAGAGTCTAAGGCTTGAAGTACCTAAGTTGGAGCCTTTTATTGGGGGCGTTCATCAACCTTCTTGATGAGGAGGTCGAGCTTAGCAGCGATCATGTCCGTCTCCTTGACGGAGTGCATGCCCCGCTGGCGAGGTTGGAGACGTTCATCCTTCCAACCTTGGTTGGACACCATCTTCTCGATCAAAGTTTTGGCCCTGGTTTTGGTGTTTTACCGGCAAGCCTACCTAGGGATACCCTAAGGTAGTAGACTTGTGGTTAGGGTGTCGCCGAGATCAGAAACTCGATGGTGCAAGGAACACAAGAGTTTAGACAGGTTCGGGCCGCAGTATGCGTAATACCCTATGTCCTGTATGGTTTATATTGCCTTGAGGTTATGAGATTGTTTGGAGGGGGTCCCTGTCCGCCCTTATATATCCCGGGAGGATAGGGTTACATGGAAATTCCAGTTTGGTATGAGCTTAGGAGTCCTAACCGAGTACTCTCGGGTAGTTTTCTTCTATACTGACTAGTTGTACTCGTATCCAAGTACTTTACAGTATGGATAAGGTATCGGACATGCCCCACCCCTTACTCTAGAATGTTCTACGCCACACGTGCAGTCCTGCTGCCCTGGGTCTGACAAGCCCCCGACCTCTTCATAGCCGAGTATTGCAGGCTTCGAGTACTTCTGGAAGTCATCCTTCGGTTTCTGCTGAAACTCCGTCTTGAAGATGTGTTTCGAGGACTTTCCTTAGCTGCTCGAGGCTATGAAGTGCTTTAGCCCTGAGTACTTTCAAGTCTTTTCTTTCTATGGGGTGTGATGCAAATCGCACTCCATATGGAGTAGCCCCTGAGCCTTAGGTTGAATCGAAGAATCAAGTTGAGGGTCCCACTAGTCTTGACTCTTCCTTCCTTATCTTCCAAATATTTTTTAAAAATAAGCCATAGATGACACGTGTCACACAGCCCCCGAGCCTTGAATCCAAATCCCGAGGTTTGGAAAAAAGGATCCAAAAGAACGTGGCATACTGAACAGTGTTATTTACAAAATGTGTGTATAAGTTGTGTGATCTGCCTTGATGGTTTACCTTGGAAATCAATTGGTTCAAAATTCGAAAACCCCCTTTTTCGGGATAAGGTCCCTAAAAAAATGGTTAATCAGATAAACTCCCCAAAAATTCTTCCCGAATAACCGCTCAAAAACAAATCGCATACTTTTTTAGGGAAGAAAACTCTTGAACTTCCAAACAGTAGAACTGGGCCTACTCGCTGGTTATTTAACCGCGCAGTGACTCTAGGGTTTTCATCTTTTCACTTTCTGCCTTAGTCATTTCACTTTCTCTCACTCTTGCGCCGCCAGTTCTTTTAGATCTAGGGTTTGAAGGCCCCATCGAGCTCATCCTCCATCCCCAGCCAAACTAGTCGGAGAATCCGTCCTCTCCATCTGGGAGTGCTCGCGCCTTTCTCTTGAAGCCCCCGAGCATATGCGAGTGAAGCGATTCGTGACATTCAAGATGGACAACAAGAAGCAGTCGAGCAAGGGGAAGAAGGAGGCGACAACTATTGGCGACTGGGAGAGAAGTGAGTGCACCCGTGCTGACCTTCTCAACTTGGTTGGTCAAGGCCTTTATCAATCGGAGGAAATGGTTCATTGGAAACCTTCCTTCCGTCAGTTTTTTCCACAAGAAGATGTAGATCAATCTTCGAGCATTTTGTCGAAAGGGGATTGGCCCTCCCTGCCTCTAATTTTCTCCGCGGCCTCCTTTTCCACTGGGTATTCAGATCGATCACCTGAACCCCAATTCCGTTGCTCATCTCTCTATTTTTGTTCATTTCTGCGAAGCTTTTCTTGGCATCGAGCCACATTTCGATCTTTTCCAGTTTCTTTCATCTCCATCAGCAACCTTCAGAAGAGAGGCAGTACATAGCTGGCAGAGCTGGGATCCCGTTCAAGTAGGGGAAGGTGAAGGAGTACATCCAGTACTCACTTCCCACAAACCACTCGGGCTGGAGGCCCTTGTGGTTTTACATTGGAAACCATAAGCCCGCACTGCCAGAGAGGACTCCAGGGAAGGCAGTGTGGAGGGGCGAATGGGATGAGAAGTTAAATGAAAACTAGACGATCCAAGTTAGAGAACTGCTCGATCTAATTGCAGCGCACGAGGAGACTGGGGTGACCGACACCTCCATTCTGGCATCTATGTATAAACAACGTATCATGCCATTACAAAAGAGATGCCGGTTCGGGTTCGAGTACTTAGGAAGTAACGATCCTTCTCACCTTTCTTCAGAAATTCTTCCTTCAGAGACGGCCATTGACCGTGTTCACCGAGTACTACTTGATGTGAACACGGTTCCTTATGTCCCGACACTTTTCAGCGCAAATAATCCACCAAAACCGGTACAAGTAGTATCTTTGTCGAGTTTTTAGAGTACTTGCGCTGTAAGTTATCACTGATTGTTAGTTTGTCTTTGTAACGCGCAGGGGCACACTGATTTATTCCAGTATCCTGCTCCAGATCCTGACGTTCCCCGGCCAGAGCATCTCAAGCCAAGTGCGTTGCAGAGGCCCAAGATCGGCCGCCTTGCTGTTGATCCCGTAACTGATGAAGAACTAACGGATTCTGACAACGGTATTCCTCTGGCAGTGTTCTTTAAGAAATCTGGCAAGGAGTCAACCAGCAACATGGAGATTCCAAGCCACCCAACCAAGCCGCGGATAGGTGTAAGGAAACACAAGCTCTCCATCGTCGGCTTGTCAGATGACATCCCCAGGTAAAACTGGAACCTCAAGTACTTTCCTTCGTTAACTCTGATGTGTGTTGCTGAATTGTTGTTATTCTGTCTTTAGTCCTCCCGCCTTCCCCTTGTCCAAGCAATCCAAGGATTGGGGAAAGACAAGTTCTGCTAGGGATGATGCTGCACCAGTAGTCGACGTCCAGCCTGGTGCAACGGACCCTTCCGCTGTTGACGTTGCGCCGAGCCCGAGCAACCCGACCCCAGCGAGCGTCTTGGAGGCTCAAGCGAAGAAACCTGCTAGCGGCTCAGGGAAGTCGGGTACTCGTGGGCCCCGGCTTATCCAACTCAAGAAGGTGGTAACCAAGAGATCCTCCACGTAAGTCTCGAATACTTGAATTTGTATGTTTGTAACTCCTCTTATCGAGTAGTTGATATATGATTGTACTTCGTCTAGACCTTCCTCTGCTCTGAGCTTTGGAGAGCCTGACGATGCCTTGGCTGCCCAAGCCCCCGAGTCTAGGAAAGATGCGGAAGTTGCAGCGTTGGAGCCTGGTGCTGCACCTCCTCCTCCTCCTCCGGCTACTAACATCAAGGCGAAAAAAGAAGTCGAGCCGGAGCAAGTGGAACCAGAGCAGGTGGAGGTGGAGATCCCGGCGCCCGAATTACCCGAAGGTGAGCCCATCATGCCTCCTTCGTCTCCCAGCGCCAATATGGCCCGAGGCTAGATTAGTGACTGCAAGTGTAGTGGCAGGAGAGCTGCCCAAGGAGTCCGGCGCAGGAGATGTCAGTGCTGTAGGTGGTACTGACCCTGGCACCAGCACCGCAAAGGCCGCGGGCATGAAAGGCCCTTGCGCAAGAGATGCTAGCGCCATGAGTACTTTAGAGCTTAGTGCCTATGCGACAGAAAAAGAAGACTTGATCGTGACGCCATACAGTTGGCAGCACACGATCAAGCTTGACTTAATTGAAGATCCTTATCTGATGAAGGAGAAGAGGAAACATCTCCAGAGTGTAATCAAGGACTTATATGAGTTCACCAAAGTAAGTATCCATCTTCCTCGAGTAGTTTCTACCTCCTCTGTTTTGGTGTGATAAATACTTACTGCTGCTTGTGTCTTGTAGAATCTGATGGACCGCTCCCAGGAAAAATCCGGAAAGCTCAAGTTTATTGAGGACGGCCATCGTCAGCTACAAGCAAAGGACCACAGAATCTCTGAGGAAATTTACAAAATGTTGAACTACAGAACGAGCTTGAGAAGCTGAAGAGTGAGCAGACACGAGAAACCTGGCTCCTCAAGAACGATATCAAGAATCTTGAGAAGGAGAAAACCAAGATCGTCGAGAAGAACAAGAAGATTGCCAAGGCTCACAAAGGTAACTTGCCGCCTTGTCTTGTTGTCTTTACTTGTTGTTGTTCGAGTAGTTTTTCTGAAACTTCTCGAGTACTTCCTCTTATCTTATGCGTGCAGAACTCAAATCCACTTTGCAAAAGAAAGAGAACATGATAATAGATCTGAAGAATCTTGTTTACCGTGGCGCAGATGACGTCGAGCGCCTCGAGAAGATCCTCCAAGATACTGATGTCCAGTTCCGCGATGCCATGTAGCAGATCAAGAATATGCTTATAGAAAAAGATCTCATCTAGAAAGAACTCGAAGATTCAAAGATGTTGCACAGGCTGTCGTGGAGATGGTGGAGTTCTCTACGGAAGGTGATGCTGGCGAGCAGAAATTGCTGGAGAAGCTTCGCGCAACTCCCCAGAAGGTCGCCAGCTACATATCGGAGGCCACCAGGACATATATTGCTCAGGCGCTTGCATTGGTAAAGTCCTACTGGCCCAAGGAAAAGCTAGAACCACTCGGTGAAGGCGTGGCGTCCGACTGCTCTGTTGAGCAATTTACAAAGTACCGTGAAGAAATCGAGCCTATTGCTGATAGGATAGCTGAGAGCCTAGAACAAGAGGGTTAAATGCAGGAAAATAGTGTGTCGTGATGAACACTAATGCCACTTGTTAATATGTATATAAATTTGCATGTTTGATCTTCTTCAGTGTGTATCTTTATGTAATGTTTGCTGGTATGATTGTAGGACTTAGAGTAATTGGAAATGTTTGGGTTAAGCTACCCTAAGACCACCGGCTTGGATGTAGTCAGTAACTTGATATTCCATAAAAGTGCTCGTAGAGCAAAAGAACTTAGCCTGGAACTACTCGATGAGGTGGTACGCTAGGCTGGCCTTTAGGCTTAGAAGCCAAAATGGTTTAGTTATCATCATCCTGCTCGTAGCAGAAAATAACTTGACCGTGTGATGGGCTTGGACCCCTTCAGCTAATGCTTTAACACTCTCTTTCGAGTAGTTGTGGCAGTGGCTGGAATTATAGGAGTGTAAGAAGTACTCGAGTGCTTTGCCTCATGGGCTGTACTAGATGCAAGTACTCATGGTGAAGCCCTCGAGTGTAAGCGAGCTAAGTACAAGTACTCGTGGTGAAGCCCCCGAGTATAAGTAGTTGTGTAAACTCATGGCGGAGCCCCCGAGTTTTATCATAGGCGAAGAATGTAAGAACTCGTGGCAGAGCCCCCGAGTTAAAACAAGCATAAAGTAGTCGAATTACGACGAAATCAACTCTTTATTTATAATAACGCTAACATGCAGCTGGCGAGTTGTAAAATTGTTTTACAACTTCTACTAGGCATAGAATTTCCAGAGATTCTCTATGTTCCAGGAGTTAGGAACTTCCTGGCCATCAGGGTACTGCAGGTAATATGACCCTGGTCTTGTAACTTCCGAGACGATGAAGGGACCTTCCCACCGAGAGTTGAGCTTGTGAAGCCCAGTTTCATCCTGGATATGGCGGAGGACCAGATCACCGATGCTGAAAAGACCGTTCCCGCACATTGCGATCATGATAGCGTCGGATGCTCTGCAGATAGCGGGCTGATTGGACAAGGGCACTGAATCTGGCTTCGTCGATTGAGTCCAATTCCAGCTGCCTTGCTTTGTCCGCCTCTCCTTCGTACATCTCGACTCTGGGAGAGCACCACATGATGTCTGCTGGGAGAATAGCTTCTGATCCGTAGACGAGAAAGAAAGTGTATGTCCTGTGGCTTTTGATGGTTGAGTTCGAAGCCCCCAAATGACATGAGGCAACTCATAAATCCACTTGCCGCCTTTTTTGCTGTTCTCATCATAGAGTCTCTCCTTTACGCCATCTAGAATCAAACCATTTGCCCGTTCGACTAGTCCATTGGCCCTTGGGTGTGCAACTGACACATACTTCACTTCTATTCCGTTGTTTTCATAGAATTCCCAGAACTAGTTTGCCGTGAAGTTTGATCCTAGATCTGTGATGATGGTGTTGGGATAGCCGAAGCGGTATATGATGTCTGAGATAAAGTCGACTGCCCTGTCTGGAGTGAGCTTGGTAATTGGCTTGTACTCGATCTACTTGGTAAACTTGTCGATGGCTACCAACAAATGTGTAAAGCTTCCTGGAGTTGTAGTCAGAGGTCCAATCATGTCGAGGCTCCAGCAGGCAAAGGGCCAGGAGGGCGGTATGGTAATGAGGTTGTGCGCCGGGACATGAGACTATTTGCCAAAAAAATGGCACTTCTGGCATTGGCGTACGAGGTCTTCAACGTCAGAAACTGTTGTTGGCACCAAAAACCTGCCCTATAAGCTTTGTCGACTAGTGTCTTGGATGCTGTGTGGTTGCCACAAGTTCCCTCATGTATTTCGAGTAGAATATTGCGGCCACAGGCCCTTGAAACACACTTCATTAGTACTCCAGAGCTTGCTCCACGTTTGTAGAGTAAATCTCCCACTATCACAAGGCCTTTGCTGCGCCTCATGATGCGTATTGCTTCCGCACTCTTCTTTGTTACCCCAAGAGGTAGTTTCTTTTCCTTGAGGAAGTTGATGTAGGTACCCTGCCAATCGACCTCCGTCACCATGACCTCCCGACTGGGACCCGAGGGTCGCGAGCCAGTGATTACCTATGGTGTGTTCTTGATCGACGGTTCCTTGAGTTCTTGGATGAAGACTCCTGCTGGGACTTGGGCCTGAGTAGATCCAAGCTTAGAGAGTACATCTGCTCTAACGTTGTAATCCCGGACGACACGGTGAATTTTCAGGTCTGCAAATTTATTCTCCAGCTTGCGCACTTCCATGACATATGCATCCATCTCCTCCTTTGTGCAGTCCCAGTCTTTGTTGACTTGCTGTACGACGAGCAGAGAGTCGCAATATACGAGTAGTCGTTCGATGCCCAAGGAAACTACCAGGTGGAGCCCGTGTAGTAGCGCTTCATACTCGGCCTCATTGTTGGACACCTTCCAAAGGATTTGTAAGACATACTTGAGTTGTTCGTCCTTTGGAGAGATGAAAAGTACTCCTGCCCCGCCGCCCTCAAGCTTGAGTGAACCGTCGAAGTACATCATCCAATGCTCTGGGCGACTGGTTGGAGCTGGTACTTGGTTTTCCCGCCACTCAGCCATGAAATCAACCAGTGCTTGGGATTTGATGGCTGTCCTTGGCTTGAAGTCGATAGAGAGGGTTCCCAGTTCTACTGCCCACTTGGATATACGATCAGTGGCATCCCGGTTGTAGAGTATATCCGCCAATGGGAAGTCAGTGACAACTGAGATCTTGATGAGGACATTCCTAGCCTCGACACCACTATTTTAGTGAATAAGAGTGCAACCAATATTGTGGGTCCCATTACACGAAAATGGGCTAAACAATTAGAGAACGAAATTCTTTCTCAGGTGAACTCTAACCTTATTTCAATTGATCACAATATTTCAGATCATTTTATGCATTCAAGTTCTTGTTTTAATATTCTTAGGAATGACGGTGTGTACACAAGAGCATGGGACGATGATGGTTTTTGTCCTCCAACAGTATGGTGATCAGCTGGTTGGATAAGAGCATATTAAAGTACAGATCATAGAGGAATAATGATAGGTGAAAGCTATCCCTAAATATCAATTACTATTTTCTATATAAAATTATTATACCACATCCAACATGCCAATTGCAGGAGTTAGATGCTTGGACGTGCTAGAGAGAATAAAGGGAAGAAGAACCATTCATCTACCAACGTGCAGCTTAATTACTTTGTGATGACATCAGCAACAAAGATTAACAGCCAGCTATTTGCTCCTCACATCCACAAGCAAGCAAGGAAGCACAAGAGCCATCCAGAACAAGAGAAGCTAAAGCAGCAAACTATTCAGCTTCCACGTAATTTATTATTGTGTGAACTGAACACAACCACTATCTCTATATGTATCCACGTACTAGAATGCATAGGGGACTTTTTGGCTGCCATTGTCAGAACAACTCATCTTTGTGATAATACACGTGATTCTTGAGAGGCTTACAAACTTGTTCTTTTGATTCCTGAGGGAGTTGTAGAACGCCGAACTGCGATTCACACAGTTCTTGTTCCATTGACTTACTATCGGTACGTGGAAGGGCGATTGTCTCGGTTGTTCGTCACGTGTGCAAGATCTCGCGGTGCGCAGCCTTGTCGTCAGGTCACGCAGCGATATTTATCAAGTTAGTGTGAGGATCCTTTGAGAAGATCGAGCCACAAAAGTTGCTCTCGTGTAATCTGTACACGTGCGCACATCATCTGGTATCAAAGCCTACGTTTACTCGGTAGGATCGTTCTTCTTTTTGGTAGGATATTTGTTTTTTCTCAGTACCTACAGTCCACCAAAAAGCCTGAAAAAAAATCATACCTATAGCCTTTTCTTTGCGGCTGATCTGTAGTTTGCATTCTCGAGTTTTGAATCCTTTGAGTCTTGTCTAGTTGCTGATTTTCCTTTGTACAGACTCTCTGCTCATTTTTCCCCCTTCTCTTCTTTTTGATCTGAAGTTTAGCCTTATTTTCTTCATATATTCTCTCTGAAATACACAAAAAAAAACCCACCCCCTCCCTTGATTTCTTTCAAATTCGCATAACAAACTTCTCAAGGCTTCATTTTGTTGTTCTGCGTCACTCTATCTTTTGAGGTTATGTGCTGTTTTTCCAAGTGGTATTGAGGAAAAAGGAGCAGCAATTCTGTTCAAAAAAATAGAGACAAAAATAAAGATCACGAAAAAAAAGGAGAAGCAATTCAGTAAAGAAAAATAGAGAGGAGACACATGAGTTTTGGACAGAGAAAGAAGATTGAGCAGCAGTTCGGTTGGTGACATTTGTCTCCTTCTATTCAGTTTGTTCATTCTTCTGCATTCCTATCCTTTTTTTTCCTTCTTAATCAGCAAATTAGACTTGTGCTTTGTTGGATTATTATTCGATTTTGCATCACTACATTCAGCTTGCAGCCCACTAAATTTCACCCCACCAAGCCACACTCAAAGCATCAGTGAGCTGTATACCGTCGTGTTTGGGACAATCGTTCTTCCATTACTACTTGCTGCCACGGTTCTCACTTTTTCAGGGAGACAAAGAATTTGTTCAGTAAGTGGTGAGGGAGGGCTTCCACATATAAATATTATTTTTCTTTTACTACACCAAGGTGGTTCTATTTCTGCTGCTGAATTTAAGGAAATGCGTGAACAAATGAACCAATTGACACAACAACTACAAGCACTCCAGCATAATCTACACCATGCACCAAATATGGAGGATCAAGATGATGACGGAGAACATGTAGAGGACGATGATCCTGCTGCCTTGGAGGCTGAGGCTGCATGTCGTGCCGCTGCAGGAGGCAGTGGCCGTGGACGTGGTGCTGGTCGTGGTCGTGGTGCTGGTTTTGGCAATTTTGGTGTACCTAATAGGCGACCACAATTTTTTGGTCGTGCACGTTGTGTTCCTATTATCGGGGCTGCTGGTTTTGATGGTGATGCTGATTTTGATTATCAAGATGACCATCGAGCAGGGCACCATGGTAATCATGGTGGTTACGATGATCGTGGAGGGGCTCCCATTGGTCACTTTGGTGCTTTTGGTGACTACCAATTTGCTGGTAATGATGGCCACCGTGACCAGCGTCGTGGTGATTATGAACGCCGCCGCGATGATGATGGTTTGGGCAAAGTTAAAGTGAGCATACCTACGTTTAATGGCAAGGAAAATGCTGATTCTTATTATGAGTGGGAGACCAAGGTGGATCAGATATTTGATTTATATGAATACCCAGCTGAGAAGAAAACAAAGTTGGCCGCAATTGAATTCAAAGGTTATGCCATCACATGGTGGAATCAAGTACGTGCAGAATACCATCGTGTGGGACATGATGGTATCACTTGGGAAGACATGAAGAGGAAAATGAGACGTCATTTTGTTCCCGCATATTATTCTCATGACTTACATTTGCGGCTGAAACGTCTTGTGCAAGGTGATCGCAGCGTTGATGAGTATTTTCAAGAAATGGAAATGTGCCTACTTCGTACAAGGATCACTGAGGATGAGGAATCCACGATGGCTCATTTTTTGGTTGGACTAAATAAACCAATCGCTAACAAAGTGGACATGACTAGCTACACCAATCTCACTGAATTGGTACATTTTGCTAAAAGGGCAGAACGACAGTTGGCTGATTCTTATAACAAGGGTCGTATCTCATTTTCTGCTTGTACCAATAATACTCCATGGCGCAACCAACAACAGCAAGGTTCAGGGTCACGCACACCTTCCTCTCGTGCACCTTTTACTCCTCATTCAGTTTCTACACCAACAAAACAAACTGAGGTAAAAGGTAAAACTATTGGCACAAGTCAGTCAAGTTCCTCTACTGCTCCAGCAAAAAAGAAGACAAGTAAAATTGAGTGTTTTAAGTGTGGTGGCCATGGGCACAAGCAAGCTGAATGCCTGAACCAGCGTGTTATTCTCACACTTGCAGATGGTTCTTATGATTCACAAAGTGAGGAGGAGGATGGCAACCATGACACGGATTTACAAGATAAAAATTTGGAAACATTTGAGTATGAAGCGGAGGATGGTGAGTGCGAATTGGGGTTAAATTGTTTAGCACTAAAGCACATTCATCCTATTGGTGAGGATCATATGGCGCCAGCTGTTGTTTCTAGCTATATCGAAGAAATTACTTGTGCCAATTTTGATGACCTGCTTGCTGATTTTAATGATTTGGACATTCATATTTCTCCACAAGAGGCAAGCCTCAACGAGTCTGCTACTATTGCCTCCAAGGGTGCTTCTATCGCATTACTGGCTGCTCCATGTCACATTTATAGTAGACACAAGGCCACTAATATAGATGCCGCACCATCTCAAGTACTACAAGAAGTTATTTGTGCTCCGGAATCTGGTAATGAGCTGCCATTATTCTCTTTGCAAATGCTATTACATGCTCACTGCAACCTGAATGTTTACCACCATATTTGAGTACCACAAACTTGTTCTTTCGATTCCTGAGGGAGTTGTAGAACGCCGAACTGCGGTTCACCTAGTTCGTGCCTTCACATCTATACGACGTGATTGCGTTGTCTGACTTTGTCGGTACGTGGAAGGGCGATTGTCTCAGTTGTTCATCGCGTGTGCAAGATCTCGCGGTGCGCAGCCTCGTCGTCAGGTCACGCAGCGATATTTATCAAGTTAGTGTGAGGATCCTTCAAGAAGATCGGGCCACAAAAGTTGCTCTCGTGTAATATGTACACGTGCGCCCATCAGATCTTGTACTCGTTGAAGTAGTGGCAAAGCTTTTCTGCATGTGATGAGTATGACGTAGAGTAGTTTCTGAATTGAAGGGTAGCGGACCTTTGAGTCAGAGAGTACCTCACTGATGAAATAGACTGGCCTCTGCACGCCAAACGCATGACCTTCCTCTTTGCGCTCCACCACGATTGCTGTGCTGATCACATGAGTAGTTGCTGCAATGTCGATCAGCAGGTTCTCTCCTGGACGTGGTGCTGTGAGTATAGGAGGCGACTGTAGGTGTAGCTTGAGGTCTTGCAATGCCTGCTCAGCTTCCTCCGTCCAGTGGAACTTGTCTTTCTGTTTCAGGAGCTTAAAGAAGGGAAGACCCCGTCCTCCAAGTCGTGAAATAAATCTGTTCAAGGCCGCCATGCGCCCTGTTAGCTTCTGCACATCCTTGATCGTTGCTGGAGCCTTCATGTCAGTGATGGCGGTAATCTTTTCCGGGTTAGCTTCAATCCCCCTGTGACTGATGATGAACCCGAGTAGTTTCCCTGACGGTACGCCAAAGACGCACTTAGTCGGGTTGAGCTTCCATTGGAATTTTTGGAGGCTGTTGAACATTTCCTCTGGGTCTGCAATTAGGTCCTTGGGAATTCTGGTCTTAACGACCACGTCATCCACATAAGCTTCCACATTGCGGTGTAGTTGGTCTGCGAAACACATTTGAATTGCCCGCTGGTACGTAGCTTCCGCGTTCTTCAGCCCAAAGGACATAGTCTTGTAGGCATAAGTCCCAAAGGGCGTGGTGAAGGCGGTCTTGATTTGATCTTCTTCCTTGAGGGCAATCTGATGGTAGCCCGAGTAGCAGTCAAGGAAGCAGAGGAGTACGCAGCCGGCAGTGGAGTCGATTTCTTGATCAATGCGAGGTAGCCCAAAGTGGTCCTTCGGGCAGTGCTTGTTGAGATCGGTATAATCAACACACATTCTCCATTTATTATTATTCTTCTTTTTTACAAGGATAGGGTTGGCAACCCACTCTGGGTGGTACACCTCTTTGATGAAACCAGCTACGAGTAGTTTGACCAACTCCTTCTTGATTTCTTTCCTCTTATCATGAGCGAATCTACGGAGACGCTGCTTTTTAGGGGTGGCATCAGAATCTACTTTCAAACTATGCTTGATCAGTTCCTTGGCCACCCTTGGCATATCCGCTGGTTTCCACGTGAATATGTCTCGGTTGGCCCTAAGGAAGCTGATGAGCGCACTTTCCTATTTGGGATCGAGCTGATACCCGATCAGGGCTGTCTTGGATGAATCTCCTTCCTGCAGCTTGATGGACTTCAGGGCGAGTTCTCCAGTGGGTTGCAGCTTCGAGTGGTTTGCCTTCTTCTTGGGAATTTCTAGCTCTACCTCGGAGAGCTGTTGCGCGACCACGAGTACTTCCCCTGAAGTATCTGGTACACACATGGTCGAGGCGTACTCGATGGCCTTCTGGTCGTAGTCGTAGGACTTCTCTAGATCACCGTGGAAGGTGAGGACTCCGCCCTTTCCTGGCATCTTCAGGAGCAAGTAAACATAATGCGGTACAACCATAAACTTGGCCATTGCAGGTCTGCCCAGAATGACATTGTATGATGTTTCGAAGTTGGCCACTTCGAACTTGATGTACTTGGTACGGTAGTTTTCCCTCATCCCAAAGGTGACGGGAAGCACCACCGTGCCAAGCGGCGTAGTTGCATTCCCGGGCACAGTGCCGTAGAAGGGAACCTTGCGGGGGGTGAGCATGTCGATGAAGTTTGCCCCCATCTTCCTTAGAGTACTTGCAAAGATGATGTTGAGGCCGCTGTCCCCATCGATGAGACTTTTGAGAGCCTGACGTCCGTGACCACCGGGTCTAGGACGAGCGGGAGTTTGTCGAGCTCGGAAAAGATCATCCACTGATCAACGCTGGAGAACGAGATGGGGACCTCCGACCACCGAAGGGGTCGTGGTACCGCCGGCTTAACGGACATAATTTTGTGGCGGTGGAGCTTCTGAGTCCTTTTGGAGGCAAATCCTAATTCGCCACCGAAGATGACGTTGACCATCTTGGATACGTCCGGGAATTCGGCGGCGTCTGTCTTGTTCTCCGGGTCTTCATCATCCTTGTCTTTCTTCTTCTTCTTCTTGTCGCCCTTCTCCAAGGGTGGGGCGTTGAGGGATTTCCGGAGCTGGTAGCACTCGAAAGCGGCATGCTTCGAGTGTGGGTACCACAGGCATTGCTTCTGCATGAGCTTGTCAAATTCTTGTTGCAGGTTGGATGCCTTCTTGCCTCGCGGGGCGCGATTGATAGCTGCGACGAGATCGTCTGGGTTGCGCTTTCGGCAGGGTCCTGAGTAGTCCTGCTGGCTTCTATCGTTGTGGTGGTCGTTGTTCCGCTTGTTCTAGTCGTTGTCACGCTTCAAGAACCGATCGCTTTCCCGCTCCTCTTATTCTCCCCAGGTCTGCATCTTGTCGCGGAGGGCGGCGACGGTTTTGGGACGATGGCGGCCGAAGTCGCAGAACAGAGCCTGGTCGGTGAGGCCGTTGTGGAAGCAGTCGATGACATCGGTCTCCGAAATGTTGGCGATCATAGCTCGGGTGTCGAAGAAGCGGCGAGTGTACGAGCGCAGAAGCTCGTTCCTTTCTTGCTTGCATTGGGACAGGTCGTGTCAAGTACCTGCCCAAGCGATTGCCCCTTGGAAGTTGTCGATGAAGACGTTTCACAGTTGCTCCCAAGAGTCGATGGAATTCTTGGTGAGGCTCTCTAGCCATGTGAGTGGGACGGTCTACAGGGCCATCGGGAAGTAGACGACCTTGGTAGTGTTGGTGACGCCTGCAACTTCAATGGCGGTGGAGTAGCATCGGACCCACTGTTGAGGAGATTGCTTACCATCATACTTGGTGATGCCGACTAGTTTGAATCCGTCCGGGTACTTGTAGTTGTCGAGGCGGGAGGAAAACACAGGGAAGCGATCGTTGTCGTCCCGTGCGGTGGTTGCCTCGGCTCCGGCACGTTCTTTCCTCCGGTTCTCAATTATGGAGCAGGCGTTGCGCCCGAGATTGATCTTGTCACGGAGGTCGCCCCTTGGCAGCTTCTCGAGTTCCGAGCGGCGATAGTTGCCGACGGATCCTTCTGGATGAGGTGCCTGGCCTGCGGGGCGACTTCCCTGAGGGCCTGCAAAACAGCTTCCTTGCGGGCCAGCTTCGCGACTTTCGTGTTGGTTGTCGGAGGGAGCGGCCTGTCACCTTGGGTGGCCCCCTGGTGTTCTGCTGAACAGGCTTTCGCCTTCTCCCTCGCACCTCCCGCTGGAAACTGAGGGCATCGGGTTCTGTTGGTTGATCTGGAGAAGTGCCTGCTGCGCCATGCGAACGGCGGTCTGGACTTGTGGGTCGGGGTTGCCAGCCAGTACTGCGGTTATACCACCAATGTTAGCGGCGGGGGTGTTAAACCTAGCGTCCTGCGCCGCCGCGAACTCAGCGTCGAGGTCGCATTGGATATGTGCACGCTGATCGTTGGCATCCCTTCTGCGCTTGGCACGTTTCCTATTGTGCAGCTTGCGAGCCTCACGATCCTCAGCGGACTCGTTGGCAGCATCTGCAGTGTGCTCATCCTCTGAGATCTGCTCAGGCCTCTCATTATGGTGCCTGTCGCTGTACTCGTCGGATTCCGCCATGAAGACATCGGCGGTGTGTGGATGGATTGTTGGAGATGTAGTTAACGAGTACAGTTCTGCCAGGGGTGGTCTCACCGAGTTGTCTACCCTCTTGAAAAGGCGGGGAGTCAAGGTGAGCGACCAATCTTGCGTCGTCTCCGAGTAGTTCGGAGGGTTTCAGACCCTTCCAGTACACGAAGCGGCCCTCCGGGGTGGAGGTTATAACCAAGCCCTGGCCCCTCAAATAGGGTTCGGCCTCGGGATCGGAGTCCGAGTCATAGTCGTCGAAGATAGGGGCCTCCCGACATGCGGTGGCGTCCTTCTCCTCGAGCTCGAGTAGTTCATCCAGGTCCTTCTCCAACGCGGAGTAGAATTCGGACTTCATGGCCTTCTGATAAACAATGGCCGTGTTGCGCAAACCAAATGGGAATCGGTCACGCTGATCCCAGATGGAGTCGAGTCCGATCCAGGGAAGCTTAGTGCAGCACGAGTCGGAGTCATCTCGAAAACGGACAACTTCTCGATCTCCCTAACGAGGTTAGGGAGTAGCATCTCGTCGAGATTATCAACGAACTCGCCGAGATTGCTTCTTGGTGTTGCTATAGATGCCTCTGGCTTATTGTCGACGAGTTGTCGACGGAAGTCGCCTGCGCCATCGGAGACGCAGACCCAGGAGCCGAAGATGAAGGTTGTGCCCGCGAGGGGCACGACACTGGTGAAGCTGAAAGTTGCCATCGAATTCACCGGTGGATCTTCGATGAGCTCCCCTACCTAGCACGCCAGCTGTCGGTGTTTTACCGTCAAGCCTACCTAGGGACACCCTAAGGTAGTAGACTTGTGGTGAGGGTGTCGCCAAGATCAGGAACTCGATGGTGCAAGGAACACAAGGGTTTAGACAGATTGGGCCGCAGTATGCGTAATACCCTATGTCTTGTATGGTTTGTATTGCCTTGAGGTTATGATATTGTTTGGAGGGGGTCCCTGTCCGCCCTTATATATCCCGGGAGGACAGCGTTACATGAAAATCTCGGTCTGGTACGATCTTAGGAGTCCTAACCGAGTACTCTTGGGTAGTTTCCTTCTATACCGACTAGTTGTACTCGTATCCGAGTACATTACAGTATGGATAAGGTATGGGACATGCCCCACCTCTTACTCTAGAATCTTCTACGCCACGCGTGCAGTCCCGCTGCCCCGGGTCTGACTCCTGTCAAAGGTTAGCGAGAAGAAAGAACCACCTGCAGCAGAGTCTATATGATCACGGGCTGTTGGAGTCAGCCCATTGTAGAAGTTCTGTAGAATGAGCCAAGCGTCCATCCCATGGTGAGGACACACAAGGATGTACTCTTGAAGCCGCTCCCAAGCTTCAGTTATTGACTCATTTGACGCCTACTGGAAACTGGAAATCCTTCCCCGAAGAGCATTGGATTTACCCAACGGGAAGAACTTCGTGAGGAACGCCTTAGCACACTCATCCCAAGTAGTCACCGCACTTCTGTTGGTGTAGAACCACTGTTTTGCCTTCCCCAGAAGACAAAACGGAAACAGACGGAATTGAATTGCATCCTTTGTGACTCCCTTCATGATAAAAGTGATGCACAGTTCGAGGAACTATTGGAGATGTGCATTAGCATCCTCATTGGCCTTGCCACAGAATGGGCTGGCCTGCACCATCGTAATGAGACTCTTCTTGATCTTGAAATTCTCAGCCTCAGCATTAACATTTGGGCCGATTGGGACATTGTCGGCCGATGGAGCTGAGTAATCACGGAGAGTCTTCTGAGCCATAGCACACACATCTGAATACACAGAACATATACTATACGAGTACACTAAACTAGAAGATAACTCTATTAAGGAATTCCGAATATTACAAAGGACAGGAAGAGTAAAACCCATACCGAACACTTCTAGGCAAGACTCAGGAACCGAAGAATAGCTACTTCACCTAAACTCCACTATCCTAAAGACTAAGCAAGAGAGAAACTTGAGAGAGGCTTCAACTTGTGGTGTCTTTTATTGTAGCACCGACCTCATATTTATAGTGGTGAGTGTGGGGGGTGTGCAGCAGCTCCTCGACGTCCAAATGCCCGAAGCCTTGCCAAACCGACGTTAGGAGCCAATGGGTCGGCCGACTAGGCCTTGGCCCATACCAGGCCCAGCTTCCTATGGGTAGCTGCCATGTGGACCTTGGTCGCTCCTGTGAGTGAGTGGACGCTGTCCTAGGTCGGTTGCACGCTTTGGTGGGCCCTTCAATCCATGGGAGTCCAAATGGCGTGCTCTAATTGGTTGACGTCACTTGCCTTGGATTGAGGTGCTTGTTTAACACTTGAATTCTGCTCAATTTCCCTACATTGCAAATTCTTCAAGGGGAATGTGGAAATGACATTATTCTAGTTAAATATGCACGTTAAGTATGCTAGTCATTCTAATTTTTCTGGTCAAATTGACGCTCGAATTTGGTCCGTAGCAAGCGTCAACAAGAACCCCCAAGCTGTTCTTTACTCATCCCGAGCAAAATAGGACAAATGAGGATGTTGATCAGAAAATTGATAGACTCATTACCTTCTGTCGTGTCATGTTTGTGGCATAGATGATTTCCTTGAGGATGAGTAATGTTGGCATGAGTACCTAGCCCTTGTTACCTTCATCATCTATGGGGTTTATGAACTTCTCCTCGTCTTGAGCTGTTGAGAGTTAGAACAGTCGATAGAGCAGTACTTACCTTCCCTTTGTTCAACAACCCATCTGGAGGTTTTCTTTTTGGAAATATTAAAACAAGACTAAGTTCCTCGAATGATTCACTCAGGTCGCTCAATGGTGTATGAATCCTTACCAAGGCACTTCTCCTTTCTCATAACAAAAGCTTTTGTGGAGCTCAAGGCGCGGAATGGATGAAGCATACCTGCATTTCATATATTGTGAAGACAAAGCATGTATCCATGGAGAAAACAGCTCATATCCCAAGATCAAGAGGTGCAAGTGTGTGGATGAATGGAAGGTATGATTACTCCTTTTGGTCTGTAATCTCTCTTCTCTTTATTTATTTTTTTATTTTTCTTTAGACATGGCTATCCCCTTTTTTTCTTTCTTCTCTCCCTTTTTTTTTGGGTCATGCTTCTTTGGCATGCCTTCTTTTGTCTTTTTTTTTTCTTTTCTTCTTTTTTTTGCAAGGATGACCAAGCCTAATTCTTTTTTCAGGGATAACATGAGGAGAGATCACAAACCTCATGGAGCATTTATTTGGTGGATGGATGGATTTGCTAATTCCCAGTGTAGGAATGTCACAATGAATGTAACGTGTGCGTGATCTTGATCAAGAGGATACGAAAAGCATCTCACTAGGGTCACAACAATTTGACAAAGTTTAATGAAATAGCAAGCAGTATATGTGTAGGGTTTCTCAATGTAAATAACATATGGCTTTGGTAGGACTTGGAACATCATTGAGCAACTTATCTTTTCCTTTTAAATTTTTGAAAACAAAATACTCCAGATATCATGCTTCACTTAGGACAAGCTCCACCTTCCGTATCTAAACTCACAACAACCTAGACTTGGATAAAGCTTGTGCAACCCACGAGATGTTTGGGTTCATGGCACAAAGGTATAAATAGCCAACAAACTCAAACTTAGGGAACATCATGCTTTAGGACTAAGCAAGACGCACAAGCAAGAGCATAACAATTAATCATCCTTTCAACTTAGGAAGACTAAGCATTCTTACCATGCATATGGATAAGGGAAATTTAAAGCAGGAAATATTTGTTTGATTTTTTTTAGAGCTTTTTTATATTTTTATTGAAAGCAGTAAAGGATACAATTCACTTGGTGGAAGGACTCCCCCAAGCTAGCTCTTGGTTTAAAGTCCGATGAGCAGGACCCTCTCCGTACCTGTTTTAACTCAAGGTCGAATCGTCCATACCTGGAGAGGATGTCGAGGACGATGACATCTTCTTCTGCCTCCACAGCTTCTTAGTTTTCTTCTTTGTTGATGTTGGTGGTGTGGGAATCGAATCCTCGGGTGTGAGACTATGTATTTCCCAGTCTTCGAACCATTCCGGTTCTGTCCCCAGCCCTTGTTCTTTGTTGTCCTCATGAAGCAGGTATACTTGTTCACGCCTGTTGCGGAACCTGAACTTCATGGTCTTCTTCCCAATCCGGAAACTGATTCTTCCGGTTCCCACATCTATTCTGGCCTTGGCGTCTCTTAGGAACGGTCGCCCAAGGATGAGCGAGATTCCCAAATCACCCTCCATGTCAAGGACTACGAAGTCCGCGAGGATGAATGAATTTTGGACTCGCACCAGGAGATTCTTCACAATTCCCTCGGGATATTGTATCGTGGAGTCGGCTAGCTGCACACACATGCAAGTAGAGGAAAGAGCAGGATAGGCTAGTTCTTTGAAAGTTACCTTGGTCATGATGTTGATCCTTGCTCCAAGGTCGCGGAGGGCATGCTCATAATAACGGTCGTATATAGAGTAGTTGATCATTGGGGTTTCGGGATCCTCCTTTATAGTTACCGCTAGATTGCCCCATGAACTCTTCCGAGGGCGTTCGAGTCTTTCTGCATAGTTAGTAAAGAATTTACCACGCGATGGTTTACCCCATTTTGTGGTTATTGCATTAATGCTCTCCAGGGGAGTCTCGGGTTGCCCCGGGATCTTTCCTGTCTCTGTAGAAGGAATAGTGGTGGCCAACTGAGCGAGTTAAGTTTCAATCATTTTTTTGAAGCTCAGCTGGTTCTTGAGTGTTGAGGAGATGCCATCCATCTTCGCTTGGATAGTCTCCAAGGTCTTGTCGTTAGCGACCAGCTTCTTTTGAATCGCTTCGTTGGTCTTTGCTTGGCTTAAGAAAGGATCCCTCAAGGAAGGTTGGTTAGGATTAAATGAATTTGAATTACCATTACCTCCTTGGTAGTAGGGGCGCGACTGTTTCCACCCCTGACCTCCTTGTGGACGAAACCCGTTGTTGTTGTTCATGTACATGACTTCTTCCTGGGTTTCGGGGCAGTCGTTTGTTGACATTTCTTAACCTCGTCACCAGGATTCTTAGTCCCCGGCAACGGCGCCATAAATGCTTGTTGACATTTCTTAATGTCGTCACCAGGATTGTTAGTCCCCGGCAACGGCGCTAGAAATGACGTGTGGTATGTCTTATCGATTACAGAATGAATCCAGAAGCGCACGGATATACCGTTGTAGCATTTGACCCGGAGAGTATTCGGGTATCGTTATTTATATTTTCCCAAAGGAGGGCATGATGTAAAAGAGTTTACTTGGTACATAATCGAGATGGCATGAATAAGATATAGACTATAACAAAACAGGGGTAAGTTATGATAAATATATGAATAAGGGTAATGCGACACACACGCTCAAGCCAACTCTGGATAAAGAATAAACGAATAAACCTAAGGTTAGTGGCAGCATAGGCATACAACAAGTCCTAATAGTATCTATTCAGGCAAATAAGGGTCATGCAACATACATATGGTTAGAACTGCAGGTGCCGGGAAATTAGGGATACCAGGGAGAATGTCCCGTCCTGGAGAACATCCGGGCCATTACATCTTTCAGAACTCCTACACCGTACCCAAACATCGGGGAGTACACTAACCACGAAGCAGCTTCGTAGCGGACAGACAAGGCTGTCACCACCTGCCGTCTACCCCAGTCACACCGTGAAGCATGGTCATATTCGAAGGATTCCGCATACCCAAGCACCACGCTCGTGTATGAGGTCACTACCCTAGCGCCCCCGGGTCTCCCACCCTTCGAATGGACAAGTAAGATGCTAAGGCAAGCCCGAAGGCACAACGAACCGATATCCTTATCCAGATCATCTGGCCTAATCATATATAAAGCATAACGAATGAAGCACCAAGCCAAGACATGATTAGCTAGCAAGACAGCATAACAAGACAAGTCATGATGTACTACCAGGATAGATAAACAAACAAGGCTCAGCTCTACATTAAGAATAGAGTACTGACTATTCGAATACAAAGCCATTACCAAGGCCGAGGAATGCTTCTCCGACACTGAGGACGACTTGCTTCGCTAAGAGAGAAGGTACTAGCCTAGCTCCACTACCCTAAGGAGTACAAGTCTTGTGAGAGGGAGAGAGAGGCTTCAAGTGTTGTGTATGTGCTGAGGGGGGTGAGGGGTCCTCTTATATAGTCTCTAAGGTTGGTTCCTGCCATCCAAATATATGGAAACCTTATCATCTGTGATCAGGAGACGTGGATGCTACTCCTCCCCAAGATGCACCTGGACGGGAGTCAGGCTAGGTTCGACCGACCCAAGTGGTCGGCCGACCCCTGGTGGCACTCCCCTAGGATTCCCTTCCTCTAGCACGCTGACATGTGGGCCTAGGTGGATATTCTGCATGTTTGCTTCCTTGGTGCGCCCGTTTGGTCTGTCAGGTGGGTCCCTCTTGTAAGTGTAATGCAGTGGATGATCTTCTGTGCATCCTTCGTGCTTTCTTCTTATTTCAGACTTGTGTCCCTGAAATGTTTAAAGTGACAAAACAACTCTGGAACTAGGTTAGTGATAAAGTTATGTGAGTAAGAGGTATAGTTTTTCGTTATTTGTGAGTTTAGTTAACGGTCGAATTTTGCACTTAAGGACCGTCAACAACACCCCCAAGCTAGCCTTTTGCTCGTCCCAAGCAAAACAGGGCTTTATGTTGTTGATCAGGAGTTGCTTCAATGTTGCATTTCCAACATATACATTAGGTACATCAGAATGTTCTTACCATGATTTTGAATAAATTGGCCTTGTTCTTACCTGTTACCTTACTTCTGTGGGGCTTATAGCTTTACCTCATCTTTGGCGGTTGAGAGTCAGAACGGTTTTGTAGAGTGCTAATATTTCTTATCCCTTTGCTCAACCGTCAATCCGGAGGTTTTTTTATAAGGTTTTTCAAAAGAAATTTCAAAGTTCCTCAAATGATCTCTCAGATTGCTCATTGTGTATGATTCCTCACCAATGCCTTTTTTATTTTGCCTTTCTTCCTCATCCTATCTCTAAAGGTCAAAATTTGTGGAGCTGTTGGTATGGGAGGATGTGAAGGCACACTTGTTTCTCATGTATTGCTAATTCAAAAACCGGATCCAAAGGAGAGACAAGTCATAAACCTTGGTCAAGAAGTGCAAGTGTGTGGATATTTTTGGTGGGTGGTGGATGAATTCCTTTGCATGAACCATCTCTCCATTTCTTTTTTTTCTTCTTTTGGGCATGGGCTATCTTATTTTCTCTTCTTTTTTAACATGCCTTGTGAGCATGTGGCATACCTTCTTTGGGTATGCATCTTTTCTTAACTCTCCTTTTTTTTAACATGCCTTGTGAGCATGTGGCATACCTTCTTTGGATATGCATCTTTTCTCCTTTTGTTTTATATAGCCCTTACTCCTTTTTCTTATGGAATTTGGAGAGAGTGGTCATGAGGTAATATGGAGTTTTTATTTGTCGATGGGTGAATGGAATGCTTGCTCACTTCTTGTTTAGAAGCATAGCATATGGTGGAGTGTGTACGTGATCTTGATCATGGGAGTATGAAATGAATCTCACTAAGGGTCACAAACAATTTGACAATGCTCAATGAGATAACAAGTTGCATATGTGGAAGCTTTTCAATAGGGACAGCATATGGCTTTGGATAGGAATTTCAAATCATTGAGGAACTTTGCTTGTTGTTTTTTTTGTATTTTCGAAAATAAATACTCTAGAAATCAAGCAATGCTTAGGAGAAGATCATAGCAACTCTATTTAACCATATCATAGCTCTCAACAACTTAGATTCGGATCATGCTTTTCGCTACCCACAAGTTTCAAGTTTAAGGTTTGAATATTAGCCAACAAACTCAAAACTTAGGAAGAGCACTAAGTTGTAACTAGGCATATGATAGAGATTAATAGAGCAACTATTCATCATCTCAACAAGGAAAACTACACCATGCTTACTACACATAAGGAAGCAAGTAAATATTTTTGGTCTTTTTGAGTTTTGCAAATTTTTATTTGTTTTTAGTTTTGCAGATTTTTGTTTTGTTTCATGCATAAAGTTTTGAAAGTGATTAAGATAAAAATTAAGATACAACATACAAGATACCTTTCGTGGGGGTCCTCCCCCAAGCTAGCTTCAGGCTCACTGCTGTTGGTCGGGGTTAAACCCTCTCCAACGGTAGTAAGCCCTCCACTCCTCTTGCTGCTGCAGTTGCCTCTGCTCCATAGCGTGGATCCTCTCGCCAGTGTACTGCTGCCATGATTGGTTGGTTTCAACGTGTTGGTGCAGTGTATCCTCGATGTTGTTGGCCTGGACCCGCAGCTCGCCTAGCTGCTGGGTGATGAAGCCGAAGTCGCGGCTAGAGGCCGTTCGTCGTGCAAGGTTCGGAATCCCACTGGAACTGGAGCTGGTGGATTGGCGGCTTGGAGCCTATCGTGCCCACCTGTCGGTGCTTGCACTATGCCAGGACGAACCACCCGCCTCATGGTGATATGAAGACTGAGGTTGCTGTGGTGGTGGTGCTGGCTCGGTTCCTCTTCTCGACCTGTTTCGCGTCATCTTGCCAGGCAAACCAGAAACACTATGTCTGCGTGCCACCTCTTCTAGGATGAGAGGGGCGGTTAGTGACCGGTAGTTATACAAATGATACCCCACGTTTGGCAATGGGATTTCATTTGCATAGCCCAAGGAGAAGAAAATCAAGGAGTCATTCGGACCTTTCTTGAGTGTGTGCCCATAAATCAAATAAGCTTCATCGAAAAGAGTACGGGGATCCTCAATGAAAGGAATGGCATTCCCATCTAAGACCCTGAGACTCGAAGCAATGCGTGTAACCAAAGAAGTGCACTCAATAGGACCCGTCATCTTGAAATTTGAAAGGCATTGCGAAATCATTGCTTTTACGGGGGAGACTTTGATCTTGTTGACCATGGCGTATAATATCGTCAACTCATGATTGCACACGGGTCGAACATCATCTCTAGGAAAGAGAGTGATGGCTAACCATTTGTGCATTAACCGAAGAGTTGGATTTTGAATGTCATTCACCGAGATGCAAACTTGCCATGAACAACTTGACCCGAAATCAATCCCCAAAAATCAGAACGATTAAAACCGCAGCAAGCTTTTTCAAGAGAAATTGGCAAGCGTTTGTTAAAACCGAGGTGGTGACTCAAATCTTTCCAAGTGATGTAGTAATCATGCCCAAAAAGTCGAAACGAAACACCATCATTCACCTCTCGAAGAGTGCAAAGAAGGTGAGGAGTCGAGAATCATTCTCCTCAACGGGTGCAAAACCATCCCATCCAATCGCATGCCAAATAGTAGCAAAGTCTACGTCCATACATGTTTTGGCGAGGAGGTCCGGGTCAAAAGCTTTGGTGTGGCCGAAGCTTCGATTCTTCAGGATGGCGTAGCCTTGACGTTCGCGGTCATCTCGCAAGTCGAGGTAGGGTGCGTCATCATCATCCATCTCCATGTCCTCGGCTTGTGGTTCGGCTTGCGCTTCATGTTCTTCTTCGTAGTACATCACGCTCGGGCTCAGTGTAGGTTTGGGAGTGTGGTGGGAGCTTGAGCCACCCCGAGAACGGGACGAACTTCCTCCCGTCACCTTCTTCAATGCACCGGAAACCTTTCGCCTAATGCCCTTCATGCTTGAACAAGAACACAGAGAACAACTCGAATCAGGTTATGTTAGTTAAACAAAATGGAAACTCTTACCCGAAGTTGTTCTTCCAAAAATATGGGCTTTTCTTGCAGCAAAGAAACTAGAGAGAGAGAGAGTTCTTGCACTTGTACTTGAGCACAAAACCAAATAAAACTCGAGAGCAAATGTTTGCAAGAGTGTGAGAGGGAGTGAGTGAATGAGAGTTGAGTGTGTGAGCTCAACACTCACCCCTCAGCCTCTACTTAAAGAGCACGAGCTGCAAACGGTCGAGGAGGCGCCGCGCTCAACGGCTAGGAGCCGTTGGAGAAGGCTGACAGGCTGCAACGGCTAAGTGGGGTCGGCCAACCCCTGGGGTCGCCCGACTCCCCAGTGGGCATGCTGGCTGACAACCAGGGCCCACAAGCTCTCCAATGGTCAAATTTTTGTAAGCCTAGGTGCTGGGTTCAATCTTGCTCCGAAAAAGATTTTCAAATTGCTTTTCAAGAGATTTTGTTGCTCAAAAATATTTTTGAGTTTTTGTAAAAAGAAAAGAAGGCTAAAAAAATTCCAGCATGCAAGGAAAATTTGGGGAATTAAATATGCAATGGAAAATTCAAATGAAAAAGGTAAATTTTGAAAAATCTGATATGGGTAAATACAAATTTACCTTTGGCAATGGCTCGTCGTTTAGAGTCCGACAGGAAAAACTTTTCTTTGTCGTTACTTACCACTTGTTGCCTCGTTGCGGAGAGTTTGACGAGGACGAGCTTTCAAACTTCCGCCATGCCTTCTTGGGTTTCTTCCCTCTTAGTTGTGCTGGCGGTGGAGTTTCGGATTCGGGGAGTGGTTCTCCCCAAATACCACTACCGTCGTACCCTTGGTGAATTGCGAATCGCTGCTCTTTCCTATATAAAAATTTGAAGAATATGTTGTCGCTTCCGCAATTTTTCCAGTCCATACATCGATCTTCGCTCTAGCGTCCCTCAGGAAGGGTCGTCCAAGAATAAGTTCTATGCCTAGATCGCCTTCCATGTCAAGGATGACGAAGTCGGCTAGGACGAAGGAGTTCCTGACCCGTACGAGCATGTTTTCAACTATCCCTTCGGGATGTCGAATCATAGAATCCGCATGCTGTAGAAGCATACGGGTTGGGGAAAGAGGAGGATACTGTAGTTGTTCGAAGATTACCTTGGGCATAATATTTATGCTTGACCCAAGGTTGCATAGGGCCCGTTTGTAGAAACGATCGTAGATGGAACAATTGATCATGGGCACCCCTGGATCTCTATGTAGTTTTGCTGTCAGCCCTCCCCACGCGTTCATTCTGTGACCCGTGGATCTTCCTCCAGGATTAGTTCTTGGTGCCCGCCGGAATGAGTTGCCCCATCCGGTGGACACCATTCTTACATTTTAAACGGGAGCCTCGGGTTGTCCCGAGATCTTCCCAGACTCATTAGCAGGAACAACGGCAATAATTTGAGCAAGTTGTGATTCAATTATTTTATTAAAACTTAGTTGATTCTTGAGAGCAAAAGACAGAGTTTATATTTTTAAGTTTATGCTCTCAAGAGTTTTGTCATTGGCAGCAAGCTTTTTAGTTAAATTTTCATTAATTTTAGCTTGGCCAAGAATGAGATCTTTTATGGAAGGTTGGTTCGAATTAAAATTTGAATTGTAATTTGAGTTCTAATTGTTACCTCCCTGATAAGGTGGACGCGATTGGTTCCACCCTTGACCTCCCTGTGGACGGTACCCGTTATTGTTGTTGTTGATGAAGGCGGCGTCTTCACGGGTCTCGGGGCAGTCGTTCCCCGAGTGTCCACCATTTCCTCATACTTCACATGCGGAGTTGATAGCTTGGGCGTAGTTTTTCATGTGATCCTTGTACTGCGCCCGTTCGTCTAGGCGGTTCAGAAGGAGGTCTAGCTTCGCGGCGAGCATATCCGTCTCTTTGACGGTGTGCATTCCACCTTTGGTCTTGGGGTGGAGTCGTTCTTCATTCCACCCTTGGTTGGAGATCATTTTCTCAACCAATGTGTTAGCTTTTGTAATGGTGAGGTCGAGGAAAGCTCCTCCGGCAGCAGCATTGATGTGGGCTCTCGAAGTTGGAGTTAGCCCATTGTAGAAATTCTGGAGTATGAGCCACTCGTCCATCCCATGATGAGGACAGGCGAGTATGTACTCTTGGAGTCTCTCCCATGCTTCTAGGATTGACTACATTGTTGTCTACTGGAAACTTAAAATTTTCTCGTGCAAGGCATTTGTCTTGCCTAGTGGGAAGAATTGTGCGAGGAATGCCGCGGAACATTTTTCCCACGTGCTGACGGTTTCTTTATTCTGATAAAACTACTGTTTCACCTATGGCGTCAGCAGCAACGCCCCATATGGTTACGGTCTTGCAAAGCTCCACGAAACTCTGGAGGTGGGCGTTGGCATCCTCGTTAGGCTTGCCACAAAACGGGCTAGCCTGCACCATGTTGATGAGGCTGGATTTCAGCTCAAAATTCACGTCCCCAACATCAATGTTGGGTCCTGTTGCCACATTGGCAGCAGATCGGATGGAAAAGTCGCGGAGAGTCTTCTCAGCTATGGGTTCGGTTGTTGTTGACGGTGCTTTAAGGACTGGTTCGCTTGTCGACGGAACGATCTGAGGAGGGACGACGCGAGGTCGGACCCTTCTCATGAGCTTCTTGGGATTTTCAACGAAGTTTGCCGGCAAGGAGAAACCAGTCATACACTACCCTATTTTCATCCAAGCAGGAGAAAACAAAAGCAACATTAGCCTGTATAAGCTACAGCTATAGAGCTTAGACATGACATCATGATCATGTATTAATAAATCTTTTAAACAATGCCACTCCCCGGCAACGGCGCCAGAAATGCTTGTTGACATTTCTTAACATCGTCACCAGGATTGTTAATCCCCGGCAACGGCGCCAGAAATGCTTGTTGACATTTCTTAACATCGCCACCAGGATTGTTAGTCCCCGGCAACAGCTCTAGAAATGTTGTGTGGTATGTCTTAACGATTATAGAATGAATCCGTAAGCGCACGGATATACCGTTGTAGCATTTCACCCGGAGAGTATTGGAGTATCATTATTTATATTTTTCCAAAGGAGGGCATGATGTGTTAAGAGATTTACTTGGTACATAACCGATGATGACATGAATAAGCTATAAACTATAACATATACAGGGGTAAGTCATGATAAAGATATGAATAGGGGTCATGTGACACACACAATCTAGCCAATCTCAAGGTAAAGAATAGACGAATAAACCTACGGGTTAGTGGGAGCTTAGGCATACAACAAGGTCCTAATAGTATCTATTCAGACAAGTAAGGGTTATGCAACATACATATGGTTAGGATTGCAGGTGCCGGGAAATTAGGGATAACAGGGAGAATGTCCCGCCCCGAAGAACATCTGGGCTGTTACATCTTTCAGTACTCCTACACCGTACCTGAACGTCGGGGAATACACTAACCAGGAAGCAGCTTCGTAGCGGACGGACAGGGCTGTCACCAATTGCCGTCTACCCCAGTCACACCATGGAGCACAGTCATATTCGAAGAATCCCGCATACCCGAGCACCATGCTCGTGTATGAGGTCACTACCCTAGCGCCCCCAGGTCTCCCACCCTTCGGATGGACATGTAAGACGCTAAGGCAAGCCTGAAGGCACAACGAACCGATATCCTTATCCAGGTCATCCGGCCTAATCATATATAAAGCATAACGAATGAAGCACCAAGCCAAGACATGATTAGCTAGCAAGACAGCATAACAAGACAAGTCATGATGTACTACCAGGATAGATAAACAAACAAGGCTCAGCTCCGCATTAAGAATAGAGTACTGACTATTTGAATACAAAGCCATTACCAAGGCCGAGGAATGCTTCTCCGACCCTGAGGACGGCTTGCTTCGCTAATAGAGAAGGTACTAGCCTAGCTCCACTACCCTAAGGAGTACAAGTCTTGTGAGAGGGAGAGAGAAGCTTCAAGTGTTGTGTATGTGTTGAGGGGGGTGAGGGGTCCCCTTATATAGTCTCCAAGGTCGGTTCCCGCCATCCAAATATATGGAAACCTTATCATCTGTGATCAGGAGACGTGGATGCTACTCCTCCCCAAGATGCACCTGAACGGGAGTTAGGCCAGGTTCAACCGACCCAAGGGTTCGGCCGACCCCTGGTGGCACTCCCCAAGGTGCCCCTTCCTCTGGCATGCTGACATGTGGGCCCAGGTGGATATTCTGCATGTTTGCTTCCTTGGTGCGCCCGTTTGGTATGTCAGGTGGGTCCCTCTTGTAAGTGTGATGCAGCGGATGATCTTTTGTGCATACTTTGTTGCGTATCCTTCGTGTTTTCTTCTTATTTTAGACTTGTGTCCCTAAAATTTTTAAAGTGACAAAACAACTGTGGAACTAGGTTAGTGATAAAGTTATGTGAGTAAGAGGTATAGTTTTCTGTTATTTGTGAGTTTAGTTGACATTCGGATTTTGCACTTAAGGACCGTCAACATCGTTCCCCGAATGTTCGACGTTCCCACAGACCTCGCAAGTCATACGAGAGTCTAAGGCTTGAAGTACCTGAGTTGGAGAATTTTCTTAGGGGCGTTCATCAACCTTCTTGATGAGGAGGTCGAGCTTAGCGGCGATCATGTCCGTCTCCTTAACGGAGTGCATGCCCCGCTGGCAAGGTTGGAGACGTTCGTCGTTTCAACCTTGGTTGCACACCATCTTCTTGATCAAAGTTTTGGCCCTGTCAATGGTTAGCGAGAAGAAAGCACCACCTGCAGCAGCGTCTATATGATCACGGGCTGTTGGAGTCAGCCCGTTGTAGAAGTTTTGTAGAATGAGCCAAGCGTCCATCCCATGGTGAGGACACGATAGGATGTACTCCTAAAGCCGCTCCAAAGCTTCAGTTATTGACTCATTTGACGCCTGCTGGAAACTGGAAATCCTTCCCCGAAGAGCGTTGGTTTCACCCAACGGGAAGAACTTCACGAGGAACGCCTTAGCACACTCATCACAGGTAGTTAACGCAATTCTGTTGGAGTAGAACCATTGTTTTCCTTCCCCAGAAGAGAAAATGGAAACAGACGGATTGAATCCTTTGTGACTCCCTTGAGGATAAAAGTGATGCACAGTTCGAGGAACTATTGGAGATGTGCATTAGCATCCTCATTGGCCTTGCCACAGAATGGGCTGGCCTGCACCATCGTAATGAGACTCTTCTTGATCTCGAAATTCTCAGCCTCAGCATTAACATTTGGGCCGATTGGGACATTGTCGGCCGATGGAGCTGAGTAATCACGCGGAGTCTTCTGAGCCATAGTCTTGGAAGTTGATGGTGCGATATTGACTGTTTCGCCTGTCGAGAGAGTAATTTGAGGAGGAACGACTCGAGGTCGAATTCTTCTCAAAAGTGACTCCGGGTTCTGAGTGAAATTTTGCGGCAGATCGAAACCAGTCATACACTACTCTGTCTTCACACAAAAGAGAGAAGACAAAGCCAAGTTAGCCTATTTAGACAACTGAATACCATTTTAGAATTTTATCAACCACTTGATCTATTCTTTTAACCAGTGCCTTCCCTGGCAACGGCACCAGAAAATGCTTGTTGTCATTTCATAGTGTCATCACCAAGTATGGACATAGAATCCATTCCTCGGCAACAGCGCCAGAAATGTCATGGGGTATTTCTTATGTTACAGAAGGATCCGCAAGCGCATGGAATACCGTTGTAGCATTTTACCCATGAGTACGGGGTTGTATTTATATTTCCGCAGGGAAGGCGGCGGTTATTGGAATAGATTAGTATGTTGATTAGTTCTAGCATGGATATTCTATTGAATAAATAGGGGTAAGATAATATATGGCAAAGAGGTAGTGTGACGCACATGTTACTCAAGTTCTATCTCTATGCAAAGCTTAGAGGAAGGGAGAAAGGAAGAAGAAAGCTAATCTAAGTACTTATGTACTCCTAACTAAGCGTACAGTCTATACTAAGCACTTATACACATACACATGATTAGGAACGGGCTCTAGGCTCCCAGGCATCACCGGGAGACCGCATAGGATATGGCTAGGTGGCCACTAGATCCTCACGGCTATTTTATGCACCTCCTACAGCTACTACACGAATGGGGAGGGTTACGCTAGATGGACAGGGCTGTCACCACCTGCCGCCTACCTCATCTAACCATGGTATAGAGCCGCATCCAGCAACACTGATTAGCCCAGACACCGCCTGCAGGAAGAGGCAGATATCAAAATTGGACGAGTGGAGAGACAACGCCTATCACAGTGCCACGCTATATAAAGAAAGAACCAAGAGATGGCACGATAAAAGGCTAAAGCCAAAGGTCTTCACGCCCGGAGATAAGGTATTACTTTTTAATTCTAGGGTAAAACTCTTCGGCCACGGGAAGTTGAGAAGCAAGTGGATGGGACCGTACCTCGTCATTGACACATCAACGCATGGAGCCGTAACGATCCAGGACGACGAAGGTAATATCCATAAGGTAAATGGCCATCATCATGATACAGCCATTGGTGAAGATATAGACGTGATTGAACTCGTTCAACACGATTATATACTTGATTGTGGGCTCTATAGGCGGTATCCCAAGGTAAGCTGTCCAGAAAAGAAAGGAGGCCAGCTGGGCCCAGCTCAGTTCGGCCGAACCAGGGTGGCAGCCCTAGTTGCCCAGCTTTGGCAGACTGGACCCTCGTTGCGTCCTAGCCTGATACTCGGCTGCCACGAGGAGTTTCGACGGCATGAAATAGGGTTTCTCCTCCTTTTCTATTCCCTTGAAAACCCTTCTTCCTCTTCCTCAACTTCTTTCCATCTACTCTTGCTCTTCCACCTCCAAAACCCATCTGCACCACCTGAAACCTCCCATGGCTGGCAAGGAGATTGTACCGTTCAACTCCGACGCCGTTGATCACCCGATGGTGGCCCCGATGCCGGCTAATAGCCCCAATTCTCCAATAATGATCGAGCCGGTGGTCGAAGAGGTCCATGCAATCACGGTGGTGCCCCTGGTGGTAGCACTTGCCGTCATGCGCAATGGGGGGCTGAGGGGAGCTAACCTTGGTTCGGCCGACCCCCCAGTTCAGCCGAACCGAGGTCGCGACATCTCATGCCCCCGTTCGACAGCACGCTCCACCTCGCCTCGTAAGAGCCCGAAACCCAGGGCCTGAGAGCCGAGCCCCTACCAGAGGCCATAGATGAGCACCCCATCTCAGCGAAAGTTAGTGGTGCCATGGATACCGAAGGAGAACGGCGCGCCCAGGGCATCTGCACCTCCCATAGTAGAGCCCAAGAGCCCCCGGCCGGAGGACCAGTTTCCGGTGTTCACCCCCTCACATGCTGCCAAGGGGAAGGAGTGGGAGTAGGAGGCTCCTCCAGAGCGGGTCAGGCGACACAGGTCACAGCCTGCAATCAAGAGACCTGGAGGCTACTTTGAGAGTAGCGATGATGAAGCCCCTCAGGAACTCACGCTGGCTGACCTCACAGTCATGGTCACGGAGCTTCGCCAAGAGAATGGGCGGCTCAAGGATCAACTAGCTGAGCGGAGGCTAGAGGTCGAGGAGCTCCACGACGACCTCTATTCTTTCCGTCGCGGGTTGAGCTCTAAGCTCAAGCGTCTTTACGCGGCGATAGGTGTTGGCAGTCAATTTCCGATAATTTTGACCACCAACATTTCTCCAGAATTCATGGTTACAAGGCCTACACCAAGCTAAATTTATTAAACTAATGAAATTCCACTAGTTTTGGTGCATATGTGACTGCAGGAACACACTGTAGAAATTTGGGCCGATTTGGGAGAAATCCCAGGCCGGCCAACCTGGCACTATGGCCTTTCAGGCTCCACTTTTGCCAGCATGCAGAGAAACACAAGTACTTGATCATGGATCGTGCCTTTTACATCGGTTTGATCCAATGACCCAAAAGGCCTCACACATGGATCCAATGGCCCACCTAATTGCAAGACTTGGACATACAACTGAAGGGCAGTAGTAACCGCCATAAGCAGGCCATTAGGGACGTCCACGCCAAAGGCTATACCAAATGGCAACAATCCCAGGCCAGTCGGCCAGCCCCACTTTGCAGCCTCTCGAGCCCATCTTCGTGTGGAAGTTACATAACCGTCTTACCTGCTTGGAAGTTAAGGAATCTCAGCTTTGCTTACAAGTTAAGAGACCTTAGCCTTGCTTACAAGCTAAGCAACCTACCTTGGAGGGCTATAAATAGAGACCTCCCCCTTCACTTGTAACACACACCATTCCAGAGAGATGTGAGGTTCTTAGTCACTCTACATCAGTAGTAGAATAGGGAGAGAGCCAGGTGAGAGCTTGTGTGAGTGGCAAGCTAGGAATGGAGCCGGCTTTTCTCTTGGTCCTTCTCCACTTTTGTATCCACCTCAGGGGAATATTATCAAAGTAAGTTCCTCGCCTATCTTCAGTGTCTCGCTAGTCTGTCTCTTTACTTCGAGTACCTAGTTAGTTTACTTCCTTTGATCTGCGGGATGCCTTGTCTGCGTGGTTCAGCAAGCCTGGCCATTTTGGGTTTCTTCTTGCCGTAAGCTGAGGCGGAAGTCAGTAACTTGATAGTTGAAGCGTGGTGCTTAGGCTTGATAGTTATCTAGGGTTGTGTTCCACCCCACCGAACTGATGTGGTAGGCAGCAGGTGGTGACAGCCCTGTCCGTCCCTTGTAGTCCACCACGTTCGGGTGTTATCATAGCAGTAGATCGTTAGCCGAGTTGGAGCCCCCATTTCTCCCTCATTCTGAGGTCCTTCCGCCCCAGCCGCCGAAGCAGATCAAGTTAATGGAACAGCTAGTTATCTGGGTAACGAGTTGGCTAACTGAAGTTAAGCCCTCTACCCTCTTACCTCGTATCTCTAGGTGGGTCCGGTTGAATAGTTCTAGTGCTGGTTGCACTTGCCGTTCCTTGGATTCGATATCCCAGGTAAACTCCCTGGTAAAAGCTACATCGGTATCCGTGCACTTGCGGATTAGTTCGTAAAGGCTAAGTAGTGCCAATAAGCTTTCTGGCGCTGTTGCCGGGGAACGGTAGCAATACTAGTTTCAGACCTTTTTCAGCCGTACACCTTTCCACCCTACCACATGGAGTTTTTCTCCTAGTTATCCGGCAGTTCAATTCCATGAGTATATGGAACCACCTCCACGATACCACCCCATTTATCTGATGGTTATGAGACCAGTCCCAGTCTCATAGCCATGCTTCATGCTTAGTCTTTCTCTAGTAGAAAGGACGAATGTCCCTACACTCACCTGCAGGATTGCGAGGTGAATTGTTCTCTCCTCATTATAGCCGGTATGACTCAACACACACTACGGTGGAAGCTATTTCCATTCTCTCTGACGGGAGCAGCCAAGAGTTGGTACAATTGGAGAGCAGGGAGAGTTGGAGGAGATTGGATTACACTGAAGGATGAGTTTCTCTTGTTCTTCTACCTTGTATCCAAAGTGGTGCCACATCGCCGTCAACTGCTATGGTTCAGACAAGGCGATCAGTCACTCGGAGCAGCCTAGGCAAGGGTTGAATCCGGAGAGTCCACATTTCTTGAATGGCGCCTCCGAGGGATCAGTCATATACAAGACAGTGGCTGAAGTAAAGGATATTCTTAAAAGAGTCCAGTACACGGGAGTCTTTGACGATCCACCCGCACCAACTGATCAACCCATAGAGAAGTAGCAGATACACCATATTTCAGCTGCATCCTATCCACCTCCATTATACATAGAGGGAACCACTGAACCACCAAAGTCCACAGATCATGAGCCACTCATTGAAGATATGCCTATGTTCGTCCCTGATCTCTTCATAGAAGAAGAGTATATGGAGATTCGGCAACACATCAAACTTGCCGAATGAGCATAAGCGCATATGCTCACAGATCTGTCGCACTACTCCTCTTCACTATTGGGGATGTTGTGCTAAGAGAAGTTCCTTAAGACCCAAAAGTCGCGGTGAATGTGATGTCCAAAACCATGGCATGTCACATTGCACCGAAAGAACCCCTGACTTTCTCGTGTAAGCACTTGAAGCGGATCGACGACTAGATTGTGGAGAGTACAGGAATTCTCCAAGTCACTCCTCTGAAGATGGGGCGTAACAAGGTACTCTTGGATTTCCACATCTTTGATATCCCTGAAGGTGAAGAGTTCACCTTGATTGGGCAGCCAATATAGCCACTTGTCAACCCGAACAAAGACCGAGCATTGCTCAAGGTTAAGGTTGGCAAAGATAGAATCCTGGTTAGCCAAGTTCAGTCTGACAGAAGCTAGACCAGAGTAAGACCCAGTGGAGGAAGCAATGAGTATCATTCAAGAAGGGAAATCTCAGCCAATATTGAAGAAGATGTCATTCAACTTCACCCAGGAAACAGATCCGGGCGGCTACATCAAGCTCAATCGAAAGGAGAAACCGTAACATCCTCTTCCTGAGCTGAAACCGCTGCCTCTTGGGTTGAAGTATGCCATCCTCCACAAACAACAGAGGCCCGCCAGTCATCATCAGTGATAAGCTGACAGAGAGTGAGACTAGGCGACTTTCTAGTCTCGGAGAAATATCGATCCGTCATTGGGTATTCTCTAAGACTAGAAGGAGATCAGCCCCAACTTATGCACCCATCGCATTCCATTGGAATCGGACCATAAGCTGTCAAGATGACATCAGCGATGGCTTAATGATGCAATGAGGAAGGTAGTAAAGAAAGAGGTTTAGAAAGTACTGCATGCAGGACTCATCTACCTCATGCAAGACAGTGAGTGAATCAGCCAGCCTGGCACTGTGGCCTTTTAGGCTCCACTTTTGCCAGCATGCAAAGAAACACAACTACTTGATCATGGATCGTGCCTTTTACGTCAGTTTGATCCAATGACCCGAAAGGCCTCACACATGGATCCAAGGGCCCACCTACATGCAAGACTCAGACAAACAACCGAAGGGCAGCAATAACCACCATAAGGAGGCCATCAGGGATGTCCACGCCAAAGGCTGTACCAAATGGCAACAATCCCAGGCCGGCCGGCCTGGGTGAGGTTAGCAGGCCCCACTTTGCAGCCTGTCGAGCCCATCTTCGCGTGGATGTTGCACAACCGCCTTACCTGCTTGGAAGTTAAGGAATCTCAACTTTTCTTACAAGTTAAGCGACCTTAGCCTTGCTTACAAGCTAAGAAATCCACCTTGGAGGGATATAAATAGAGACCTCCCCCCTCACTTGTAACACACACCATTCCAGAGATATGTGAGATTCTTAGTCACTTTACTTCAGTAGTAGAATAGGGAGAGAGCGAGGTGAGAGCTTGTGTGAGAGACAAGCTAGGAAAGGAGCCGGGTTTTCTCTTGGCCCTTCTCCACTTTTGTTTCTACCTCGGGAGAATATTATCAAAGTAAGTTCCTCGCCTATCTTCAGTGTCTCGCTAGTCTGTCTCTTTACTTCCAGTACCTAGTTAGTTTACTTCCTTTGATCTGCGGGATCCCTTGTCTACGTGGTTCAGCAAGCCTAGCTATTTGGTGTTTCTTCTTGCCTTAAGGTGAGGCGGAAGTCAGTAACTTGATAGTTGAAGCGTAGTGCTTAGGCTTGATAGTTATCTTGGGTTGTGTTCCACCCCATGGAACAGATGTGGTAGGCGGCAGGTGGTGACAGCCCTATCCGTCCCTTGTAGTCCACCACGTTTGGGTGTTTTCATAGCAGTAGATCGTTGGCCGAGTTGGACCCCCCATTTCTCCCTCATTCTGAGGTCCTTCCGCCCTAGCCGCCGAAGCAGATCAAGTTAGTGGAACAGCTAGTTATCTGGGTAATGAGTTGGCTAACTGAAGATAAGCCCTCTACCCTCTTACCTCATTTCTCTAGGTGGGTCCGGTTGAATAGTTCTAGTGCTGGTTGCGCTTGTCGTTCCTTGGATTCGATATCCTAGGTAAACTCCCTGGTGAAAGCTACATCAGTATTTGTGCGCTTGCGGATTAGTTCGTAAAGTCTAAGGAGTGCCAACAATAGGACAGGAAGACCTATAATAGTATAGATCTTCCTTAGTTCAGTTTAGTTGGGCGCTAGGATAAGGTTTATTTTCCTTTGTTTAGTTTGTTTCATCTCGGTTTATTTTCATCGTTGTGAGCGCCCCCATTTGCTTTGAATAAAATAAATTTTTGCTCCCCGCTGTTATTGCCGGCAGAGCCCTTTTGTATTTCGCCTTTTGCTTTGATTTAATAAAAGCAGGTTCGAAAACAAGTGTGGGGGAGATCCTCGCTACACCCAGTCGCACACCCCCACGACTCACGTGCACCGCAGGACGGACTCGTACGCAAACGAATACTCAAGATCGTCTCCTTCTCGACTCACGGTTTGCACATCCTCACTCATTTTCTCCCTGTTCTCTGAGTTCTAAACATGTTATTAAAATGCCTAATCTAAAACGGTTAAACTCATGAGAATCCGTCGTGCCGCTGTTTGGTTCAAGCATAATCTTTATTCTTTACCATACTTGAGTCTGCGAACCACCAGTTAGGGAACCCATAATGCTGCAGTTGTTGGATGAGATATGGTTTTGATGAAAGTTTCTCTACCTGTTTTCTCTTGCTGAACTTGAGAATCTTTTATTTCAATATATATATATATACATATATATACACACACACACACACACACAAATATGACATGGTCTATATACCCTTCTACCTACCACAGCCATATGCAATTGCTCTACAATATAAAAACCCCACATAAAAGCGTCTTGTTGTTACATTGAGCTCTATCAAATGTTGTGACCCAAGTGAGATATGTTTCTTTATTTGTTTGATCAAGAGGCACGCACACAAGTTAATCTCAGCACTTGAGGTTAATCATCGTCCAGTGTCATTTAAATAAACTATCCTCAGAAGGTACATGATCGCTCTCCAAATACTCCCCTGTGAAAAAAAAAGAGAGAAGAGAGAAAAGATGGCATGCTAAAGAAGCATGACCCAAAAAAAGGTGGAAGGGAAGAGAGAAAAAGGGTCAGTACCAGAAGAGTTCACATCCGCCACACTTGCACTCTCTTGATCAGGCAGGTAAACAATACAGAATCTCTGTGGATCCAATCTTTGGTGTTGCAACTGATGTACCTTCAAGAGCGCATTTATATACCTCCTACCAAGCTCCACTTCAGCCATACACACGAGAAAAGGAGAGAGGGTTATAGCATTGAATTAGACAAATAAATGAGTGACTGAGGGTTTTGCTCAAAGGTAAGACCACGGAATATTCCTTTTTAGAAAACTTCTCAAAAACAACCCAAGGTTAGCAGGTGAGCAGAAGAGGACACTTAAGTCATCACCGTTCCATCCTTCAACCGCCTGCAACATAATGGTAGACACTTCAAGATTCATGAATGAAGGTAAGGGTTTAGATAAACTTTTATGCAGGAACCTTGCCAAAGCAGTCGTTCCGCCTTGGTTCTGTCGCCTTCACTCGAGGACGAGCAAAAGGCCAAGTTTGAGGGATCTTGTTGATGCTCTATACGAACCACTTTTCGACCATCAAAACCTGCATAAAAGCAACACATATTCAAAGATCAACACTAGAATAGGGCGTTTTCTAACGAATTCCACGAGTGCTGGTCGATTTCTGTATGCAGGCAAATACAGTGCAAAATGCAGGAAATCAGCAAGAAAGATTCAAGGCATAAACTCGGAATGCGCCAAACGGCTTTGCAAGACCAAAGAAGGCCCACCAGAGCAAGGAATCGACGTAGGACAGGGCCCACTCAAGTGCCATAGCACCTAGGGCCCACTTGTCAGCCACGTGGCCAAAGGGGGAGGCGAACCGGCTCAACCCTGGTTCGGCCGAACCAGGGAAAAGCCACCACCTTACCAGCCTTGACGTGGCAGCCTCTGGTTGGTCCTTGATGTCAGTTTGGGCAGGTAGCACCTTGTTCCACGGCAAGAGCACCCCTCACACACCCCTATAAATATAAGGGGGGTGCTTCTAAGAGAGACACACCTTCACATCCCTCTTAACTCCCTCTTGGAGTTCTCTCTTGTGTACATGAGCTCTAGGCTCATCTCTAGAGGTGATTAGAGTTAGGGAGAGAGTGGGGAGGAGTTTGGGGAAGTGTTGGGTTTGTTGGCACTCTTCTCCAGCTTGTACCTCGATGGATGCTTTTCAATCAAAGTAAGTGTTCATAACTTCCTATGTGCTTAGTTTCTTAGTTAAGTTATAGTTCTAGCTCTTTAGTTGCTTAGTTGGATCAGTAGTTCACTAGTTCTTAGTGGGAGGTCTGTCTACGGCCATAGGCTAGAGTAGTAACGATAGTGTAGACGTGGTGTCTAGACTAGACTTACCTGTAGGTTGCGGCATATCCCATGGTTAGATGAGGTAGATAGCAGGTGGTGACAGCCCTGTCTATCCAGCGAAACCCTCCTCGTTCGGGTATATCCTAGTGCCGTATTGCTGGAACTCACCAGTCTTATTCTGTGAGAAGCCAGTAGCCCAAAGCGAGCATCTAGGATAGTTCTATCTTATCTCTGAAACCCACCCCTAGGAATCCTCTCTATCCTCACCTCTAGTGGGTGTGGTGTCCTTGGATGAACCTGAACCATAGAGAAAATACACACGTTCCTCAGTGGATACAATACCCTTGGAATACTCCTAGGTGAAAGCTACAACATCATCTGTGCGCTTGCGGATTTATTCATGATGCTAGGAAACATCAACAAGCTTTCTGGCGCCATTGCCGGGGAACGATTGCTATTTTCTCTTCGGACCTAGTTCGCCCTCGTATCTTTTTCTTTTCTTTCATTCTATCTCTACCCCCGCTATCCATAGAGCAGCCATCCATTAATCAGCTCTCCTCACCCAAGAGCGAATTTTGTGAACCAGCATCATCGTCTGATCCAATTCTTTCATTTGGTTACGAAATTCTCTCCAGATTCATAAAAAAGGTTCAGGAAAGTACCTTCTCGGGATGGTGTGATGAAAATTCTTACCATGATCTGTGCGAATTTGAGCTAGTGTGTTCGTGTCTGAAGATCTCAGGCATGACACACGAGTATGTGGATTGGAAGCATATCGCTAGAACCCAAGGTTAGCAGGTGAGCAGAAGAGGACACTTAAGTCATCACCGTTCCATCCTTCAACCGCCTGCAACATAATGGTAGACACTTCAAGGTTCATGAATGAAGGTAAGGGTTTAGATAAACTTTTATGCAGGAACCTTGCCAAAGCAGTCGTTCCGCCTTGGTTCTGTCGCCTTCACTCGAGGACGAGCAAAAGGCCAAGTTTGAGGGATCTTGTTGATGCTCTATACGAACCACTTTTCGACCATCAAAACCTGCATAAAAGCAACACATATTCAAAGATCAACACTAGAATAGGGCGTTTTCTAACGAATTCCACGAGTGCTGGTCGATTTCTGTATGCAGGCAAATACAGTGCAAAATGCAGGAAATCAGCAAGAAAGATTCAAGGCATAAACTCGGAATGCGCCAAACGGCTTTGCAAGACCAAAGAAGGCCCACCAGAGCAAGGAATCGACGTAGGACAGGGCCCACTCAAGTGCCATAGCACCTAGGGCCCACTTGTCAGCCACGTGGCCAAAGGGGGAGGCGAACCGGCTCAACCCTGGTTCGGCCGAACCAGGGAAAAGCCACCACCTTACCAGCCTTGACGTGGCAGCCTCTGGTTGGTCCTTGATGTCAGTTTGGGCAGGTAGCACCTTGTTCCACGGCAAGAGCACCCCTCACACACCCCTATAAATATAAGGGGGGTGCTTCTAAGAGAGACACACCTTCACATCCCTCTTAACTCCCTCTTGGAGTTCTCTCTTGTGTACATGAGCTCTAGGCTCATCTCTAGAGGTGATTAGAGTTAGGGAGAGAGTGGGGAGGAGTTTGGGGAAGTGTTGGGTTTGTTGGCACTCTTCTCCAGCTTGTACCTCGATGGATGCTTTTCAATCAAAGTAAGTGTTCATAACTTCCTATGTGCTTAGTTTCTTAGTTAAGTTATAGTTCTAGCTCTTTAGTTGCTTAGTTGGATCAGTAGTTCACTAGTTCTTAGTGGGAGGTCTGTCTACGGCCATAGGCTAGAGTAGTAACGATAGTGTAGACGTGGTGTCTAGACTAGACTTACCTGTAGGTTGCGGCATATCCCATGGTTAGATGAGGTAGATAGCAGGTGGTGACAGCCCTGTCTATCCAGCGAAACCCTCCTCGTTCGGGTATATCCTAGTGCCGTATTGCTGGAACTCACCAGTCTTATTCTGTGAGAAGCCAGTAGCCCAAAGCGAGCATCTAGGATAGTTCTATCTTATCTCTGAAACCCACCCCTAGGAATCCTCTCTATCCTCACCTCTAGTGGGTGTGGTGTCCTTGGATGAACCTGAACCATAGAGAAAATACACACGTTCCTCAGTGGATACAATACCCTTGGAATACTCCTAGGTGAAAGCTACAACATCATCTGTGCGCTTGCGGATTTATTCATGATGCTAGGAAACATCAACAAGCTTTCTGGCGCCATTGCCGGGGAACGATTGCTATTTTCTCTTCGGACCTAGTTCGCCCTCGTATCTTTTTCTTTTCTTTCATTCTATCTCTACCCCCGCTATCCATAGAGCAGCCATCCATTAATCAGCTCTCCTCACCCAAGAGCGAATTTTGTGAACCAGCATCATCGTCTGATCCAATTCTTTCATTTGGTTACGAAATTCTCTCCAGATTCATAAAAAAGGTTCAGGAAAGTACCTTCTCGGGATGGTGTGATGAAAATTCTTACCATGATCTGTGCGAATTTGAGCTAGTGTGTTCGTGTCTGAAGATCTCAGGCATGACACACGAGTATGTGGATTGGAAGCATATCGCTAGAAAGAGTGATCCTATTTTTGATCAAGTAATAGTTGCTTGTGCTAAAAAGAGAATAAAGCATCTCATGGGATTCAAGCATAGTTGGAATAAGGAGATCATCGCACAATTCTATGCCACAGTGTACTTTGGTTATTATCAGAATGAGAGAGCCATGTTTTTGATGACAGAGGAGGAGAAATGTCATATCACTTTTCCAGCTTTTGTCTCTCAATTCCGTCTTGGAGATGATGACATTAACTATCCTAAGCTCCATGATGCGGGTATTCTTGAGAAAAAAGAGATGCATTTCATGTACCCCAAAGAACTTGAGAGGAAATTGGGGGAAGGTGCAAGGTCTCTACACATATTATGGGATTCTAAACCGGTTGTTTAGAAAGATCCTCACACCTAGAGAATGGCAACACTTCAGATGTGACCTTGTTTCAAAGAAATTTGATGGCAGCCATGAGATCGGGAGCACCTCAGTTTAGTGTTGGGGATTTCATTTGGCAAGAAGTAAAGAATCTTTCAGAAAATCCTCAAAAGATTTGCAGCTATAGTCCTTACATCATGTGCATGATCAAGAAAGTAACTGGAACCAAATTTCCTAGTGATGTGAGTCGCAAGCCACTGAGGCCCCCTATGAGCAAGATACCTAGGATCCCATCTCCCCCAACTGCAATTCAAGAGGAGGAAGAAATTTAGCATGAGCATCAGCAACCAGCTGGCACTCATCCTGGGGCCTGTCTGACCGGTTCCCCTGACCAGTCTGACCGGTTCAGGTCTGGGCAGCACAGCTACTCTCACAGACAGCATGAGAAGCCCACATCTCCAATCAAGAAATTCACCAATTTCTTAGTTGGCATGTGCAAATGTTAGAGAGACATTGAGGTTCAACAGCAAAGGCAGTGGAGGGCTAGAAAGAAAGAAAGAGATTTAATCAAGATGATGCATAATTCTATGAATCTTCAGCCTCCTCGCTCTCCCATTTCTCCTACACCTCCAAAGGCAGAAATCCCATCAGTTGAGGCAAGAATTGGAGGATACATTAATTCCGAATACTTTGATCAATATGGTAGCATGTTTTATCCTCCACAAGGACCTAGTGACCGAGGTTATTTTGGTGGTGCTTCTGTTGATCACTTCTCCTCATTCATCTATGGTGCATCACCTCCACCACCTCCACCACCTTTTAGTGTGAGTACGTTTGCTGACATTCCGAGTTCTTCATATGGAGCAGTAGGATATCAGGGAATGCCACCTTCTTCACAGTTTCCTCCTCCACAGCCACATTGTCCTTCAGCGGTCGATCAAATTGCAGCAAATTTGGGTGCATCTATCTTTGGTCCTCCTACTAGTACATCTAGCAAAGCTATTCCATCTCTAAATTCCTCGCTAGGCGTAGCCACTACTTATTTGGAAGCCACAACTCTGCCTGAAAATGCTTATCTAACTTCAAATGTTTGGCTAGATCCGAGTCAAGAACATCAGTGGGATGATCCCTCTCCTTCATATGGAAACAATGGAGATTGATCTGTGATTGCAGCACTTTGACTTCTTCTTACTTCAGTTCTGTTATCTGTCTCAGCCAGATCGGTCTGACCGATCTGTGGACCGGTCTGACCAGTCTGTAATCTTTTTCTGAACTTGGATCTGTAATAATCCGAATTCTATCTATTTGTGGACTTGAGGACTTGTAATGTGTGCTACTGTGTGTAATGAACTTATTTATGATATCTAAGTGAACTTATGTTAGTATGGTATGCATGATTGAATGATGCAATGTGTTTTTGAGGGTCTATCAGGAGCAGACCGGTCTTACCAGTCTGGGCGACCGGTCTGACCGGTTGGCACCTGACAGAGCTATCTTTTACTTCATTCTTGATGAATTGAATATCATGCGCATCACGTATTATATCTGTTGGCACACATACACTGTTTTGCACCCCATGTATTCTGAGATATAGGCGGAGCTCCCATTGTTTTCTTGCCATGTTTTTTAAAGATTAAATTCAAAGCACATATTAAGGGGGAGCTCATGATATATCTGAGAATTTGAAGTTCTTTATTTGATTCATTTGTAAGCTTTAATTGAGTTGTCATCAATCACCAAAAAGGGGGAGATTGAAAGTGCATCTAGGCCCCTAAGTGGGTTTCAGAGGTTTGAATGACAAAACGATTAAAGGACTAACTTGTTGAATTAAGATTGTGAGCAAATTTTTATTCTAAAGTTCATGGCATGATATTGTTTTATATATATTGATGAACACTATATGGCTCACAATGATGATATCAAAAAAGTATGTGATCTCATGATACATGAATGGTAAATAACAAAGCAAAGCTAGGTTGACCAATGAAGGAATCATCAAGAAAGGAACATTGATATTCACAAATGGACATTGCAAGGCTTCATGTGTACATGTTTAAAAGACACGTTCATATGTGTTACATGTTGGTATTATTACTGGAAGCTTGCAATATATGTGACATTCTTTATCAATCAAGAACAAGTATTTGAAGAGAAGCTTCAAGTGGGAATTCATTATTGATGTCCAAAGCTTAACTCAATAAGGCAAGGGTAAGTGCTGAAGAAACCAACCGAGATGACTAGAGCGAGGGACTAAGCAAGCTTTGGTTAAGCGACGACTTGAGACCATGTGCGTATTGCTAGGGTGAAGTGGCTAGTATCCGAGGGGTTTTTGAAGTATCATACCTAAGCCACAAAGAGGAGAGAAATGCAATGCATCAAATATGTTGTGATTGATAAAATGGAGTGACTTAAGGTTTCAAGTGCACATTATCATAAATGATGGAAAATCCAAAGTCACTAGGTCAAGTATGGACGTGCTCAAGATGATAAGCAATATTGAAAGTCCCAAGAATTACAAAAACAAAGTATGGCAAGATTGAAGTGACACAAAGCTCAAGTAGTTGAATTAGATTTCATATTTTATATTGAGTATAGGTATGTCGTACTATCAAGAGGGATGCAACATTGGTTGATTGACAACACCTAAAGTGCTCATAGGTTTACCTAAGTGAGAAGCCTTGAGAGTAGTAATGTTTTGCGTCTGCTCTGGCTCACACCGGTCTAGACCGATCAGACTGGTCCAAACACTAACGGCAAGTTTTTGAAAGGGACCAGTCTCACCAGTTGACCTCTGACTGAGCTATGGCTAGTTTTTGAGAGTGGGGTATTTATACCCCTCAGCCCTCTCCTTCGAGGGTTGTTAGTTCCCCTGCATTCCCGAGCTTCCCAAAGCCATTTCACTAACCAACAAGCTCTCCCCAACCATTCTTTGTGACTTGTGTAACTAGATTGCATATCCTAGTATTGGGTTGAGAGAGAGATCATGTGTGAGGAATAGAGAACTGCGGAGAGCATTCCATAGCTTGAGCACTCGTGGTTAAAGTCGAAGCAACTCGTGAAGCATTTTTTACTCTTGGAGGTGAAGCCTCCTAGATGACTAGAAGTTGCCGGCTAGCTCCCAAGGTGTGGTGAGCAGCGGCAAGTTTGTATGGGTTTGTGATCTTGCCCCCTTGGTGGAAAGGATCAACTTAGTGAAGCGAGGACTGGTTGAAATAGACCAAGCTGAAGGGACCGAGTTGAAAAAGACTCAAGCCCAACGAGCTCCTCAACGGAGACATAGGATTCACTATGGTGGATCTGAACATCGGGAAACAAATCCTCGTGTCCCCATTTGGTTTGTTTTGATATCCCACTCTCTAGCATTTACTTGTTAATTCCGCATCGAACTACTTGGGTGTGTTGTTTCTGTGTGCAGTGACTTGTTAGAAGTACATGAAATCTTCTGCAGAAGCTTTACACCAAGTTTGGTTTGTGTTAGAGCTCGAGGAGGGAAGTAACTCTGTTTTGTGCCTTCCGCTAGAGACCAGCCTGACCGACGGCGTGATGGTCGAAGTACCTCCTAATGCTGAGCCACTGTTGACGCTCGCTACGGACCAATTTTGAGCGTCAATTTGACCCGAAAAGTGGGATGACTACAATGCTTAACCTGCGTATTTAAACCAAATAATATCATTTCCACATTTCCCTTGGAGATTTTGAAATATAGGGATTTGGGCAAGAAATGCAGGTAAAACAAGCTCCAGGATCCAAACCACAAAATGGCGACCGATCGGAGCGCGCCGACCAACAAAGAGCAGGTGTTTAATTATCAAACTCCACATGTGTTGGTGAATTTCTGTATGCAGCTCAAGCAAAGGAGGAAACATAGTCCAAGAGCAAGGCAACACACTTCAATCCAAGGGAACACCTCTCCGACCAATCAGTCGCAAGCACACGGATACATGGGTCCACATGCAGCACCAAACCGCCTCAATTCTACGTGACTCACCTGGAACCGCCTTAAGGGCCCACATACCAGTCTCCTGGCCAACGGCGGTGGTCAAAGGCGGTGTGGCCAGGGGTCGGCCGACCCACTAGGTCGGTCGAACTGGGGGTGAGCCCTCTCGCCTCCAGCTTCCACGTGGTGACTCCAGACGCATTCCAAAGGTCAGTTTCGCGAGGCTTCATGAGGTTACCGGGCGGGAGCCCCCTGGTTCACCTCTATATATATGAGGGGAGGGGATTCTAAAGGAGACACAACTCACCATCCTCTCATCTCTCACTTTTGGAGTTTGGGGCTTCTCCTTAGAGGTGTAGTGCTGCCTAGGTAGTGCTTAGGAATTAGGGAGATAAGGAGGGGGAGTCGGGGAGGAGCCGGTGTGCACACCGGCAATCTTCTCCAGCTTATACCTCAATGGATGCTTATCAATCATAGTAAGTGTTCATGACTTCTTGTATGCTTTAGTTTCTTAGTTAAGTGTAGGGCTAGTTTCCCCTAGTTGTTTGCCGGATCAATAGTTCGCTAGTGTAGTGGATGCCTCTAGAATAGGAACGATTCTACAGTTAGTGAGGAACGGTGTAGACGTGGTGTCTAGATCAATCTTTACCTGTTAGTTGTGGTATATCCCATGGTTAGATGAGGTAGGTAGCAGGTGGTGACAGCCATGTCTATCCAGAGAAACCCTCCCCGTTTGGGTATATCAAAGTGCCGCAGTACTGGACCTCACCAGTTTTATCCTGGGGGAAGCCAGTAGCCCAACGCAAACAACTAGGATAGTTCTAACTTACCTTTGATTATTAGCCTTAAAAATCCTCTCTACTCCTTGCCTCTAACTGGTGCGGTGTCCTTGGACGAACCTGAACCTTAGAGAATATACACACGTTCCTCAGTGGACACGTTACCCTTGGAATACTCCTGGGTGAAAGCTAAAACGTCATCCGTGCGCTTGCGGATTTTTTTTCGTGACGCTAGGAAACGTCAACAAGCTTTCTGGCGCTGTTGCTGGGGAAGGGTTGCTATATTCTCTTCGGACCTAGTTCGCCCTCGTACCTTTTTTATTTCTTTTATTCTACCTTTACCCCCGCTACCCATGGAGAAGCTATCTATTGAACAGCTCTCTATCCCAAGGGGTGAGTTCTATAAGCACTTACCAACTATAAGATCAACCCCTTCATCTGGCTACGGACTCCATCCTCGGATTATGGCCATGTTTCGTTATCGACCCTTCTCCGGAGCAATCAATGAAGATCCTGACGATCATCTGCAGAAGTTTGAGGAACTGTGCTCATGCTTGGTAATCCCAGGCATGACACAGGAAATATTACGGTGGAAATTGTTTCCTCTCTCTCTCACAGGGAAGGCGGAACAATGGTACAACCGTACAATAGGGAGTACGACCGGTAATTGGGGAGAATTTAGAGTTGACTTTTGTTACTCGTTATCCCTTACGGAATGCATAGAATCCCTACCGATTGACAACCTCAGCTTCAAGAAATTAGAGAAGGAGTCCATAGGCACAGCGTGGGCTAGATTCTCATGCCTTTTGGCATCTAGCCCACACATGTCTATACCCGAAGATGTATCATTGAACATCTTTTACTCGGGTTTAGACATGGAATCTGCCCTTAACCTTGACATCGCCACCGGAGGTTCATTTACGCATAAAACTTTGATAGAAGGAAGAGAGATTCTAGATCACCTCATAGAAGACTCCTCTTTCTCTGCTGATCGTAACGAACCCTGCCGAGAGGAATCCGAGTCAATCCATGAGAGTCTCTCAACAGCAAATTTCGAGCTTTCATCTCCCACATCCCAAGATTCATCTATTGAGCCCTCTCCCGAACCAGGAACATCAGAGGGCGAAGAAATTCAACCTTCAATGTTCTCTTCAGAATTCGAGGATGATCCATCTAGAAATCACATAAACACCTCGAATCTCTTAGGGGAGGAACCTTCTTCTGTCCATACAGATCAATCTCAAAATCCCTTGACAGAACCTTCCCTCAAGCCTACGGTACCTCCTTTACCACTCAATCCTCTAAACAAAGCAAATCTCATGCAGGTCATGAAGGAGAAATCGTACTTTTCATACTTGCTTTATAAAGATCACGTACACCCCGCATGCTAAACTTCTACACTCGAAGTTAGCAATTTCATTCCATCCATCCACAAAATAAAACTCCATGTTTAATGATCTCTCTCTCCTGTACTCCTTGAAAGAGGCATGGGCTATATGAAAAAAAAAGAAAAAAAAATTGGAACCATGAAGGTCCAAGTGTTGAAAAAAAATAAGAAAAAAATTGGACACATGAAGGTCCAAGAAAAAAACTCATAATACATAGCCATGTCCTCATGTCTTCCAAATAAAGAAGAGAGAGTTTCATAAAAAGGAGTCTTTTCATTTTCATCATCCACCTTCCTTACACTTGCACAATCTTGATCAGCTTGTATGATGCGTCATCTCCATGGATCCAATTTTTGATTTTGCAATATATGTGAAACAAGTGCATGCTTCCAACTTCCTACCATGAGCTCCACAAAAACTATCTTTAGAAGTAGGCTGAAAAGAGGCAATGCCTTTGTGAGTATATGTACACAGTGAGTGACTTGAGAGATCCTATGGAAGAGTAAAGTTGTGGTTGGTATTTTCAAATTTCTTTCAAAACCCCAGTCATACAACAGAGAAGTGGAGGAGACTGAAGTCAACACCGTTCTACTCTTCAACTTCCCAAACTTTTATGGTAGACACATCAAGATTCACAGGTAAGGGTAAAGTTTGAATAATCTATATGCAGGTATCATATCAAAAGGAAGTGGTGTTCCACCTTAGTCCTAAGCTTTGCTCGAGGACGAGCAAAGAGGAACTGTGGGGGATCTTGTTGACGCTCGCTATGGACCAATTTTAAGCGTCAATTTGACCCGAAAGTGGGAAGACTACCATGCTTAACTGTGGCAGAACCACCTGAATTAATCCGGCTCAAGCGCGCTAACCATCACCATTAGGGCAATCAGGGCTAACTCGCACTTCAAATGGAATAATCCATTGGTATGTCGGGTAACCTCCCGATACAACCACGGTTTTTGCCGATCGAAACCACACATACAAGTACTCACACGAAGGTGAGCCCAGAGGATACAACATTCCACAAATTTTACATCACAGGGTTCATCATAAATTATTATTACAACTGAGTTTGAATTCGTAAAACAAAGTACTTCAGAGTTTAAAGTAATTGAGTTCTTCAGAGTTCAATGCAGCGGAAAATCAACGATAATCTACTCGACGATACATGATGTCTCGATGAAGCCCGTACGAGACATCACTCGGCATTATTATCGTTGGCCGGGGGCGCATCCCATTCCACCGACCAACCAGAAGGAAGGGTACACGGCCAAGTCAAACTAGTGATCATATCCTCGAAAGTCTCACCTGAAAACAAGCCAGAAGCAAGGCTGAGTATACTAATACTCAACAAGGCTTACCCGACTAGTGGAATATACTTAGCCGACTCCTAGACATGCAAGGCTTTTGGCTTGAGGGGTTTGTTTTGCCGAGAAGCATATACAAATAGGTCCTTACTTTCAAATTTTAGCTCCAGATTCTAGTTTTCTTAACCATTCTAGGTAAGCAACTATCCAATATCGTACATGGTTAAAGAATTAATTTGCATCCAACAAGATTAATCATCATCATTGTTCCTCTTCTTACTCTATGTGGTAAAAGGGTTAAGCAGTCTCAATATCCGTGAGAAAAGGACGATTCGAATCGAATTTCCTAACCTTGCAAGGGAAACCTAAACACACGTCACGTGGTTACTCCCAGAGTCACACGTGCAACTTTTCCCTTCAATTCCCACTTCACGGAACAGGCCCACCGCCCTCGACTACACGTCCCCATGGACCACGGACCCAGCCGGGCCATGGCGGCACATGCACCCGCCATTAGCTAGATGTGAACAAATTCAAGACGGTGGGGAGTATATTCCGGCCTCGGTTCAATCCAGTACTTAAGCTTACCGATTACCATATTCTCGGCATGTGGTTAGTACGTTCAGAAACTTAACCACCACTAGCACACACTGCAGCCTTAGCATTTTTCACTACACAGACGGGGCCTCAATCATCAACATAAATATCGCACCATAGCCTCATCCGTAGACCTTATGATTGCAGCATGTAGCAAACATTCAACCCCTATATTCTCGCGAGTGACAGGAAATCACTCGACTTTTATCGGAGTCCTATTAGCATAGCATTGTATCGAACCTTATATCTAGTGTTCAGATCATAGGAACCTAAGTTCATGCAACTAAGTTTTCATTCAACTCCTATAAACTTAATGCACAAGTAACATAGAGTAATAAGTTGCATAATTTGAAAAATAGGGTTCATACTCCGGGGCTTGCCTTCTTGGGTAAAGTTAGTTTGGGGCTCATCCGAACTCGGGTTCGGGTCTTCGAAAGCTTCAGTTAGATTTACTTGAGCTTCACGCTGCTCACTCTCGGATGCCGGCACCAGCTCGTACGTTCCGTTGGTGAGAGTAGTCGATTCTATATGAATGCACAAGTGTAAGTTGTAGTGATGATATATGACATTTATTTTCTTCACGATAAAGTTGCAGTCCACAAAAACATAGATTTGGTTGTGAATTTACTTAGTTAAGATTTTCTTGGGCAATCTTTAGCAGAAGGGGTTGTGTTGTATTGAAATTTTAATTTTCGCAGTATAAGCATGGATTAAGCACAAACACTGATCTAGGTACTTCTAGTGATGAAATTTTTATTCAGAGTACAATATGCAAAGATAAGACTACTGTAAAAATTTCAGACATTTTTATGCAGCAGAATAATTTTGAAAAATGTAATACACAGCCACTGCTAGAACCTAATTATTTTTATACATAAAGAACTATACAAGTATTGATGCCAAAACTTTTACAGGGGGTTAAACTATCCACATAAATGTTACTGTAAATTTTTCAGATTTTATTGTGCACGATACAGAGCATAATAAATAGGACAAGGTACACTTAGGTTAATGAAGATTAATTTCTACAGGATGTTTTACAGGGTTTCTGAGTATGAAAAATTTTATACAGCATGAGCTACTCCAATGTGTCCCACAATAAAAATTTGAACATTTTCCAAGCATAGAAACTAATTATTTGAATTAGTGCACTTTTCCTACCACAAAATTATATTAATAGGTTACAGGAAGGAAAAAGGTTCTACACTTTTTCAGTGGTATTTAAGCATCACTATAACAGCTTTGGAAAAGTTTCACAGTATGAAATACAATATATCAGCAGGTACAAATTAGTTCTTTTATTTCATGGTATAAACAAGGTTTAACAAAAAGTTTGGCTAGAGATGGGTTCTGGTCCTAAATTTTATTACAGTGGCCTACACATTAAGCAACCAATCTATTGTCCAAAAATCAGATTCAGAACTGGTCTGCAACAGTGGGTTCCTTTAAAAGCTATTAAACCTTCTATTTAATGTAGAACGAAATATAGCAAACATCTGAAGAAATGCATGTAACAAAAGTTGTAGAATTGAGTTTGTATTTTTCCGATTTTTCTACGATTTTATATAAATTTTACAAGTTCACTATTTTTGAATTCAAAGTTTAAACACAGGTTTACAGATATGCCCCTGGAAACTTGCGTGCAGACCCTTTTAAAGATATCAATCGTTGCAATTGGGTCCCTGGGCGGCGCTGGCACGGCGGCCGGCCAAATTCCTGCGAGGGGGCTCGTCGGCGGCGAGGGGAAAAGGGTCGGGGAGATCCAGGGAGGTGAGAGCTACCTTGGGGTGGCCTTGGTCGGGGTTGGGGGTGGCCGGAAAGGGCTCGTCGGCGTGGAACAGCGGGAGACGGTGGTGCGGCGCGTCGGCGACGGTGCTCCGGCGGGGTTGGGGCAGCGCTGGCAGGTCGGGAAGCTGTGGTGGGGTGATTTAGTCCCGTTCCGAGCCTTGGTATGGGTGGAGGAGGGCCGGGGGTGGGTTGTGCATGGCGGTTAGGGGCGGCGGCGGTGGAGGCGGCGCTGGCAGCGCTCCGGCGGGTCTGGGCGGTGATGGGCGGGGCAGTGAGCTGCGGTGGGTGCTGTGGTGGTGGTTGGAGACTCAGCTCTGGCAATGGGTGGCCGGAGAGGTGAGCTCCATGGTGAGCTGGGCACGACGGCGGTAATGGTGGCGGCGGCGGCGGCGTTCTGGTGTCTGGGCACGCGAGGAGGCTCGATGCGGCCTTTTGCAGGCCGCAGAGAGGCGGGAGGAGGGGCGGGACTGGACTGCAAGGCTTGGGCGCGGGCGGCACGACGGGGGCGTGCCATTGGGCGTCGGGGCGGTGGCCAGAGGCTCGGCGCGGCGAGCGGCGGGCGGGGAGCAGGGGATTGGGCGTGCTGCAGCAAAGCGGCTTGTCGGGCGGCGAGCGCGGGGAGTGGCAGGACAGAGTGGAGGCTCGGGCACGGCGCGGCTTGTCCATTGGGCGCGGCGTGCGGTGGCCGGGCAGCAGCGTCGCGTGCGGCCAGCGGCGCGTCGCGGTTGGCGGCCGGAGATCCTGGCGTGGGGAGGGAGAGATTGTGCGGCACGTGATTGGGCGCGGCAGGGCTTGGTCTAGGGAGAGGGGAGGACGGCCGACGACTGGCTTGTCGCGGCGTGGGCGACAGGCATCGCCGGCCAGGTGGCCAGCGGCGACTGGCGGCAGGCGTCGGGCGAAGCAGAGGAGAGAAGGGAGGGACTGGAAGTGCAAATAGAAGAAAAGGCAGGGGCTGGTTTTTAAAGTCAAGTGTTTCTCAAATTTTTTGTGTTGCAACTCAAAAGTCTTTGAACATAAAAGTTGTTCAAACTAAAAAGTTACACAAGTTTTGTTTCAGGCCAAAGTTCATTTGAGTTCTAGTTTAGAAGTTATTTTAAAAACTCAAAAAGTATGATTCGGAGGGCACGTCATTTCCTGGGCAAAAATTTGTATTCTCTCCTAGGCTTCAACTAGACTTTTGTTTATCATGTAAATAATGATGTGCCTATTAAATTTCGCAGCCATAAGTGCTTTGAGGTGAAAGTTATTCAATTTGTTCGATTAAGGTACATGTACTTATGCACATATACACATCTATTTTCAATTCAAAGCAAAACCAATTTATACTTCATTTCTTTTAAGCTTTTTTAGTTATTTATGCATCTTGTTAAGCTAATGAGGCTTGTTTAGCAATTAAAAACACCTGAGGTGTTACATTAACCTGCGTATTTAACCCAAATAATATCATTTCCATATTTTCCTTGGAGATTTTGCAATATAGGGATTTAGGCAAAAAATGCAGGTAAAACAAGCTCCAGGATCCAAGCCACAAAATGCAGACGAACAAAGAGCAGGTGTTTAATTATCAAACTCCACATGTGTTGGTGAATATGTGTATGCAGCTCAAGCAAAGGAGGAAACACACTCCAAGAGCAAGGCAACACACTTCAATCCAAGGGAACACCTCTCCGACAAATTAGGCACAAGCACGCGAATCCATGGGCCCACATGCAGCACCAAACTGCCTCAATTCTGCGTCACTCACCTGGAACCGCCTTAAGGGCCCACATACCAGTCTCCTGGCCAAAGGCGGTGGTCAAAGGTGGTGGCCAGGGGTCGGCCGACCCAATAGATCGGCCAAACTGAGGGTGGGCCCCCTCTCCTCCAGCTTCCATGTGGTGACTCCAGACGCATTGCTAAGGTTGGTTTCGGGAGGCTTCACGAGATTACCGGCCGGGAGCCCCCTGGTTCACCCCTATATATATGTGGGGAGGGGCTTCTAAAGGAGACACAACTCACCATCCTCTCCTCTCTCACTTTTGGAGTTTGGGGCTTCTTCTTAGAGGTGTAGTGCTGCCTAAGTAGTGCTTAGGAATTAGGGAGAAAGTGAGGGGGAGTCGGGGAGGAGCAGGTGTGCATACCAGCGCTCTTCTCCAGCTTCTACCTCAACGGATGCTTATCAATCATAGTAAGTGTTCGTGACTTCTTTTGTACTTTAGTTTCTTAGTTAAGTGTAGGGCTAGTTTCCCCTAGTTGTTTGCCAGATCAATAGTTCGCTAGTGTAGTGGATGCCTCTAGAATAGGAACGATTCTAGAGTTAGTATGGAACGGTGTAAACGTGGTGTCTAGATCAGTCTTCCCCTTTTGGTTGTGGTATATCTCATGGTTAGATGAGGTAGGTAGCAGGTGGTGACGGCCCTGTCTATCCAACGGAACCCTCCCCATTCGGGTATGTCCCAGTGCCGCAGTACTAGAGCTCACCAGTTTTATCCTAGGGGAAGCCAGTAGCCCGACGCAAACAACTAAGATAGTTCTAACTTACCTTTCATTCTTAGCCTTAGGAATCTTCTCTACTCCGTGCCTCTAACTGGTGCGGTGTCCTTGGACGAACCTGAACCTTAGAGAATATACACACGTTCCTTAGTGGATATGATACCCTTGGAATACTCCTGGGTGAAAGCTACAACGTCATCCGTGCGCTTGCGGATTTTTTTTCGTGATGCTAGGAAACGTCAATAGCCACCGAGGTTGAAGAATTGAATGGCGCCGCCGCCGATGATTATAAGGTCGTGCAGCCAATGAAGCCAGCGATCTGGCGTCAAGACGGCAACAAGTCCCCGTGGCCGATAACGATGTATCGGCGCAAAAGTGGTGCACCCCTCTATTATAGTTGTTTCCAAAGGCATTCATTGGCACAGCTACAAAATAACATTGAAGTAGAATACGAGCAAATCATGAAGTACTAAGACCTATGATGGTACGTCCGTGCTAATTTCTTGCTTTTGCCAGCTGGGACACGCTGATGGGTTACGTGATGGACCAACACTTGTCATTTGATTGATTGACCATCATATTGTACAAGATCAAGAAGGGGCCCAAAATTTAGGTGTTAGACAGTGGGAATGCAAGAGGCTGATGAATATGTTACAATGAACTGCAGCGATTGATTATTGAGCAGCAAGGACCGGTAATCGCAAGGCTATGATGTTGCCTCCATCATTGATACTGCTGCCGAATTAATCCGGCTCAAGTGCGCTAACCATCACCACGAGGGCAATCAGGGCAAACTCGCACTTCAAACGGAGGAATCCATAGGTCTGTCGGGTAACCTACTGATACAACCACTAGTTTGCCGATCGAAACAACACATCCAAAGTACTCACACGAAGGTAAGCCCAGAGAATATAACATGCCACAAATATTACATCACAGGGTTCAACATAAATTTATTATTACAGACCAAGTGTGGCAGAACCACCTGAATTAATCCGGCTCAAGCGCGCTAACCATCACCACAAGGGCAATCAAGGCTAACTAGCATTTCAAACGGAGTAATCCACTAGTCTGTCGGGTAACCTCCCGATACAACCACGGTTTTGCCGATCGAAACCACACATACAAAGTACTCACACGAAGGTGAGCCCAGAGGATACAATATTCCACAAATTTTACCTCACAGGGTTCATCATAAATTATTATTACAACTGAGTTCGAATTTGTAAAACAAAGTACTTTAGAGTTCAAAGTAATTGAGTTCTTCAGAGTTCAATGCAGCGGAAAATCAAAGATAAACTACTCGACAATACATGATGTCTCGATGAAGCCCATACGAGACATCACTCGGCATTATCATCATTGGCCGGCGACGTATCCCATTCCACCGACCAACCAGGAGGAAGAGTACACGGCCAAGTCAAACTAACAACCATGTCCTCAAAAGTATCACCTGAAAACAAGCCACAAGCAAGGCTGAGTATACTAATACTCAGCAAGGCTTACCCGACTAGTGGAATATACTTAGCCGACTCCTAGACATGCAAGGCTTTTGGCTTGAGGGTTTGTTTTGCCAAAAAGCATATACAAGTAGGTCCTTACATTCAAATTTTAGCTCCAAGTTCTAGTTTTCTTTAACCATTCTAGGTAAGCAACTATCCAATATCATACATGGTGAAAGAATTAATTTGCATCCAACAAGATTAATCATCATCATTGTTCCTCTTCTTACTCTATGTGGTAAAAGGGTCAAGCAGTCTCAATAACCGCGAGAAACGGACAATTCGAATCGAATTTCTTAACCTTGCAAGGGAAACCTAAACACACGTCACATGGTTACTCCCAGAGTCACACGTGCAACCTTTCCCCTTTCTTCCCGGGTTGTGGATCAGGGCCACCATCCGAGACTACAGAGCCCGGCTCTGTACCCACCATGCGCGCGCATGGAACCGAAGTGGAGAGGGTGGGATGCTGTCCACTTGCCGGTCCGATTAGGTACTTAAGCTTACCAATTACCATATTCTCGGCATGTGGTTAGTACGTTCAAAGACTTAACCACCACTACCACACACTGCGGCCTTAGCATCTTTCACTAAACAGACGGGACATCAATCATCAACTTGAACATCGCACCATAGCCCCGTCCGTCGACCTTATGATTGCAGCATGTAGTAAACATTCAACTCCTATATTCTCGCGAGTGACAGGAAATCACTCGACTTTTACCGAGTCCTATTAGCATAGCATTCTATCGAACCTTACATCTAGTGTTCAGAGCATGGGTACCTAGGATCATGCAACTAAGTTTTCATACAACTCCTATAAACTTAATGCACAAGTAGAATAGAGTATTAAGTTGCATAATTTAGAAAAATAGGGTTCGTGCTCCGGGGCTTGCCTTCCTGAGCAAAGCTAGCCTTGGGCTCTTCCGAACTCGGGTTCGGGTCTTTGAAAACTTCAGCTAGATTCACTTGAGCTTCACGCTGCTCACTCTCGGACTCGGAAACCAGCTCGTACGTTCCGTCAGCGAGAGTAGTCGATTCTATATGAATGCACAAGTGTAAGTTGTAGTGATGGTATATGACGATTATTTTCCTTCACGATAAAGTTGCAGTCCACAAAACATAGTTGTGAAGTTACTTAGTTATTATTTTCTTGGGAAATCGTTAATAGAGTACATCTTAAACTATTTAACTTCATTAAACAAGAAGGGGTTGTGTTATATTGGAAACTTAATTTTCTAAGCACAAGCATGGATTAAGCACAAACACTGATCTAGGTAACTTCTGGTGATGAAATTTTTATTCCGAGTACATTATGCAGAGATAAGACTAATGTAAAAATTTCAGACATTTTCATGTAGCAGAATAATTACGAAAAATGTAATACACAGCCACTGCTAGAACCTAGTTATTTTTATACAGGACGAACCATGCAAGTGTTGATGCCAAACATATTACAGGGTGTCAATCTAACTATATGTGTGTTACTGTAAATTGTTCAGATTTAATTGTGCAGGATACAGAGCATAATAAATAGGACAAGATACACTTATGTTAATAAAGATTAATTTTTACAGGATGTTCTACAAGGTTTCTACGTATGAAACTATTTATACAGTATAAGCTACACTAAAGTGTCCCACAGTAAAAAGATTAACATTTTCCAAGCAAGAAACTAATTATTTTTATTTAGTGCATTTTTCCCACCACAAAATTATACAAATAGGTTACAGAAAGGAAAAATGTTCCTAACTTTTTCTGTGGTAGTTAGGCATCACTATAATAGCTCTAGAAAAGTTTCACAACATGAATCACAATATAACAATAGGTACAAATTAGTTCTATTATTTCATGGCATAAAACAAAGTCTAACAAAACATTTAGCTACAAGTGGGTTCTGGTCCTAAACCTTTTACACTGGACTACACATCAAGTAACTAAACTACTGTCCAAAATTCAGGTTCATCCTTTGTCTACAACAGTGGGTACAATTAAAGTCCATTAAACCTTCCATTTAAATTAGAGCAAGATTTAGCAAGCAACTGAAGCAAAGTATATAACAAAAGTTATAGATTTTCTTCTAAAGATTACAGAACAGTTGAGTTTGTATTTTTATGATTTTTCTATGATTTTATATGAATTTTACAAGTTCACTGATTTTGAATCTAGGGTTAAAACTTTCTTTTACAGAGGGGTCCCTGCAATCTTGCGTGCAGGCCCCTAGGAAGATTGCAATCAAAGCAATGTGGTCCCTGGCGGCCGGCCGGCAAGCTTGAGCTTGATTCCGGCGAGGGGAGGGGCCGGTGGTGAGGGGAACGAGGGGGAGGAGCAAGTGGAAGGCATGGGCTACCTTGGGGAGGCCTCGGTTGGGGCGGAGATGGCCTGAGCTGGGCCGCCCGCGGCGAGCGGCGGCTGCGGCGGTGGTGTGCGGCAGCGGCGGGGGCGTTCCGGCAAGGCTGGCGGGCGAGAGCCGGTGGGGGTTGGCCGGTGAGCTTCGCGGCGTCGAGGGGAACCCGTTCCTGGGCTTGGCTCGGGCGGAGGAGGACCGGGGGTGGGGGTTCCATGGCGGGCGGCGGCAATGGAGGTGCGGCGTGGTCTGTGCGCGCGCAGGTGAGCTCTGTTCGGCCTTTATAGGTGCAAGGGAGGGAGGAGGAGGGGCTAGGGGTGCCGGCAGGGCTGGGGCGCGCCATTGGGCGAGCAGGGTGGTGGCCAGAGCTGTGCACGGCTGGGGCACTATTGGGCGAGAGGGGCGGTAGCAGGGGCGCGGCGGAGGCTCGCGCACGGCACCGTCTCGCCATTGGGCGCGGCGGGCAGTGGCAGCGCCGGCGCGGCGTCGCGTGCCAGCGACGCGGGCACGGGTTGGGGAGCTGCAGAGGCACGCGTGGGTTGGCTTGGCACGGAGCGGTGCAGGCATCATCGGCCACATGGCGCCGGCGGCTTCGCTGGGCAGCACAGCAGGAGAGGGAGGGAGCCGAGAGGGAAATAGAAGAAAGGTGAGGGGCTGAACTGCAAATTCAAGTGTTTCTCAAATTTTTGTGTTGCAACTCAAAAATCTCTGAACATGAAAGTTGTTCAAAATGAAAAATTACACAAGTATTGTTTTAGGCCAAAGTTCATTTGAGTTATAGTTCAGAAGTTATTTTAAAAACTCAAAAAGCATGATTCGGAGGGCACGTCATTTCTTGGGCAAAACAAATTTGTATTCTCTCCTAGGCTTCAACTAGACTTTTGTTTATCCTGCCATCAGTGGTGTTCCTATTAAATTTCGCAGCCATAAGTGCTTTGAGGTGACAGTTATTTAATTTTTTGATTAAAGTACATGTACTTATGCACATATACACATACTTTCAAATCCAAGCAAAACCAACTCATAATTCGTTTCTTTAAACTTTTCTTACACTAACGAGACTTGTTTAGCAATTTAAACACCCGAGGTGTCACAGCCTTCCCCCCTTAAAAAGAATCTCGCCCCGAGATTCGGACAATAGGCTTAGTGTGGATAGTGTGTGTACCTTCGGTAGAGTTGAGAAAACCAGGGAAATTTTGGTTTAGATAGCTTTCAGTTTCCCATGTGGCTTCTTCCTCAGTGTGATGATTCCAGTAAATTTTATACATTTTAATCACTTTCCTTCTAGTGCTTCTTTCTTTTTGATCCATGATTTTGATAGGGTACTCGACATATGAGAGGTAGGGTTCTACCAATATTTCTTGTTGTTCCACAACCTCGGTAGGGACTCGAACACACTTCTTGAGTTGAGATATGTGAAAGATGTCATGGATGGCTGCAAGCTGAGGGGGCAGTCGTACTCTATAGGCTACGGGTCCACAGCTCTCGATGATTTTGTAGGGACCAACATATTGGGGAGATAGTTTTCCTTTGACTCCGAATCGTTGTACACCCTTGGTTGGTGAAACTTGAAGGTAGACGTGGTCACCAACTTCAAATTTTAGTGGCTTCCTCCTTCTGTCGAAATAGCTCTTTTGCCTGGATTGTGCGGCTCTAAGGTTCTCTTGTATTACTCTCACTTTTTCTTCGGCCTCGATTACCAAGTCTGGTCCAAATATTTTGCGTTCTCCGGTCTGTGACATACTCAAAGGAGTTCGGCACCTTCGTCCATACAAGGCCTCAAATGGTGCCATTTTCAAACTCGCTTGGTAGCTATTGTTGTATGAGAACTCTGCTAGGGCTAGGCATTTGTCCCAATTCTTATCATAGTGGATGACACAAGCTCTAAGCATGTCTTCAAGAATTTGGTTCACTCTTTCAGTTTGTCCGTCAGTTTGAGGATGATAGGCTGAGCTTCGAATCAATTTAGTACCAAGAGAAGCTTGCAATTGTTCCCAAAAGCGCGCTACAAACTAAGTACCACGATCGGAAACAATTGTCTAAGGTACTCCATGTAGGCAAACAATGCGATCGAGATAAATCTCGGCATATTTCTTGGCAGTATAGGTGGTGTGTACCGAAAGAAAATGTGCCGTCTTTGTGAGTCTATCAACGATAACCCATATGGAATCATGTTTCTGTGCGGTACTCGGCAATCCAACAATGAAACCCATACTTATGTCTTCCCATTTCCATGAGGGTATAGGCAAAGGTTGAAGTGTACCGGCTACTTTCAAGTGGCTGGCTTTTACTCTCTGACATGTGTCACATTCTTAGACATATTTAGCCATTTCCCTTTTCATTCTAGTCCACCAGAAGTTTTTTGCCTAAGGTCTTGATACATTTTGCTACTACTAGGGTGAATAGAAAATTTGGAAAGATGTGCCTCATCAAGAATTCATTTGCGGAGCTCATGATTCTTCGGAATGACTATGCGACTTTCGAACCATAGAACTCCCTTTTGGTCCTGGCGGAAACATTTGTATTTCTCTTCACCTAGAGAGAGTTTTTGTTTGATGATCTTAACTCCTTCATCATGTAGTTGTGCCATGATGATCTGGTCGTGAAGAGTGGGCACAACTGAGATGTGATTCAGAGTGCCTTGGGAAATCATTTCCAAACTAAGCTTCCTCATTTCTGAAGATAATGTCTCATTATAGAACTCCACTGATAGGTAATGGCAATGGGCCTTACGGCTTAGTGCATCCGCGACTACATTAGCCCTGCCGGGGTGATAGTGCACCTCTATGTCATAATCCTTGATTAATTCTAGCCATCTTCTTTGTCTCATATTCAGATCGGCTTGGGTGAAGATATATTTGAGACTCTTGTGATCGGTGTAGATATTACAAAGAGTACCAATGAGATAATGTCTCCATATTTTTAGAGCATGAATGACTGCTGCTAATTCGAGATCTTGGGTCGGATAATTCTGCTCATGGGGCCGAAGGGCTCGTGAAGCATAGGCGATAACTCGATTTTCTTGCATAAGCACATAACCAAGACCAGTGCCAGATGCGTCACAGTAAACATCGAACGGCTTGGTGTTATCGGGTTGAGCTAACACAGGGGCTGTAGTCAAATGTTCTCTAAGAGTGTGGAAAGCTTCTTCACATTTCTCATCCCACACAAACTTTACTCCCTTCTTCAATAATTTAGTCATAGGCTTAGCAATTCTGGAAAAATCCGGAATGAAGCGGCGATAGTAACCGGCTAAACCAAGAAAACTGCGAATCTGATGAACCAAGGTAGGAGGTTTCCAATCCATCACCTCTTGTACCTTGCTGGGGTCAACGGCTATGCCTTTGCTGGAAATTGTGTGACCCAAGAATTTCACACTATCCAACCAGAATTTGCACTTAGAAAATTTAGCATAGAGCTGATGGTCTCTGAGACGCTGAAGAACAATGTGCAGGTGCTTAGCATGCTCTTCCTCATTCTTGGAATAGATAAGGATGTCGTCGATGAAAACTACGACGAATTTGTTGAGCTTGGGCATGAATACCGAATCCATGAGATACATGAAATAGGCAGGAGCATTTGTGAGACCAAAAGACATGACCAAATATTCATATAGTCTATATTGTGTGGAACAGGCGGTCTTAAGAATATCGCATGGACGAATCTTTATCTGATGATATCCCAAACGAAGATCAATCTTGGAGAAAACTCTAGCTCCAGATAATTGGTCAAAGAGAACGTTGATGCGGGGAAGTGGGTATTTATTTTTAACAGTCACCGCATTGAGAGGTCAGTAGTCCACACATAATCTTAAACTGTCATCCTTTTTCTTTACAAAAAGGGCTGGACACCCCCAAGGCGATGCGCTAGGACGAATGAAGCCTTTGTCCAGTAGTTCTTGGAGTTGTGTTTTTAGTTCGGCCAATTCCTTAGGTGGCATTCTATAGGGTCTTTTGGAGATAGGTGCGGTGCCTGGTTGCAGTTCAATAATGAACTCAATATCCCTATCTGATGGCAATCTTGGTAAGTCATCTGGAAAAACATCGGCATACTCGCATACCACTGGAATATCTTCTAGTTTGATTCCTTCCATCACGAAAGCACAAGAATTCGTGCACTCCCGGAACGGTAGGTAAAGGGTAGTGGCTCTGTGACTAGGTGAATTTATTTCAACAGCTCGGGAAAAAGGTCCAGTGTGACGCCGTGCAGAGCCATCCAATTCATACCCAAAATAACTTCCATGCCATCAAGGGGTAAAAGAACAAAGTCCGTGTTGATGGTTTTACTACCCAACTTGATTGGTACTTGCCTTATCATTTGATTTGAAGCAATTTTACCACCCGGTGTTGATATCATATATGACCCTTTTGTGTGACAAATATCCAAGCCTACTTTTGCACCAAACTTTGCTCTAATGAAACTATGTGATGCACCAGAATCAAACAATATAACTGCAGGCTTGTTATGGATAGAGAATGTACCTGTCATCACTGGTGCTCCTTCAGGAAGTTCTGCAAGAGTGGTGAAATTGATCGGTCCTTGTTTGACCTGAAGGGTCTGCCTCTTGCCTTTGTTCTTATTGTTCTGGTTAGAATCTTGGCCCTGATTTGGCTGCCTAGGCTAAGGGCATTCCCGAGCAAAATGACTGGAACTCCCGCACTTGAAACAATGATTGGTGATGCTCGGTCGAAGAAACTGCTGAGTAGCGGGCCTTGGTCCAGTTTGCTGAGGCACAGGGGGTCGTACAACACCTTGTTTCTGCGGGGGCTTGACAATCCAACGTCCTGGCTGAGGGGCCTTCTGTGGAGCTGTAGGCGCAGCATTTTGCACTAAGCGATACCTCGGTGGCTGAGCACCCAAGGGTCCAGCTAGCGCCTTCCTCTTCTTTTCAGCACGATGAGCCTCAATACAATCCTCTTGAGTGATGGCCATATTGACCAGCTCATTATATGTATCGGCCTTGATAAGATTCAGTCGTTCCTTGAGTTTGGTACTCAGACCTCTGCGGAAATGATCACGCTTCTTAGCATCTGTGTCTACGTGATAGCCCGCGTACTGGCACAGATTGTTGAAGGCCTGAGCATACTGAAGTACAGTGCGGGTACCCTGAGTGAGTGCCAGAAACTCATTTAGCTTTCTTTCTATAAGACCTTCTGGGATATGGTGTGCCCGGAACGCAGTTTTTTAATTCGTCCCAGCTGACGACGTGATCAGCAGGGAGCATAGCAAAGTAGTGGTCCCACCAAAGACGAGCTGTACCGCGAAGCTGCTGCGCGGCAAAGTGAGCCTTGTTTGCATCCGAACATGGGGCCACGAGTAGAGAAAACTTGGACTCGATTGTGCGAATCCAAGCGTCCGCATCCAAGGGTTCCTCCGTTTTGTGAAACAAGGGAGGCTGGGTCCCAAGTAAATCCGTGTAACTGGCAACTTGAAGTTGGTGAACATTGTGCCCACCACGCTGATGGTGCTGTCCTTGCACGAGCTGGCGAAGCAACTCGGTTTGAGCGGCCATTACTTCCACTAAACTGGGTGGTGGCGGTGGCTGCTGTTGTGATTCACTAGTGCTAGCACCGAAACCTTCAGGGTTACCACGGGTTGCTCCAACCATCTGGAATGTGAATGTTTATCATTAGCAACATGATCCATATTGCTTCCACGATTCAAAAATGATTAGTGCGAAAAAGTAGACTTCCGAAAGATCATGGATAGAATCATGGACAGAATAATATCTGCCATAAGAAACTTATAACTCCTGATAGGTTCATCCAAAATTGCTCATATTTTGGCAGTGGGTAGGGAATTCAGATATGTACAACTTTGGTATTCAGCTTAGACGCTAAATCGATGGCCAAGATGGTCGAAAGATTCACTCTTTGCTTCTGTGTCTCGGCTGTTTTCAGCAGAATGAGTTATAGTATCTTACCTATAACTCAAACTAGAAAGGTCCAATGATGCTGAAATTGTGTGAGAACCTAGATCACAAAATTTGTGACAATTTTGGTATTCAACACTCAGTCCAGAAATGTAAGGAGACATGGGTAAAAATTCCGACAAGTTTCTGCAATCGCAGATTCGATTGCTTTCCAACATCACAATCAAACCACCAAGTTTTTAGCTATGGCCTACATGATTAGAGTATCCAATGGTCAAGTTGTACCCATCACCAAAGAGGTACTCAACTCTTAGTTAGCCTATTACAACATTGCCAAAAGTTAGGCTACACTATTGAAGAGTATATGCCAAAATCCTCCTAGGTCATCAACTAGAAATCGTCGAGGTTGTTGACGGACGACTCGCTGCGAGTAGGAGAGTGAGCTCCCATCGGAGGTGGCTGCTGTGCCTCATCCTCAAAGTCCATGCCTGAAACACCGTCAACCTCCTATGGCTCCCCATCATCTTCCTCCATAGCCACCATGTCGGGAGGGGCATTCTGATCATGGTGCCACTGAATGTGCTCATTAGCATCCTCCAACTCAAGGTTCAGATCATGGAGCTGCTCCTCCAAGTGCGCTATCATGTCATCCCTTTCACCCATGAGAGTATCATGCTCCTGAATTTGGCCCTCAAGTTGGCCAATCCGGGTGTCTCTGTCCTCAAGTTCCTCACTGAGCTCCTGAATCTGCTCATCTTTGTTTTATGCCATCATGTGGTAGGCTTGTGCAAGATCAGCTAGCTGCACAAGCGCCTGACTCTGGAGAGCTTGAAGTCAGTACAGTGCATTCATGCATCGCACGGAGGTCTCGATGGTCTTCTGAGCGTGAAAGTCTACCAAGTACTGTGAGTGTTGCTCCCTGTTGAGCCAAAATGGGTCGTTGTCCTGGGCAGCAGGAAACAAACCAATAGGAGTGAGCGTGACGGCCTCGGGACACTACGCACAGAAAGTGGTGAGCGCCCTCATGGCAGCAAGCTCCCAAGTATCGGCTAAACGGTGACCAACAGCCTCAATCTCCAAGGCAGGCCACTCCGGGTGTAGCAGGTGCGGAAAGATGGTCACGTTAACACGGCACTGGGTAACTCCATTCTCTGCAAACTCCAGTCCGGTGTAACGTGGGGGAATTGGTTAGCCCGCGGTGCTCAGAACATCCCACAAGATAGAGGGAAAGCCCTCCCAGTGGAGACACTGCGAGTGAACGTGTCCATCCTCATCCACCATCATGGCAACAGGCTCGGCTATTTGAACAAAAGATCGAATAGGTGAGATAGTAAAAAAAAAACTGTGAAAAGCATTGCGAACAGGTTTTGGATAGTGCGCTAAAATAGCCATAACTTCAACAGTTCTTGTCAAAAAAATTTCAACTTGTACCAGAACATTTCTAAGGTATTTGTGAACAACTTCGCTAGTCAACTCCAGAGCTAGATCAGGGTCTAAGATGGTCTTTCTCTTAAGGTTTTACCTTACTGTCTACCCAGAAATTTCAGTGAAGCGTGGGCCAAGATTTCGTGCACCAAGGAAAATCTACCCAGCCAAAAATTACCAAATTTTAATAGTAGATACCTGAGTAAATTTATAACAAGTTTTGTGTTGAACACTTTTGCAGAAAACTGTAGTAAGAGGGCATAAAAATTTGTGTGGTAGAAGTGCTCATTTTGGATAAAAAACTGACATCTCAAGGTCTTTGTTGTTTCTCATTATCCATATGTTCAGAATTTTTCAAATTTAGACAGGAGGTAGAATACAAATTTTGGAACAAAACTTTCAACATGAGTTTCTTCGGAAAGGATCATTCTCTAAGCTCAATAAACCCATCTTTTCAGATATGGCAGAAATGTGACAGATTTGCTAGATAATCCTAATGCAAAGACAATCTCGTGCACGCATGAACCTTACCACTCTCAATCAACGTATTTTCAATTTCAGATTTATATGGTCATGATGCATGCACGTCCTATTCATCCTCACAAAATAAAATAATTTCCAAATAGCTTTGGTCTTACGGAGTTAGTTTCGGTGGCATACACAATACGTCTCTCACTATAATAGCTAGTCAAAAATTCTCTAACTGTTCTTTAACTTATCGTAATCGCGGTTAGTGTACCTGCAGAAGATTGATATAGCATATATATATCCATCGAACCTTTCATGCCAGCACTCATGAAAGCGTCCGTATTCATTATTGCTCACTATAGAAACGGCATCCGTACAATTCCCGCCGTACAGACGACGTTAACATACGCTATCAAGATAGCGTATTCACGGGGGTACCATCTTGAGACGGGGGTATGAACAGCGATCGCCATACCCTGCACCAAACCTTCTACTCCCAATATAATCAACTAATAGTTGGTATATTGGCAGCACCTCAAGTAAGCCACTGCTTGAGGGCAGCGTTCGGCTCGCATCACCGACAGGAGGCCAAGCTCTCTCAGTTGGCTGAGGATTCTTACCTTCTTACCTTAGCGATGAGTGCGTCGTTACAGAATTTAAGGGTCGGTTGTGCATAAAAGTAAGTTTTGACAGAAAGTAATATGCTGGCAGTCAATTGATAATATTCATAAGTTAGATAGCCACCTAGTAACTTTCCCATAATCCCCTAGGGCTTTCGAACTAGGTACCATCCTTAATGAACCAACGCATTTTGCAAACACAATTTTTGTGGTCAAGTTTTATGAAAACAAGTTTTTAAGGCTTGTTGCATTCTCTGGCGTATGCATTTCTGCTCTGGTACCAGCTGTGGCAGAACCACCTGAATTAATCCGGCTCAAGCGCGCTAACCATCACCACAAGGGCAATCAGGGCTAACTCGCACTTCAAATGGAGTAATCCACTGGTCTGTCGGGTAACCTCCAGATACAACCACGGTTTTGCCGATCGAAACCACACATACAAAGTACTCACACGAAGGTGAGCCCAGACGATACAACATTCCACAAATTTTACCTCACAGGGTTCATCACAAATTATTATTACAACTGAGTTCGAATTCGTAAAACAAAGTACTTCAGAGTTCAAAGTAATTAAGTTCTTCAGAGTTCAATGCAGCGGAAAATCAACGATAAACTACTCGACAATACATGATGTCTCGATGAAGCCCGTACGAGACATCACTCGGCATTATCATCATTGGCCGGGGACGCATCCCATTCCACCGAACAAACAGGAGAAAGAGTACACGGCCAAGTCAAACATGGATTAAGCACAAACATGGATTAAGCACAAACACTGATCTAAGTAACTTCTAGTGATGAAATTTTTATTCAGAGTACATTATGCAGAGGTAAGACTACTGTAAAAATTTCAGACATTTTAATGCAGCAGAATAATTATGAAAAATATAATACACAGCCACTACTAGAACCTAGTTATTTTTATACAGGACGAACCATGCAAGTGTTGTTGTCAAAACTTTTACAGGGTGTCAATATAACTATATGTGTATTACTGTAAATTTTTCAGATTTTATTGTGCGGGATACAAAGCATAATAAATAGGACAAAATACACTTATGTTAATAAAGATTAATTTCTACATGATGTTATACAGGGTTTCTGTGTATGAAACTTTTTATACAGCATAAGCTACACTAAAGTGTCGCACAATAAAGAGAAGCTTAAACAGAAGGAGTTCTTGGGTCTGAAGCAAGGCAATATGTCTGTTAGTGAGTATCGGGATAAGTTCGCTCAATTGTCCCTTTACGCGCCTAATGAAGTTGACACTGATGAGAAATGGCAAGAGCGCTTTCTGGATGGTCTGATAGGGCCATTTAACTATCAATTGTAGAGTCACACGTTCCCGAATTTGCATACATTGTTGAACAAAGCTATTGGTTTGGAAAGCAAGCGCAAGGAACTCAGTGAACAGAAGCGGAAAGTTCAGTCTCAGAGACAATCCAGTAGCAACACTCGCCCACGCTACAACTCTCCACAGGGTTTTCCGTCTCGTTCTGGAGGACAAGGCGGGAATTATCAACAGAATCAGCAGCAACCACAACGCCATAACCACCAGTCTCAGCGCACTCCCAACCAATAGCAGAACAGGTCAGGCAATGCAGTAGGTACACCAGTTCGGGCCAACACTCCAGTTGCACCAGTTCAACCCAATGGTTGCTTCAAGTGTGGTGAAGTGGGACACTATGCCAACAATTGTCCGAAGCGCAACATGCATACTCCTCAGAACCAGAGGAACAGTGGGCAAAGGCAGACTCTGCAACAGCAGCAACAGCCCAGAAATAATAACCAGACTCCTCAAAGCAACAAGGACCAGCAAAATTATGTTCGCAGAAGAGTCAACCACGTGACAGTTGAGACAGCTCAAGAAGCTCCTAATGTTGTGCTCGGTACATTTCTTGTCAATTCCGAACCTGCTTCAGTTTTATTTGATTCTGGAGCATCGCATTCGTTTATTACCGATCAATTTGTGACAAAGCATAATCTACCTATATGTCGTGTGAAGCAAAGTCTTCTAGTTAGTTCCCCGGGCAAAGAATTGAAAGCTAGCAATTTATGTCCACGAGTCACTATAAATATCGTGGGGGTAGATTTCCTAGCCAATCTGATAGTTCTAAAGTCCAGTGGCATTGATGTGATCCTTGGAATGGATTGGTTAGCTGGATGTGATGGGGTTATTCCGTGTCGCAAGAGGTCAGTGCTTTTAACCAGCCCTCAAGGAGACAAGGTAGAATTTGTGGCAGATGCTTTACCCAGTGGAGTAGGGACCTTGAATCAAATGAAGGGAATGTTATTAGAAGATATCAAAGTTGTGTGTGACTATCCCGATGTCTTTCCGGAGGATTTACCAAGTATGCAACCTGATCGTGATATTGAGTTCAGTATTGATCTTTGACCTGGCACTCCACCTATTTCTAAAAGACCCTGTAGAATAGATGTTAAGGATTTGAGTGAATTAAAGAAACAGATAGAAGAATTGTTAGCGAAGGGATTTATCCGTCCTAGCTCATCCCCGTGGGGAGCACCTGTTATCTTTGTCGATAAAAAGGATGGCAACAGAAGGATGTGTGTGGATTATAGGTCACTGAATGACGTGACAATCAAGAATAAATATCCACTGCCTAGAATCGAAGATCTATTTGACCAGATGGTAGGTGCTAAAGTCTTCTCCAAAATTGATCTGAGATTAGGCTATCACCAATTGAGGATCCGACCAGAAGACATTCCCAAGACGACATTTACAACCAGATATGGTTTGTATGAGTTCACCGTGATGTCTTTTGGGTTGACAAACGCTCTAGCTTACTTCATGTACTTGATGAACAAGGTATTCATGGAATATCTCGAGAAGTTTGTAGTCATGTTTATAGATGATATCTTGGTATTCTCCAAAAATGAAGAAGAACATGAAGAACATTTGAGAATAGTGTTGCAGAAGCTACGAGAAAATCAGTTGTACGCCAAGTTGAGTAAATGTGATTTCTAGTTAAGGGCGTTTCTTTCCTTGGGCATGTTATCACCGATGGGGGAATTGCAGTAGACCCTAGTAAAGTTCAAGATGTATTGAATTGGAATCCACCCAAGAATGTACTCGAACTCAGAAGTTTCCTTGGACTCGCAGGTTACTACCGCAAATTCATTGAAGGGTTCTCGAAAATCATAAAATCGCTCACTTCTTTATTGGAAAAAGTGAAAGAATTTAAGTGGGATGCCGCATGTCAGGCTTGTTTTGAAGAACTTAAAACAAAGTTAACCACCGCTCCTATGTTGATAATGCCAAATATCCACAAAGGATTTGACGTGTATTGTGATGCTTCACGTTTGGGTCTCGGATGTGTATTGATGCAAAGTGGCAAAGTCGTAGCATATTTTTGGCGATCATTATCTCAATAATCGACCATCACATTCTCAGAATAAAATAGAGTTTATAACAAGAATAAAGATTATTTCATATAACTAATAAGTTTCCACGAGTTTTCTGTGAAGTATTTCATATAACTAATATAAAGTTATCTTCTATCTATCTTGAGTTGATTTCCCTTAGCACTTACTTCGTTATTAGTGCAAGTATCTAGTATTAGACCAGGTTGGGTTAGATTGGCACTAGAGTAAAGTGTTGTAGTCCCTTGTATGCGGGTTTCACGTTCTTTCTCTTAGCCTCTTGTACCTTAGAGCCTCGGGGAGGGGGTGCTCTCTTGCTTGGAATCCCAGGAGAGTATTAAGTTATATCTATATACGTGGTGCCTAGAGTAGTGTAATACCCTACGTCTTGTTTGGCTGTTGTATATTGCGCCCTGCGCTTGGGTGTTGAGTTGCCTGTTGACCGCTCTGTTCTCTTTTGTTCTGCCTATCTAGGTACCCCTGCCCTCTTTTATATATCCCAGGGGGTGGGGTTCCTAGTAGGATTACAAGATATGAGTCCTAGTAGGATTACAGGGTAGAGTCCTAGTAGGAATTCGACTTCTTTTCCCCCGCGGGTAGCTTCCTTGCGGTACCCAGGGGTCTATCCCTATCAAGCCCCCGAGCTCTTCATAGCTGAGTACTACAGGTATTTCGAGTACTTCTGAAGTCATCCTTTGGCTTCTTCTGAAGCTCCATCTTGAAGGCATTCTTCGAGAACTTTCTTGGCTGCCTCGAGGCTGTGAGGTGCTCATGCCCCGAGTACTTTTAAGTCTTCTTTTTATGGGGTAACCCCCGAGCCTTAGGTCGAATCGAAGAATCAGGCTGAGGGTCCCACTAGTCTTGAATCTTCTTTCCTTATCTTCCAAACTTTTTTGAAAAATAAGCCATCGATGACACGTGTCCTGCAGCCCGTGAGCCTTGAATCCAAATCCCAAGGTTTGGAAAAAAGGATCCAAAATAACATGGCATACTGAACAGTGTTATGTATGAAATATGTGTGGAACTGTGTGATCTGCCTTGATGGTGTATTTTGGAAAAATATTGGTTTGAAATTCGAAAAACCCCTTTTTTCGGGATAAGGTCCCTGAAAAAATTGTTAATCAAATAAACTCCCATAAACTCTTCCCAAATAACCACTCAAAACAAATCACATTTTTTTAGGGAAAAACTCTTCCAAATGACCCTTAGGCCGCCGCTGGTTATCTAACCGCGCGGCAACCTAGGGTTACCTTTAAGCCTTCAGTCTTCATATAAGTTGTCTTCCGAGTAGTTTTGCGGTGTTCAGCCCCCGAGCTTATGAGCCAAGTGAGTTGTAGGAGCAACGTGGAGTAGTTATTGGCACCCAGCCCCCGAGCTTGGGAGCCAAAGGAGCCACATCGAGTAGTAATCTGCCTAGCCCCCGAGCCGAGAGACGGGCTAAGCAGTCTGGCGAGTTGTTGCCAAAGTTTGATCTGAAAAAAGACAATTCATACATTATGTAGTATAATATGAAGATACCGAGTTTTACTCAGAAATAATATGAAAATACCAAAATTTATTCGATATAAAATGAAGTTGCCGTGTCGAGCTCTTGTTTAGGCCATTTAAATCTCTCGAGTAGTCCACCCTTTATGTTTAGCCTTCGCTCATAGCATCCATCAGATCTTTGTCTCGTGCATAGAGTCGCTTAGGTCATGACTGAAGACTCAAGGTTTCACGGGTTATGGCATTTGCTACTCGAGTAGATTAGCGACCATTAAGACAAGACAACGAGCAGAAAAAAGTAGTCGTTATGCGACATAGAGAATGCGCGTTGTGCAAAAGGTAGTCGAAGTGTAGCTCTAGAGGGTTTCATGCCCATCGAGAGTCGTACACAGATAAGTTGTCGGCGAGAGCGCGTGTCGTAGCGCGCAAGTCCAAAGAGTGTAGCCGCTGTGAGCCCGACACAACTCGGTGTACCAAGCGCGTGGGCAGTGCCCTATGAACTCGATGTACCAAGCGTGTGGGCTATTAGCCAGCAGACCCCAGGAGCAATAGATCATGGTATAGCCCCCGAGGGTGATTCCTGTCGAGAGGCGTAACCAAAAAAGTAGTCGATCTTGTGGAGAACAAGTCGAAAAAAGGTACAAGTCACTTAGCTTGATTCGTGGGCGATTGCCAATGAAGCCGTAGCGCTCGTCGATGAAGCTGTGACGGTCTGTTGATGAAGCCTGACTAGTCGGAGTTAATTCCGACTAGTTGTTGATGGAGTGAGGCCTGTTCTCGACTAGTTTTCTAGTCGAGACGAGTAGTCGAAGTAGTCGTCGGTGGGTCGGTGAGTGTTCTCACGAAGTCGAACCAGTCATCGACGGGTCACCGAGGGTCCTCGCGAAATCGAAGTAGTCGTTCGCCGAAGGATCCGATCTCGAACTCGACGAATCGATCCTCCGATGCATAAGTACGAAGTAGCAATCCGCCACGTTGAGTGGATTGATGTTGATGAAGAGGTCCTTCAAATTCATCAAAAGTATCACGACGATCGGCCCCACGGTGGGCGCCAGCTATCGGTACTTTTACCGTCAGCCTACCTAGGGATACCCTAAGGTAGGTGATTATTTGGTGAGGGATCGCCGGATCTGGAACTTGAAGGTAAACGCGAGGACACAAGACACAGATTTAGATAGGTTCGGGCTGCTAGAGTAGCGTAATTCCCTACGTCCTGTTTAGGTGTTGTATATTGCGCCCTGCGCTTGGGTGTTGAGTTGCCTGTTGGCCGCTCTGTTCTCTTTTGTTCTACCTATCTAGGTACACCTACCCTCCTTTATATATCCCCGAGGGTGGGGTTCCTAGTAGGATTACAAGGTATGAGTCCTAGTAGGATTACAGGGTAGAGTCCTAGTAGGATTTTGACTTCTTTTCCCCCGCGGGTAGCTTCCTTGCGGTACCCAGGGGATCTATCCCTGACAATATCCTTGTGTGTCACTGCTATCATTTATCTATCATATATTTATCACTACCTTACCCCTGCTGAGTTGTTATTCACTAAAGTCTTGATTTATTCTCGAGATTTATTTACCGATTGCCTTAGCCATAAGTGCTTCCCCGTGGAAAATATAGATTAGGATACTCTGGAATACTCCCGGGTGAAGTGCTACAGCGGTGATTCTGTGCGCTTGCAGAATTAATCTTGAATTATATCTGTGGACCATACAAACTACCAATAAGCATTTCTGACGCTGTCGTTGGGTACTTAACCATTCCCTAGTGATTGTGTTAAAAAGTGCCAACAAGCATTTCTGGCACCGTTGTCGGGGAAGCAATTGGCATAAGACATCGTTAAATATTTCTTAAGGATTTATCATAGCTTAGTGAAATACTTCTCAAGCAGGCTTACCCTTGTTCTGTTTTCTTCTTTCTGAATGAGATAGAGCAGTGCATGACTGGTTTCGAATTACCCTCAAATTTCCAAGACAATCCGGAGTCACTGGTGAGGAGAGTACGATCTCATCTTGTCCCTCCTCAGAAGAGACTCTCAATCACGAGCCCAGTCACCCGTACCGACAGCACACCATCAACATCAACTAGCATAGCCGGCAAGACGATCCACGTCTTCTCCGCTTCGTCCACCACCAATGTTCGCATTGGACCGGAGACGACAGTTGGAGATGGAAGCTTCGAACTCAAGCCAGCACTCATCAACATGGTGCAAGCTAATCCGTTCTGCGGCAAGATGAATGAGGACGCCAATGCTCATCTCCAGAATTTCCTGGAGATATGCAACACATTCACTATAAGAGGTGTGTCCACTAATGCTGTTCGCCTTCGATTATTCCCTTTTTCACTGTTAGGGAAGACAAAACAATGGTTCTACGCCGACCGATCTGTCGTCAATACTTTGGAGAAATGCTCCAATGCATTTCTTTCAAAATTCTTCCCGGTGGGCAAAACAAATGCCCTCCGAAACAAGATTTTCAGCTTTCAGCAGAACAACGACGAATCCATAGCTGAAGCATGGGAGCGTTTTCAAGAGTACATTACTGTGTGCTGGCACCATGGCATGCAGAATTGGTTCTTAATTCAGACCTTCTACCATGGACTCAAGCGCTCCGCACGCGAGCATATTGATGCTGCAGCTGGAGGTGCATTCTTTTCACTAGAAGTTGGCCCTACCAAGCAACTAGTGGAGAAAATGGCCGCAAATCAAGGATGGAGCGATGAACGTGCTCCAACACGACCTCGTGGAGTCCATCAAGTTGACAGTATGGACATGTTGGTAGCAAAATTGGACCTTCTCATGAAGAAATTAGAAGCTCCAACACACGAGCCAGCTCAAGCCATGGACGCTCGCATGACTTGCGAAGTTTGTGGAAATTCAGGACATTCAGGAAATAATTGTTCTGAAACCCGTGAAGATGCTTGCTACATCAACAACAACGAGAACAACAACAACGGTTTCCGCCCGAACAACTACAACAATGAAGGGTGGAACTCAAGGCCAAACTTCATATTCGATCGTCCACAGGGAGGTAACAATTTCAATTATGGCAATAATTTCAGCAATCAACCTTCCATTAAAGATCTTATGTTAGGCCAAGTTAAAATTAACGAGAATATTAGCAAAAAGTTCTTAACCAATGATAAAATCTTGGAAAGCATTGATTCGAAAATGGAATCCTTCTCTTCTGCTTTAAAAAGTCACACTACAACATATGTGGCCTTTTGTGACATTTCACTTATGTCACACAAACTGCATATTATGTCATGTTTCACAATCCGCGACGCTCGCATGACGTTCTTTCGTCACCTATCTATACTATAAAAGTTGAAACAATTAAAAATATTTTTCACCAAGATTAGACCCACCGTACTCCTCACGGAGGTCCCACCTATCAGGTCCAGAGGTTTGACAAAAGGGGGTGGAGACCCATTGTTTGATAGAAGGAAAATGTTTCTACCCAAAAGCCTTGTTTTTTTTCACCAAGCCTTTTGCATACCCACACACCATACCCACAATTTACCTTCCATTTTAACATGTCATCATGCGCATGTTTGTTGGTAGCAAATAAATGATGCACCGTACTTTCCTTCCATTTTAACATGTCATCATGCGCATGTTTGTTGGTAGCAAATAAATGATGCACCGCACTTTCCTTGATACATGATGCCGGCGCATATTTTTTTGGAGAGTAAATTGATCCCATATTACTTTCCTTTGATACATGATGCCAGCACATACTTTTTTGGAGAGTAAATTGATCCCATATTTATGTTATCCGGGAGTATAGCTTTTGGCATAGGTTTGACCAAATGGGGTGAAGACCCATTTTTTGATAGAAGAAAAATATTTCTACCCAAAAGCCTTATTTTTTTCACCAAGCCTTTTGCATACCCACACACCGTACCCACAATTTACCTTCCATTTTAACATGTCATCATGCGCATGTTTGTTGGGAGCAAATAAATGATGCACCGTACTTTCCTTCCATTTTAACATGTCATCATGCGCATGTTTGTTTGTAGCAAATAAATGATGCGCCGCACCACAATTTACCTTCCATTTTAACATGTCATCATGCGCATGTTTGTTGGGAGCAAATAAATGATGCACCGTACTTTCCTTCCATTTTAACATGTCATCATGCGCATGTTTGTTTGTAGCAAATAAATGATGCGCCGCACTTTCCTTGATACATGATGCCTCCCATATTACTTTCCTTTGATACATGATGCCAGCACATACTTTTTTGGAGAGTAAATTGATCCCATATTTATGTTATCCGGGAGTATAGCTTTTGGCAGGGATTATTTCACCTTCCAACCATGCACGTCACAGATTTGTTTTCTTTCCTTATGCACACGTGTGTTAGTTTGGAAGGTAAATCGACGCCCGTGGCCAACAACCATTTTTCTTTCCAAACACGCACACATCTCCCTGCCACCGGCGTCCACGCTTGTCAATCGGCACATATTTTTATTTTACGCAGCGGCAGCCTCACCCACCGGTGTTCACCCCTATCCACCGGCGCCCATCCCTGCCCACCGGTGACCCTACCCAACGGAGTCCCTGTCCACCGGCGCCCTGCCGATCTGCTGGCCACTGACGTCGTTTTGTCGCTGGTAGAGGTAAACTTCTATTTTATGTTTGTCGCCGATGCTCCCCATTGTATATTCACACGTTGTATGATTTGAAGGAGAAAAAAAATATACACCGGCGTCGATTTGCTAGCCTCCGGCATCGCTCATCGATCAGCTAGACTCCGGCGTCGCAGATCGGTTTGTTTCTACGAGAGGTAAACTTCTGTATGGTGGTCGTCGCCACTAGCGTTCACCTTCACACGCTGACGTGTACGTGCTACCGGCATCTAGGCCTGTCCAGCGTCAGTCCGTTGTTATTGTGTCCACCCGTGCCCCTGTCCATTGGTGCCCGTCGATCTGCTGTTAAAGGTCGTTGCTCACCACCGTTGCCCCTGACGATAGATCAAGCTCTTTACTTAACTGCTAACTGCTAGAGGTAAGATACCGTTCTCATGTATTTTTTATATCTGAGTTAATAGAGATCCATGATCCATGTTTTTTTCTTGTTATGGCTCAACGCAATGGATGGTCGTGGACCATTTGGAGATACAACAAACACGTTGAATCGTCGTAAGCGACCATTACATGATGAGTCTGCTACCCATGATGCGGAAGATGGTACTTATTTCCTTATCTTATTTTAATAATATATATATATAAATGTAATTATAAGCTTTCAGTTTAATTGTTGTGATAAATAAACAAATGATCAATTCATGATTCTTTTACGACTGTAGGTGATTCCACTGATCAAAGGGAAGCTAAGCGGCAAAGGGCAAGAGAGAAGTACGCAAGCATGCCAGCTGATAAAAAAGCAGAGTTGAATGCAAAGAAGCGAGAAAGTTACCGGCGGAAAAAGACTGAGAGAGAAGTTGCTTGGAATAATATAGTGAACCTTGGTATAATTTTTTAAACCTGACCGATCAATGTGTGTGTGTCTGCTAACTCAAAATGCATTGGCTATATGTAGGTGTTGCCTTTGTGATTAATGAAGCAAATATGCCCAATGACGTTATTCTGCAGCCAACTTCTGAGTTAAACGGGAGAAACACATGATTTTGATGATTCATGGTTGCATCGTAATGATTCTTTCCAAAGAAATCCATTGGAAGATACAAGCACTATATACAAAGCATCTGGTATTATTAAAGCTAGGTCTTATACGTGGTATTCATTTATTTATTCGATTAACATTCTAACATTTTTCGAACCAGTTGTCATGCAGCGGAGGGAGAAAGACAAAGAAAGATGGAGCAAAAGGTACTATAATATGACGGATGATCAGAAGGCTGAGAGAAATACCAAAAAGCAAGAAAAAAGGACGGTGAATTTTTCTGATCTTGTGGCTAGCGTTGCATCCAACGAAGGTTATCTCATTTCTCGAAGCATTATTATTTTTAGTTCAACATATAAGGTGTATTTTTTACATTATTATATATGTGTAAATATTTATGTGTGTAGATGGGACAGATGGTACCTTTGTCATACCATTTTGTACCGGCACATCAGGAGTTGAGGATGAGATTACTCCGAAGAAGCTGAAAAGGGAGTATGCTACGAGAAGATATCTTGAAATGACAGATTTAACAAAGCATGCGAAGGTATTGAAAGCTAATGAAATGCCGAAATGAAAAAACATACGTAATCAAGGTAATATAGTCTATAATCCAGTATGAAAATAACTATCGTATTTTTTGAATGTGGACTATAATGTTTGCCCTACAATTTCAGGTGAACAGATAAATATGCCTGTTACAGGGACCTTACAATCCGCATTAACACAACAACAGTCTCCTCCATTAACTAGGGCGCGCACTAGAAATGTGGATCAAGAGGATCAATTTGACTCGGGATTATGGGAACCAGATGATCCGATGCATGGAGTTGAAGGTATGATTATTGCTTTAGCATGTCTATCTATTCTTATTTGATAATTAATGAACAATGAAGTGATTTGCTGTTTGTATTTAATAGAAAATGATTTAGATCAAATGAATCTAGAGGATTATGGACCCGCTGATATAGAGGACGATGAAGCACGTGTATTTCATCACCAGGGTTAGTTGTTAATCTGAATGAACTTACCAACATTAATATATTTTATTTGATAAATTAGTAATTCCTTTATTTCTCTATAATATGGTGAGTATGGGTATGCTATGGATCCTGATATTGGTTGAAGAGGTTCAGATCCGTATGATGCAGTGTATAAGGATCTTCCGAAGAAGCATGATGTTCTAAAAAGGGCAAAAAACTGTGAATTCTGCCATGCAAAGAGATTCCCAGGTGAAGGGCCTGCCTTCTGTTGCAGGAAAGGGAAGATTAATATATATATATATATTCTAGAGATACCAGCTGAACTACGCCGCTTGTTTGCCAGTTAGACCGACAGGGATGCAAAATATTTTGGGAAGCACATTCGGTATTTTAATAGTCACTTCTCATTCACAAGCTTTGGAGTTTCTATTGATCATAATCTCGCATCTGCAAGAGGTACTGGTGTGTATTGTTTTAAAGCACACGGATAGATATACCATAGGTTGGATCAGCTTGTTCCTGGTGGAAGAGGGCCTCGTCATATGCAGCTATATTTTTATGATAATGATGAGACCATTGCACATAGGGTCAAACGGTCGCCTAAGCTTGACACTTCAATGATCCGGTTGATTCTGAGAGTTCTGCAGGACAACCCATATGTGCTTCTATTCAAGAATCTCAGTTCGATGTCTAATATTGTAGAGTACAATATTGAACTTAATACAAGCATATTTGTTGATCAGAGGAGATATAATGCACCTGGGATGGATCAGGTCGCTGCTATATGGGTGGATGGTAATGACCCTCAGTAGAGGTTTTCTCGCAGCATAATAATATATGGCAGTGAGGATCGACCTCACTATGTCAGCGCGTACCATGGTTGCTACGACCCATTGGCCTACCCTTTTTTTTCCTGGTGGTGAGACTGGATGGTAGGATAAAAAGATCGAATATCAGGATCCACCTGCTGCAAAGCCGAAGAGAAAGTATACGAAGCTCAAGAAGCAAGGTTTGTTTAGTATTTTTCAATTATAATTCAAATAATAGTACATAGTAATAATAATTATTTATTGTTCTTTTGGAGAGTATAAACATATAATATGTCATCCACAGATGATCTTGCTGATGAGGAATCAGGTGCTGTTCAGTTGCAGCCTTTTAAGAAGGCAAAACAAAGGCATTTAGTGTATTATGATTTTAATGGGGAAGACCATGATATGGATGAGCAGAGTGAGGATGAGGATGGCCATGATGATGAGCTTGATGACATAGGTATGAAGACACTCTCCATTTATTTTATATGGTAATATTCAATAATAATATGATTTCACCTTACAACTGTGTCTCTTATTGACAGCTAGTGGAGGATCCCGGCGTCATGTCAGCGCGAGAGAGTACTATTGTTTCAAGCTACAGATTCGTGAAGGTAATTCAATGTGTTCTTTCATGCTGGTCGGCTCTTCCAGCAATTTACAGCTGATATGTATGTCAAGGTTGAGTCAATGCGTCTAGACTGGTACGCAAAGCTAGCACATCAGGCTATAATTCGTGCAGATCTATATCAGGTGAGGTCGATTTAACTAAGAATCATCAAGCTCGCAATTGAATGTAGTTCCATCAATTAATATCTAAAATATTTTAAATTTACTATGGTCAGGGTCTTCTTGACACGCTTGCTGCGGGAGAGGCTGATGCTTCAAAAGCTGGGCTCAGGGTTGTTTTGAGTAAGGATTTTCCTAGCAGTGATCGTGATGTGCAAAGTAGATTCATGGATGCAATGACACTGGTTACACGGTATGGGAAGCCGGATTTCTTCGTAACAATGACATGCAATCCGTATTGGGATGAGATAGTTGCAGAATTGCTGCCAGGACAGACACCACAAGATCGACCTGATGTTGTTGCAAGAATGTATCATGCTAAGTTACTAGACCTTCAAGATCTTTTGATTAAAAAGGGTTACTTGGGCAAGGTTGCTGCATGGGCGTATGTAACAGAGTTTCAGAAGAGGAGCCTGCCACACGAGCACTTTCTACTGGTTATGGAGCCTGGAAGTAAGTTAAAGAGTCCTTATGAATTTGATAAATATATTTCAGCTGAACTTCCAGACAAGAAAAAGTATCCAGAGTTGCATAAGCTTGTTTGCAAACATATGATGCACGGTCCATGTGGTGTTCTAAACAAGGACTGTCCATGCATGGTGGATGGGGAATGTTGCTTCCGCTATCCTCGCCAGTTCAGTGAAACTACACAGTAGGGAAAGGAATCTTATCCAGTTTATAGAAGACGAGATGATGGGCAGAAAGTGAAGGTACGGAATGAATGGCTGGATAATCGATGGGTGGTTCCTTATAATCCAGTCCTGCTAATAAGGTATAACTGCCATATTAATGTTGAGATCTGTTGCAGTATCAAGTCTGTTAAGTATCTCTACAAATATATATATATATAAAGGGCATGATCGAGCATCTTTCTCTATTGAGCCTAAGGATAATGGGAAGAAGGTAATAAATGAGCTAAAATAGTACAGAGATTCAAGGATGATAACTGTTATAGAGGCTGTGTACAGACTATATGCATTTAATATGCATTTAAGTTGTATTCTATGTCTCCACCAGTACTGCAGATGCAGGTGCACCTTGAGGGTATGCATATGGTTGCTTTATAAGCCTACTGATAACTTGAGTAATGTTGTGCAGTCTGAAAAATCACAGAGGTCCATGCTTACAGAGTATTTCAAGGTGAACAGATCAAACCCTGCAGCTCGCAAGTATCTCTATAGTGAGTTTCCTGAGCACTTCACTTGGAACAAGTCCAAAAAGTTCTAGAAGCCTAGGAAAGCTAAGAGGATTCAGATTGGCAGGTTGGTTTATGCAAATCCTGCTGAAGGTGAGAGGTACTACCTTCAGATCATGTTGAACCATGTTAGAGGTGCAACCTCGTATGAGAATCTGAGAACATGGCGTGGTGTTACGTACGAGACATTTAGACAAGCATGCGAGGTTATGGGGCTTGTTGAATCGGACAAGTCACTTGATGACTGCCTTACGGAGTCGGCTACGTTCAGGATGCCTTGTTCGTTGCGTAGACTTTTCGCCACTATAATGTTTTTTTGCGAGTGTGTTAATATCCGACGTCTTTGGGATAACCATCTTCACTCAATGTCTGAGGATTTTCGCCGTACATGTGACAATGGCTCGAGAGTTGAACAGATGGTGCTTAGAGATATATCATATCATTTGACATCTATGGGCAAAGATATCAGGCACTACGGTATTCCGGAGCTACACAAGACTGGTGCGTAATCTAAAATGCTTTAGTTATGCACACATGCTTGGAATACCATTTTCTGTAATCTCAACTCATGCAAATTGTTGTCATATTTTCATGCTTTACAGAGGAAGAGCGATCGAGAGATCATTACAGGGAACTTACCGAGGAGCAGAATCTTGGATTTGATGAGGATCATCTGAAAATTGTTGATACGCTTAACTCAGAACAAATGGCTGGTTATGAAGAAATTCTTGATCATATTTTGAAGAACAAAGGACAGGTGTTCTTTGTAGATGGTCCAGGCGGCACTGGTAAAACTTATCTCTACAAGGCTTTAATTGCTAAGGTGCGGTCGATGGATCTTATTGTTGTTGCTACTGCTACATCTGGTATAGCTGCCTCCATTATGCCTGGTGGGCGCACCTCACATTCTCGGTTCAAGATTCCAATCAAGCTGAGTGGCAACACTATGTGTAGCTTTACAAAGCAGAGTGGCACAGCGGAGTTACTTAGAAGGGCATCTCTGATAATATGGGATGAGGTTGCAATGACTAAGAGGCAGGTAGTTGAGGCTCTTGACAAGTCGCTGCATGATATAATGGGTTGTGATAAGCCGTTTGGAGGGAAGGTTATGTTGTTTGGTGGCGACTTCAGACAGGTTCTTCCTGTGGTGTCGCGTGGTACGAGAGCCCAGATCACAGATGCAACATTACTGAGATCATACATATGGGAAAGTGTTAGGCGGATCAGGCTGACCCAGAATATGCGAGCTCAGTCGGATACTTGGTTTGCAGATTACCTATTAAGGATAGGTAATGGGACGGAGGAAGCATTTGAGGATGACTACTTGTGGCTGCCTGATGATATTCTGATTCATAACTCTCATGAGGATGATTAAATTGACATTCTTATTGATCGGGTGTTCCCGGATCTTGTTGCTAATAGCACTTCTGCCACTTATATGTGCGAGCGTGCGATACTCTCCACCAGGAATGAACATGTTGATGCGGTGAATGCACTCATGATTGATAGGTTTCCAGGGAAACATAAGGTTTTCTACAGCTTTGACTCTGATGTTGATGATGATTCGCGTAACAATTATCCTCTTGATTTTCTCAACTCGGGTACTCCTAATGGGCAGCCCCCGCATGACTTGAAGGTTAAGAAGAACTGTCCTGTTATATTGCTTCGTAATATCGATCCTCAAAATGGCCTCTGCAATGGTACTCGCCTTGTCGTACGGGGATTTCAGAATAATACAATTGATGCTGAGATTGTTAATGGGCAACATGCAGGTAAGAGGGTCTTCATTCCGAGGATTCTCTCCTTCCGAAGATCTCACTCTTCCGTTCAAGTTTAAAAGGAAACAGTTCCCCATCCGGTTGAGTTTTGCGATGACAATTAACAAAGCGCAGGGTCAGACCATACCTAATGTAGGTATTTACCTCCTTGAGCCTGTGTTTTCACATGGACAGTTGTATGTGGTGTTGTCCAGAGGTGTTTCTCGTGAGAGTACGTGGATTCTTGCAAAGAGAAACATGAACATCAATCCTACTGGAAAGAGCACGAAGAATATGGTATACAGAGATGTCTTGGCATCGTGAGCTATGTTTGTGCTTCACCTTTATATAATTGTGATGTGTAATATTCATTTATGCACTAACATAGTCATGTGCTTTCGTGTTCATTCTAATCACATATATTGTTCTTGCAGGTCACGGGCTTGAAGACTGTGAGTGCTTCTGACTTATTGGAATGTTTTCAGATGCTAGAATTTATTGTGATTGAATAAATATATGATGTATACGTCTAAACATACTTTGTGTGCCTTGATCTTGATACGTGACATGTTTATTATTGGATTAGTCCTATATATATTATTTTTAAAATTTTATTGAGTATAAATAAGATTATATATATATATATATATATTGGTGCATTTGTAATTTTTTTACTCAGTTGTATCGCGTAAGGTTCCCTATGAATATTGAAAAAAGTTTAAACACAGGCATTCCCTATGAATATTGAAAAAAGTTTAAACACATGCCTGTCGCACGTGAATCTCCACTAGCATCTGTAATAAAAAGTGTTCTGTGATGAAAAAATATGTTTTTGTCACAAGTCTTGTGATGGATCTTCTTTTGTCATTAATTGAGTCGTCATAAAACATCAGATGACCTAGCAAGGCCCATGTGAGCTGCCTATTTATGGGCTATGCTTTCTAGGCCCCATTCCATCCACATTACGACAATGCCATGTTTACAATCCAATAACCACGTGTAACAATCCAATTATGCATTGGTCAATTTCATTTTAACAACCCATATAGCCACAAGCATATATGACACACAACACCACATTTAGTCCAAAGCATATTATAAAGATTCTGAAAATCAAAATGTACACATTCAGGATCAAATCAGAAAAATCAAATGTTCATATTCCCCACTAACCAAATCTCAGGTTAGCCTATGCTACACTCTCCTGACTACATGTTAATTCCTAGTTGTTTCATATCCCTCTACCTGTTTCTTCTCATCATAGCTGCTTCTTATTCCTCTACCTGCTTCTTCTCATCCTGCTGACCATCATGTTTAACTAAGATCCGTTGCTTCATGTTGATCTGCCTCAAAGCAAATAATTATATTAGTCAGGGCAACTGAAGTACACATCTAGAAATTGTAACTACTACACCACATAAATCAGGAACTTAATAGCAATGTTCTTGAAATTGGGTTCAAGACAGAGCCAATGATTCATACACACATGGACTAAGATGTGCTTTCAACAAAACCCAATGTACAATCAAGAACAAAACCATATTTAATGTGTTTTCAGGAAAAAAAAAACACAGCAGTACCATCAACGATTACCCAACCTTCAAGGCCATATATCTTTTCTTAAAAACCTAATTTAACAATGGCATTATAGCCCTATCTATCATGAAGTGTTAACCAATTAAACTAGCAGCAGGCTGAAAGGACAAATCAGCTGATCGATAGACCATATTTAAATCAGTCATAGCCTTACATATTTACTTCGATCAAACATAATAGAGTGCTAGAATTAAGAAGCCTTTTGTCGAATTCTATAGGTGATTAGCCACTGAAATGAAGCCAACAAGGCAGCAACAAGCCTGTACCTATCTCATGTACCTTGGTTCTGCCCACGGCCAGACATCCTGCGACTTGCATTGGGAGCTGCCCCTGTTGTGGATGTGCTCCACCACCACGACTCTGCTGTGGGGATGCAAATAGTTCAATACAAATCAATTTCTGTTGTCCAAGCACATGCATGCTTACAAGTGTACAGTATCACCAATGCACCCACACATACATTTCATCGAACACCATGGTTGCGTACCTGAGCTGCAGGTGGCGGCGGTGCCCTGCAGGCTGCCCAATCCACAGCTTGTGACGCCAGGGGCCGGCTTCTCATACCGAGGGAAGCGGCGACGCCCCGGCCGGAGGCTCCTGCCGATGGGGGGTGACGGCGCCCTGCCCTGGCCGCAGCGTCGAGAGGGACAGCGGCACCACGCCCTTAACGTCCATGCCCTGCGACATCCACCTCTTATGCGGCGCTGCCGACGGCTCACAGTGTCGTGCACAGCAGCCGCAGCCTGTAGCAGCGATGTGGTCTGGCCTGCTTCTCGTCGCCTCAGCTCGCCACTGAATCTGTCCACAGAAAAGGGAAAGGAAACAAAAATTTCAGAAGTGAATCTTGCCTAGCCTAGTCAGGAAGAGGGAGAGAGGGGAGGGTACGGGATGATGGCTCATCCTCTTAACCACATCACGGCGGAGGTAGGCTTTCCAGTTGACTTCTTCCTCGCGTGGCTCGGCGTCTTCAAGGTTGCGCTCCTCGTGGCCGGCCTCGGGCTGCTCGATCCCGCCCTCCCCGTGCTCCCTTGTATCGCCGCAACCGCCGCGCTCGGCATGGAGACGGAGCCCCAATTCAACCATGCCGCAGAGCAGCGGTAGGCGGCGGGCGCGGCGCGCGGCTCGGGAGAGAAGCGATGGCAGCGGCGGGCGGCACGGCATACGCGTCGGGAGAGAAGCGAAAGCGGTAGGAGACGAAGGGGTAGGCTGGCAGGGGATGAGGAGGCAGGCGGCGGCGGAGGTAGGGAGGGAGAAGTAGGGTTATATTGGACCGGGCCGGCCTATCTCGCTGCTGGGCTTCCCGCGCGACCGTGAAGCTAGCTGGACTGCTTGGTGCTAGTTCGCTGGGCCAGAACGAGGTCGAAATAAAACATGAATACATGATACGTCATTTTATTAAAAAGTGAAAATACCAAACATATTCCTAAATGATGGCACAACTCAGTGGTAATGTGGTTGGTCGTATTTCTTGTGACACTGGTTTGAGTCTCCCTTTGTCCTTTATCCATTATTTTGACCGAATTTATATTCGAGCTCGCAAACATAATTTTGGGCCAGCATGTTTTACAACTTATTTGCTTTAATCCTAGGTGAATTCAAAAAAAAAACTTAGCACAATTTATTTATGTAAACCTATCATAAATTTGTGACACTTGCTAGTTGTCATGGAAAAATAATAAAATCTGTCACTAATATGTCATTGCAACAATTATGACGGTTTATGAGTTGCTTTAGTGACAGACATCCTATTTTTATCACTAAACCATACTAGTCCATATAAAATGTCATAAATTGAATGATCTTATGACATTTTGATTAGTAGTCATGAGCAAATCGTCACTGAAGGTCATATTTCTTGTAGTGTCAATTGAGCTTCAATAAAATGATAGAAACCCAATTAGCCCAACTTGCTGCTGCTTTACCTTCAACCGAAACTGGAAGAATCCCGGGGCAACCCAAGAATTCTCCTTGCGAAAAGATTAAGGCGGTAACCACAAGAGGAGGTAAGACCACTCGAGACCCGCCATATCCAACTAATGCAGCAGGAAAGAACAAGGAAGTACAGGCAGAAGTAAGTGAAGATGAGGAGGAGACGGAGGAAATTCCTCAAGAAAACTCCGTCCAGAAGAACTCAGAAGTAAAAGCTGGAGGCAAGACCGCTCCACATGAGTTCTACGACACGACGCTACTACCATTCCCCAGAAGAAACAGGAAACCCACCGTCGATGAACAATTTGTGAGGTTCGTACAGGTAATTAAAAAGCTTTATGTGAATATTCCATTGTTGGAAGCTATGCAGGTTCCAACATATGCAAAATATCTCAAAGACATCCTCAACAACAAACGTCCGATGCCGACGACTGAGGTAATCAAGTTAACGGAGGAATGTAGTGTCGCGATCCTAAACACTCTCCCAGAAAAGAAGAAAGACCCCGAATGTCCAACCATTTCGTGCTCAATTAGGATACAACACTTCGATCACGCCCTCTACGACCTCGGAGCCAGTGTTAGCGTGATGCCTAAGGTAGTGTTTGATAAGATAAATCATACTCTTTTGTCCCCTACGGCTATGTGTTTGAAGCTAGCGGACCAATCTGTTCACTATCCGGCGGGAATAGCGGAAGGCATTCCAGTTAGAATCCGGAATTTCCTCGTCCCCGTCGACTTTGTTGTACTGGAGATGGAAGTCGACAAGACAGCACCTCTCATTCTTGGGAGGCCATTTCTGAGCACCGCAAATGCGAACATAGATGTGGGAGGCGGAGAAATCAACTTGAGCATAAATGGGAAGGAGGAGAAATTCGCTTTCAAGCCAAGGGTAGAAAAATGTTCGATGGTAAGAATACTCTATGGCAAGGGCAATATGCAGAAAATTGAAGTAACTCCTCCAAAGCCCAAGACAGACGTCGTGGTCATCACAATGGAGAAAAATCAAGAGAGTGAACAACATTGTCAAGCAACCCGAACTGCAAGAAAGAAATCAAAGGGTACACCCAAGACGACCAAGGAAACAGAGGCACCTCAACAGCCCTCTGAACCCAAGAAAGAAGCCACACCAAAGAAAATTTATGTCGACCCGCTAGGGTTTGATTCCCAATCTTTCGATGAGAGGTGTGGATAACTCGATTGGTCGATGGAGGCGACGTTCACGGCCCGACTACAGCCTTCCAAGCTGCGCCTTAGCAACCGATACACCCCCTCCAATGGCTGTCGCGATCTTGTGGAGCGCGGCACCCGGCCACTAGGGCACTCGTCCTGCAAGCAATCGAAGAACTAGCAAGAACAAGTATGACAAGTACTGAATTTACTAGATGTAAATGAAGGTTTCACATGCAATCTCAATAATGGTGGGGTTCCGAAGACAAGAAGATGGGCGGCTGATCCAGCACGCGCGCTTGCAAACAAGTAGCGAAGGCTAAACTTGATCTAAACAAAACCCAAGCATCCTTGGTGGCGGCTAAGGGGTATAAGTACGTGGGAAGACGACTACAGGGGTGCTGGGGTCGTACTCCAACCATAGGATGCGTCCGTAATGGACTCAACTTGATACACGGCCCATTGGGCCAAAACAGGGTGACGCAGCACCATGGACAGAAAAGGACTCTGTATTAATTTTACGATTGCGGCCGACTCATAATAGATATGGATATGATGCCGGATCCGTTTGAAAGACGAATTCATAAGCTTTCCACGAAGTACTTGAACGCCCCAATCTGAGTTTATATGCGACCGTGGTGTCCGTCACAAGTTGGTACTATTCTGCAGTCCAAATCCAGCCTGCGCGAATCCGTTTCCCTTTCGGCCGCCTCCTTGGTTCCTAAGCAAAACAAGATTACACGGGTCTCCATGGTCTAAACATGATGTACATGAGCTTAGATTTGAACTCACTTGATGATTAAGTTGACGAGCACGAGCACGAGTAATAGGACCAGCAATAGGTACTTGTGTCGGAGTGGATGTATCGTTGGTGTTGATGTCCTCATCATCCTCCCCTTCTTGCATTTGAGTCGTCCTCGACTCAAGCTCATCTTCCTCTCCCAAATATGGCTTCAAATCTGCAATGTTAAATGTGGGACTAACCCCAAAATCCGCAGGCAGATCGAGCTTATATGTATTGTCATTGACTTTCTTTAACACTTTAAATGGTCCATCAACCCGAGGTAGCAATTTAGATTTTCTCAATTGAGGAAACCTTTCCTTTCTCAAATGCAGCCAAACTAAATCTCCAGGTTCAAACTTTAGTTCCTTTCTACCTTTATCACCAGCAATCTTGTATTTAGCATTCATGCGCTCTATGTTTTCTTTAGTTGTTTCATGCAGTTTTAACATCCATTCAGCACGCTTAGTAGCATCAAAATTCAGTTTTTCAGAAAATGGCAAAGACATTAAATCAATAGGAGCACAAGGCAAGAAACCATATACAATCTGAAATGGGCACATCTTTGTAGTAGAATGCAGCGATCGATTATAAGCGAATTCAATATGAGGCAAACAATCTTCCCACATCTTAATGTTCTATTTTAAAACAGCCCTTAACATTGTAGACAAAGTTCTATTAACCACTTCAGTTTGACCATCAGTTTGCGCATGACATGTAGTAGAAAACAACAACTTAGTTCCCAATTTAGCCCATAAAGTCTTCCAAAAATAACTAAGAAATTTAGCATCACGATCAGAAACAATTGTGTTGGGCACACCATGCAAACGAACAATTTCCCGAAAGAACAAATCAGCAATGTGAGTAGCATCATCAGTTTTATGACATGGTATGAAATGGACCATCTTAGAAAATCTATCAACAGCCACAAACACACTGTCACGTCCCTTCCTAGTCCTGGGCAATCCTAACACAAAATCCATATAAATATCTTCCCAAGGAGCACTAAGAACAGGTAGAGGCAAATACAAACCATGTGGATTCAATCGTGATTTAGCCTTTTGACATGTCGTGCAGCGAGCAACAAATCTCTCCACATCTCTTCTCATCTTTGGCCAAAAGAAATGACCAGCAAGTATATCTTCCGTTTTCTTTGCTCCAAAATGCCCCATTAAACCACCTCCATGCGCATCCTGCAACAATAACAAGCGAATGGAGCTAGCTGGAATGCATAGCTTGTTAGCTCTAAAGACAAACCCATCACTAACGATGAATTTGTTCCATCCCTTCCCCTCTTTACAATGCAGCAACACATCTTTAAAATCAGCATCATTAACATATTGATCTTTAATCGTTTCCAATCCAAATATTTTGTAATCAAGTTGGTTCAGCAAGGTGTATCTCCTAGATAATGCATCAACAATTATATTCTCTTTCCCTTTCTTGTGCCTAATAATATAAGGAAAAGATTCAATAAATTCAACCCACTTAGCATGTCTACGGTTCAATTTTCCTTGACTACGAATATGTTTTAAAGATTCATGATCTGAATGAATAACAAACTCTTTGGGCCATAGATAATGCTGCCATGTTTCTAATGTGCGAACAAGAGCATACAATTCCTTATCATAAGTAGAATAATTCAGAACAGGCCCGCTCAATTTTTCACTGAAATAAGCAACAGGTTTGTCTTCTTGTAACAAAACACCACCCAAACAAATGCCACTAGTATCACATTCAAGCTCAAAGGTTTTATTAAAATCAGGGAGTTGGAGGAGAGGTGCATGTGTCAACTTATCTTTCAGCGTGTTGAAGGAGTTCTCTTGTGTTTTACCCCAACTAAAAGGCACTCCCTTCTTTGTAAGCTCATTCAAAGGCGCGGCAATAGTGCTGAAGTCCTTCACAAAACGATGATAGAAACCAGCAAGTCCTAGGAAACTCCGCACTTGCGTGATAGTCTTCGGTATAGGCCATCCATGTATAGCTTCCACCTTGGCTTGATCAACCTCGATTCCTTGTGGAGTCACGACATAGCCAAGAAAAGACACTCGATCGGTGCAAAAGGTGCACTTCTCAAGGTTACCAAATAAACGTGCATCTCGTAAAGCATTAAAAACAACACGTAAGTGATCAAGATGTTCATCGAAAGATTTGCTGTAAATCAATATATCATCAAAGTAGACAACAACAAATTTCCCAATGAAAGCACGCAGAACCTCGTTCATTAATCTTATGAAAGTACTCGGTGCATTAGTTAACCCAAAAGGCATGACTAACCACTCATATAACCCGAACTTAGTTTTGAAAGAAGTTTTCCATTCATCTCCCAATTTCATACGAATCTGGTGGTACCCACTACGCAAATCAACTTTGGAAAACACAATAGCACCACTCAATTCATCAAGCATATCATCCAAACGAGGGATAGGGTGTCGATATCGAATTGTGATATTATTAATAGCCCTACAATCAACACACATACGCCATGTTCCATCCTTTTTAGGCACTAAAATAACCGGAACAGTACAAGGACTAAGAGACTCAAGCACATAACCTTTATCGAGTAGTTCTTGCACTTGTCGCTGAATTTCTTTAGTTTCTTCCGGATTTGTCCTGTATGGCGCACGGTTTGGCAACGATGCACCAGGAATAAGGTCAATTTGGTGCTCAATCCCTCGTATTGGTGGCAGCCCCGCTGGTATCTCACTTGGGAACACATCAGAATACTCCTGCAAAAGGTTAGCAACAGCCGGGGGCAAAGAATGCTGCATATTGTGAACTGAAATCAAAGCATCCTTGCACACCAAAGCATAGGCAACAAAAGTGGAAGCAATCAATTCATTAATATCAGACTTAGTAGCAAGCAAGCAATATCCTTTCAATCTTATCTCATCTTCCCTGCTACTAACAGATTTGGCATTCTTATCGATCTCAGTTTTAGTTCTCTTAGCTTTAGCAACATCATCACGCACAATAGATTCAGGTGACATAGGAAGCAAAATGATTTTCTTATCATGATGTATAAGAGAATATTGATTTGATCTACCATGATGCATGCTATCGGTATCAAATTGCCATGGTCTACCTAGCAGAATATGACAAGCTTCCATAGGCACAACATCGCATTCAACAACATCATGATATGAACCAATAGAGAAATTAATTCGTACCAATCTCGTTACCTTGACCTTACCACTATTGTTGAGCCACCGAATGTGATATGGATGTGGGTGCGGTTTTGTTGTAAGTGCAAGCTTCTCGACCATATCGCTGCTAGCCAAGTTGTTGCAGCTACATCCATCAATTATCAAACGGCACGAACGCTCTTTAATAACACACTTTGTTTGGAACAGTGTATGCCGTTGATTTTGCTCTGCCTTTTCCATTTGTGCACTAAGTACACGCTGCACAATGAGACCCTCATAATGATCTGCATCCTCTGCACCAATCTGCTCTTCTGGTTGTTCCTCAGTACCTGCATGGTCAGCAGCAAGCAAAGCAAGTGTATCTTCATCAAAATCACTAGCAGAGGAATACCCACCATCTCCTTTGACCACCAAAATGCGCTTGTTAGGGCAGTCACGTTGCACGTGTCCAAAGCCCTTGCATCGATGGCACTGAACATCTCTTCTCCTTCCCGTGGAGGCAACCGAAGATGCACTCGTGGCTGGTTTCTGGACAGTCGTGGTTGCTGAATTTGTCGGGGGAGCACGTGTCTTATCGTTGGATGGAGCGGGTATTGTCGACTGACTCGGGAATGTAGAAGGTGCAGGAGCTCGTCCGGTCAATGAGGTAGATGTGCGCGACTGCCATGATGAAGGTTTTCCTGCAGAAATATTAGTTCTTGTACTAGCACGTCGTCCCAGCACTTCCCTTTCAGCTTTACAAGCAAGATGGAACAAACGGGTTACGTTAGTATAATCTTTATAAGCAAGAATGTCCTGAATTTCTCGGTTCAAACCTCCTAAAAATCTAGCCATAGTAGGTTCCTCATCCTCCACTAAATTACAACGCAACACAGCCATTTGTAATTCCTGATAGTATTCTTCTACACTTTTATTACTGTTGACGCCAGATTTTGACACGTGTTGAATCGGCGTCAGGAGGAGAAGATTGGCCGATGCAGCAGATCTGAAAGCTACAGTAAGGAATCGGCCGATTGAGGTAACGGTTGAAAATCGGCCGATTGGTGGCGCAGCCTATACCAACAGGATGGGATTATTCCAGAAGATCCTGGTCAAAAGATGGTCAACAGGGCACGTCAAATCGGTCAAGGAGCAATTGAAGAGAATCCTGATTGGATCAGGGAACGGCGGCGGAAGATTCTGCGGGAGTCCGTTTCCTTTAAAAGTTCTTATAGATATAGTAGTTTTCCTGTTTTAAATAAGGTTGTAACAAGTCGTAATCGACCAGGAGTCCTAGTTTTAGAGTATAAATAGGAGTCGTCAGGGCTTTGCGAAAAAATAAACACATCAATCAACAAAATACTTCTACTTTTTACCAGTACTTTACTTTCAAGTCGGCGACTTCGCCAATATTTTCTTCTTCCACGAGTTCGTACGGATTGGCAGGGCTGCATCAACCTGATCTCCGGCCAATTGGTAGGTTCCGCTTATCGAGTAATATCCGAGCTTTAACTACGGGCGCATCGCTGTGGTTTCGTTTGGATTTATTCACAAGTTATCGATATTTACTAGAATTGCAAGTTTTACCTGTTATTCTAGTATTATCACCAGTTATCCAGCTTGAGATCAGGGTAATCGGCTTCGTCATTGTTCTCGTTCGATTTATCATCATACAGCCGATTAGATCTGTTTCAAGTGTTGCTTCTATAGTAATTGTTTAGATCGCTCTAGCAGTCTTCTTTACAATTACTATACGATCATCGGCTGATCCATAGCCGATCATCTCTACAGCAAATTGGCCGATTTGCCGCCGACGCGCTTCTCAGGACAGATCGGAAATCCAGCCGATCAACGCGCCTGGGATTTAATACTCTATTTCCTTGTCAATCAACAGGTCAGATTGACTGGCACGCCACGCGAACCGCACCAGGGCGATAACCCGAACAGGAGCTAAGCAGATTCTCCCGGGTCGTTTGTCCGACGCTGAAGACCCATCGGCCGATTCCTACCCGGCCGATTTTAGCGCCAACAATTACCCTGTCTCAATTGTTGCAATCTATGTAACAGATCACGCGCATAGTAAGAAGGAACAAATCTAGCCCGCATGACCCGTTTCAAAGCATCCCAGGTTTGTGGAATATTATTAGGATTTTTCTTAGCATGTTCTATCCACCAAACAGAGGCAAAATTAGTAAATTTACTAGTAGCAGCCCTAACACGTATATTCTCAGGAAATTCATGACATGCAAACTTTTGATCAACAGCAATTTCCCAAGTAATGTATGCATCAGGATCGTATTTTCCATCGAAAGAAGGTATCTTAAATTTTATTTTACTGAAAGCATCATCATTATTATGTACCTCACATCGTCGATGTTCACCCATACCTCTCCGATTAGTTCGCAGTCGTCGGCGACTAGGAGCATCTTGGTCATCTAGTTCAGTATCAGCAACATAATCATCCCAATTATCCTCGACACGCTCATCCTTCTTGTTTTCTCCCTCATGCCCATTTGCAGTTCTGGCATGCATCTCATTAAAATGCCTCAAAAGAGTAGCAAGGCTTTGGTCAATATGAGCGACCGACGTCTCCAGCCTTGTAAGCTTGGTGTTGGTGGCAAGCTGCGTGGCCTCCAACTGCCCAATCTTATCATTTGACACCAGCTTATCTTCAGCAAGCCCATCTACATGCCTCCTCATCTTATTTTCAAAATGTTGTATGATTCCCTTTGTACGAGGAGAGTGACCTAAACTCCCATCACCCTCTGATCCTGTCATGGTTAGATGAACAAAGGAAACACGAAAATAGGTGAAGAAATAAGATCCTACAACTAATGGGATGTAGCTACTGCAAGGCGCTCACTCTCAACCTGTTACACAAGATCTTACCAATTCTTACCTTGCTCAATAGGTGGGGACGGCAACCAACAAGTCTGCAACCGTGGGATGAAGTGTATCGGTGCCGCAACTACTCTGCCCCTCCAACTACTCTGCCGGCCAGAAGCTTACCGTACACATCCCAATCGGCTTCTCAGCCGATATTGACGCAGCGCGAGAGATACAGCTCCCCACCACTTCCGGCGTCTCCAAGATACAGCGGTGCACCATGTCTCCCATCGCGAGCGCCGTTTCAACCCGTTCAGATGGCTCCTGTGCAAACACTACCTACAAGCTCAGCGCCTTGGGGGACGTCGACCACGGCGTATTTTCCCGAGCCAGCGAACGGGCATGGCACTTATCCGTTTCAAGTACCATACCAATCGGCCGCCCGGCCGACGGTCTCCCAGTACCAGCCGATTTTACCAGAAATCGGCAGGGGGGCAAGCACTGTGGAAGTACTCAGAGGCACGGCGCCAGCAGTGACGTACGAAGGGGGTGCGGACTCGTTTCGCCATCAGCTGTCGGCCGCTCAGCAAAATTCGCCGATTCATCACCTGGCCATACCAGCCCTTCAGCATATGCCCGCGCCGCGAACAACTGTTCATCAGCAGCAGGTGGACTGGACGGCAAGAATAGCAGAAGTAATCCAGGATCAGTTTGGACTGAAGCCAAAAGTTCAAACTTATACTTACAAGACGCCGTATCCATCGGCCTATGACTCGTTGCCGTTCCCACACCGCTACAAAGTTCCTGATTTCACCAAGTTCTCAGGGACGGACGACACATCCACGGTGGAGCACATTAACAGATTCATCATCCAGTGCGGAGAAGCTGCCACGCAAGATGCTCTGAGGGTGCGATTATTTTCATCATCTCTGTCCGGATCGGCCTTCCAGTGGTTCACCACTTTACCGCCAAATTCTATCGTCACATGGGCCGATCTGGAGAGACAATTCCACAAGTACTTCTATGCCGGGGTACACGAGATGAAGATCTCAGATTTAACCAGCCTCAGACAGAGGAGCGATGAACCAGTGACAGGGTATATACAGAGGTTCAGAGAAATAAAGAACAAGTGCTGCAGTCTGGCTCTGACCGATGCACAGTTGGCCGATATCGCTTTCCAAGGTCTCTTGCCGCAAATCAGAGAGAGATATGCTGCCCAAGAGTTTGAAAGCCTGAGTCAAATCGTCCACCGATTGTCAGGGCAAGAGGTCCGACCGTTTGAACAGCGGAGGAGCTTCCAGAAGAAGGTGGCATACTTGGAGGGATCTGAATCCGATGCGGAGGAAGAAATCGGCCTGGCGGAATGGGTAAAAGGGAAAAAACCAATATCCTGCCCCTTTGGCAAGAAGGAGCCAGAGACATTCGGCTTTGACACGTCAAAGGCCGATAAAATTTTTGATCTACTGCTTCAAGAGGGACAGATTAAGCTGTCGCAACATCACACCATCCCTACGACCGATCAACTTAAGAAGATGAAATACTGCAAGTGGCACAACGCTACTTCTCATGACACAAATGAGTGTAAAGTCTTCCGCCAGCAGATACAATCGGCCATTGAACAGGGGCGGCTCAAGTTTGAAACTCCAAGCCAATCGGCAAAGCCGATGAAGATAGATCAGCATCCCTTCCCGGCCAACACGGTTAACGCCGAAGGAGACTCAAGTCAAACCAAGGTGCTGACGTCAGAATCGGCGAGAAGAGGTGGCGCTGTCGACCCCAGAAGGCAGATCACAACGGAGGAAATCAGAAGGAACAAGCGAGGGCCAGAACGACCACGTAGGCCTGTCACCTCCCAATTCTTACTTAGTAAATATCGGCAGCAGCAAGAACAAGCACAATACCAGGAAGAGATGATACGTCGGCATAAAGATCACTGGCAATGTCCGTTCTTCATCCACTGCTGGGAGAACGATATCAGGTTGCCATCTGCCGATAACTGTCCGGAGTGTAACGGATCAAGCCGCAACGATCGCCCGAGGCCACACTCCAGGGACAGAGGATCAGAGCCGATCAACAGAAATTGGTGCGAAGAACGGCGCGTTTCGGTGCATAATCGGCTGGGGGGCAGAGTTGACCAGTACAGCAGGTCAAAAAGCAAGATCGGCCAGCAAGATGGACTGGGGGGCAGGATCAGCGCACACGATCGGCTGGAAGAGATGGCCGATGATAGGGTATCAGACGAAGATCCCCTAGGGAGGGAACCAAAGTGGGAACACGCCAGATCATCGGCCAAACCAGTGAATCCCAGGTGGTGTCCTGACGGCCTATCCAGATCCCAGAAGCGAAGGATCCAACGCCTACACCAGTGGGAACATCAAGAAGAAGAACAGAGACAGGTGCCAGAGAGAAGGAATGTGAAATCTCGAATTTGGTGCCCAAAGAAGAGCGATCAGAAAGCAAACAACCAAGAATCGGCAGCCAAAATTGATATGGTATTCATACTGCCGATGGAGTTCATGGCGCCAAGCGATCGGGACAAAGTGACGAAAACAGAGGAAGAACAAATGGCACAACTAGTGTTAGAGCCGATGACGGCTACGTTTGAGAAACCAGAAGAAGAAAAACGGCAGCATCTCAAAGCGCTGTTTCTCAAGGGCTATGTCAACGGGAGACCCGTCACCAGATTATTGGTAGATGGAGGCGCGACAGTTAACATCATGCCGTATGCCATGTTCCGCAAGCTGGGCAAGGGCGACGACGACCTCACCAAGACGGACATGATGCTGAAGGATTTCGAAGGCAACGTGTCACCCGCCCGCGGAGCATTCTGCGTCGACCTCACCATCGGCAGTAAGACCCTCCCTACTACTTTCTTCGTCATTAATGGCAAGGGGTCCTATAATATGCTGCTTGGTCGCGACTGGATACACGCAAACTGCTGTGTCCCTTCTACAATGCATCAATGTCTTGTGCAATGGGTCGGCGACAGTACAGAGATAGTCGCTGCCGATTCCGTCTACAGCGTTGCAGCGGCCGACACACAACAGTGGAGCTGCGAGCACGTCAAGTGTATATCTGGCAGGACTTGGGACACTGACTTCCTGAAAGTGTCCGATTTTGGTCTACAGCCGATCCAAGCAGTCGGCTCTGAAGATTCAGAATAAATGGATCAGTTCGTCCGAGAAGATGGGAAGCTGGGGCATGGGTTCACGTCGGCCGATTTATTAGAGATTGTAGATTTGGGAGATAGCAACCAATCAAGGCCGATGTGCATTAGTGCCAATTTGGATTCTGAGTACAAAAGGAAAATATGTCAAGTTAACATGGCCGATTTCAAGTCGGTTTTCTGGCTACACATCTGGTGGAAGAAATATTGGGATTCATTATTGAGTGAAAATTATGGATTACATGAAGCAGTTCAAAACCAAATCGGCGCAGTGGCATTAAAGGAGCAATAATGTTTAACATATTGTTTACAGCCCAAGGAAAGCATCTATGGCTACAATCGCTCGTCGTCTAATTTGATCGGCCGAATTCTACTATCCTCTTATCATTTTCGGCCGATCGTGGTACTTCTGACACGCGGCGACGGAGTCTTATTGTTTCACGGGCCAGATGTTGTCTTTTTTGCTTCAGCTCGCTGATCATGGTTGGGAGTTCTTGGAGCTTTTTCTCCTCAGCGGCTATCTCTTTGGTTATTTGTTCCATCTCCTTGGCTAGTTCTGCTCTCCTCCGTTTCAGCCGATCTATTGTGCCAACGATGTCCGAACGGCAGTTCTCGAGGAAGTTGATTCTATGATGTACTTCCTGGGTTTGATGCTTGTACAAGTCAACCTCCTCCTGAGTTTTGGCCATCTGAGCACGATCGGCCATACGTTGCAGCGCCTGTGAGAACGGAATCCGCATGCCCTCTATATAGGCAGCATACCCCAAGTCTTCCGACACTTCATCCGGGATGTAATCTACGACCTCATTGAAAAGTTGTCGGATCGGCGATGCATCTTCCACCAGTCAGCCGATGTCACCTTGGAGGAGAGTACGGATGCTTTCGAGCTTAGAGCGGACATCGTCGGAGGCAGAGCTCGGTGGAACTGCGTGTGAGGCGATTTCTTCTTCATCGGCCAAGGAGACAGCGAAAGAAAAGATGCTATTGTTGGGAGTATCTTGCTCCTGTAAGGGAACGAAGCAAAGGGTAAGCAAGTAGTGAAAGGAAATCGGCTGATTCTGATGGTAAGATTGTTACCTCTTTGAAATGAATCTCTCTTGCCTGCGCCGGTGGAAGTATTTCCCTTGTTTCAGGGAGTGGTGCACTGGGTTCGCCAGAAGAAGAAGATTCGATCATTATTGGTGCTCCGCTTGGGCCAGCTTCCTGAGAAAGGTATAAATGCTCGTGAAAATACTATGGGAAAATGAAATAAGATGGTAATGGGAATTTGCCATGCCTCTGCGGGTTCCCCGGCCGATTCCTGCTGTGGAGTTACAATCGGCGTACCCAAGTCGACCTGCATCAAAATTGGTTAAGTTTCCTGAATATTAAGGATGCAGGGTAAGAGATCATATACCTCGGCAACAGGAGCTGCTGTAATCTCAGTCCCTACTTGAGATGTGGCCGATAGTCGCGGGGACTGTGGTGGGACAACTTGTGCAGCCTGGCAAAGGGATGGAATTGATGTCAGCAGAAGATTTGGGGAATACATGAGATAAATAAAGTTACCTGGACGACTTCTACTAAGAGCGATGCTGCAGCAGCCCCGGCTTCGGCGGTGACTTGGGGATCGGCCGTCTCGACAGCTGGTAAGGGTGAAGGACCTGAGGTCTCGGCGAGTATCATTTCCACCTGATCGGCCGATCCAACACGGGGAGTCTTGGCCGATGCTGCTGCCATCTGGTTAGCCGATCCGATACGGGAGATTTCAGCCGATGCTATTGTCGCCTGATCGGCCGATCCAATGCGAGCCCGCATCCGACGGCTGGATATCTTCGGTGTTGGTCTTTTGGGCGCTCGTCTTGATCGGCCGGTGGAGATATCTCTGATAGATGGAGCATGGAAGCCGATGAGTGGATACGCTGTGTATTGGTGATGGCTATCGATCGGCCGGCCGCTTCGGCTCCGCATCGGGGGGACATGGCTTTCAGACTGAAGGGATAAACATAAGTTAACAGCGAGATGATAATGCAACATTGAAATCGGCTAAGGAGAAAAGGACATACCGCAGCATTTGGGTTGATGTTCTCTGGGTCCAGAATGTTGCAGTAAATTGATGGGGATTTACAGAAAAGATGCTGCTTCCATTCTGCCCACCATAATTTATACTGTTGGGTGGCGAAAGAGGCAACTGACCAGCCGTTCAAGTCAATGGTGCTGGAGTCAGGTACTAAATCGCACAATCGGCTGTAGTCAAGACTTGAAGTTAATCCGTCTCTGAATTTTGTTTGGCCGGCGAAATAGACTCGAATCGGCAATTGGCCAAAACCTAGTTGCCTTGCTGCAGCCGACGGGCAGTAGAACTCATAAGTGGGTGAGTCCTTTCCTGAGAAGAAGTTAGCCGGCAGAATTCCCAGCTTAATCAAGACGTCCATTAATTCTCTGTCAAATGTATGGGTGGAGAAATCAAAGCATACAGGCAATTCAAAGATCGGCTCTGCGGTCTGATATGGATACCAGATGATCATCTCCTCACTAAGTCCATTATAGAAACATCTGAAATATTCAGCTACGCAGGTAGCGGTAAACTGGCAGCCAGGAAAGGTCGATACCGCTTCTCCAACAGATCTGCAGCGGCGATGGACCGATGGATTCTCCTCTGACTCGATGTTGGGAAAGGTCTTTGTCTCTATCCTCTGCTGAGAGACCTTGCTCATGTGTAGATTGAGCCAGAGGGTGATGAACCACCAAGGACCGCCTGGATTCCCTATCGGCTCTCCTTTTGATAGCTTGACGCCGATTTGATGCATTAGATGGTATGCCGATCCCAGCAAATGTTTACCGAGGGGGACGGCCGATCCTTGTGCAAGAGACTCTGCCAAAGCTTGAGTGTTGGAAGAGGGGCCGACCGCTCTGCCACAGAAGAAGTGTTTCTCCAGCCAAATCATCAAGAAGGCGGTGTGCTCCCTCTGTGAGACTGTCCCTGTCTTCATGTTTTTACTGATGTATCCTTTCCACCCGCCGATTCCTTTGGTATCTAGCCGATGAGATGGCTTGAACAGATAATTGAAGGGGGTATCGGCGGAGGAAACATCTAGGCCGGTCAGCAGCAGGACATCGGCCAAGGTCTGGGTCATGGGTCCGTGTCCAAAAAGGAATGCGTTAAGTGCATCGGACCAGAAGTAAGAGGCTGCCATAACCAAAGGTTCGTTCTTTTCCATCTGAGACAGGGACAAATCTATGCACTGGCCGATTTTAAGTTCTTCCCATTGGACTTTCCAAGACCCGGCTACACTCTGGTACCATTCTCTCCACCCGGGTGTTTCATTCGGCCAGGATCTGAATGCGCCTACCCAGTGATCTAAATCCATGGGTGACTGCTTAAAGGGGATCCTGTGAGTTTCTAAACTGATTAGATCCGTTGGATCAGGACTCCCCATAGGGCCTAGACAGATGAGGTCAGGAGACTCTGAGAGAGGAATGGTGATCCTGTGCCTAAGGGCCTAAAAAGAAAGGGAAAAAGGGAAGAAACTAAGAAAGGGACCGGAAAATACTGAAGCAGCAAGGCGAAAAGGAAAAAATTTTCGGGCATTTACCTCTGGGATGGAAGCCATCGTCGCCGATGACGCTGCTGGAGAAGCCGCCGATTGGGCCGCCGCCGCCAAAGGAGCAGCCGATGGAGCCTCTGTAGATAGGGTGGTCGCCGATGGAGACGCCATTGGGGGTCGGAGCAGGCTGCGGATGAGATCGCCGGAGAAGGGGGAGCGCTTGGAAATCGAAGGAACTTGGAGGAAGATGAACAGCGATGCGACAGAGAGGATGCTAGATTCGTGGAGGAGGAGAGGCAGAGAAAACCAGTATTTAAGAGAGGTAAGGGGGGCAAGGGCGAAGATGATATTTTTACCGCGCCGTTTACACGGGTTCCAGGGGAGCGGTCGTTTCGCGCGCCCGGTTCGAGGAAATTGCAATAATTGTGCCGCGGAACGGAAGGAGATTTTTACTGCACCCGTTTCGGAGGAGAGGATTAAAGAAAAGAGTTTCGAAGGAAAAGTTATATTTTACTCCGAAACTGGGGGGCATGTGTTGACGCCAGATTTTGACACGTGTTGAATCGGCGTCAGGAGGAGAAGATTGGCCGATGCAGCAGATCTGAAAGCTACAGTAAGGAATCGGCCGATTGAGGTAACGGTTGAAAATCGGCCGATTGGTGGCGCAGCCTATACCAACAGGATGGGATTATTCCAGAAGATCCTGGTCAAAAGATGGTCAACAGGGCACGTCAAATCGGTCAAGGAGCAATTGAAGAGAATCCTGATTGGATCAGGGAACGGCGGCGGAAGATTCTGCGGGAGTCCGTTTCCTTTAAAAGTTCTTATAGATATAGTAGTTTTCCTGTTTTAAATAAGGTTGTAACAAGTCGTAATCGACCAGGAGTCCTAGTTTTAGAGTATAAATAGGAGTCGTCAGGGCTTTGCGAAAAAATAAACACATCAATCAACAAAATACTTCTACTTTTTACCAGTACTTTACTTTCAAGTCGGCGACTTCGCCAATATTTTCTTCTTCCACGAGTTCGTACGGATTGGCAGGGCTGCATCAACCTGATCTCCGGCCAATTGGTAGGTTCCGCTTATCGAGTAATATCCGAGCTTTAACTACGGGCGCATCGCTGTGGTTTCGTTTGGATTTATTCACAAGTTATCGATATTTACTAGAATTGCAAGTTTTACCTGTTATTCTAGTATTATCACCAGTTATCCAGCTTGAGATCAGGGTAATCGGCTTCGTCATTGTTCTCGTTCGATTTATCATCATACAGCCGATTAGATCTGTTTCAAGTGTTGCTTCTATAGTAATTGTTTAGATCGCTCTAGCAGTCTTCTTTACAATTACTATACGATCATCGGCTGATCCATAGCCGATCATCTCTACAGCAAATTGGCCGATTTGCCGCCGACGCGCTTCTCAGGACAGATCGGAAATCCAGCCGATCAACGCGCCTGGGATTTAATACTCTATTTCCTTGTCAATCAACAGGTCAGATTGACTGGCACGCCACGCGAACCGCACCAGGGCGATAACCCGAACAGGAGCTAAGCAGATTCTCCCGGGTCGTGTGTCCGACGCTGAAGACCCATCGGCCGATTCCTACCCGGCCGATTTTAGCGCCAACAATTACCCTGTCTCAATTGTTGCAATCTATGTAACAGATCACGCGCATAGTAAGAAGGAACAAATCTAGCCCGCATGACCCGTTTCAAAGCATCCCAGGTTTGTGGAATATTATTAGGATTTTTCTTAGCATGTTCTATCCACCAAACAGAGGCAAAATTAGTAAATTTACTAGTAGCAGCCCTAACACGTATATTCTCAGGAAATTCATGACATGCAAACTTTTGATCAACAGCAATTTCCCAAGTAATGTATGCATCAGGATCGTATTTTCCATCGAAAGAAGGTATCTTAAATTTTATTTTACTGAAAGCATCATCATTATTATGTACCTCACATCGTCGATGTTCACCCATACCTCTCCGATTAGTTCGCAGTCGTCGGCAACTAGGAGCATCTTGGTCATCTAGTTCAGTATCAGCAACATAATCATCCCAATTATCCTCGACACGCTCATCCTTCTTGTTTTCTCCCTCATGCCCATTTGCAGTTCTGGCATGCATCTCATTAAAATGCCTCAAAAGAGTAGCAAGGCTTTGGTCAATATGAGCGACCGACGTCTCCAGCCTTGTAAGCTTGGTGTTGGTGGCAAGCTGCGTGGCCTCCAACTGCCCAATCTTATCATTTGACACCAGCTTATCTTCAGCAAGCCCATCTACATGCCTCCTCATCTTATTTTCAAAATGTTGTATGATTCCCTTTGTACGAGGAGAGTGACCTAAACTCCCATCACCCTCTGATCCTGTCATGGTTAGATGAACAAAGGAAACACGAAAATAGGTGAAGAAATAAGATCCTACAACTAATGGGATGTAGCTACTGCAAGGCGCTCACTCTCAACCTGTTACACAAGCTCTTACCAATTCTTACCTTGCTCAATAGGAGGGGACGGCAACCAACAAGTCTGCAACCGTGGGATGAAGTGTATCGGTGCCGCAACAACAGGACCTGTCAAGCTGTAGTCGGATATGTGGAGCTATAGGTGGGCTGAAGCAAGGATAAACTAGCACCACATTAGTTACAAAAGCAAGCTGAAGAATCGTTCAACGGTGGCACTATGCTGGTTCTAGCCTAGATCGTGCTACAGACGCGAGCCTGGACACAAATGAAGTCACGAGACACCACCGAAGAACAATAAAGATGCACAAAGAACAACCCCTTTTTCTTCCCTTCTTTTTCTTCTTCTTCTTTTTTTTTCTTTTCTTTTTTTTCCTTTCTTTTTTCTTTTTTCTTTTCTGTTTTTTTCTTTTTTTTCAGGGGATCCTCAAAACTAATTATATAACCTAAAAGACTTCAAAAGAGCCACACAACACACAAACTTTTCCCAAAAGGGTAGGGGTATTCCGGTAAAAAAAAGATACTCTCTCTCTCTCTCTGGAGTAAGCCGAGACTATATGTATTCATGCAAAGTTGCGGTTTGAGTAAGCCGAGACTACTTCTGCCTTTCTGGAGCGCTACAAAATATGCAGTACAAGTGCAAATAGCAATGGAATTTTATAACACGGTGCAATAACCAATTCGGACTCGGAAACCGATCCCTACCCGAATCACAGCACCACGTGCGATTCGGTCACAAACCAACACAGAATCTAACTCGGACTTGAAGATGAATATGGACTCGGATTCCGCCAACACGGAGTATGTATGGTAGCGCACGGTTGTGACTAGAACGTGACAAGAACTTAAAACTCTAAAGGACTAAAACTAAGACCAGCAACTCGACGCAACCGATGCAACCGAAAGTTCAACAAGCCCTAACTAAGCAGTGCTAGCAAAGACTCAAACGAGTTCATAGGATTGAAGGTAAACTAATCTACTATTTTTTTGGCTTTTCTGGACTATAGGAAAAATAAAACAGCGAAGAATTAGAAGTCTCTCACCGATAAATCTTGCTCTGATTACCAACTTATGTCGATCCGCTAGGGTTTGATTCCCGATCTTTCGATGAGAGGCGTGGATAACTCGATTGGTCGATGGAGGCGGCGTTCACGGCCCGACTACAGCCTTCCAAGCTGCGCCTTAGCAACCGATACACCCCCTCCAATGGCTGTCGCGATCTTGTGGAGCGCGGCACCCGGCCACTAGGGCACTCGTCCTGCAAGCAATCGAAGAACTAGCAAGAACAAGTATGACAAGTACTGAATTTACTAGATGTAAATGAAGGTTTCACACGCAATCTCAATAATGGTGGGGTTCCGAAGACAAGAAGACGGGCAGCTGATCCAGCACACGCGCTTGCAAGCAAGTAGAGAAGGCTAAACTTGATCTAAACAAAACCCAAGCATCCTTGGTGGCGGCTAATGGGTATAAGTACGTGGGAAGATGACTACAAGGGTGCTGGGGTCGTACTCCAACCCTAGGACGCGTCCGTAATGGACTCAACTTGATACACGGCCCATTGGGCCAAAACAGGGTGACGCAGCACCATGGGCAGAAAAGGACTCTGTATTAATTTTACGATTGCGGCCGACTCATAATAGATATGGATATGATGCCAGATCCGTTTGAAAGAAGACTTCATAAGCTTTCCACGAAGTACTTGAACGCCCCAATCCGAGTTTATATGCGACCGTGGTGTCCGTCACAAGTTGGTACTGTTCTGCAGTCCGAATCCAGCCTGCGCGAATCCGTTTCCCTTTCGGTCGCCTCCTTGGTTCCTAAGCAAAACAATAGTACACGGGTCTCCATGGTCTAAACATGATGTACATGAGCTTAGATTTGAACTCACCTCATGATTATGTTGACGAGCACGAGCACGAGCACGAGTAATAGGACCAGCAATAGGTACTTGTGTCGGACTAACCCCAAAATCTGAAGGCAGATCGAGCTTATATGCATTATCATTGACTTTCTCTAATACTTTAAATGGTCCATCAGCCCGAGGTAGCAATTTAGATTTTCTCAATTGAGGAAACCTTTCCTTTCTCAAATGCAGCCAAACTAAATCTCCAGGTTCAAACTTTAGTTCCTTCCTACCTTTATCACTAGCAATCTTGTATTTAGCATTCACGCGCTCTATGTTTTCTTTAGTTGTTTCATGCAGTTTTAACATCAATTCAGCACACTTAGTAGCATCAAAAATCAGTTTTTCAGAAAATGGCAAAGGCATTAAGTCAATAGGAGCACGAGGCAAGAAACCATATACAATCTGAAATGGGCACATCTTTGTAGTAGAATGCAGCGATTGATTATAAGCGAATTCAATATGAGGCAAACAATCTTCCCACATCTTAATGTTCTTTTTTAAGATAACCCTTAACATAGTAGACAAAGTTCTATTAACCACTTCAGTTTGACCATCAGTTTGCGGATGACATGTAGTAGAAAACAACAAATTAGTTCCCAATTTGGCCCATAAAGTCTTCCAAAAATAACTAAGAAATTTAGCGTCACGATCAGAAACAATTGTGTTGGGCACACCATGCAAACGAACAATTTCCCGAAAGAACAAATCAGCAATGTGAGTAGCATCATCAGTTTTATGACATGGTATGAAATGGGCCATTTTAGAAAATCTATCAACAACCACAAACACACTATCACGTCCCTTCCTAGTCCTGGGCAATCCTAACACAAAATCCATAGAAATATCTTCCCAAGAAGGAAATTTCCTCATCCGTGTCAGCATCTTCAGGACCGGACGATGCTAAATCAAGATGAACAAATGAAGAAGAAAGTCTGTGCTCGAGGACTTAAGAACTCGAGCACTCGCTGCGAGTTAAACTGGTATGTATCACTCATATTTCCCTTTCCAAATTGAATTTTTGCATATGCATGTTTAAATTTCATAATTAGAAGCTTCATTAGCCTAAGCAAACAAGGGGAGACAAAATTATGGAAGTGGGTGGTGCGGCCGAATCACATGTGCTCGGCCAGCCCTACACCCATTTGTTTGAGTGCTTCTCTGCAGGGATGGCACGATAACGTGAAAGGATCACTAACCACCAAGGTTCTGAGCAAAAATGCAAAAAGATTGTGGTGCGGCCGAATTATGTTGGTTCAGCCGGCTCCACCGCCATATATTTTCAGTGGATCTCGTGCAAGATGGCCACCAGGACGTGCAGGGACAACTACAAGGAGCGAACCAGCAAGGCACAGCGTTTCAGGTGCAGGACCGACCACGAGAGCAAGGACAAGGTGAAGGGAAGAGACCGCAGAACCATCTCATCCACAACCTCCACCACCGGAAACTTCAGCAACAACAACATCACAAGAAGCATATTTCGGAGGGTGGCACGCCGAGTTATATTGCTCAGGGTACGCCGAAGGAGCATATGAGGCCGGCCCCTCACACCAGCAATTTGGAGCCGACCCAAGAAGGACACAGTCTACTCGTTACCCACCAAACTACTATGAGAACTTTTCACACGTGGTGGAAACGACAGATGACACCAATGCAAGAGTCCGGCAAATTGAGACGAGACTCGATGAACACAAGAGTTTAATGGACAGCTTCTTCGGAAGCTGGGATCCCTACCGGTAAGCGACTAAGTTTGGGGGAGAAGCCCCGCGAAGGTAAGTGCCACAACCAACCCTCTTCATTGCAGCCCTTTATTTTTTAATTACATAGTTAATTTATCTTGCATCTAAAAAAATCCAAAAATATTTACTGCATTCAGAAAAATTCAAAAATCCAAAAATATTTATTGCATTAAAAAAAATTAAAAATCCTAAAAAAATTTATGTGTTTGAAAAATTCTAAAAACTCCAAAAAATATTTGCTTTGTTAAAAGAAACAACTCCCATCTAGGTTGTGAATCTTGTTATGCTCCTTTCATTTGGAAATGATGAATAGTTGCTCTGTTAATTTTCTGCAAGTACCTTATTTACAACATGATACTCTACAAGTACTTGAATTACTGGGCATAAGTGAAATATGAACCTGAAACTTTGTGGGACCACATGAGATCCAAATCTAAGTTGTTGCGAGGCATGATATAGCAAAATGTTTGGTAGAATTCTTTTATTGCTCTAGTAAGGTGAAAATCTCGGATGATTTACTTCAAAATTAAATGGCATGTTCCTCAATGGTAAAGAAATTCCTACCAAGGCCAAATATTTTTCATGATGAACCAACCATATAACCACTTAGTTATGTAAATGAGTTGAGTCAAATGTTGAGTCCCTAAGAGGTATGCCTTCTCGATCACCGATCATCCGTGTTCACCATTCCATGCTCATCCACGCCATCAATAAAATTCCATGGTCTTCATTCTTCACTCCTTCTACATTTCACCAAAAATTCCCGGCATGAAATGACATGGACCATTAGTGTTCAAAAAAAAGAGAGAAAAGAAAAAAAAGCAATAAAAGATGCATACCCAAAGAAGGTATGCCACATGCTCACAAGTAGGGCTGGATAACAAGCCAGGTCGGCTCGGCTCGGCTCGGTCCAGCTCGCTAAGATAACGAGCTGGCTCGGCTCGGCTCGTTATCCTAAGGAGCAAAAAAGTCTGCTTGGCTCGGCTCGGCTCGGTCCAGCTCGCGAGCTGGCTCGGGTAGCACGCGAGCCGAATGTTGACACACTCTCCTAGATGATACACATCCATACAGATCAAGCAAAAAAATATTAGGATAACATATAATTTAATTTCTATACTTTTAGCACCATACATAATTCCATAGGTGATAATTTTATGATTTATCAACCATAGATGTTCCATCAATAACATATGCCTATATGCTAACCTATCATAAGCAAAGAGGTTACAACATATGCGTAGCTCGTTAGGCTCACGAGCAGCTCGCGAGCTGGCTCAAACTCGCTCGTTATACTAACGAGCACAAAGTCCTGCTCGGCTCATTAGGAATTGGACCGAGCGGAGCCGGTTGCGAGTCGAGCGAGCTAACAAGCCACGAGCAATTTGTCCAGCCCTACTCACAAGGCTCGTTAGGGGAAACAAAAATATCCATCCAAAATAAAGGAGTTCAAAAGACCAATATTTCCATGCGTGAGTTCATCATCCCGTGATCACCTCCATCTTGATCGGAGTTTGAGTCGGCATACACCTCTATGGAACCAATCTTTGGCTTAACAATATTTTGCAAACTAAGTGAGTCTCATACTACCTACCCGAGCTCCACATAAGCCTTATAGATGTAGGAAGTTGAGGCTAAAATAAAAAGCCTTTGGAGAGGATTATACACCGCTTGAGCGATTGAGAGTACCATTTGAGGAATATTGTTTTCAAAAATTTTCAAAAACTCCGAGATGGGATCCAAAACAAGCAATGAGGGGATGATACTAAGATGAGTTGTTCTACCTTTCAACCGCCCAAGGCAAGGTGAAACTACAAGCCCCGCAGGTATTAAGGTATGAAATTCACAAAAATCCAGGAAGTTCAAACAAAATAGAGTATTGTATTGTGCACAGGTACCTGCAGATTGTTAACATTGATGCAACTCCTGATCCACCGAGCCTAAATCTTAAGCTTTGCTTAGGGACGAGCAAAGGTTTAAGTTTGGGGGATTTGTTGGCGGTTGTTATCTCAATAATCGAACCTCACATTCTCGGAATAAAATGGAGTTTATAACAAGAATAAAGATTATTTCATATAACTAATAAGGTTCCATGAGTTTTCTGTGAAGTATTCGATGCAGGGAATTAGCAGACCAAAATTGAGTGCAAACCGACACAACGATGGTTCGGCCACACCAAGGTGGTTCGGCCGCACCAAGGTGGTTCAACCACATGCAAGGAAACACAGATGGAACACATCCTAAGCATTGGTTTGGAGTTGGTTCAATCCGAGGGACACGATGTATCACCCACGGATCCATGGGCCCACAAACTCAAGCAAAACAACTTCATTCACCGGGAACCCACCCCTGGGAACATCATACACCGTCCAAACTACAAGTCGGTCGAACGGAGGGCGAAACGGCACTGGGTGTGGTGCGGCCGCACCACACGTGGTTCGGCCGCACCAGCTTGTCGCCCAAACAAGCTCAACCGCCTCAAACAGGGAGTTACCAACCTCAGGAGATCATCTGCACCGTGGATTTCTTGAGGCGGCGTATCCACTGGTTCGGCCGCACCCCCCATGTTCGGCCGCACCGGGCCCACCGCCAAACCGCCTCATCTTCTGGCTACATGTACCCCCTGCTGTCCTAAGCACTATAAATAGGGGGAGCTGCCCATTTGATCGACACACACCAGGAGGAATCACTAATTTACTTTCTACTTAGTTGAGTTAGGCTAGTAGAAGTTGGGAGTTAGAGTCGAGCTTCGCCTCGAGGTTCTGGAGTCGTCTTCGGGAGTTCTAGTATAAGCTCTTGTATCTTTTCCTTTACTCTTTTGTAAGACTTTGAGCCTTTAATATAAAGTTATCTTTTATCTATCTTGAGTTGATTTCCCTTAGCACTTACTTTGTTATTAGTGCAGGTATCTAGTATTAGACCAGGTTGGGTTAGATTGGCACTAGAGTAAAGTGTTGTAGTCCCTTGTATGCGGGTTTCACATTCTTTCTCTGAGGCTCTTGTACCTTGGAGCCTCGGGGAGGGGGTGCTCTCTTGCTTGGAATCCCAGGAGAGTATTAAGTTATATCTATATACGTGGTGCCTAGAGTTATCACTTAACTTGAATTGCACCCAACCCCACGAATAGTTGTGGTAGCCGGCAGGTGGTGACAACCCTATCCGGCCTATGTATTCCACCACGTGAGAGCGGTTGGTGCTGTAAGACTTAGGAGTAGACCGCACAAGTTTCCCTTCTCATCCCTTTCTGGAGCTTGTCCCGTCCGGGCGCTCGAAGCATACTTGGATCAACTGCAACAGTTTCTCTTCCCTATCTTTGCTTCCACCTTTGAATCTCTACTAGAGTTGGCTCAAGAACATAAGAAGTATCTAGGAATCTATCTCGTCTCATTGTCCTCCCACTACTCAGGTCGCTCACTTATTTATTTATTTATCTTGATATCCTCGTGTGTCACTGCTATCATTTATCAATCATATATTTATCACTACCTTACCCCTGTTGAGTTGTTATTCACTAAAGTCTTGATTTATTCTCGAGATTTATTTACCGATCGCCTTAGCCATAAGTGCTTCCCCGTGGAAAATATAAATTACGATACTCTGGAATACTCCCTGGTGAAGTGCTACAGCGGTGATTCTGTGCGCTTGCAGAATTAATCTTGAATTATATCTGTGGACCATACGAACTACCGATAAGCATTTCTGACGCTGTCGCTGGGTACTTAACCGTTCCTAGTGATTGTGTTAAGAAGTGCCAACACATATGCCTCCAGACAATTGAGAAAACATGAACAGAACTATCCCACTCATGATTTGGAATTAGCTGCTATCATGCATGCATTAAAAATCTGGAGACACTATATGATTGGAAATAAGTGCCAGATATTCATTCATCACAAAAGCTTGAAGTACATCTTTACTCAACAGGATCTTAATTTGAGACAACGCAGATGGTTAGAATTGATCAAAGATTATGATCTGGATATTCAGTATCATCCTAGCAAGGCAAATGTTGTGGTAGACATCTTAAGTCGAAAAGGGCAAGCTAATATGATGATCGCTCAATTGATGCCTCAAGAATTATGCTGGAAAATGGCGTGACTCAATTTGGGAATTGTCGCCCATGCTGAAACTATGACCATGAAAATGGAGCCTACATTGGAACAAGACATCAGGAAGGGACAGTTGGCAGATGCTAAGATTAAAGAAATTGATGTGGACATCAATACTAATGATACATCCACGCCTACACAAGTACCTATTTCTGGTCCTATTACACGTGCCCGTGCTTGTCAACTTAATCATCAGGTGAGTTCACTTTTGAGTTTATGTCCATCATGTTTAGACCATGGAGACGCGTGCACTCTTATTTTGATTAGGAACCAAGGAGACGACCAAAAGGAAAACGGATTCGCGCAGGCTGGATTCGAACTGCAGAACAGCACCAACTTGTGACGGTCACCACGGTCGCATATAGACTCGGATTGGGGCTTTCAAGTACTTTGTGGAAAGCTTATAAAGTCTTCTTTCCAATAGATGTGGCATCAATTCTATCTCTGCTCGGAGTCGGTCACAATCGTTGATTTGTTGCCGACACCTTTTCTGCTCACGGTGTTGTGTCGCCTTATTTTGGCCCAATAGGCCGTGTATCAAGTTGAGTCCATTACGGACGCGTCCTAGGGTTGGAGTACGACCCCAGCACCCCTGTGGTCGTCCTCCTATGTCCTTATACCCCTTAGCCGCCACCAAGAACACTTGGGTTTTTGTTTAGATCAAGTTTAGCCTTTGCTACTTGCTTGTGAGCGCGCGTGCTGGATCAGCCGCCCGTCTTCTTGTCTTCAGAACCCCACATCATTGCAGATTGAGTTTGAATCCTTCATCTACATCTAGTATATTCATTACTTGTTTACTTGTTCTTGCTGGTTCTTCGATTGCTTGCAGGACGAGTGCCCTAGTGGCTGGGTGTCGCGCTCCACAAGATCGCGGCGGCCACTGGAGGTGGTGTATCGGTTGCTAAGGCGCAGCGTCCTTGGAAGGCTATTGTCGGGCCGTGAACGTCGCCTCCATCCTCAAATCGAGTTATTCCCCGCCTCTCATCGAAAGATTGGGAACAAACCCTAGCGGGTTGACATCAGAAATCAAGACCCAAATTGGTTTAGGAAAAGCCCCAGATTTTACAGAAGATGATCAAGCGACAGTTTGGTTCAGAAAGAGAATCTGTGTACCTGATGTTGATCACCTTCGTGAACCCATTTTGAAAGAAGCCCATGATTTTGCTTATTCTATTCACCCTAGCAGCACCAAGATGTATCAAGATTTGAAACAGAAGTACTGGTGGTATGGTTTGAAAAGGGATGTGGGAACCCATGTTGCTTTGTGTGATGTATGTCAGAGAGTTAAAGCAGAACATCAAAGGCCAGCAGGTTTACTCCAGCCACTGGAGGTGGTGTATCGGTTGCTAAGGCACAGCATCCTTGGAAGGTTGTAGTCGGGCCGTGAACATCACCTCCATCCTCAAATCAAGTTATCCCCCGCCTCTCATCGAAAGATTGGTAACAAACCCTAGCGGGTTCACATCCGTTGGTAATCAAAGCAAGGTTTATCGGTGAGACACTTCCAATCCTTTGCTGTTTTTATTTTCCTATAGTCCAAAAAGCCCAAAAAAAATTAGTAGATTAGTTTACCTGCAATCCTATAAACTCTTTGAACCTTTGCTAGTACTGCTTAGTTAGGGCTTGTTGAGTATTTGGTTGCATCGGTTGCGTCGTGTTGCTGGTCTTAGTTTAGTCCTTTATAGTTTCAAGTTCTTGTCACCTCTTTTTGTCTTGGAGTTTCAATTCATCAGTGGAAGAAAACTTTCATTGTTTCTATGTCCGGTCTCCGATTTGCGAGTTTTAGTACAATCTGAAAAGCTTAACTCGTGATCTTTCCAACGGATCTGACCTGGGTCACAAACTCCATCTGAGTGCTCCAGAATCGACTTGGAGATTTGTGCGTCTGGCTACGTGAAACAAGTTTCGTCAATCTGAGTTGGTAGTAGCTATATGCAGTAATCCTGTTGCGTTGGTTGTCAAACAAAAGATTTTAGTCCTCTACAAAAAAGGAAGAAAAACAAGAAAACAAAGTGAAAAAAAATAGAAAAGAAACGAAAAAGAAGAAAGGAGCTGATCCATCTTTTGTGTTCATGCTGTTTCGGTTGGTGCTTTGTGACTTTATTTGTGTCCAGGCTCGCGCCTCTACCACGGTCTAGGCTAGGACCAGCACAGTACCACCGTTGAACAATTATTCAGCTTGCTTTTCCAACTAACGTGGTGCTAGTATTTTCCCTTGATCAGTCCACCTACAGCTCCACATATTCGACTACAGTTTGACAGGTCCTGTTGCTGCGGCACCGATACGCTCCCTTCCAGGTGCTCGACTTGTTGGTTGCCAAACCCCCTCCTGTTGAGCAAGGTAAGAATTGGTAAGAGCTTGTATAACAGGTTGAGAGAGAGCGCCTCACAGTAGTTACATCTTAGTAGCTATAGGGGTTTGTTCTACTTCACTTGTTTTCTGTTTGTTCTTGTGCTTCTACAATGGCAGGTTCAGGAGATGAGGATGATGGGGGTGGTCCACTTACGCCTCGTACCAAGGGCATCATGCAACATTTTAAAAAACAAGTGAGGGAGTACACCGAAGGAATTGATACTAACTTGCAGGTGCTGAATGAAAAGATTGGTGTCCTAGAGGGTGGACAGATTTCCACCAACAACAAGCTTGCAGGGTTGGAGACGTCGATCAGTCGTATCGACAAAAGTGTTGCTGCTCTTCTACGATGTTTTGATGAGCTGCATGCTAATGCCCCCGATGGGCGTGATGAAGACAGCAAGAAAAATGAGCATGTCGAGGATAATTGGGGTGATTATGTTGCTGATACTGAACAAGACGATCAAGACGCTCACAACCGTCGACGGCTATGTACTAATCGTAGAGGTATGGGAGGACATCGCCGACGTGAGGTACACAATGATGATAATGCTTTCACTAAGATTAAATTTAAGATACCTCCTTTTGATGGTAAATATGATCCTGATGCATACATTACTTGGGTGATTGCTGTTGATCAAAAGTTTGCATGTCATGAATTTCCAGAAAGCACATGTGTTAGGGCTACTACTAGTGAGTTTACCGATTTTGCTTTTGTTTGGTGGATAGAACATGGCAAGAAAAATCCTAATAACATGCCACAAACATGGGATGCTTTGAAACGGGTCATGCGGGGTACATTTGTTCCTTCTTATTATGCACGTGATATGCTAAATAAGTTGCAGCAATTGAGACAGGGTGCTAAGAGTGTAGAAGAATATTATCAGGAGTTACAAATGGGTATGTTGCGTTGTAATTTAGAGGGGGGTGAGGAACCTGCGATGGCTAGATTTTTGGGTGGTTTAAACCGAGAAAATCACGACATCCTTGCTTATAAAGATTATACTAACGTGACCCGTTTGTTTCATCTTGCTTGTAAAGCTGAAAGGGAAGTGCAGGGGCGACGTGCTAGTGCCAAGACTAATGTTTCTGCAGGAAAATTTACATCATGGCAGCAGCGCACGACTACTTCTCTGACTGGACGTGCACCTCTCCCAACTCTCTCGCCTGGTCGACCAGCGCCATCGCCTTCCTCTAGTGACAAACCACGTAGTTCTCCTACAAATTCAGGAATCAAATTTGTCCAGAAACCAGCTACTAGTGCTTCTTCGATTGCCTCCATGGGTAGAACAAGAGATCTCCAGTGCCATCGTTGCAAGGGCTTTGGGCACGTGCAGCGTGACTGTCCTAGCAAGCGTGTTTTGGTGGTAAAAGAAGATGGTGGGTATTCTTCTGCTAGTGATTTTGATGAAGATACACTTCCTTTGCTTGCAGCTGACCATGCAGGTAGTGATGAACGACCAGAAGAGTAATTTGGCGCAGAGCATGCCGAGCATTATGAGAGCCTCATTGTGCAGCGTGTGCTTAGTGCACAAATGGAGAAGGCGGAGCAAAATTAGCGACATACATTGTTTCAAACAAAGTGTGTCATTAAAGAGCGTTCTTGTCGAATGATCATCATTGGAGGTAGCTTCAACAACTTGGCTAGCAGCAATATGGTGGAGAAACTTGCACTTACCACCAAACCGCACCCACACCCATATCACATTCGATGGCTAAACAACAGTGGTAAGGTAAAGGTAACTAGACTGGTGTGAATTAATTTTGCTATTGGATCATATCGTGATGTTGTTGAATGTGGTGTTGTTCCTATGGAGGCTTGTAATATTCTGCTAGGTAGGCCATGGCAAATCGATACAGATTCTATGCATCATGGTAGATCAAATCAGTATTCTCTCTTGCACCATGATAAGAAAATTGTGTTGCTGCCCATGTCCCCTGAAGCTATTTTGCATAATGATGTTGCTAAAGCTGCAAAAGCTAAAAGTGAGAGCCATAAAAAAACCAAATCTGTTACTGATAAGAAAGATGAAATAAGATTGAAAGGACATTGCTTGCTTGCGACTAAATCTGATATTAATGAATCGATTGCTTCCACTTCTATTGCCTATGCTTTGCTATGCAAAGATGCTTTAATTTTAATTCATGATATGCAACATTCTTTGCCTCTTGCTGTTGCTAACATTTTGCAGAAGTATGCTGATGTGTTTCCAAGTGAGATCCCACCGGGGCTGCCACCAACTCGAGGGATTGAGCATCAGATTGATCTAATTCCTGGTGCATCTTTGCCTAACCGTGCGTCGTACAGAACAAATCCAGAAGAAACAAAAGAGATTCAACGACAAGTGCAAGAGCTACTCGACAAAGGTTATGTACGTGAGTCCCTTAGTCCTTGTGTTGTTCCGGTTATTTTAGTGCCTAAGAAAGATGGAACATGGCGTATGTGCGTTGATTGTAGGGCTATCAATAATATCATGATTCGATATCGACACCCTATTCCACGTTTAGATGATATGCTTGATGAATTGAGTGGTGCTGTTGTGTTTTCCTAAGTTGATTTGCGTAGTGGGTACCACCAGATTCGTATGAAGTTGGGAGATGAATGGAAAACTGCTTTCAAAACTAAGTTTGGTTTATATGAGTGGTTAGTCATCCCTTTTGGGTTAACTAATGCACCTAGCACTTTCATGAGATTAATGAACGAGGTTTTGCGTGCTTTCATTGGGAAATTTATTGTAGTCTACTTTGATGGTATACTGATTTACAGCAAATCTATGGACGAACATCTTGATCACTTACGTGCTGTTTTTAATGCCTTACGAGATACACGTTTATTTGGTAACCTTAAGAAGTGCACCTTTTGCACAGATCGAGTGTCTTTTCTTGGCTATGTTGTGACTTCACAGGGAATTGAGGTTGATCAAGCCAAGGTAGAAGCTATAAAGGGTTGGCCTGTACCAAAGACTGTCACACAAGTGAGGAGTTTCTTAGGGCTTGCTGGTTTCTATCGCCGTTTTGTGAAGTACTTGAGCACCATTGTTGCACCATTGAATGAGCTTAAAAAAAGGGCGTGCCTTTTAGTTGGGGCAATGTACAAGAGAAATCCTTCACCATGCTGAAAGATAAGTTGACACATGCACCTCTCCTCCAACTTCATGATTTTAATAAGACTTTTGAGCTTGAATGTGATGCTAGTGGGATTGGATTAGGTGGTGTTTTGTTACAAGAAGGCAAACCTGTTGCATATTTTAGTGAAAAATTGAGCGGGCCTGTTCTGAATTATTCTACTTATGATAAGGAATTATATGCTCTAGTTTGGACATTAGAAACATGGCAGCATTATTTGTGGCCCAAAGAGTTTGTTATTCACTCTGATCATGAATCCTTGAAGCATATTCGTAGTCAAGGAAAACTGAACCGTCGACATGCTAAGTTGGTTGAATTTATTAAATCTTTTCCTTATGTTATTAAGCACATGAAAGGGAAAGAGAATATCTTGTCTAGGAGATATACTTTGCTGAATCAACTTGACTACAAGATCTTTGGATTAGAAACAATTAAAGACCAATATGTTAATGATGCTGATTTTAAAGATGTGTTGCTGCATTGTAAAGATGGGAAGGGATGGAACAAATTCATCGTTAGTGATGAGTTTGTGTTTAGAGCTAACAAGCTATGCATTCCAGCTAGCTCCGTTCGTTTGTTGTTGCTGCAGGAAGCGCATGGAGGTGGCTTGATGGGGCATTTTGGAGTAAAGAAAACGGAGGACATACTTGCTGGTCATTTCTTTTGGCCAAAGATGAGAAGAGATGTGGAGATATTTGTTGCTCGTTGCACGACATGTCGAAAGGCTAAGTCACGGTTAAATCCACATAGTTTGTATTTGCCTCTACCTGTTCCTAGTGTGCCTTGGGAAGATATTTCTATGGATTTTGTGTTGGGATTGCCGAGGACTAGGAAGGGACGTGATAGTGTGTTTGTGGTTGTTGATAGATTTTCTAAGATGGCTCATTTTATACCATGCCATAAAACTGATGATGCTTCTCATATTGCTGATTTGTTCTTTCGAGAAATTGTTAGTTTGCATGGCGTGCCCAACACAATTGTTTCTAATCTTGATGCTAAATTTCTTAGTTATTTTTGGAAGACTTTATGGGAAAAATTGGGGACTAAGCTTTTATTTTCTACTACATGTCATCCCTAAACTGATGGTCAAATTGAAGTTGTCAATAGAACTTTGTCCACTATGTTAAGGGTTGTTTTAAAGAAGAACATTAAGATGTGGGAAGATTGTTTGCCTCATATTGAATTTGCTTATAATCGCTCGCTGCATTCTACTACAAAGATGTGCCCGTTTCAGATTGTTTATGGTTTGTTGCCTCGTGCTCTTATAGATTTAATGCATTTGCCATCTTCTGAAAAACTGAATTTTGATGCTGCTAAGCGTGCTAAATTGATGTTAAAACTTCATGAAACAACTAAATAAAACATAGAGCGCATGCATGCTAAATATAAGTTTGCTGGTGATAAAGGTAGAAAGGAACTAAAGTTTGAACCTGGGGATTTAGTTTGGTTGCATTTGAGAAAGGAAAGGTTTCCTGAATTGCGAAAATCTAAATTGCTGCCTCAGGCTGATGAACCTTTTAAAGTGTTAGAGAAAATTAATGACAGTGGATATAAGCTAGATCTATCAGCAGATTTTGGGGTTAGTCCCACCTTTAACATTGCAGATTAGAAGCCATATTTAGGATAAGAAGATGAGTTTGAGTCGAGGACGACTCAAATGCAAGAAGGGGAGGATGATGTGGACATCAATACTAATGATACATCCACGCCTACACAAGTACCTATTTCTGGTCCTATTACACGTGCCCGTGCTCGTCAACTTAATCATCAGGTGAGTTCACTTTTGAGTTTATGTCCATCATATTTAGGCCATGGAGACGCATGCACTCTTATTTTGATTAGGAACCAAGGAGACGACCGATAGGAAAATGGATTCGCGCAGGCTGAATTCGGACTGCAGAACAGCACCAACTTTGACGTTCACCACGGTCGCATATGGACTCGGATTGGGGCTTTCAAGTACTTTGTGGAAAGCTTATAAAGTCTTCTTTCCAATAGATGCGGCATCAATTCTATCTCTGCTTGGAGTCGGTCACAATCGTTGATTTGTTGCCGACACCTTTTCTGCTCACGGTGCTGTGTCGCCTTATTTTGGCCCAATAGGCCGTGTATCAAGTTGAGTCCATTACGGACGCGTCCTAGGGTTGGAGTACGACCCCAGCACCCCTGTGGTCGTCCTCCTATGTCCTTATACCCCTTAGCCGCCACCAAGAACACTTGGGTTTTTGTTTAGATCAAGTTTAGCCTTTGCTACTTGCTTGTGAGCGTGCGTGCTGGATCAGCCGCCCTTCTTCTTGTCTTCGGAACCCCACATCATTGCAGATTGAGTTTGAATCCTTCATCTACATCTAGTATATTCAGTACTTGTTTACTTGTTCTTGCTGGTTCTTCGATTGCTTGCAGGATGAGTGCCCTAGTGGTTGGGTGTCGCGCTCCACAAGATCGCGGCAGCCACTGGAGGTGGTGTATCGGTTGCTAAGGCGCAGCGTCCTTGGAAGGCTATTGTCGGGCCGTGAACGTCGCCTCCATCCTCAAATCGAGTTATCCCCCGCCTCTCATCGAAAGATTGGGAACAAACCCTAGCGGGTTGACATCAGAAATCAAGACCCAAATTGGTTTAGGAAAAGCCCCAGATTTTACAGAAGATGATCAAGCGACAGTTTGGTTCAGAAAGAGAATCTGTGTACCTGATGTTGATCACCTTCGTGAACTCATTTTGAAAGAAGCCCATGATTTTGCTTATTCTATTCACCCTGGCAGCACCAAGATGTATCAAGATTTGAAACAGAAGTACTGGTGGTATGGTCTGAAAAGGGATGTGGGAACCCATGTTGCTTTGTGTGATGTATGTCAGAGAGTTAAAGCAGAACATCAAAGGCCAGCAGGTTTACTCCAACCATTGAAAGTACCCGAGTGGAAATGGGAAGAGATTGGTATGGATTTTATCATAGGGTTACCACGTACTCGTGATGGCTATGATTCCATATGGGTTATTGTGGACAGATTGACAAAAGTTGCTCACTTCATACCAGTCAAAACAACTTATACCGGAGCCAAGCTGGCAGAATTGTACATGTCACGGATTGTGTGTTTACATGGTGTTCCAAAGAAGATAGTATCCGATCGAGGTACTCAATTCACATCACATTTTTGGCAGAAGCTCCATGAATCAATGGATACAAAGCTTAATTTCAGTTCCTCATATCATCCACAGATAGATGGACAGACTGAAAGAACCAATCAAGTTCTAGAAGATATGTTAAGAGCATGTGCTTTAAAACACGGAGGTAGTTGGGATAAGAGTTTGCTGTATGCGGAATTCTCGTACAACAACAGTTATCAAGCCAGTCTCAAGATGGCCCCAATTGAAGCACTATATGGGAGAAAATGTAGAACACCGTTGTATTGGAGACAAACCGGAGAAAGTCAAGTTTTCGGGCCAGAAATTTTGCAAGAAGCTGAAAGGCAAGTACAGATAATTCGGGATAATCTCCGAACCGCACAATCACGGCAAAAGAGTTATGCTGACACACAAAGAAGGGAATTGACTTTCGAAGTTGGGGATTTTGTATATCTTAAAGTATCACCTATCAGGGGTCTTCGCAGATTCAAAGTGAAAGGAAAATTGTTACCTCGTTATATCGGTCCTTTTCAAATCCTGGAAAGGAAAGGAGAAGTGGCATATCAGTTGGAATTGCTAGCACGATTGTCAGACGTCCACGACGTGTTTCATGTGTCACAACTGAAAAAGTGTCTGAGGGTGTCTGAAGAGCAGTTACCACTGGAAGAACTCAACGTGCAAGATGATTTGACCTATTCAGAGTGTCCGGTTAAAATATTGGAAACATCTCAGAGAGTCATTTGGAGCAAAATAATAAAAATATGTAAAGTACAGTGGAGTCACCATTCAGAGGATGAGGCTACGTGGGAAAGAGAAGAAAAGCTTATTGCAGAGTTTCCTCAGTTGTTCTCCAATCTTCCCGAATCTCGAGGACGAAATTCTCTTTAAGGAAGGTAGATTTTGTAACACCAATTTTTTATTAAAAAAAAAGATAGAAAGAAAAGAGAAGCAAAACTCTACCCAACCCATTTTCCCCGGCCTAGCCCATCCCCCACCCCCCCCCACCCACACACACACGCCCCTTCCCTCCCAACTAGCCCAGTCCAGCTTGCCACGCAGGCCCAACCCACCTCTCTTCGCCCCCCCCCCCCCCCCCCCCCCCCCCCCCCCTCCTGGTAGCCCAATAGCTCGGCCCAAAACGAGCCAGCCCAACTTTCCTCTCCCCTGGCCCAACCCGCCATCCTTCTCCCTTTTCTCTCGCCGACACCCCGACCCCACCTGTCATCCCCCACCTCCAGCCCATTTCCTCCCGCCGGCCACGCCGCATGCCTCGCCCGGCCGTTGGCCGCCCGCTCCCCTCCCTCCTTCACTGCACCCGCCTCCTTTATGGCCCACTCGCGCCCCCGCCTTCATTCCCCTTCGTGGCCCCTCATCTCCCGCCGGTAACTGCCGCCGCCATGATGGCCATTAGGCCGGCCACCATGGCGCGCCGCCCCCTCCACTACCGACCGCCCCGCTTTCCCACCTGGCCTATAAAAGGCGCCCGAGCCCTCGCTGCACTCCCACACCCTCGCTCTCTCGCTTTCCTCGCCCACTCCACGCTCGCGCGCACCGCCGCCACCCGCCGGAGCACCGCCGCCGTTGATCCGCCGCCTTGCTGCTCCTCGTCGACATCAAGCGGCCGCCGGAGCTTCGCGTGGTGGTGGGCTACGTCGCCAGCCCTTCCTCTCCCTCTCCCTCGTCGCTCCGCCGTGGTGATTGCTCGCCGGAGCAACCTCGCCGCCCGCCGTCATGGCGCACGCCACTCCGGCCGCTGCACCGCTGCCCCGATCCCTCCATCGCATTCGCCATCACCGCCTCTACCTCCTGGACCGAACCCCGGTCCAAACTGGGCCCAGACGGCCGTTTTCGGCCAACATCGGCGACCCCCGCCACCTTGCACCGCCGCTCAGCGTCGCCCGAGCCGTCCCCGAGTCGCGCACCGCAGCGAGCCGCCAGCCCAGCCGCAGCCGAGCCACCAGCTGAGCCGTCGGCTGAGCCGCCTGAGCCGCCGATCTGTCTCCAGCCGTCGGATCTTGATCCAACGGATCAGATCCGGTCTATGCCGGTCAACAAGAGCCGCCCGCTATCCCTTTTGAAGAAAAGTCCCTTGGTTTGTTTGGAATAAACCCGCAGTCCTCTTTAATTCAAAAGTAATTAGTTTTAGGCCCTTATCTTTCTATTTTAGCGCCTGATCTTTCCAGAAATAGAACCCGTCGTCCAGAAGTTTCTGATTTTCAGTTAGCCCCTAAATCTTTAGTATAATTCTGTTTTAGTCCTTACTTTTCTTCTATTAGCCCCTATAGTTTTTTATATCTTTCACAGTTAAACCCCTGAAATCATGTTTTAGCTTTATCTTTCTCGTTTTAACTCCGATTTCAGTGATTCTTGCGCTCACGCGATCCTTGCATCATGCACTTCATCTTTCTCATCTTATTCTGTTCATTATATACTATTTGTTGTACTATTTCTTATTTTGTGTATATTTTTGCTTGTGTGATCATGTAGACGATGTGACATTCGAGGAAGGGCAAGAGCAGCAGTTCGAGTAAGAAAACCAGCTTTTTGACCAGGAAGGCAAGTGGAATTTCCCCCTATGCATATTCTATTTGGTCCCAATAATAGCTTGATAAACAACTTTACTTTATTGTCGAAATGCATAAACTTGACGGGAATGCCTACTAAGGATTTACCTAGTCTTTTCACCCAAGCCTTGAAATATCTGGTTTTAGTTATCTTTTTGGGTAGCTATGCTTAGTTGCTTAACTTTGGGAATTAGTGTTGCTTTAAATCTTTTAAAAATGTTAATCATAGTTTTATACTGTTGTTTTATCTGGATAATTTACAAGACCACTTTATTTAATTGGAACATGGAGAACCACCCAAGAAAACCGTACAACCACAATGTTACATGGTTCTAACCTTAGCTAATTAATTAGACTTGTGGTTAACTGGTAGTCTTACCGAAAGGGCAAGGAGGGGGTCGGTGTAGGGGTCATAGCCCGGCCCTCTTGGGGTGGCGGCCTTCGCTAAGGAGCTGACCATTAGGGAGGTTTATGGACCACACCGCTACCGAAACTCTAGCGGGCTATCTACTTTTCCGCTTGTCTTTGTAAAGGCTTCGTAGTGGACCCCCTCCCCACTCACCTTGGAAGTGTGGCCTTGCAAACCCGGGCGATTAAGGGGAACACGAATTGTGGGTAAAGTGTACAACCTCTGCAAAGTGTAAAACTGATATATCAGCTGTGCTCACGGTTAAGAGCGGCTTGGACCCTCACATGATAATTGAACTTAAAGATTTATTAATTTGTGGTTCTTTGGCTTTGTTTTGATGATGTTGTTGTTCCTTTTTGCTTAATTGGGTTGTTATAAACTTACATCTAGTTAATAGGTTGCATGCTAATAAAATTTGACCAACTAAAATGCTAACCGCTTAATCACCTCAGCCTTTCCTTGATAGATTATATTTTCACCCACTTGCTAAGTACCAACCATAAGAGTACTCAACCTTGCCCAACTGCTATTCAGAAGGAAACTTTGGAGAAGAGAACTTCGACAAGTTCGAGGAGTTCTAAGCTAGCGTTCACCAGTTGACTGCCTGTGGAAGAAGACGTTGCCTAGGTTAATGGTGGAACGTCTATATATTATTCGGAGTGTAATAATGTTGATACTATATTTTATTTATGTTTCGAACATTGTCTTTTGATATATTCACTTATGATGTCTATCATGTGTGTGTAAACTGATCCTGGCGTACATATGAGATGCATTCGGTTTTGCCATAAAAACCAGGTGTGACATGCAGGCGGTTGGACCTTTTAGCTGGTCGAATGTGCCGGGCTCATCATGACTAGGACCCAGCCATTTGTTGGGGGATGGCATGCTACGTCCACCGGCAAGCGAAAGGAGGGATTTCATCAAACAGATTAAACTCCTCCTCATCCACTGCATTTTGCACCCCAACAATCCTTCTCTTGCCAGGAAGGACAATATGCCGTGTCGTCCTCACTGTATCAGACACATAAAACACTTGTTGCACATCTTTTGCCGGAACGAAGGGTTCTGTTTTGTACCCAACATTGTGAAGATCAACACTGACAAACCCATTCTTGTCACGTATTACTCCATGTGACCCTTGAACCCATCGACATTTGAATAGGGCATCCTTGAATCCCAGGTAGTTCAACTCCCAAATCTCCTCTATTTGACCATAGTATGGGGCCTTTTGCATGTTGTTATCATAAGCATCAATGCAGACCCCACTGTTCTGGTAGATACTTTTCTTGTCCTGCTCTACTGTGTAAAATGTGTATCCATTGATACCATAAGCCTGATATGTCGTCATAGTGAATATAGGGCCTGCAGCTAGTTTCTTAATGTCATTAGTCGATACACCGCTTGCTGTAACACGGTCTTTGAACCAATTGTTGAACTCTTTCATGTGCTTCTTGGCAACCCAACCATCACCTCTCTCAAGATTTTGCTGCACTAGAAGTTGTTTGTGCTCGAGTACATATGGCTCCACCACCTCCATATGTTCTAGGACAAGAAAATGGGCTTGATCGTACGATTTTCGATCCGGATTAGTAGTCTTCTTCCCCAGAGTCCCAATCCTAGCTAACCTCCCTTCGTGTCTTGAATGAGGCACTCCAATTGGGTTATCTGGATCCAAGTAACCCATCGACCACTCAATAGCCTCCTCAGTCCCGTATCAGCTGATGATGTTTCCCTTCGGATATGTACGACTATTTACGAATGACTTTAGGATACCCATGAATCTCTCGTAAGGAAACATCTGGTGGAGGTAAGAGGGGCCAAGGTAGTGTATCTCCTTTACAAGGTGAATCGTGAGGTGAACCATAATATCGAAAAATGTCGGAGGGAAGAAGGCCTCCATCAAACAAAGTGTCTCTTGTAACCATCTCTTTAGAGCGGGTAGCGAGTCATCATCAATGACCTTTTGCTCTATGGTATTGAAGAAGAAGCAGAGGCTCATGTCTGTCTCACGAACCTTCACAGGGAGCACATTCCTGATTGCTACAGGCAGTAATGATGTTATAAGTACGTGATAGTCATGAGACTTCATCATGGCGAAATTCAGCTTCAGTTCTTTCTTGTTGACAAGCCTGGCAAAGTTGGAACCGTATCCTAAGGGAAATTTTACACTATGCAAGAATTTGCATGATTCTTTCTTCTCCTTTCTGGACATTGTGGTGGCGGCTATAGGAAGTTTTTTTTTCCATTTTTCGTTTCTTGGATGTAAAGCTCAGGACGAATGCCCATCTCTTCCAGATCAGCTCTGGCGTTCTCGTGGTCCTTTCCTTTACCCTTCGTGTTCATGAATGTGCTGACAAGGCTCTCACATATGTTTTTCTTTAAATGTATGGTATCAATTGAATGTCAGTCTGCTAAGAAGCTCCAATACTCTAACTCTCATAGTATGGATTTCTTATTTCAGATCCCTTCATCATCATCTTCATGAACTCCACGTTTCTGCTTGCTGAGAATTGAAGTGATATCCTTAACCTGACTGTACACATCACTCCCTGAGAAACGTGGTGGAGGAGTTCATGACTCCCTTGTACCATCAAACTGTCTATCCATGCTTCGGTACAGGTGATTCCTCGGCAGCCATCGCCTGTGGCCCATGTATGCAAATTTGTTCAAGTTCCTTAGCCACAATGAACATGTCTCTGACAAGCAGTGGGAGCAACCTTGACCCTTCCTTTTGCTCTGCCCGGACAAATTATGATGAGCCGGATTATCACTAATGGTGGTCATCAACATAGCATGCAAAGTGAAGCGGTCATTGACGACAGCATCCCTAACAGACACACCTTTCCAAAGGACCTGAAGATCATCTATGAGGGGCCAGAGGAACACATCAATTCTATCACCCGGTTGTTTCGGTCCAAAGACCAATGTCAACAACATGATATACTTGCGTTTATTGCAAAGCCATGGCAGCAGATTCATGATTGGCAATAGAACAGGCCACGTGCTATGTGAGGTACTCATGTTTCCATACAGATTCATTCCATCTGTGCTCAGAGCAAACCTGATATTCCTAGGATCATCCCGGAACTAGCCATATGTGTTATCAATATGTCTCCATTGAGCACAATCTGTAGGGTGACGTAGCATTGTGTCTTTATTACGACCCTCCTCGTGCTAACGCAACAACTTTGCCTCCTTCTTGTTTGCGAACATCCGCTGCAGTCTGGGAATTAGAGGAAAAAACCATGCAACTTTCCAAGGAGTCCCCTGCTCCCTCTCCACATTGATGTTGTCCTCTCCATCATCACCACCATCCTTTCGACCCTTGTACCTCGATGTTCCACATTTAGAGCAATAGTCCAGATCTTCATTCTCTCCACGAAACAGGACACAATTATGATAGCATGCATGAATTTTTTCAATTTCCAATCCCACGGGACACACAATCTGCTTGGCCTCGTACACAGTATCCGGGAGCAAGTTTCCCTCTGGCAGCATATCCTTTAGGAGAAGAAGCAATGCTTTGAAACTCTTGTCCGTCCAACCATGAGCAGCCTTTAGTTGCAGAAGCTTCAGGTCCCTGGTTACCCGCGAGTACTTCTCACAATGAGAATAAAGAGGTTTTTTGGAATCTTCAATAAATTGCCTATATTTACATAGCTCAGCTTCCGTCATCTCATCTTCTTCTCCCCTTACATCACGGATCATGTCTTCAACATTGTCGACCAAGGCATCAAACTGGTCATCATTGCAGTCCAAAATGCACTCCTCATTGATGCCATCATAAGCTTGACCGTTGCCTTCTTCCCCATCATAATCGTCCTGCCTTTCCCTGCGATTGGGCCCTTCTTCATGATCGGCGACCCATTCCCCCCTTTTCGTTAGGCCCTTCCTCTCTGTGCTTATTCCAACAAGTGTAATTTGGTAGAAATCCACGAACGATCAAGTGCGCATATACTACTTCAAAGTCAGAGTATTTCTTATCATTTCTGCAGTCGAGGCACGGACAATAAATTATTGTTTTAGACCTCGCTTTCATGTCGGCCCTCGCAATCTCCATGAAAGACTTCAACCCTCTCAAGTACTGCGAACAACAATGGCTAGGAAGGCCCATCCAACTTTTATTCTCCATCTATATTCGGAAGAACGCAACAATTTTCAACAATTAATTGAAGAGGAGGATAGGAGAGGGAATGGGGGAGAAAAGAGAAGGGAGAGGGGAATAATTTGGAGCTCTAACCTTGCACGACCTCCAAATCGCTCAAAATGGCCGCCGCCACCCACAGCCACTGCCTACTGGAAACTGCCTGCCCTAGTAGCGGCTGCCAGAGGAAAATAGTAGATCAGGCTCAAAGGTGACGGCCATCAATTAAACCCGTCATCTATGTACTCTACAAAAGTGACGGGCTTCATGAAAGGCCATCACCGGTACCAACGAGGTCATGGCCCGTCACCTATGACATGATTACAGGTGACGGGCTCCAAATAACGCCCGTCACCTGTAATATAGGTGACGGGCTTCATGAGCCGCGTCACTTTTGCTCGGTCAAAGGTGTCAGGCCACTTTTTTAAGGGCCCTAGGAGAATAAAAAGGTGATGCACCGAATATGTGCGTGTCACTTTTCGTATACAGGTGACGCGCAACAACCACTCGTCACCTTTATACGCGTCACTGTAGGACGGTTCTTACATAGTGATGGTGGCGCGGTGGACTCAGCGGCCGTTGCTGCCTTCGTTGCGGAATGGTTTCAAACCAAGGATCGTGCTCAGGGCCGACCGGCCGGCGAGCGCCGCATTGGCGCCGGCTTCAACGCCGTCGCTGCCGACATGACCCTTCTTGGACGTGGCGGCCTCCAGCACTGCTCTGGAGATGCTGAACATGAAGGATGGTGAAGCTCCGGCTACTTGGCCACGACTACCGTCCGCATCGATCTCATCGAGCTGGTCGTGGTTCCGACCTCCAGGAGCTCGGGCGAGACAGCCGAGCTGAGCGCCGCGAGGCCCTGAGCTGGCCTAGCTGCATGTCAGCGTAAGTGACGATGACAACCTCCGCAACTCGACGAGGAGCTGGGCCATGGCTGCGGTCGTATTCCATGGCGGCATCTCTGGTACGCCGTACGCGGGTCGTCGAGTGGATTCACCTTAAACTCTCCCTAGCTGACCATGCATGCATGGAAATCGGAGAGAGAGAAATGATTAGTTTTCTTAACCACCTGTGCCGGCCATGACCAACTCCTTCGTGCGGCAGCGACGACTGGCCGTCCTTGGAGTTCTCCCTTGCGTGGAGGTGCGCTGGATCGAGGTGGTGACTTCTTCTCTTTTCTTTTGCTTATGTGTGGGTGTGGATGGTTTCTGGCGGAGGGAGTAGTGCAGGCAACGAGCGAGCCTTCTCCCTACCTCTATCTTAGCCTTTCGGTCTGTCTCTACTGTTTGTGTTGTGTGAATGACCAGCCCTCCTTTTATAAGCCAGGGCAAGGCGGTTGGTGGTGTCTGATTAACGTTGATGAAGGACGCACCCGGCCGTGCCAGCGGTGTGAGGATTTCCTCAGGCTGACTTTCCTTTGTTATACTTGCTATATATCTTTTCTTTTGCTGGTAGAGACCAGTCACGGTTGAAAACATTCCATTCTTCTGCCGGCAGACAGAATTGTTTGCTTCCATAAGAGAATGTCCCCTTCGCTGACCGATACAAATTACAAAATCTTTCCATTTGCTAGGAGGCGGTATGTTTTGCCTTGGGCAAGTCGGCGGCAACGCCGAGCGCGAGCTCCGGCCGGCTGCCGTGTGGGCCATGCCATCTATTTCTAAAACACTCATCATATGGCAAGAGAATATGTGTATTTGCTGGCATGAGCATAAGAGGATACGCATTTATCCTCCTCGTACATCTGTACCAAGGTATAGTGCAGCAAGGAGAGAGGGCCGTATACGTGTACGCGTACGTGAATCCGTTGAGTACGCATACGTGAACATGCCTGGCTGCCTGGTCACCTGTGCAATTCGAAATGCAAAAGGGTTGGTCGTGTACAAATTCCATGGCAGCGGTAGCATGTGCTTGTACGTAACACCTTTGCATGCTAGCTTCATGTTATTGGGTTAATCACGGGGAGCTAGCAGTGTAGATGTACAAAAATTCATCAAACAAATACCCCCTCGCTAAGTTAAGCATGATTGCATAAGCCAATCGGGCTTAGCGAAACAACATTTCTTTAGCTTCACAGGTAGCATCTTGTTTCCACATGCGGCCGGGTGGCAGCACCTCGACACTCTTCTGAAGATTACTAGAACATTCGGCGCGTGATGCGTGCCCTACCGTTAAACAATCAAACATCATCAATCATTAGATAATAAAGAGTGACAATTAAACTATATGCATGGTAATACGAAACCACCACATCCGGTAGCACTATGTAAGAAACGACCTATAGTGACGCGCATAAAGATGACGGGCAGTTGTGGCCCGTCACCCCTCAAGTAAAGTGACGAGCTTCATCTCCGCACATCACCTTGGATCATTTTGCGGCCTCGCTAGAAACGTGGCCTCTCACATTTGAGAGAGCAAAGGTGACGGGGCTTAACATTGTACATCACCTATACTACAGGTGACGCGCTACATTCTTAGCGTGTCACCTATAGTCCATACAAAGGTGATGGGCCAAGACCTAAGCAACAAAGGTGACGGCCTTTACTTAGCGCGGCACCGCGTCTTATGATGCTCTTAATCTATGGTACTTGAAAGGTGACACATTACGTGTATAGTTCGTCACCTATGTGTATGCCCTATCTAACAAAAGGATTATTGCAAGATATATAGTTCGTCATATTCGCATTACGTGCATTACGTGAAAATTGCGAGGTAACAATGCTAAGATTATTGCGAGATATATAACAAGGCAGAATTATATATTTATATATATAGGGCTGGTCTATTCAGCAGCCTGAGAGCTGAATAACAATTCAACGCACACGGTGGAGCTCCACCTGAGCTCCGGTGCGCTCTCTGACCGTAAATTTACTTCCTTTTTATACGCGGTAGTAAAAATTGAATCCAACCTGTATTGCGCATCTGTTTTAATGCTCTTTTGATTTGCTGGTGTCACGAGATATTTTGGGCATACTCAACGCGATTGGATTTTATATTGCATGCATGGGTCATTCGTTTGGTGCGTAAAAATGGATTGGATTGACATTGCATGCGATGGATTGGATTGTAAAAATGGATTGGATTGACGTTGCATGCGATGGATTGGATTGACGTTGCATGCGAAGCTCGCGAAGCTCCGATGAGCGCTTGTGGTGGTAAAAACATTCAGATTGGTGTCGTGACCGTAAAAATCAAATGATGTAGCATGAGGTTCATTGAAGCATAACAAGTAGTAATTATTTGATGCACACAACTGTAACAATCATATTAAAGGTCTTAAAAACCGAACTTTTTATTTACAGATGGAGGCATATAAGTACTATACTCAGAGTGAAATCACACATAAACTATAAATATATGCTAATAATACATATTGCATCTCACAAATCACTAGCTGTTTGTACAACAGTAAAGTAAACATTTGACGAGTTGATTGGCAAACAAAATATTCAAATAAATTCATTTGTTTTCTAAGCTATTGGCTTCCTCCATTCTTCCACTTCAGTGGTAATGCCCAACTTCAGGTTTGGTATCTTGAAGCCCAAATATCCATTCTGTGAGAGCACAACAAATTGATTAGTTCAATTATTCATCATATTAGCTAATGACTTGCAGAATTATTTCCACCATACTATGACTTCACATGGACTGCTGAAGTGGTCGTGCTGTTGTGGCAGCATGACCTTATGGTCGCATGATTCACAAGTTATGAACTACTATAAAGCACAAAAAATACTACTCTATATTATAAAAAATTACTACTCAAAATTATGGAAAATACTACTGGAGTAAAAAAATACTAGTCTAATTCATGAAACAATATTACTCAAGTGTGAAAATACTACTTGAATATGAACAGAACACTACTCCGAACTATGAAAAATACTAATCTAGCATGCATCTGCCTTGCAACAGGGAAATACAATGATAATTATTGATGCTCTTAAAATTACTACTATAGTACTGCTTGCACTACTACTATTCTGGATATTGCCCCAATTGACGTAGACATTGGAAAAAAATTATTACTACAGTATTTATCATTAATTAAGAAACAATACTACTGACATACTGTTGAAGAGTATTTGTTGCACCAAACACTGAAGCATTCGTCTCTGGGAATAGATGAAGAAAAACTATGGCAACTAAGACTTTCAATATAACTTTGCCTATAATCAGCAAAGAAGATCAAGATCGAGGCCAGTGTGCCTCTTCTCCATCAAGGATCTTCTTGATTCTGTTCAGTGACTGGTAAAGACCAGAGCAGATCCAACATATTGAGGCACATTTTCCTGCATTTTGTAATTTACGAGAATCAGGACTGAATTACATCTAGACAAATGCAACAATGGAAAATTTGGTAAACTAGTGAGACTAACCCAGTGGATTGGGAAATGGAAACATTCTTAGGGAAAAACTCTGGGGTAGTATATGCCCTCTGTCAGGCCAATTATAACATCCAGGTGGCAAAAGTGGTTTTGGTTTGATCAGAAATTCAGAATAAAAAGTGCTAAATACTGAATAAAAATGTAAAAAATAGGCAACTGTGAACCATTCATGTTACGGCCAGGATTCGGTTAGAACTTCAGATCTGCTCAACAGAAGTGGAGACTGTAGTCTCTGAAGTGATGAGGACATCAATACCAACGATACATCCACTCCGACACAAATCCACTCCGACACAAGTACCTATTGCTGGTCCTATTACTCGTACTCGTGCGCATCAACTTAATCATCAGGTGAGTTCAAATCTAAGCTCATGTACATCATGTTTAGACCATGGAGACCCGTGTACTCTTGTTTTGCTTAGGAACCAAGGAGGTGACCGAAAGGGAAACGGATTCGCGCAGGCTGGATTCGGACTGCAGAACAGTACCAACTTGTGACGGACACCACGGTCGCATATGAACTCGGATTGGGGCGTTCAAGTACTTCGTGGAAATCTTATGAAGTCTTCTTTCAAACGGATCCGGCCTCATATCCATATCTGTTACGAGTCGGCCGCAATCGTAAAATTAATACAGAGTCCTTTTCTGCACATGGTGCTGCGTCACCCTGTTTTGGCCCAATGGGCCGTGTATCAAGTTGAGTCCATTACGGACGCGTCCTAGGGTTGGAGTACGACCCCAGCACCCCTGTGGTCGTCCTCCCACGTACTTATACCCCTTAGCCACCACCAAGGATGCTTGGGTTTTGTTTAGATCAAGTTTAGCCTTCGCTACTTGCTTGCAAGCGCGCGTGCTGGCTCAGCCGCCCGTCTTCTTGTCTTCGGAACCCCACCATTATTGAGATTGCGTGTGAAACCTTCATTTACATCTAGTAAATTCAGTACTTGTCATACTTGTTCTTGCTAGTTCTTCGATTGCTTGCAGGACGAGTGCCCTAGTGGCCGGGTGCCGCGCTCCACAAGATCGCGACAGCCATTGGAGGGGGTGTATCGGTTGCTAAGGCGCGGCTTGGAAGGCTGTAGTCGGGCCGTGAACGTCGCCTCCATCGACCAATCGAGTTATCCACGCCTCTCATCGAAAGATCGGGAATCAAACCCTAGCGGGTCGCCATTAGTTGGTAATCAGAGCAAGGTTTATCGGTGAGAGACTTCTAATTCTTCGCTGTTTTATTTTTCCTATAGTCCAGAAAAGCCAAAAAAATAGTAGATTAGTTTACCTTCAATCCTATAAACTCGTTTGAGCCTTTGCTAGCACTGCTTAGTTAGGGCTTGTTGAATTTTCGGTTGCATCGGTTGCGTCGAGTTGCTGGTCTTAGTTTTAGTCCTTTAGAGTTTCGAGTTCTTGTCACGTTCTAGTCACAACCGTGCGCTACCATACATACTCCGTGTTGGCGGAATCCGAGTCCATATTCGTGTTCAAGTCCGAGTTAGATTCTGTGTTGGTTTGTGACCGAATCGCACGCAGTGCTGTGATTCGAGTAGGGATCGGTTTCCTAGTTCGAATTGGTTATTGCGCCGTGTTATAAAATTCCATTGCTATTTGCACTTGTACTGCATATTTTGTAGCGCTCCAGAAAGGAAGAAGTAGTCTCGGCTTACTCAAACCACAACTTTGCACGAATACATATAGTCTCGGCTTACTCCAGAGAGAGAGAGAGAGAGAGAGTTTGTGTGCTGTGTGCTGTGTGGGAAAAGTTTGTGTGCTATGTGACTCTTTTGAAGTCTTTTAGGTTATATAATTAGTTTTGAGGATCCCCTGAAAAAAAAAGAAAAAAAAAGAAGGAAAAAAAAAAGAAAAGAAAAAAAAAGAAGACGAATAAAAAGAAGGGAAGAAAAAGGGGCTGTTCTTTGTGCATCTTTTTTGTTCTTTGGTGGTGTCTTGTGACTTCATTTGTGTCCAGGCTCGCGTCTCTAGCACGGTCTTGGCTAGGACCAACATAGTACCGCCGTTGAACGATTTTTTAGCTTGCTTTTGTAACTAATGTGGTGCTAGTTCATCCTTGCTTCAGCCCACCTATAGCTCCACATATTCGACTACAGGTTGACAGGTCCTGTTGTTACGGCACCGATACACTTCATCCCACGGTTGCAGACTTGTTGGTTGCCGTCCCCTCCTGTTGAGCAAGGTAAGAATTGGTAAGAGCTTGTGTAACAGGTTGAGTGTGAGCGCCTTGCAGTAGCTACATCCCATTAGTTGTAGGATCTTATTTCTTCACCTATTTTCGTGTTTCCTTTGTTCATCTAACCATGACAGGATCAGAGGGTGATGGGAGTTTAGGTCACTCTCCTCGTACAAAGGGAATCATACAACATTTTGAAAATAAGATGAGGAGGCATGTAGATGGGCTTGCTGAAGATATGCTGGTATCAAATGATAAGATTGGGCAGTTGGAGGCCACGCAGCTTGCCACCAACACCGAGCTTACAAGGTTGGAGACGTCGGTCGCTCATATTGACCAAAGCCTTGCTGCTCTTTTGAGGCGTTTTGATGAGATGCATGACAGAACTGCAAATGAGCATGAGGGAGAAAACAAGAAGGATGAGCGTGTTGAGGATAATTGGGATGATTATGTCGCTGATACTGAACTAGATGACCAAGATGCTCCTAGTCGCCGACGACTGCGAACTAATCGGAGAGGTATGGGTGGACATCGACGACGTGAGGTACATAATAATGATGATGCTTTCAGTAAAATAAAATTTAAGATACCTTCTTTCGATGGAAAATACGATCCTGATGCATACATTACTTGGAAAATTGCTGTTGATCAAAAGTTTGCATGTCATGAATTTCCTGAGAATATACGTGTTAGGGCTGCTACTAGTGAATTTACTGATTTTGCCTCTGTTTGGTGGATAGAACATGCTAAGAAAAATCCTAATAATATTCCACAAACCTGGGATGCCTTGAAACAGGTCATGCGGGCTAGATTTGTTCCTTCTTACTATGTGCGTGATCTGTTACATAGATTGCAACAATTGAGACAGGGTAATAAAAGTGTAGAAGAATACTATCAGGAATTACAAATGGGTGTGTTGCATTGTAATTTAGTGGAGGATGAGGAACCAGCTATGGCTAGATTTTTAGGAGGTTTGAATCGAGAAATTCAGGACATTCTTGCTTATAAAGATTATACTAACGTAACCCGTTTGTTCCATCTTGCTTGTAAAGCTGAAAGGGAAGTGCTGGGACGACGTACTAGTACAAGAACTAATATTTCTGTAGAAAAACCTTCATGATGGCAGCCGCGCACATCTACCTCATTGACCGGACGAGCTCCTGCACCTTCTACATTTCCGAGTCGGTCGACAATACCCGCTCCATCCAACGATAAGACACGTGCTCCCCCGACAAATTCAGCAACCACGACTGTCCAGAAACCAGCCACGCATTCAGTGCCATCGATGCAAGGGCTTTGGCCACGTGCAACGTGACTGCCCTAACAAGCGCGTTTTGGTGGTCAAAGGAGATGGTGGGTATTCCTCTGCTAGTGATTTTGATGAAGATACACTTGCTTTGCTTGCTGCTGACCATGCAGGTACTAAGGAACAACCAGAAGAGCAGATTGGTGCAGAGGATGCAGATCATTATGAGAGCCTCATTGTGCAGCGTGTACTTAGTGCACAAATGGAAAAGGCGGAGCAAAATCAACGGCATACACTGTTCCAAACAAAGTGTGTTATTAAAGAGCGTTCATGCCGTTTGATAATTGATGGAGGTAGCTGCAACAACTTGGCTAGTAGCGATATGGTCGAGAAGCTTGCACTTACAACAAAACCGCACCCACATCCATATCACATTCGGTGGCTCAACAATAGTGGTAAGGTCAAGGTAACGAGATTGGTACGAATTAATTTCGCTATTGGTTCATATCATGATGTTGTTGAATGCGATGTTGTGCCTATGGAAGCTTGTCATATTCTGCTAGGTAGACCATGGCAATTTGATACCGATAGCATGCATCATGGTAGATCAAATCAATATTCTCTTATACATCATGATAAGAAAGTCGTCTTGCTTCCTATGTCACCTGAATCTATTGTGCGTGATGATGTTGCTAAAGCTAAGAGAACTAAAGCTGAGATCGATAAGAATGCCAAATCTGTTAGTAGCAGGGAAGATGAGATAAGATTGAAAGGACATTGCTTGCTTGCTACTAAGTCTGATATTAATGAATTGATTGCTTCCACTTCTGTTGCTTATGCTTTGGTGTGCAAGAATGCTTTGATTTCAGTTCATGATATGCAGCATTCTTTGCCCCCGGCTGTTGCTAACCTTTTGCAGGAGTATTCTGATGTGTTCCCAAGTGAGATACCAGCGGGGTTGCCACCAATACGAGGGATTGAGCACCAAATTGAACTTATTCCTGGTGCATCGTTGCCAAACCGTGCGCCATACAGGACAAATCCGAAAGAAACTATGGAAATTCAGCGACAAGTGCACGAACTACTCGACAAAGGTTACGTGCGTGAGTCTCTTAGTCCTTGTGCTGTTCCGGTTATTTTAGTGCCTAAAAAGGATGGAACATGGCGTATGTGTGTTGATTGTAGGGCTATTAATAATATCACAATTCGATATCGACACCCTATCCCTCGTTTGGATGATATGCTTGATGAATTGAGTGGTGCTATTGTGTTTTCCAAAGTTGATTTGCGTAGTGGGTACCACCAGATTCGTATGAAATTGGGAGATGAATGGAAAACTGCTTTCAAAACTAAGTTCGGGTTATATGAGTGGTTAGTCATGCCTTTTGGGTTAACTAATGCACCGAGTACTTTCATGAGATTAATGAACGAGGTTCTGCGTGCTTTCATTGGGAAATTTGTTGTTGTCTACTTTGATGATATATTGATTTACAACAAATCTTTCGATGAACATCTTGATCACTTACGTGTTGTTTTTAATGCTTTACGAGATGCACGTTTATTTGGTAACCTTGAGAAGTGCACCTTTTGCACCGATCGAGTGTCTTTTCTTGGCTATGTCGTGACTCCACAAGGAATCGAGGTTGATCAAGCCAAGGTGGAAGCTATACATGGATGGCCTATACCGAAGACTATCACGCAAGTGCGGAGTTTCCTAGGACTTGCTGGTTTCTATCGTCGTTTTGTGAAGGACTTCAGCACTATTGCCGCGCCTTTGAATGAGCTTACAAAGAAGGGAGTGCCTTTTAGTTGGGGTAAAACACAAGAGAACTCCTTCAACACGCTGAAAGATAAGTTGACACATGCACCTCTCCTCCAACTCCCTGATTTTAATAAAACCTTTGAGCTTGAATGTGATGCTAGTGGCATTTGTTTGGGTGGTGTTTTGTTACAAGAAGACAAACCTGTTGCTTATTTCAGTGAAAAATTGAGCGGGCCTGTTCTGAATTATTCTACTTATGATAAGGAATTGTATGCTCTTGTTCGCACATTAGAAACATGACAGCATTATCTATGGCCCAAAGAGTTTGTTATTCATTCAGATCATGAATCTTTAAAACATATTCGTAGTCAAGGAAAATTGAACCGTAGACATGCTAAGTGGGTTGAATTTATTGAATCTTTTCCTTATATTATTAGGCACAAGAAAGGGAAAGAGAATATAATTGCTGATGCATTATCTAGGAGATACACCTTGTTGAACCAACTTGATTACAAAATATTTGGATTGGAAACGATTAAAGATCAATATGTTAATGATGCTGATTTTCAAGATGTGTTGCTGCATTGTAAAGAGGGGAAGGGATGGAACAAATTCATCGTTAGTGATGGGTTTGTCTTTAGAGCTAACAAGCTATGCATTCCAGCTAGCTCCGTTCACTTGTTATTGTTGCAGGAAGCGCATCGAGGTGGCTTAATGGGGCATTTTGGAGCAAAGAAAACGGAAGATATACTTGCTGGCCATTTCTTTTGGCCAAAGATGAGAAGAGATGTGGAGAGATTTGTTGCTCGCTGCACGACATGTCAAAAGGCTAAATCACGATTGAATCCACACGGTTTGTATTTGCCTCTACCTGTTCCTAGTGCTCCTTGGGAAGATATTTCTATGGATTTTGTGTTAGGATTGCCTAGGACTAGGAAGGGACGTGATAGTGTGTTTGTGGTTATTGATAGATTTTCTAAGATGGCCCATTTCATACCATGTCATAAAACTGATGATGCTTCTCACATTGCTGATTTGTTCTTTCGGGAAATTGTTCGTTTGCATGGTGTGCCCAACACAATTGTTTCTGATCGTGATGCTAAATTTCTTAGTTATTTTTGGAAGACTTTATGGGCTAAATTGGGAACTAAATTGTTGTTTTCTACTACATGTCATCCGCAAACTGATGGTCAAACTGAAGTGGTTAATAGGACTTTGTCTACTATGTTAAGGGCTGTTTTAAAGAAGAACATTAAGATGTGGGAAGATTGTTTACCTCATATTGAATTCTCTTATAATCGATCGCTGCATTCTACTACAAAGATGTGCCCATTTCAGATTGTATATGGTTTCTTGCCTCGTGCTCCTATTGATTTAATGCCTTTGCCATTTTCTGAAAAAACGAATTTTGATGCTACTAAGCGTGCCGAATTGATGTTAAAACTGCATGAAACAACTAAAGAAAACAAAGAGCGCATGAATGCTAAATACAAGATTGCTGGTGATAAAGGTAGGAAGGAACTAAAGTTTGAACCTGGAGATTTAGTTTGGCTGCATTTGAGAAAGGAAAGGTTTCCTGAATTGAGAAAATCTAAGTTGCTACCTCGGGCTGATGGACCATTTAAAGTGTTAGAGTGTCACACCCGATTCTAGAAAGAACCAGATGCATCTCATATGTGCGCCAGGATCTCGTTCACACACATATGGTAGACGGAAAGTGTAATATATCAAAGACAATGCTCAAAAGTAACTAAGTAAAGTATTTAACAATATTACACTCCGTATAAAAGAGACACAACTGTCTTTAACGATAAACCGTTATACCCTATACGAAGTCTTCAACAACTCCGTCTTCCACAGGCGATGACTGGTGAACGCAGGACCTAGAACTCCTCGAAGTCGTCGAAGATCTCCTCTTCAAAGTTCTCTTCTGAACAGCAGGGGGCAAGGGTGAGTACTCTTATGGTTGGTACTAAGCAAGTGGAGTGAAAATGCAAGGCCATCAAGGATAGGCTGAGGGTTGCAGCAGCGGTTGCTTTTAGTTGGTCAATTATTTATTAACAAGCATCTATTAACTAGGTTTAAGTTTATACCAATCCCACTTTAGCAAAAACATAAAGATACCATCAACTCAAGTATTAACCACGAACCATAGTTTAATTAATCTTCAAGTTTAAATTATCATGTGAGGGTCCAAGCCACTCTTAACCGTGAGTACGGCTGTTATAACAGTTTTACACTCTGCAGAGGTTGTACACTTTACCCACAAATCGTGTTTCCCTGAGTCGCCCGGGTTTGCAAGGCCCTTAAACACTTCCGAGGTGAGTGGCGAGGGTACACTACGAAGCCTTTACAAAGACATGTCGAGAGCTAGGCAGCCCGCTAGAGTTTCAGTAGCGGCGTGGTCCATAAACCTCCCTAATGGTCAGCTCCTTAGCAAAGGCAGCTACCCCAAGAGGACCGGGCTATGACCCCTATCACCGACCCCCTCCTTGCCCTTTCGGTAAGGCCACCAGCAAACTACACATCTAATTAATCGGCTAAGGTCAGAGCCATATGACTTTGTGGTTGCACTGTTCACTTGGGTGGTTCTCCATGTTCCCATTAAACAAAGTTGATCTTGAACTGACGCGATAAAACCACAATATGAAATGTGTTCAACATTAACAAAAGAGTAAACCAATACCAATCCCAAAGTTTGCAACTAAGCGTAACTACCCAACAAAGTAGTAAATCCAGGTGTTTCAAGGTTTGAGGTAAAAGACTAGGTATGTCCTTAGCATAGGTAATCCCATCAAGTTTATGCAAGCAACAATAAAGTAAAGTGTATTTTCATGCAGTTGTTGGGATCCAACAGAATATGCAGAGGGGGAAATCCACTTGCCTTCGTCAAGCAACTGCTGATTCTCTTCCTCGTAAGCTTGCTCTTGATTTGGCTCGAACGTCATGTTGTCTACGCGATCACACAAACAAATAAGAAACAATACAACAATCCATACAAACAGAAAGTGAAAAGATGCTAAAGTGTAGTTCATGGTGCAAAGAACGTGTGGGCTCAAGAATCGCTGAAATCGGAGTTGAAACGATGAAGATATGGTTAAAACAGTGATCTGGGGACCTAACTGCTAGAGTTTTGAGTCTCCCGAGGCTAGATCTGAAGAATTTAGGGGTTAAAACATAATTAAACCTTAAACAGAGGGTCGGGGTGCAAAACCATAGGTTCTGGACGGCGGGTACTAATTCTGGAAAAGTCAGGGGTCGGGACAGAAAAAGAAAGGGCTCAACTCTAATTATTTTCTACTGATCTGGACTGCGGGTTGATTCCTGGAAAACTTAGGGATCTTCCTGCAAAAGTTTTAGGATCGGCTAGGGTCGGATAAATCTGGTCCGTTGGATCAGAATAGTCGGCGGATCAGACGAATCGGCGGAGTAAGGGTCGGGCGAATCGGCTGATTAAAGAGTGGGTCGGGTAAATCGGCCGGGTAAAGTGAAGATTGATTCTGGCCGTTAGATCTAGATCGAGCGGCAAAGGAAGGGTCGGCTCGATAGAACAAAAGGGTCGGGCGAGGCGGAGTTTTAACTGGGCATAGGGTCGGGCGAGGCGGAGTTTTAACTGGGCATCGGCGGCGAGCGTGTGTGGCGGCGGACGGCCGGAGCTTCACCAAATCTGGTGTTCCGGGGCTCAATTCAAGCTGGATCAATGGCGGGAAGTGAGTGGGCGGTACGATGAAGGTGCGGGTGATCACGAGGTGGCTGTGCGGCGGTTGTGAACTGGCGGCCATGGCGGCGGGCGGAAACAGGGGTCCGGCGAGCAATCTGGTGGGCGGCGGAGCAAGAGAGAGAGAGGAATCTAGTGCGGCTTGATGCTCACCAACTGCGGAGCTCTGGCGAGAGTTGAAGACGGCAGGGGAGCTGCAGATCGGCGAGTCGACGGAGAATCGGCGACACAGGTCGGCGGCGTTCCTCCGAGGCGCAACTTCCAGCGGCGCGCGACAGGGTTGAGTAGAGGAAAAGATTTGAGTTTGGCGTGGGTTGCAAAGCGGGGCTTTGGCAGGATTTTATAAGGGCAGATCTGCCGAGATTAGGAAGGCGGTGCTGCGGAAATCGATCAGGACTCGGGATAAGAAGAAAGATAGAGAACGGGGTACGAACAGCAGCTCGGAGTCGTTCTGGACTCTGGGTAAGGAAAGAAGAGAGAAGAAGAAGAAAGCGCCGACAGGTGGGTCCCAGCTGTCGGTGAAAGCAAGGGTCAGGTGAGGAAATCGGCCACTGGGTCGGCCGCGGGAAAAAAAAGAAGAAGAGGAGGAGAAATTGGGCTGGCTGAAAGAAAGAAATAGGAGAAGAAAAGAATTAAAGATGCATGCACAAATTTTAATTTATGATTTTTATGAAAATACTTTTAGAAATTTTAACTCCTATATTTTGGGTGTTACAAAACCTACCCCCCTTAAAGAGAATCTCGTCCTCGAGATTAGGAAGGACTAGGGAACAGCTGAGGGAATTCTGCCATCAGTTCATCTTCTCTTTCCCAAGTAGCCTCATCTTCTGAGTGGTGACTCCACTGTACTCTGCACATTTTGATTACCTTGTTCCGTGTAACCCTCTGAGATGTTTCCAAAATTCTAATCGGATGCTCTGCATAAGTTAAATCTTCTTGCACATCAAGTTCCTCCAACGGTATTTGCTCCTCTGGCACTCTCAAACATTTCTTTAACTGTGATACATGGAACACATCATGGACATCTGACAATCGTGCCGGTAACTCCAATTGATATGCCACTTCACCTTTCCTTTCCAGGATCTGAAAAGGTCCAATGTAACGTGGTGACAACTTTCCTTTCACTTTAAACCTACGTAAACCTCTGATGGGTGATACCTTCAAATACACAAAGTCTCCAACTTCAAATGTCAATTCCCTTCTTCGTGTATCGGCATAACTTTTCTGTCATGACTGGGCAGTCTTGAGATTTTCTCGGATTATCTGGACTTGTCTATCCGCTTCTTGAAGAATCTCTGGTCCAAAAACTTGACTTTCTCCTGTCTGATTCCAATACAGGGGTGTCCTGCACTTTCTTCCATATAATGCTTCAAATGGGGCCATCTTGAGACTTGCCTGATAACTGTTGTTGTAGGAGAATTCTGCATATGGCAAACTTTTATCCCAACTACCTCCATGCTTGAGGGCGCATGCTCTCAACATATCCTCTAATACTTGATTTGTTCGCTCAGTCTGACCATCTGTTTGCGTATGATATGCAGAACTGAAATTGAGCTTTGTATCCATGGACTCATGTAATTTCTGCCAGAAACGCGACGTGAACTGAGTACCTCGATCAGACACTATCTTCTTTGGAACACCGTGCAGACACACAATTCGTGACATGTACAGTTCTGCTAACTTGGCTCCAGTGTAGGTTGTTTTGACCGGGATGAAATGTGCGACTTTTGTCAATCTGTCCACAATAACCCATATCAAGTCGTAACCATCACGAGTACGAGGTAACCCTACAATGAAATCCATACCAATCTCTTCCCATTTCCATTCAGGTACTTTCAAAGGCTGGAGTAAACCTGCTGGTCTCTGGTGTTCTGCTTTTACTCTCTGGCACACATCACACAAAGCTACGTGAGTCGCTACGTCTCTTTTCAAACCATACCACCAGTACCTTTCTTTCAAGTCTTGATACATTTTGGTACTTCCAGGATGAATGGAATAAGCGGAATCATGTGCTTCCTTCAAAATAAGTTCGCGAAGGTGATCAATTTCAGGCACACAGATCCTTTTTCTGAACCAAACAGTTCCTTGTCCATCTTCGGTGAAATCCTTAGTTTTGCCTAAACCAATTTGAATCTTGATCTCTTTGATCTTAGCATCTGTCAACTGTCCTTTTCTGATCTCCTGTTCTAGTGTCGGTTCCATCTCCATAGTCATGGTTTTCGCATGAGTGACAATTCCCAGATTCAAACGTGCCATCTCCCAACATAATTCTTGAGGCATCAATCGAGCAATCATCGTATTGGCTTGTCCTTTCCAGCTTAGGGCGTCTGCCACAACATTAGCCTTGCCAGGATGATACTGGATATCCAAATCATAGTCCTTGATTAATTCTAGCCATCTTCGTTGTCTTAAGTTAAGATCCTGTTGCGTGAAGATGTACTTCAGACTCTTATGGTCCGTGAAGATCTGACACTTGTTTCCGATCATGTAGTGCCTCCAAATCTTCAATGCGTGCACGACGGCAGCCAATTCCAAGTCATGGGTAGGATAGTTCTGCTCATGCTTTCTCAACTGTCTTGAAGCATAGGCCACAACTTTGCCTTCTTGCATTAACACACATCCAAGACCCATCCGTGAAGCATCGCAATACACGTCAAACCCTTTGTGAATATCTGGCATTATCAACACAGGGGCAGTGGTCAATCTTGTCTTCAGCTCTTCAAAACACTTCTGGCATGTATCATCCCACTTAAATTCTTTCCCTTTCTCCAACAGAGAAGTCATAGGTTTCACGATCTTTGAGAAGCCTTTAATAAATCTGCGGTAGTAGCCTACAAGTCCGAGAAAACTTCTGATTTCAGGCACAGTCTTTGGTGGATTCCAATTCAGAACATCTTGAACTTTACTTGGGTCTACTGCAATTCCTCCATCTGTGATAACATGTCCAAGGAAAGAAACTTCTCTCAACCAAAAATCACATTTGCTCAGCTTAGCATATAACTGATTCTCTCGAAGTTTCTGTAACACTATCCTCAAATGCTCTTCATGTTCTTCCTCGTTCTGTGAATACACCAAGATGTCATCAATGAACACAACTACAAACTTGTCTAGATATTCCATGAAAACTTTGTTCATCAGGTACATGAAATATGCTGGAGCGTTGGTCAATCCAAACGACATCACAGTAAACTCGTACAGACCATATCTGGTGGTGAAAGCTGTCTTGGGTATATCCTCCAGTCGGATCCTTAGCTGATGATATCCTGACCTCAGATCAATCTTGGAGAAAACCTTGGCACCTCTCATCTGATCAAACAAATCTTCAATCCGGGGCAGTGGATACTTATTCTTGATTGTCACATCGTTCAGCGACCTGTAGTCTACACACATCCTTCTGCTGCCATCTTTCTTATCGACAAAGATCACGGGTGCTCCCCACGGGGATGAGCTAGGACGGATAAATCCCTTAGCTAACATTTCTTCTATTTGTTTCTTTAGTTCACTTAGATCCTTAACATCCATTCTATAGGGTCTTTTAGAGATAGGTGCAGTACCAGGTAAAAGATCAATACTGAACTCAATGTCACGAACAGGTGGCATACCTGGTAAATCTTCCGGGAAAACGTCGGGGTACTCACTGATAACTCTGATATCTTCCAGAGGCACTCCCTTCATTTGGTTCACTGTCCCAACTCTATTGGGTGAAACTGATGCCACAAACTCTATTTTGTCTCCTTGAGGGCTGGTCAAGAGCACTGACCTCTTACGACACTGAATAACACCATCACATCCTGATAACCAATCCATTCCGAGGATCACATCGATGCCGTTAGTCTTTAGGACTATTAGATTGGCTAGGAATTCTATCCCCATAATATTCATGCTGACCCTTGGGCATAAGTGGCTGGCTTTCAATTTCTTGTCCGGGGAGCTTACTAGTAATATTTGCTTCATAGGGCCCATTGGTAAATTATGTTTTGCAGCAAATTGCTCAGTAATGAATGAATGTGATGCTCCAGAATCAAATAAAACTGATGCAGGTTCAGAATTGACAAGGAACGTACCGAGCACAACGTCGGGAGCCTCTTCAGCTGTTTCTGCAACCACATGATTCACCTTTCCGCGCACGCAGTTCTGTTGTCCCTTGTTGCTCAGTGGTGTCTGGTTGCTGTTGCGCGGCTGCTGCTGCTGAGGAGTCTGCCTTTGTTCACTATTCCTCTGATTATGAGGAGTTTGTGCATTACGCTTCGGGCAGTTGTTAGCGTAATGACCCAGTTCTCCACATTTGAAACATCCGTTAGGTTGGACCGGAGTGACTGGATTGTTGGACCGCACTGGTACACCTGTGGTGTAGCCTGGATGGTACGGTTGCGGGTTGGAGTTGCGCTGAGTCTGCTGGTTGTAGCGTTGAGGCTGCTGTCGAGTTCTGTGATTCTGTTGACTCTGCTGATATCCTCCACCTTGTCCTCCAAAGCGCGACTGAAATCCCTGGGGTGTGTTGTAGCGGGGTCGGGTGTTGCTGCTGGATTGTCCATGGGACTGAAGTTTTCGCTTGTGTTCTCCAAGCTCCTTGCGCTTGCTCTCCAGACCAATGGCTTTGTCTAGCAGAGTTTGGAAGTTTGGGAAAGTGTGACTATGCAGCTGATAGTTGAGCGGCCCTATCAGACCTTCCAAGAAGCGCTCCTGTCTCTTTGCGTCACTATCCACCTCATGGGGCGCGTAACGAGACAACTGAGTGAATTTGTTCCGGTACTCACTGACAGTCATGCTACCTTGCTTCAGGTTCAGGAACTCCTTCTGCTTGAGCTTCATTAGTCCTGCTGGGATATGGTGGCTGCGGAAGTTGGTTCAAAACTCCTCCCAGGTGATAGTGTTGGCGTTGGCGTGGGCAGCAGTGAAAGCATCCCACCAATCAGCGGCTGCACCTTCCAGACGTCCTGCAGCATACAGGACCCTTTCACGGTCACTGCATTGTGTAATGTCCAGCTTCTTGGTGATGACCTTCAACCAATCATCAGCGTCCAAGGGGTCCACAGAGTGAGAAAAGGTAGGAGGGTGGTGGCTCATGAATTCTCTATGTTTGTCTCTAGGTGGCGGGTTTTGCTGTGGTGCCTGCTGATTCTGCTGAGCTTGTATGTTCTGGATGGTGGTAGTGAGGTTCTGCAACACCTGCATCTGTGCTGCCAAGAATTGCTCCATTGTTGGGTTGGGCTGTGTTGGCAACTGACTCTGTCGATTGACTATGCGAGCACGCCTAGAGCTAGGGATATTCTGTCCTCCACCTATCCTGGTGTTCACCATCTGACCGTTAGGGAGTAAACCCAGGATAAGACAGGTGTACTAGGTATAGAGAGATAGAAAATAATATCTTAACAAAATATGGATTTATAAGACTCCAACTGATATTAATGTATATATTATATCAAGCAATTCTTATAGCACTCAAAGCAAACATTTGTTCTCAAGCAATCATTACATCGTCGTCCTCTCAAGTGAAAATGATTCTAACGAGAACTTAGGGAGATACTAGCCTAAAAGCCTATGTGCCTATTCCTCGGGGCGAGTTATGGAGCCGGGTTCGTCGCGACGAAGCTTCTTGCGGGGTGGCGACAACGCGGGGAAGCGGGGTTCATCCATCTGTGGGGGTGGCGGCGCTCTTCCCTCTAGTCGAGCTTCTAGCTTGCGGATCTTTTCATGGGCTTCCAGTAGCTTATCCTGAGTATCGTCCAGTTCAGTGTTGAGAGCGGCGGTGACTCGAGCAAGAGTGTTGAGGCGATCTTCGTCATCTTCACCTAGAGTAATCATAGTTTCTTCAGTTCCACTGAGGCGGCGAGGAAGGTGGCGGTACTCCGTGTTCTGAAGCTCCTGGCGGTAGGTGTGGCAGATGGACCATAGAGCTCTCCTGGCGGCACTGCTGATGGCTGCGTCGTATGTAGCGTGGGGTGTGGTGGAGTCGTGTGCAGTGAGAGTCCTCAGGCCTCTGGCACTTTCCATCCTGATGTGGAAGCGAGAGAGGTAGTAGTCGCCGAGCGCGGGGTCGGTGTACTGGTGCGTGTGGTAGTGAGGTCTCACGTGGTTGCCCAACTCTTGAAGAACACCTTGTAGCACTTGAGACAAGTGGCCGGGTTCTCTGTCCGAGGTGCGAACACAGCAAAGTTACCTCATCCCTGGAGTTTCATCACTCTGATCATCGTTGTTTTCATCGTTGTTGTTGTCCTCATCATCGTCCCTTCTAATACCTTCGAAGTTACTCGGGCTTCCTTCAGCGTCAACCGGTGCTGGGGAGGGGGCTGGAGCAGGGACAACTGAGGGTGGTGGTGATCTCTCAACGACTGGTGAGGCCGGCGGGGTGAATTGATTTCCTTCTTCATCAACTGCCATGATGCGGCCATCTTCACCATCCACAAAGTAATAGACTTCCTCGGGTTCTTCCTCCGTAGCTTCCTCCTCTTCAACAGGGTCTGGGACTGGAGTAGGAGAAGTTGGTTCAGCTGGGGCAATGCGAACTTGGTGACCTCCGGTGCGCTTGCGAGCAGTTTGGTAAATTCTGACCATCTGGTAAGGGCGGGAGTAAAAATTCAGGATATTTTTCTTTGAAAACGAAAATGGTAGAAGGTTTATGTAAACATAGGTTTTTATGTGGAAATACAACAGGAATTTTTGATGCTGATATGGCTTTCTAGAAGATAAATCCTTAATTTCGACCATTTCTATCTAGGCTAGCGTCCTACAGTCAACATAGCTCTGATACCACTCCTGTCACACCCGATTCTAGAAAGAACCAGATGCATCTCATATGTGCGCCAGGATCTCGTTCACACACATATGGTAGACGGAAAGTGTAATATATCAAAGATAATGCTCAAAAGTAACTAAGTAAAGTATTTAACAATATTACACTCCGCATAAAAGAGACACAACTGTCTTTAACGATAAACCGTTATACTCTATACGAAGTCTTCAACAACTCCGTCTTCCACAGGCGATGACTGGTGAACGCAGGACCTAGAACTCCTCGAAGTCGTCGAAAATCTCCTCTTCAAAGTTCTCTTCTGAACAGCAGGGGGCAAGGGTGAGTACTCTTATGGTTGATACTCAGCAAGTAGGGTGAAAATGCAAGGCCATCAAGGATAGGCTGAGGTTTGCAGCAGCGGTTGCTTTTAGTTGGTCAATTATTTATTAACAAGCATCTATTAACTAGGTTTAAGTTTATACCAATCCCACTTTAGCAAAAACATAAAGATACCATCAACTCAAGTATTAACCACGAACCATAGTTTAATTAATCTTCAAGTTTAAATTATCATGTGAGGGTCCAAGCCACTCTTAACCGTGAGTACGGCTGTTATAACAGTTTTACACTCTGCAGAGGTTGTACACTTTACCCACAAATCGTGTTTCCCTGAGTCGCCCGAATTTGCAAGGCCCTTAAACACTTCCGAGGTGAGTGGCGAGGGTACACTACGAAGCCTTTACAAAGACATGTCGAGAGCTAGGCAGCCCGCTAGAGTTTCAGTAGCGGCGTGGTCCATAAACCTCCCTAATGGTCAGCTCCTTAGCAAAGGCAGCTACCCCAAGAGGACCGGGCTATGACCCCTATCACCGACCCCCTCCTTACCCTTTCGGTAAGGCCACCAGCAAACTACACATCTAATTAATCGGCTAAAGTCAGAGCCATATGACTTTGTGGTTGCACTGTTCACTTGGGTGGTTCTCCATGTTCCCATTAAACAAAGTTGATCTTGAACTTACGCGATAAAACCACAATATGAAATGTGTCCAACATTAACAAAAGAGTAAACCAATACCAATCCCAAAGTTTGCAACTAAGCGTAACTACCCAACAAAGTAGTAAACCCAGGTGTTTCAAGGTTTGGGGTAAAAGACTAGGTATGTCCTTAGCATAGGTAATCCCATCAAGTTTATGCAAGCAACAATAAAGTAAAGTGTATTTTCATGCAGTTGTTGGGATCAAACAGAATATGCAGCGGGGAAATCCACTTGCCTTCGTCAAGCAACTGCTGATTCTCTTCCTCGTAAGCTTGCTCTTGATTTGGCTCGAACGTCACGTTGTCTACGCGATCACACAAACAAGCATACACAAACAAATAAGAAACAATACAACAATCCGTACAAACAGAAAGTGAAAAGATGCTAAAGTGTAGTTCATGGTGCAAAGATCGTGTGGGCTCAAGAATCGCTGAAATCGGAGTTGAAACGATGAAGATATGGTTAAAACAGTGATCTGGGGACCTAACTGCTAGAGTTTTGAGTCTCCCGAGGCTAGATCTGAAGAATTCAGGGGTTAAAACATAATTAAACCTTAAACAGAGGGTCGGGGTGCAAAACCATAGGTTCTGGACGGCGGGTACTAATTCTGGAAAAGTCAGGGGTCGGGACAGAAAAAGAAAGGGCTCAACTCTAATTATTTTCTACTGATCTGGACTGCGGGTTGATTCCTGGAAAACTTAGGGATCTTCCTGCAAAAGTTTCAGGATCGGCTAGGGTCGGATAAATCTGGTCCGTTGGATCAGAATCGGCGGCGGATCAGACGAATCGGCGGAGTAAGGGTCGGGCGAATCGGCTGAGTAAAGAGTGGGTCGGGTAAATCGGCCGGGTAAAGTGAAGATTGATTCTGGCCGTTAGATCTAGATCGAGCGGCAAAGGAAGGGTCGGCTCGACAGAACAAAAGGGTCGGGCGAGGCGGAGTTTTAACTGGGCATAGGGTCGGGCGAGGCGGAGTTTTAACTGGGCATCGGCGGCGAGCGTGTGCGGCGGCGGACGGCCGGAGCTTCACCAAATCTGGTGTTCCGGGGCTCAATTCAAGCTGGATCTATGGCGGGAAGTGAATGGGCGGTACGGTGAAGGTGAGGGTGATCACGAGGTGGCTGTGCGGCGGTTGTGAACTGGCGGCCATGGCGGCGGGCGGAAACAGGGGTCCGGCGAGCAATCTGGTGGGCGGCAGAGCAAGAGAGAGAGAGGAATCTAGTGCGGCTTGATGCTCACCAACTGCGGAGCTCTGGCGAGAGTTGAAGACGGCAGGGGAGCTGCAGATCGGCGAGTCGACGGAGAATCGGCGACACGGGTCGGCGGCGTTCCTCCGAGGCGCAACTTCCAGCGGCGCGCGACAGGGTTGAGTAGAGGAAAAGATTTGAGTTTGGCGTGGGTTGCAAAGCGGGGCTTTGGCAGGATTTTATAGGGGCAGATCGGCCGAGATTAGGAAGGCGGTGCTGCGGAAATCGATCAGAACTCGGGATAAGAAGAAAGATAGAGAATGGGGTACGAACAGCAGCTCGGAGTCGTTCTGGACTCTGGGTAAGGAAAGAAGAGAGAAGAAGAAGAAAGCGCCGACAGGTGGGTCCCAGCAGTCGGTGAAAGCAAGGGTCGGGTGAGGAAATCGGCCACTGGGTCGGCCGCGGGAAAAAAAAAGAAGAAGAATAGGAGAAATTGGGCTGGATGAAAGAAAGAAATAGGAGAAGAAAAGAATTAAAGATGCATGCACAAATTTTAATTTATGATTTTTATGAAAATACTTTTAGAAATTTTAACTCCTATATTTTGGGTGTTACATAGAGAAAGTCAATGATAATGCATATAAGCTCGATCTGCCTGCGGATTTTGGGGTTAGTCCCACATTTAACATTGCAGATTTGAAGCCATATTTAGGAGAGGAAGATGAGCTTGAGTCGAGGACGACTCAAATGCAAGAAGGGGAGGATGATGAGGACATCAACACCAACGATACATCCACTCCGACACAAGTACCTATTGCTGGTCCTATTACTCGTACTCGTGCGCATCAACTTAATCATCAGGTGAGTTCAAATCTAAGCTCATGTACATCATGTTTAGACCGTGGAGACCCGTGTACTCTTGTTTTGCTTAGGAACCAAGGAGGCGACCGAAAGGGAAACGGATTCGCGCAGGCTGGATTCGGACTGCAGAACAGTACCAACTTGTGACGGACACCACAGTCGCATATGAACTCGGATTGGAAGTTCAAGTACTTCGTGCAAAGCTTATGAAGTCTTCTTTCAAACGGATCCGGCCTCATATCCATATCTGTTACGAGTCGGCCGCAATAGTAAAATTAATACAGAGTCCTTTTCTGCACATGGTGCTGCGTCACCCTGTTTTGGCCCAATAGGCCGTGTATCAAGTTGAGTCCATTACGGACGCGTCCTAGGGTTGGAGTACGACCCCAGCACCCCTGTGGTCGTCCTCTCACGTACTTATACCACTTAGCCACCACCAAGGATGCTTGGGTTTTGTTTAGATCAAGTTTAGCCTTCGCTACTTGCTTGCAAGCGCGCGTGCTGGCTCAGCCGCCGTCTTCTTGTCTTCGGAACCCCACCATTATTGAGATTGCGTGTGAAACCTTCATTTACATCTAGTAAATTCAGTACTTGTCATACTTGTTCTTGCTAGTTCTTCGATTGCTTGCAGGACGAGTGCCCTAGTGGCCAGGTGCCGCGCTCCACAAGATCGCGACAGCCATTGGAGGGGGTGTATCGGTTGCTAAGGTGCAGCTTGGAAGGCTGTAGTCGGACTGTGAACGTCGCCTCCATCGACCAATCGAGTTATCCACGCCTCTCATCGAAAGATCGGGAATCAAACCCTAGCGGGTCGCCATTATGAAGCAATCTTAACCACATATGCCTATTTTGAGCTATTTGATGATTGTTGGTTTGTTTGCCAATATAATTTTCAAGAAGAAAGAAAAACTTTAATCTTTGTCATGCAAGAGGACTAGAAAAATACCACTCTGATATGGAGTAAATTTACCCAGGATTCAGACTACATGCAGCAAGACATTTAGGGGATAATCCGAATTTTGTTGTTTGACTATTGCAGGTTCGTCACAGGGATACAATACAAAAAGATAAATCCTGTCGGGCCATTGGTTGCAAATATAGAGGGGTATATGTATAGAGCAGATTGGGCGAGTTTATGTTTCCAAAATTGATAACCATAACCGGGGAAAAAATCAGAACCAAAGGTTGGATCACCATGGATGCGCAGTGAAAAACATGCACGAATTGCCGTTGGGTTAGATCTACAAAAATATACTACACAGCCTGGGAGGAAGAGCGCGGGATCAGAGATTAACCTGGAGCCTGGAGGTGCTCCTCTGTGCGCGGGTCATGGTGGCCAGCAGACGAGCGCCATGCTCGGAGGAGTCTGGATCGGGAGGAACTCCGACGGCGCATCCTCAAACCCAGCAAGATCGAGACCGTTTCCGTCAGCGGTTGATGGGGGAGCGAATCCAGTGGAGGCTGCGGGGAGGGGAGCGAAGCTGGCGGAGGCCAGGGGATGGGAGAAGCCGGCGACGGTCAAGGGTGGGGCGCCGAGCAGGGGAGGGTGGGATGTGCGCAGGACGGGGATGCAATCCGGGGGAGGAGAATCCGGTAGAAATCAATAGAACCGATTCCAAGAATTTTGAAGAGTGCCTTTCATCCAAAACTCACTACCACCGTGCCACCGTAAAAGGGTAATTTCTGGACCTTATAATTGTTCGCTGAGTTTTAACGGTTTTGTCTCGCATGCGCTCGTCTCCGCACAATATTTGCTTTTAATCGTGTTGAATGCGGTGGGATCTCGTAGGGTAGTAATTATCGGAGGTGGGGATTACGATTTTTCCTCGCCGGAGTTAGCCGGCTCCGCCGGGTGCTTTGTATGTATACAAACTACGATATACATAGTTATGGCAGCTCCATGATAACTTCCGCCACTCTGAAGATGGCGTAGACGTATCCGGTGACGTTCTCCACAAGTGGCGGCTTCACCTTCGATTTCCCAAGGCAGACGAGGTAGTCGTTCAACTCCTTTCATCAGGCGCGGGAACAGAGACCGGAGCCGGAGCAGGGGCCGGCGTAGGAGCCGGGGCCGGAGCCGCAGCAAGAGGAGGCAACCGGTGATGGCGACGGCGGTGAGGGGAGGAAGAAGGCGACGATGACGAGTCCAGTTGAACATAGTGGCGGCGCCTGGAGCGAGAGCCGGAACCCGACATCGTCATTGTACCTAAGGCGCGCGAGAGCAGGGGTGTGAGGAGAGCGAGAGCAGGGGTGTGAGAAAGAGCGGCCGGCCTCGCAATATATAATGGTGACGGCCAGAGATCGTGCGTTCGAGAGATGAATGCGAAACGACGCACGGTTGCCAAGAGGGTGCGCGCGGTTGCTGAGATGGCGCGCGCGTGCACAGAGAGTGTACCGGCGGTTGCGATTCCCAGTAGCCGCGTCTTTGAATGTTTCCAGCATGTAGTTTCATGTGACATAGGTGACGGGCAACATATATCGCACATCACCTTTCTCTTTGGTTTGAAAATATAGAACGACACATAGGTAACGGACGACATATGTTGCCCGTCACCTGTATTCATGACGTAGGTGACGGGTCTAATTGATGTCATAGGTGACGGGCTACACATGTGTTGCCCGTCACCTATTTCCCTTTTTCCCATTTGAAGCCACCCCTTTGACTTAGTTTTTTACGTCTCCCATTTGAAACCCTAGGTTAGTGCCCACCTCCTCGCCTTCTCATCGCGCCAGGAGGTGTCCGCCCACCAGCGCGGAGCCGTCACCCGCAGGCAAGGAGGAGAGCGGGGCACGCCGTCGCGCCAGCAGCGCCCGCCCGCCGACGCCGAGCCGCCGCCCGCAGGCAAGGAGGAGAGCGGGGCACGCCGTCGCACCTCCTTGTCGCGCCAGTAGGTGCCCGCCCGCCGACGCCGAGCCGCCGCCCGTAGGCAAGGAGGAGAGCCGGGCACGCCGTCGCGCCTCCTCATCACACCACCAGGTGCCCGCCCGTCGTTCCTCTCCGCCGCTGTCGGTATTTGATATTGCTTCTAGACAGATCTACATATTTTCGTTAATTGAATGAACATCACGAAAATAGCAAAGCTATAAATCCTACTAATTTTTTTTGGCAAATTATGATATGGGAGAGTGAAGCACTCATTGCCACCTTTGCCAAATAACATCCATGTTAACCTCCACCTCAGTGTTCACCAAGTTAGATTGAGAGATCGATACGAGAGTACAAATTAAAGTAGATTATTCTTATAAGCTATTGTGTAATTGCACATGAACACCTCTGCCTCAAAAGGCATGAAGCACATGCCACACAGCGAAGCTGAGGTGTTTGAGGCAAGTATACAGTATCTTATGCCTTTCGAGGATGAGGTCTTAATGGATTGTTATAATACAAACATATCTCTCCCATCTGATGCCTTTTGAAATGCTAAATAATGTGATTTATTTGTATTAGTTGATGAAAATGAGTATATTGAGTTGAATGTTTATTTTAGAATGGATATGAATGTGTTGGATTACATTGCCTGACTGTTGGATTCATGTTGAACTTTTGACTGGCTTTTGGATTTATGTGATTATTGTACAGTTTGTTGTGGAAAGATGCAATAGTTTGTCACACTTGGGGGTTCTTTCTGATGTAACTTGTGTGATATATGAATAGTGATTTAAATATGCAGTATATAGTCTCTATTATGTGTGTTTGCAGGATCAAGATGGCTGCCAAATCCTAGCTGTGCTCCAGGATGCAGCCGGAAACCAAAATGATCCTGTTGGGGTCTAGTATCAAAGGTGACGGGCAACAACCAAAGCCGGTCACCTTTAATATACACCAGGTGGCGGCACCTGGAAGCACAGACCGTCACCTTTAAAAATTCCAAGTGATGAATGTTGTTCTATGCCCGTCACTTATGCTCGAACCATAGGTGACAGGCTATGTGTTAGGCCCGTCACCTATTTTGGACAAAGGTGACGGGCGTAGACTTCATATAGGGGGCCTGGTCACCAAGAAAGGTGAAGGTTCTCTAGTGAAGTGCGTCACCTATTACGTCACATAGGTTATGAGAAGACACGCGTCACCTTTCTGTTCAAAATAGTGACGCAGTAGAAGTGACGGGCTCTTTGCCCGTCACTTTAGGGAGATGATGCCCGTCACTATAGGGCTTTTCTTACATAGTATAACAAGAACATCATCGACATCACGTTAATATAGGTATCTGTCCGGCATTTGAATCGTAAATATTAAAGCACATCCGAGCACCAAGCAGCTATCCTAGCTATCAGGTGTCTGTTTGGCATCTGAATAATGAATATTACAACACATCCGAGAACCGGGCTATCCTATCCAACAAGTGTCTGTCTGGCATCTGAATCATTGTTGATGCTCGCTACGAACCAATTTTGAGCGTCAATTTGACCCAAAAAGTGGGATGACTAATGTGCTTAACCTGCATATTTAACCCGAATAATATCATTTCCACATTTCCCTTGGAGATTTTGCAATGTAGTGATTTGGGCAAGAACTGCAAGTAAAACAACCTCCAGAATCCATGCCATAAAATGCCAACAGATCAAGGCACGCCGACCAACAAAGAGTAGGTGTTTAATTACCGAATTCCATATGTGTTGGTGAATATGTGTATGCAGCTCAAACAAATCAGAAAACACACCTCAAGAGCAAGGCAACGCACTCGCGATCCAAAGCAAGACCCTTCCGACGAATCAGGCGCAAGCATTCAGCATCACATGGATTGAAGGGCCCACATGGGCATGCAACTGACTTAGGACAGCGCCAACTCACCTACCCAAGACCAGAGGGCCCACTTACCAGCCACCTGACCGAAGCTGAGCCCTTTTGGAGCCAGACTTGGGTCGGCCAACCCAGGAACAACTCCACCGATTTAAAGCTTGCACGAGGCAGCTCCTCATAGGACCCCAAGGTCGGTTCCAGGTGATAGAGCTGCAATCCCGGCCGAGAGCACCCTGCTTCACCACTATAAATAAAGGGGAGGGGCTACTAAATGAGACACAACTCACCTTCACCTCTTCTCTCTCACTTTTGGAGTTTGGAGCTCTCCTTAGAGGCTTATTGCTGCCTAGGTAGTGCTTAGGAGTTAGGGAGAGAGTGAGGGGGAGTCGGGGAGGAGCCGGTGTGCACACCAGCGCTCTTCTCCAGCTTGTACCTCGACAGATGCTTATCAATCATAGTAAGTGTCCGTGACTTCTTCTGTGCTTTAGTTTCTTAGTTAAGTGTAGAGCTAGTTTCACCTAGTTGTTTGCCGGATCAATAGTTCACTAGTGTAGTGGATGCCTCTAGAATAAGTACGATTCTAGAGTTAGTAAAGGACGATATAGACATGGTGTCTAGATCAGATCTTACCTGTTGGTTGTGGTATATCCCATGGTTAGATGAGGTAGGTAGCAGGTGGTGACAGCCCTGTCTATCCAGTGGAACCCTCCCCGTTCGGGTACATCTCAGTGCGTAATGCTGGAACTCACCAGTCTTATTATGTGAGAAGCTAGTAGCCCGACGCAAACAACTAGGATAGTTCTATCTTACCTTTGATTCTTAGCCTTAGGAATCCTCTCTACTCCTTGCCTCTAACTGGTGTGGTGTCCTTTGACGAACCTGAACCTTAGAGAATATACACACGTTCCTCAGTGGATATGATACCCTTGGAATACTCCTGGGTGAAAGCTACAACATCATCTGTGTGCTTGCAGATTTATTCGTGACGCTAAGAAACGTCAACAAGCTTTCTGGCGCCGTTGCCGGGGAACGGTTGCTATACTCTCTTTGGACCTAGTTCGCCCTCGTAACTTTTTCATTTCTTTCATTCTACCTTTACCCCCGCTACCCATGGAGAAGCTATCCATTGAACAGCTCTCTCTCCCCAAGGGGTGAGTTCTATAAGCACTTACAAACTTCAAGACCAGCTCCTTCATCTGGCTATGGACTCCATCCTCGGATTATAACCATGTTTCGGAATCGACCCTTCTCTGGAGCAATTAATGAAGATCCCGATGATCATCTACAAAAGTTTGAGGAACTGTGTTCATGTTTGGTAATTCCAGGTATGACACAGGAAATATTGCGGTGGAAGTTGTTTCCTCTCTCTCTCACAGGGAAGGCGAAGTAATGGTACACCCGCATGATAGGGAGTACGACCGGTAATTGGGGAGAATTTAGAGGTGACTTTTGTTACCCGTTCTCCCTTACGGAACGCATAGAATCCCTACCTCTTGACATTCTCAACTTCAAGCAATTAGAGAAGGAGTCCATAGGTGCAGCGTGGGCTAGATTCTCATGCCTTTTGGCATCTAGCCCAGACTTGTCTATACCTGAAGATATATCATTAGACATCTTTTACACGGGTTTAGACATGGAATCTGCCCTTGACCTTGACATCGCCACCGGAGGTTCGTTTACACACAAAACTATGACAGAAGGAAGAGAGATTCTAGGTCACTTCTTAGAAGACTCGTCTTTCCCTAGAGATCATAATGAACCCCGCCGAGAGGAATCCGAGTCAATCCATGATTGTCTCTCAACAGCGAATTCCGAGCTTTCATCTCCCATATCCCAAGATTCGTCTGTTGAGCCCTCTCCCGAACCAGGAACATCAGAGGGTGAAGTAATTCAACCTTCGATGTTCTCTTCTCAATTCGAGGATGATCCATCTAGACATCACATAAACACCTCGAATCTCTTAGGGGAGGAACCTTCTTCTGTCCATACAGATCAATCTCAAAATCCCTTGACAAAACTTTCCCTCAAGCCTACTGTAACCCCTGTATCTCTCAATCCTCTCAACAAAGCAAATCTCAAGGAGGTCATGAAGGAGAAATCGTTAGGTGATGTGAGACATTTTTCCGAAGCAATTTGGATTAGTTCACCCTCCACGATAATCTCCTGCTCTATAAGGGGAATTACCGTAGAAGCCCATCTTAACCCCCTCATGGAGGTTAACATCATGCCATGGCACTTAGCGTACACACTTTTGGGCGTTGTTACGCTAAAACCATCCGACAAGCTCATCGAGAGTTGTCCCTTTCGACACATCCTTGAATGTCGGGGGGTCGCAAGTGCCGTGATGCTCTCAATAGACAAGATCGAGGTCAAACTAGACTTCCATATCTTTGATGTCCTCAATTTTGATCTTCTACTAGGCTACCCACTTGAAGAATTTCTCATATCTCATCGATGGAGCCTAGATGAATTGCTTAGGGAAACCACTTCTGCCACCGCTACCTCTTATTTAGAAAATCCAACGGTGAAGTTTCATCCCAAGCAAAACCCGCTCGAGCAGATGGTGCATACATCTCCGTTCGGATCATCTGAACTCATTCTCTTTGAAGTTGCAAAATCCATGATTTCCGAAGAGTATGATTCAGAAGAAACTCTTCACCTTTGTGAAGACGAACGATCATCATCACCCTCAAACGAGCGTGAGCCTCCTCCCGCTGGCCCGAAGTACGTTGTTCTCGACCACGATCGAGATTCAACTATAATCTCTCACGATGAATCTCTTGAGATGGAGATCTCATGGTCCATGGAATGTTGTGAGGCGCCAACTCTGGAGTCCGAAAAGAAGGATTCTATAGATGAGTATGGGAGCTTTATTCTTGAAATACCCCAAGGACCATGTCATTCAATAACTCTCCAGAGTCAGGCATGCTTTGTGCCTCGAGCACGCACGAGGACTACAACTACCTTAAGGTCCTCTTTTGCGAAATCTTTAGAAGGTTGGATGTAGATGCATAAGTTTATCATAAGCATTGCAAATTTCGTGGATGCTCTGTGGTGCTAACCTCGCAGCTGAAGCTTTATGAAACATCAATAATTGGTGGTGAGAAGGGAACGAACTCACCAATAATAGTTGCAAGAGGAAGTTCCCATGGTCAAACTTCTGACCATAAACAAAGCACTACCGGGAGATAACCTGGATTATCATTTGATTTTTCCCTTTAATAAAAAGCAGGAACATGTTCTAGAATATAGTTTTCCTTCGGGTATTCTTGGTCACTAACCATCACAGGTGGAGATCAAAGAGAATGATGGATAGGTGATACCTACGAACATGAGAGCTATACCAACTACAACACCATGGTGATTCCTGGTGGGGGAATGATTATGAAGGGAAGCTTGAACTCCACACACTTGAGTTATGCTGCTCAGCAATGCAAACTTCAAGTGTGGGGGAGGTATGTGAGTACCCCGAGTAAGTTTCTTCCATACCAAATCTTATCATTGGTTTGGAGATGGTGTTCACTCTTGTATCTTGCTTCATAAAAAAACAAAAAAAAGAGAGAGGAGTTACCACGGTGGCAATACTGACGTTCTTCATCAAGAAAACATCATGGTAAGTTCTTTCAGGTATGTCCTGCTTTTGACCTTAAACAAAGCCCTTCCGGGAGGTAGCTCGAGGATCACCAGTTTCAAGTTCATGCTTATCTCTCTTTGAATAAAGCTTGTTCATGTTTTCATGCTTCCTTTATCTATGCTTGTATGCTCTGGTTTGAGTGTGTGCTCGAGATGCACTCATATGCCTTTTTAATTAAGCATGGTGCTTAGGTTATAAAGCCTTCTTTAATCAAACTAGAGATGGTGTCAAGTTTGATTAATGAACCTTAGAGTCAATACTTGTTTAGATACTGGTTGTATATGTGGACTAACCCCTGCAGGAAAATATCCAAATCCAAATGGGTAAGTCATTGAGCATAATTCAAATGGAAAGGTAAGCCAAGGTATCGAATTCATGTTGCACAACATAGGAAGGAGGTACATAGCACCCCTCGAGGGTCCACTATGGGTATACCCTGTTTTTCCCATGTTGATGCAACATCAATTCTGCCTTGCCTGAGTAAGTCTCATGGTAAGATTAAATTTAGTTACAATAAATTTTAGGGCTCCCTGGTTCTTAAAACCGGCAGAGCCATTATTTTGTTTCCACCCTTTTTGTTTTTAATTAAGTACCAGGTACAAGAACAAGTGTGGGGGAGATCTCTCGAAGTTTTAACGCACATACAGTTGAGATCTCCCATAGACAGATGCACAAGACCGATAGAATCAGCATGCAAAAGGTTTAGAACCCATCACGACGGTTTGTGTACTCTACCCCTCAAATCTCCCTGATCCATGAGTTTTAAATGAAATTCACTGCTAACCACTAAAATTAAACTCAATGGTGCTCGCTGGTCGCATACTTCAAGTTTGATTGGCTTGCATATGTTTTATTCCTTGCTAAACTTGAGCTTGTGAATCATATCTTAGGGAATCCATAATTGTTAAGTTGTTGAAAAATGAGATATGGTTTTATAAAGGAACCCTTGCTTTCTCTGCTTTTAGGTCTGGGACTTTTATTTTAAAAAGAATACCCCTCCATAGCTTTACAAACTCCCTGTGTTTGTCCTACCAAAGCCATATGTCGATCTTCATGCATGAAATCTTATACATATGTGTCTTGTTGTTGCATTGAGCTTCATCAAATTTTGTGACCCTAGTGAGATGTCATTTCATATTTGCTTGATCAAGATCACATACACTCTAGATGCTAAACTTCTACACTTGAAGTTAGCCACTCCATTCCATCCATCCACAAAATAAAACTCCATGTGTAATGATCTCTCTCTCTAGTACTCCTTGAAAGAGGCATGGGCTATATGAAAAAAAGGAAAAAAAAGAAAAAAAATCTGGACACATGATGGTCCAAGAGTTGAAACAAAAAGAAGAAAATTGGACACGTGAAGGTTCAAAGAAAAAAAGAGAGTTATATAACCATGTCCTCATGTCTTCCAAATAAAGGAGAGAGAGTTTCATAAAAAGGACTGTTTCATCTTCATCATCCACTATCCATACACTTGCACAATCTTGATCAGCTTGTATGATGTGTCATCTCCATGGATCCAATTTTTGATTTTGCAATATATATGAAACAATTGCATGCTTCCAACTTCCTACCACGAGCTCCACATAAGCTATCTTTAGAAGTAGGCTGAAAAGAGGCAATGCCTTGGTGAGGATATATACAAACTGAGTGACTTGAGAGATCCTATGGAGGAGTAAAGCTATGGTTGGTTTTTTCAAAAAAATCTTTCAAACACCCAGTCATACAACAGAGAAGTGGAGGAGACTCAAGTCAATACCGTTCTGCTCTTCAACTTCCCAAACGTTTATGGTAGACACTTCAAGATTCAAAGGTAAGATTGAAGTTTGGAATAATCTATATGCAGGTATCATATCAAAAGGATGTGGTGTTCCATCTTAGTCCTAAGCTTTGCTCGAGGACGAGCAAAGAGGAACTGCGGGGGATCTTGTTGACGCTCGCTATGGACCAATTTTGAGCGTCAATTTGACCCGAAAAGTGGGATGACTAACGTGCTTAACCTACATATTTACCACGAATAATATCATTTCCACATTTCCCTTGGAGATTTTGCAATGTAGGGATTTGGGCAAGAAATGCAGATAAAACAAGCTCCAGAATCGATGCCATAAAATGCCGACAGATCGGGGCGCGCCGACCAAGAAAGAGCAGGTGTTTAATTACCGAATTCCATATGTGTTGATGAATATGTGTATGCAGCTCTAACAGATCAGGAAACACACCTCAAGAGCAAGGCAACGCACTCGCGATCCAAAGCAAGACCCTTCCGACCAACCAGGCACAAGCATTCAGCATCACATGGATTGAAGGGCCCACATGGTCATGCAACCGACTTAGGACAGCGCCAACTCAGCTGCCCAGGACCAGAGGGCCCACTTACCAGCCACCTGACCGAAGCTGAGCCCGGTTGGAGCCAGACTTGGGTTGGCCGACCCAGGTAGGTCGGCCGACCCAGGTCCAGCTCCACCAACTTAAAGCTTGCACGTGGCAGCTCCTCATTGGACCCCAAGGTCGGTTCCAGGTGATAGAGCTATAATCCCGGGCGAGAGCACCCTGCTTCACCCCTATAAATACAAGGGGAGGGGCTACTAAATGGGACACAACTCACCTGCACCTCCTTTCTCACTTTTGAAGTTTGGAGCTCTCCTTAGAGGCTTAGTGCTGCCTAGGTAGTGCTTAGGAGTTAGGGAGAGAGTGAGGGGGGAGTCGGGGAGGAGCCGGTGTGCACACCGGCGCTCTTCTCTAGTTTGTACCTCGATGGATGCTTATCAATCATAAGTGTTCATGACTTCTTCTATGCTTTAGTTTCTTAGTTAAGTATAGAGCTAGTTTCACCTAGTTGTTTGTCGGATCAATAGTTCACTAGTGTAGTGGATGCCTCTAGAATAAGTACGATTCTAGAGTTAGTGAAGGATGATATAGACGTGGTGTCTAGATCAGATCTTACCTGTTGGTTGTGGTATATCCCATGATTAGATGAGGTAGGTAGCAGGTGGTGACAGCCCTGTCTATCCAGCGGAACCCTCCCCGTTCGGGTACATCTCAGTGCGTAATGCTGGAACTCACCAGTCTTATTATGTGAGAAGCTAGTAGCCCGACGCAAACAACTAGGATAGTTCTATCTTACCTTTGATTCTTAGCCTTAGGAATCCTCTCTACTCCTTGCCTCTAACTGGTGCGGTTTCCTTGGACGAACCTGAACCTTAGAGAATATACACACATTCCTCAGTGGATACGATACTCTTGGAATACTCCTAGGTGAAAGCTACAACGTCATCTGTGCGCTTGCGGATTTATTCGTGACGCTAAAAAACGTCAACAATCATCAACGTTACAGTACATCCGATCACCATGGTTACATCCGAGCACTAATTTCCTCTATCATTAGGTGTTTGTTCAGCATTTGGAGCATCAATATTACAGCACCTCCGAGCACCATAAATCTACATGCAACAACAAGTATGCATAGCTACCAAACAACCTAGCTGGTAGCTTTGAATACTAACTGACCATGTTGCACAGTTTGCGGGAGGAGGTCGATGCAGACTCTAGATCCCATGCATCACTCTTCTTGTCGGAGACGAAGGACACACAAAAGCCGGCCGCAACTGGTACGGTAGAGACAAAATCAGCATGAGCTTCACTGCTCATGCATCCACGCTTGGACTGCAAAAAGATAATAATTTAATATCTAGCATGTGTTATGGAGATGCAACGACAACTTCCAAATGTTCTGCTACTTGAATAGTTAAAAACAGGATGGCTTGATGAAAGTAGCTAAGTACCTGTTCTGATCAGAGGTGGCAGCACCACTATCATTGCCACCACTGCCATCTGCACCTTCTTCACCGGTAAATAGCTTCTTAGCAACATTCTTGTTAGGGGAGGGATGGGACCTAGAAGTACATATAAGAGTTTCATGTTCTACAATTGGCACAAGTAAAAAGTAGGGGTTGCTAGTGGGGATAACCTCTTCTTTGTAGCGCTTTTCTGTGTTTTTGTAGAAGAACCACCAGTGGCATGTGCAATGGAAGCCAAAGTCTTGTCCTGTGGCAAGAAATGCTAAAATGAGCAACTAAGGCTACTGATCATAAGTCTTTATCTCATGAAGCTAAGGTATGGCCTATATAAAGTATCCACTCATTTTCAGCTTATGATTTTAAGTATAAACAGGTTTTTCATATCCACTACACATTTTAGGCGGAAATGCATATCTGATTAGACTGATAAGAAGAGATTCTAGAGCTGTAGTCTATTATTGTGGATAAAAATACAAAGAGCCCGTTGCCTGTGTATTTCAAATGGAGTGTCTACATATAACTGGAAGGACAACAAGGAGAAATCTACCTCTTCATGAGCACAACCCCTCTGTGTCTGCGTAGGAGAATCACCAGGGGCATCTTCAGTGGAAGCCAAAGCCTTGTCTTGTGCCAAGAAATGTAAAAAAGACAATAAAGGAGAAGCACCAATTCATTTCACATGTACGGATCAGTATACTAAAATCTCAACTAAGCCAGCATGTACTACAAGGAGCAATTTACCCTATCACGAGCATTGCTCTGATCTTTACACTCTGAGGACTCTTCTTGGTGGCTCAGAAGCAGGATTCATGTTTATGATATCCGAGACTTTCTTCTCTACAGCAGTGTCCTTCGGTCCAGAACAGCCCACATTCTCAGCCCAAGTAATTGGCTTATGCATAAAAAGGTACAACATATGCATGCAGCGAATTTGAAAAATATAAGAAACTTATGTAGATAAATGCATATAGAGAATGTTGTAACATATGCAAGTACCTAGCCATAAGCATTTTCGCCTCGGGAACCTCAGGATTTATGTACCACTTTCATGATGAACCCCCAGACAGCGACATACCTCCGAAGCTTTTGACAAGGGTACCGACAAAGATTACTATCTGTGGAGAAGCCTGCCCATTGCCGTGTATCTCCTTGGCTAGGAATGAAGTGGCCCGCTCGGACCAAAGCACAACATCTAACATATCACCGCTGTAACACAGATGAAAGGAAATGTTAGTGTGCAGTATAACATACAGTTATAGGTTCAAAGCATAGTTCATTTTTTAGCCAACCTTGGCACACGTATAGTGATGGCCCTCCTCAAGCTTTCACCCTGCCTTATTTTTGTTCGTATTGCCCCAACATTTGAAATTGCAGTGATCACTCCAATAACATCTATTTTAAGAAATAACAGTGCATTAGCTATTGCTATGAACAGGCTGAAGCACACTCATAAGGCAGTTCAAATGTTCTTTACCAGTGAAGGGCGCTCTACTGTCCACACGTTTCTGTAGTTGTTCCATGGAAGCAATGGAGTAGGCTTACATGGGGAACGCAGGAGGAATATCAACCACCTCCTCAGTCTTGGTCCATTTTGAAAAGCAAAGCATGTGATCATTTGCAACTGGTTTGTAGTTGTCATTGGAGTTCTTGACTCAAAAATAGAAGAAGTTATAGACATTTCCTTCCTTTACGCACTGCTTGAACAGCTGTGTGGCAGCAAGGTAGATCTGGGCATGGATGGTGTTGCCCTGTCCAAAAAGAACGGAGCCATAGCTAATAAGGTATATTACAAAGGCATGCTACTGATGCTAACTGAGCTATGCAATACGTAAATGAACATCCATACCTCCTCGTCAATAAGAACCATATCGCTATGCAGCAAATTTTTCTCATCATTAGGATCATAGAAGTCCCATAACCTAGAGACACGCAAGCATATACGATCACTGCAGTTTCCAGGCATGAGGTGGGGAAGCAGTAGATCTCCCATCTGCAGATATAGGAGATTTGTTCAAGCCATGAGAATACAAATCAATGACATGAGCAGATTAGTTCTAATTGGGGTAAAAGGAATTAACTAAGAAGGGGGCAACATCTTAGACTAAAACACACATACCACACCAGAACAGCCAATCAACAATCAGAGGGCAACAAAAGTTTCGACAAGCAGCCATCTTTGAAACATATAAAAACACAAAAATATGTACAACACAAAATCATGGTATGGTAGGAGTACTAAGCCGATGCCGCATCATCGGCATCAAGAACCTCATGGGACACTACGTTTTGAGTTTGCAATCCACATGAACCATCATCATTTTCAATCAGAATCTTAAGCCCACTTCTAGATATTGCTCTTGAAACCGCAACATAAAGTTGCTCATGTGTAAAAACAAGTTTCTTCAGGTAAATGCCTACTTTTGATAGGGTTTGACCCTAGCTTTTATTTATTGTCATCGCATAGCACACTCGCACAGGAAATTGTCTTCTCTGCAATGTGAAGGGCCATTTTACATCTGTCGTGATAAGGGAAGTTCTAGGTATGAAGACACTTTCGCCAACATTAGATCTTGTTAGCACCACACATTGCAGCAGGTGCTGTCCAAGATCAGTAATAAGTAACCTAGTTCCATTACACGGGCCCAAATTCTGGTTTAGGTTTTGCAAAAGCATTACTATAACACCCTTCTTAAGCACAAGCCTATGAGAAGGAAAATTATTTGCTTCAATCGAGTTGAGGAACTCAGTAGGGTAGAGCATATCAAAATCTAGGATGCATTCATATGTTTTTGATATAGTGTCACAACTTATATACTGCACACTATCACCAGGGAGCATTGAGACAATGTATTCATTTATTTCGTCAACCGTAAGATTATTTGGACAGACAATGGCTCGCGAGGCTAAATACGTAGGTTCCTGATAGTTTGACAACAAATTTGGGTACACCTCAGACACCAGGGCAGCAACCCTATCTCCATCAGTACGAATCAATAGATCATCAGGAATGGTAACCCATGAGGCTTCATGTTCTCCCCCCTTTTTCTCAGCAGGGGCCGCGCCATCGCCGATAGCTAAGACCCACTTGCTAAACTGTTCAAGCTCATCGTGCTGGTTTCCTTCTAATGCGGGGTTTAGAAGTCGCATGTTTGTATGCAATTTTAAAAGCACTACATGTCGCCATAACTTAGAGTTCGTGATAGATGCACCAACGATAGTGGATCGTGAGCCTTTGCGAACTACTGGTAGATCTGCCTAAAGTCGCCGCCAAGGACAACGGGCTTGCCTCCAAATGGAAGCAATGCATTGGGCGGGTTATGCTCACAAAGGATATCTCTCATAGTTCTATCTAATGTCTCAAAACAATGACGGTGAGTCATTGGAGCTTTGTTCCATATAATGAGGGCAGCCATTTGTATAAGTTCAGCAAGCATTGTACCTCATTTCACACTACACGTGGCAGCCTCGGTTATGTTGAAAGGTATTTTAAACCTAGAGTGTGCAGTTCGTCCTCCAGGCAGCAGCAAAGATGCTACACCAGATGATGCAACAACAAGCACTATTTTCTTTTCAGATCATAATCTCGCAATTATAGCATTCCATAAGAATGTTTTGCTAGTGCCACCATGGCCACACATAAAGAAAAAAACTAGCAGATCCACTTAGAACACGTTCAGTGATTGCATCGAAAACATTTTTTTGGTCAGCGTTCAACTGTGACACCAAAGTGAAGCATGCATGGATAGCATCAAGGGTTCAGAGTCAAGCACATCATTAATTAGCCTATTATCACTCACACCTTAACCCTGCGTTGTCAGCTTTGGTAAGTTGTAGTTATTTATGTTGCCACCACTATTAGCAAATAGGTCTGTTAACTTTTGTATAAGTAGGTTCATTAGTTGCTGGTGCGGGACCATATAGTTGGGGTTTCCAAGCGCATTCCTTAGTCCTCTATGTATGTCATCTGTAAAGTAAAGCCAATACTTATCAAACAAAGCACAGACATCACTCACTGAACAGAAAAGCACCACAGTGACAAATAAATGCCTAAGCTGATACGCTGATGCAGACACTATGGCCTCATCAAATAGAAGGCTCCATTCATTATCGCTCTCAAGGAGACCTCTTGCCTCACATGCTTCTCGAAATGTACTGTACACTCTATTGTTAAAGGTTCTCACATCAGGATAGTTCGTTGCGCCTTTAACTATCATCAACAACATGCGCAGGTAATAAAGCTCACCAGCAGCTGGATGTACGTAGTACATACATCCAATCTTAGCGCAAGGTACTCTTTTTCGCCAGCATCGGTCGGAAGCAACCCAAGTCCATTTTTTTGGAATATCACAATATGTCAAGTGCCTAGCGTCCTCATGTTTTGCATTCGCATCGAACCACACGGTCAGTATCGCGCTTTTTGCTGCTGGGCTAGCAAGCAATGCCTCTAGGTCAGCTCCTAGCTCGTACCACACATGATTCATTCCCGGAAGATGAACACATAATCGCTCTGCTGGAGGCATTCTAGAGTGAATATCATATTCAAAAGCACGCCATGGAGCCTCACAAGAGGATAGAAACCTAGCATCAGTGTATTCTTGGATTTCGTTCCGTGGAGCCAATTGAGGTCTAGGAGATGCATTAGGTGTATTTGCAGTAACCTCAAAGTAAATCTTCGCCCTATCGCTTCCCTTTGTAACATACCTAAACATGTATTTGATCATGTTTGAATTGTTACACCATTGCACATTGATGTGTGAATTATACTTCTTAAAGAGGTTCATGTTATATGGAACAACATTCCTGTTATCTAGCCTGACACCATTCTTCACAACATGTCTGCCATCATTTCTACGCTTGTAGATAGTAAAACCAAAGTCATCTACGATTGTCTCATCCTGAAATGATTTAGAAAAATTCTTTGAACACTTGTTGTCTTTCATGCATGGACATTTTTTGTTGTCATCGCCACATGGACTATGTATCATAAACTCATCAACTAATGTATAACCTAATGGGTCAATGTTTATGTCGGGGATTTTTGCATAGATAAAACCATCAATGATGGAAGCATTAAACTCTGAACGTGCATCAGCCAACCACACAAGACAATGTATATGAGGCAGGCCACGCTTTTGGAATTCAACAATGTTAAAACTGCATAAGCAATGGCACGCATAAGACAAACTAACAACAAAGACAGAAGAACAATATGCACGGCTACTCAAATTTTGCTCACCTGCACGCACTGCACCAAATGTCCTACCCTCCCTAATATCATCTATTCATCAACTTTCATATGGAAAACTCGTACAATTAAATCTGACCTATCACAAGACAGCTGGCCAGGCTCATATCGCAGAGCATCCGCAATCTCTCTCCACTTTGTGTTGCATGTAAAGGTCACAAAAAGATCAGGAGGGCTATAGACCCTACATATGGCCATTGCATCTTGGTAGTTCATCACATAATATCTCCTCCCGCCAGTAAAACTCGCAGGCACAACAAATCTACCACCAAAAGAATCCGCATTAGTAAAACCCTTATCAATCACATCGGCTATTCCCTGAACAGATTCGTATCTCGGTTCTTTTTGGTGGTCAGCTATAAGCTTTAGCCTAGACCCCTCGACTGTGGAGATAAAATCAACAGCTATTTGGTTACTCAACCTGCCATAGCAAGTGAATGGATTCGCTTCATTTAGCCTATAATGCATATGGAATCTACCGAACTTAAGCATAGTGACATATTTACGAAGAGTACCCTCTTCATCAGCGTCTGTATAACTAATGCCAAGATGGTAGCCATGCTCACCATAAGGAAACAACAATGGATATTGCAGAGCCATGTAACATGGGTGCAAACAGGAAATACGCTTTAACACACGGTTCCTATCGTGCACAAGGACGTCATAAGTGTACTCATCAGCTGAATAGTCACCCACTATTACCGTTGCAATTTCACCGCTTGCTGGAAGGTTGTACTGAACATCCTGCCTTGAGTTGCAGCCCAATAGCCGCAATGTCACTTTTTGGTCTCCCTCTTGTTCTAAACGTTCTCTAGCGTATCGGAATACTTTGACAAGTTTGTTATGCTCATTTATTATCTCTAATAGGAACAACGCTACCTCTGGGTCTGGCTGGTTACCAGCGTTACCATCAGCCTCAAACAGGCCTAAACTATTCTGCGCCTCATGTTCAGTATCGTATATATAAAGCTGTGCAAATTTGGGTCGTGAGCCATGGTGCGACATTAGGGAACTAATATGATGGTGAACAACTCCATTTATTTTGAAGACATAAGGAGCAGTGCCGTTGTTTATCGTTTTATCCACAGCTGCACCCAAAGAGGTGAATGCAAACAAAAAATTAAATGATCAAATCTGCCTAAGGAATCGCTTTGAACGCGCATCACCATCAAATCTTAGCAAGTCAGCCAGGGGAGCTAGTGGCTTCTTAAATGGTTCTAGATTAATTTTGCCTCCCCTACAGCAAAGGTTGTACACAATTTTTCTTTTTGATACAATGGAAGCGGTCTTCACTCGCTCCTGGAACCAAAAGGCAGCACCATAGTATGGGCACTCATGCGTTGGACCATCATAGTAGGACTGTTCTGGGAAGGCTTCTACAGGTGCACAATGAAAAATCAGGGCTATAGGCATAGCAGCAAGAAAATCATTCTCCAAGCAAGTTAAAAAGAAACACCTACAAACCTTTCAACTCCTCTACGCGGCCTCTCTCAAGAGGGAGAGCGTCATCAGCACCGAAACATCACAATCAGAGGATCCCTTACTTCGCATCCTACAGATCCGACGGCGTCGGTTTAAAGCGGCAATTTCTGCAGGGAAGTCCATTAAGGACCTTCCTCCTGTTTAGTTCACGTGGTCAAAAAGTCAACATTTTTTTAACCCTACACAATCGAGTGTACATGCCTAAAATTCACTCACTCGTTCTCTTTTGAGAAATCGACAACAGACCACATGGTTCTGCTGGTTGAAATGTGCACGACTGGTTGGATGGCCCCAGAAGTTCACCAAGGCAAGAGCGCTCACTGCTGGTGGCAGGAGCAGACTGGGCAAGAGAACCTATGAAAGTACAACCAAATCCAAATAACAACACCAATCAGAAAAAAGATAGGACATCCCTTCTACGACAAAACAATATATAACGATCCTTCAGACCTTGTGGAATAGCAAACCTCCTCCTCTGTATCTTCTCACGACATCGTGCGACTTTCTCACACGGAGACCCAGCCATCACTAAATAGCAAGCGCGGCACAAAGAAATCACAATCAACAACGATAACACAGCAAGCATGAAAGGACCACCTAAATGAAGAAGACTACAACATGGGCAAAAAAATCAAAGCGCATGGAACACTGTAACTTATGTAATCACAATCCAGAAAAGACCTTAATGCAGATGAAAAAGGAATAAATAGACACTAAGCCTACCTATAGAGAAAGTGGCAGGACAGCCATGACCCATCTAGCAGAGGAGAAATGTAAAGGCCTAGAGAAGGAACCAAGCTAAGTAAAGCACAGATAAGCAGGCAAGAGGAGCATCAACAGAACACCTATGGATCCAATGGACCAGGAAAGGCCTATTGGAAGAGAAGAATTGCTACAATAAGAAAGACCAGAGCAGAGGAAGAGGAGCAATGCTACAGATAGGAAAGAAAGATTAGAGAAGACGAAGAGGAGAGCCTGTAGACGGGAAGAGTAGCAATACTATAGACATGAAAGAAATATCAGAGAAGACGAAGAGAGCCTATAACAAAAGCTAGAGAAATAGAAAGGCTTAGAGGATATGCAAGGCCTTTTCTTTGCGGTGTACAAACGGTAAACACAATACATGAAAGGAAAACAGTTAAAACCAAGAACCACCCAGCAAAGAAGGTAGACAAAAAACCTAATCATGCTGCTCTAAATCCAAGATCCATCTATGCAAGTTCACTTTTTTTTAGGTGCACAAACAGGAAACACAACACATGGAAGGAAAACAATAAAAACTGTAACAAAGCAGGAAGGGACAAACTGACCTTCGTGAGTCCCTGCAGCACACACAGCAGAAAGCAGCAACCTGATAGCAACACACATTTCTTCCTTCAGCAATGGATGACCTAGCAGCAAGCAGCAAACCCGATAAGCACATGTAAAGAAGCAAGACGAGAAATACATCAAGCAAGCACCGCACTCAAAGAAGAATGAATCACTACACAACTATCAACTCAGAAAAGGAGGAGAAACACTCCAGACAAGTTACACAAGCATCATTAGCAAAAAAAAGCAGACTAAAACAATCCTAATCATATTGCTCTAAATCCAAGAGCCACCCCCCTACATGACATAATAAAGGCATGTTACCTTGCAGGTACACTAAAATGCATTGGCCATGCTACACAACAATGGAGATGACATAACCAAGCTACATAAAAACTAAGATGAGCATGCCACAAAGCACCCTTTATTACTGATTAAAGACACATAGTACTCTGCAGATGGAAACCCAAAACAAACAGAGGAGGAACAAACTTACGTTGAAACCCTGCTGACACGGCCCTCGAACCTAGCTGCAGACACAAGAAAGAGGAAAAGCTGCAGTCAATCAATATCCATTGCCTGAGATCGAGCATAAGAGGCCGATCCAAACAAAACCAGGCAACTCACCTTCCTGTAACGACGGCTGCTCCTAGGGCTAGGTCACGGACGCCATGGCCGGCTATGCACCTGTATAAGAACACCAGAGAACCGCAGATCAGATCAAGGCACTTCAAATCCGAAGCAGCAGGAATGGAGAAAGGCGCAGGGAACGTCCGAATCTCACAGACCTGCACGCTGCGGTCTGGGTTGGGAAAACAAGCCGAGGACTGGAGCAGGGAACCAAAACCTAGGGTTTGGAACCGGAGCAAGAGGGAGAAGAGAGTGGAGGAGGCAATAAGGAATAAGAAGGAGGATCTTATCTCGACGACGGCGGGGGTGCAAATCGAGGCCTGGGAGCATGCGCCCTCCCGGCCCCGCTGGGATGGGCGGCCTCGCCCAGTACCTCCGATGAGACAGCTTCGACATCGGTAGAGAGGAGGAGGGGAGGGCACGCGCATACTGCCGCCGCGCGGCGCCGCCTGCGACTGTTTCAACAGGACACAGTGATGGACAGAGCGAAACCAGGAAGGGATCGAGCGCACCTGCTGCCTGCTCGCCGGTACAGGGTGGGAGAGAGAAATAGGGAGCAAGAGAAGCACCTTGCATGCGTGAGAGGAGTGGAAAGCGATAAGGTTTTGTCTAGTCCGTTCCGCTGCTCCCCTACCAGTCACCACTGCAGGTGGGGTAGAAACATAACCAGGTCCACCGGTCAGCGGGCAGCGCACCATCTGCGTGGCCCGAGGCGCGGTGAAAGCAAATTGGAGGGGGCGCAGACCAAGGCACCACGCGCCGTGGGCAGGCCACCATTTCATTTGGCATGCTGATTCGCTCACGTATCTGAGAACAAGCTAGTAAACTGGCAGTGGGGCTACGTATGCACATGGGCTACCAGTCAGCCAATGAAAAGCCTGCAGCGGCGCACGCCCTTGCGCGGAGAGCCGGAGAGGAGTCCGTGTCTCCGCGGCCGCTGCACGCGTGGACGTGATGGCTAATCGACATGCGGCGCGGGAAACGCGGAGTCGCGGAGAGAGCAGCAAACCAGGGCATCTTTTAATCAACCAAAATTAAAAGACGTGAGCGAATCAGCATGATCAACCAGGGCCACAGGTTAGGAAAGCATGATCATACTGGTCATTTCCCTCACACGCATAATCACATTTTCCATTTATTTACCTACCAAAATTACACGATCACTTTCTTTCTTGAGTGCGACCCAGGCCACTATAAATATGAGAGTCCAGGACTCCGTGCAGTCACATCCTGCGCATCATTGTTTATGTCACCCATCACGCCAAAGTGAAGTCTTCTCTTTTGATTTCATCTGTTCTTTCACTTTCTTCTTGGAGTGCGCCGTTCAGGGTTCGTGTTCTCTGATTTTACTGGTTTGTTTTGATCTTTTGCATCTCCAGACTCTTCATTCCTATCACCATGGTGTGCGGCAACGAGGACCACAGGAGGCACCCTGTCGGAAGGCCGAAGGCACCAAGGCAACCTGCTCGTGGTGAACGGGCACCGGAACATCCACTACGCGCCAGCCGTGCCAGCGGCCCCATCGCCCTGCAAGACTCCCGTGGTCCATCTCCCATATCTTCGTCGGGAGATGATAGTGACAGTGCCCCGCTGTCCCAGGTTAATTTGGCAAAGACTAGAGCAAGAAACCAAATTGTTGATTCTTCGTCTCGCCGCGGCCGGAGGTCAAGGTCGCCAAGCCCGCCACCTCCATGAGAGAGCAGGCGGGACAGGAAGTGTCGCCGCTCGCCGGAGGCGGCAATCAAGGGTCCTTCATCATCCAGCATGCCACCTCCCCCATAAGGACGTGCAACCTGCCAAACATGTTGCCGGAAATGAAAGAGCTGCTCCGGCAAGAGAGCATAGAGGCGAGATCACGTCCAGAGGTATGTGCATGGTGATTCTTCTCTTCGTGTAAACAGATTTTGTAAGCTCTTCTTCATCTTACATGGCATAATTCGGCTATCATTTTGCAGCCATATGTTAGATTGGAGGCACCGAAGTTAAGTGACGTTGGCAACATGGCAGATAAGGAGTTTAAAGAAACTTTAGCTGTCAGGCCAAATGTGGCTACTACAGATGCTATCATCGCTCCCATGGCCTCATTGGCTAAACATCCTTCTGTGAAGAAGTGTGTAAGTCCTGCCGTGACATATACACTGATGGATGATGGTGAAGAAGGTAGCAACACTGCTCCTTTGCTGCCAGGCAATAAATTCATCACTAGCTAACAAGGACACGGAGGATGTCCACTGGACAGCGCCGATGAGCGCAACCTAGGCCACCTGCTTGTCAGGGTTCTAGTTTATATGATAACTGAGGAATATCACAACAGAGTTATCGATGAGCAATGGAGCCCGCCGCCGATCTCCGGAAGACGCCGGCCAGGTAGCAGAAGCTAGCCTATTACAATTTTCCTGCTTGTTCTCAGAGAACAAGTCGCCTTTGTAGTCTTCCCATCTAGCGCACGACTGGACCTGGGCTTCACTTCTGGCTTGGGCTTCATTTCCTCCAAAGAGGGCCGACATAGTGTGGGTTGGGCTTCTGAGTTCTCTTCTTCTCTTCCTTCTGTAGTGCTCCAGGTACCCTGACATCCCCGCTTCCTTGAGAACCGGCTTGCCCCCAAGCCGGTGCTAGGGGAAATGACAATTTCAACTTATCTTCGTCTTCCCATGTTGAAGAAGACCATTGAACCAGCACTTTGGGTACAGAGTCATCCATTCTTCGCTGCAGTATCTTGACAGGTACCTGCACTTCATCAATTAAGTCAGGCAATTCAGTGCTCACCTGATCACAGTTGCCAACCGCCTTCTTGAGGAATGAAACATGGAATACTGGAGGGATGGTTCATGTTGGAGGCAAAGCCGGTCGATAAGCCACTTCTCCAATCTTCACAATTATCTTGAAGGGCAAAAATACTTGAAGGATAGTTTATGGTTGGATCTTTTCACTAAAGAGGACTGAACATACGGTTGAATCTTGAGGAATACATATTCACCAACTTCAAAGCTTCTTTGAGACCTCTCCTTATCGGCTTGATAATTTTGATGTTGTTGTACCCACACTAAATGCTGCTGCAACAGTTGCACCATGAGTTTCCTCTCCTTGAGCCATACTACCAGATCAGGTACTGCACAAGCATCCACTTTGTTGATGCCCAACCGTTCAAGAGACTGCCCATACAGAACTTCAAACGGAGTTTTGTTGAGATTAGAATGGTAACAAGTGTTGTACCAAAACTCTGCACGATGCAACCAATTCTTCCACTTGGCAGGACAAGAGTGTACAAAACAACTGAGATAAGCTTCCAAGCATTGGTTGACTCGTTCCGTTTGCCCATCCATTTAAGGATGACAAGCTGAGCTAAGTTTGAGTGTTGTGCCAGCTAAGCTAAACAACTCTTGCCACAATGCACTGGTGAATACTTTGTCTCGGTCAGATACAATAATTTGGGGTAGACCATGCAACTTGAAATGTGTTCCATGTAGGCTATGGCTACTTTCATGGCAGTAAAAGGATGGGACATAAGAACAAAGTGTGCATACTTTGAAAACTTTTCTACTTCACCATCACACAATTATATGAATGAGACCGAGGCAAACCATCAATAAAATCCAAAGTCACAACTTGCCAGGCATGTGTAGGTACCGGCAAGGGTTGCAACAAACCTGAGTATTTGACTCTTTCAGTCTTGGCTTGTTGACATACTTGACAGCTAGCCACAAACTTGTTGATGCAAAAAGCCGGCGATCGGCCTTATACGCCGACACACGCGAGGACCTGGGAGATTCTGCTTTGCTCCAGTGTAGAGTCCAACTCAGTTGCGCGGTGGTGCAGGGCGTGCCAGTCAATTTGATCTACAATTGACAAGGGACAGGGAAGCGTTAAATTCCCAGAACGTATCAGCTGGAATTCCAAATTGTTCCACCAAGGGCATCGGCCAAAAGTCCGATACAGAAAATAGATCAATCGGTCTAAGTTCCGGCCGATTGCACAGATAAGGCAACGCCAAGCGGGTTAGCAAGACCTTGGTAAGCAACACCTAGATCCGAACCCGATCGACCTAACAACCTGCAACAAGCAAGCTGTGCGTTGACCGATGGTATTTAGATATAGACTGGATAAATTATGGTAAAACCTAAATATAAACAAGATTAAAAGAATCTAACCCTATTGAACCTAGCAAATACCGATAATGGATGATAACAATAAGAAACAAGCTAGACTAAATAAATTAATTTAACAAGAACAAGCTGATATCGATAAATTGGTGAACAGACCAGACCGAGATCCAATCTGCTCGATAACTTGAACTAAACAAGATAGAGGAAGAAGTGATGTGCCATCAACCTTGAGCCTATCTGCCTCGTTCGACACGGAACTTACCAGCAAGCCGGAGATCGAAGTCGATGCAGCCCCACGTGCAGGAAAGAACTCATAAAATAAAAATCAACTGCAACTAAGGCGAAGCTGCCGAAAAGAAAAAAAGTGAAAAAAGGGTTTGTGTGTTGATCATTGGATGTCCTTCGTACATGCCCGAGGGCAGCTATTTATAGCCTAAGCTACAAACCCTAGTCGATCACGACTTACAAATTACTTGATGAAAAATAAATAAACTTTCTGAATCAAACTAAATAAAATCTAAGAGATAACTTGCTGTAGCTCGCCAGCTTCTTTCCATAGCTCCATCGGCTGCGACGCTCTTTCTGGCCCAAAAGCCCAATATGCTCCATTCCTTGCTCCTGATCCAACGTCGGCCCATCCATCATCGGTCGCTCGCCCAACGGATTGACACATGCTAAAAAAACAGTGTCAACAAAACTATTTAATCATTGTCTTCATGTCTATCCAAAAAAACAATGCTTTTACTCTTCAGTAAGTTACCAGGAACCCAGAGTGCCCCCCTCCCCCACCCGCCCCACAGGGCTACTGTGCAAGGCCTGCAAAATCTGGAGTTGAATATCCTTTGCAGAAGAAGGAATGACCAACCTGGACTTATATCTGATGAGCCACCACTAAGAGTAAAATGGCCACATTTTTTTGTTAAGAGTGAGAGAGGTTAACAGCTGTGCTGAATAAGAATATTTAGTATAGGAGTCAGTCACCACTCTTAATCAATGTGGACTTATAGCAGAAAAGGCATAAAGCTCTTCCTGGGAGGTAATAGGTTTTCTGGAAAAAGCATCAGCTGCAGAGTTCTTTACCCCCTTTTTATAGCATATTTTGTACTGAAGCCCCATTAGTTTTGTTAATGCTTTATGCTGCCAGGGTGTTGTCAGCCTTTGATCATCTAGGTGAGTAAGGCTTTTCTGTTCTGTTCTGATTTCAAACTCTCCATGCAAAAGGTAAGATCTCCAGTCATCAACAGCCATTAGTATAGCCAAACATTCTTTTTCGTAAGTGGACAGTCCTTTGTTCTTTGGGCCCAGTGCCTTGCTAGCATAGGCCAATGGATGCCCTCCTTGCTGTAACACAGCACCAATACCTTTATCTGATGCGTCTGTTTCTATCACAAACATCTTGGAGAAATCTGGCAAAGACAGTATTGGGCCATACGACAAAGGTTGCTTTAAAGTCTGAAAAACCTCCTCCTGAGTATCAGTCCACAAGAATATTTCTCCTTTCTTCCACATATTGGTTAGGGGTTTGCTAATAATACCAAAGTATTTAACAAACTTTCTATATTAGCTTGCAAGACCCAAAAAACTTCTGACCTCTTTGACATTTGTAGGTGTTGGCCACTTAAGGACATCTCTGATTTTGCTTGGGTCAATTGATACTCCATCACCACTGATGACATGTTCCAGATACAAAAGTTTCTTTTGGGCAAAAGCACATTTAGAGAGCTTTATATTAAACTGTTGCTGTTGTAAAAGCTGGAACACTGCTTTGATCATTTGCACATGTTCTTCCCATGATTTACTATATATCAAGATATCATCAATAAAGACCAACACTCCTTTTCTCAATAAAGGTGCTAGAATGTTGTTCATGACAGATTGAAAAGTTGCAGGGCCCCAGTGACACCATAGAGCATTACCTTGTATTCATACTGCCCATTGTGGGTTTGGAAAGCTGTCTTAAACTGGTCACCTTCTTTCATACAGATTTGATGGAAACCAGCACTCAAGTCTGTCAGACCTGGGGCTACGGGACTGCACACGTGGCGTAGAACATTCTAGAGTAAGGGTGGGGCGTGTCCCATACCTTACCCATACTGTAAAAGTACTCGGACACGAGTACAACTAGTCAGTACAGAAGTTAACTACCCGAAAAATACTCGGGTAGGACTCCTAAGCTCGTACAGGACTAGGACTTCCATGTAACCCTGTCCCCCCAGACTATATAAAGGGGGGCAGGGACCCCTCCAAAACGTAACGTATAACACCAAGGCAATACAAACCATACAGGACGTCGGGTATTACGCATACTGCGGCCTGAACCTGTCTAAACCCTTGAGTTCCTTGCACCATCGAGTTCCTGATCTCGGCGACACCCTAACCACAAGTAAACTACCTTAAGGTATCCCTAGGTAGGTTTCCCAGTAAAACACCGATGTAGGCGTTTCGTAGCGTCATCACTAGGATAGGTGTTTCCCAGCAACGGCGTCAGAAATGTCATGGGGTATTTCTTACGTTACAGAATGATCCGCAAGTGCACGGAATACTGTTGTAGCATTTTACCCGTGAGCACGGGGTCATATTTATATTTCCGCACGGAAGGCGGCGGTTATTGGAATAGATTAGTATGTTGATTAGTTCTAGCATGGATATTATATTGAATAAACAGGGATAAGATAATATATGGTAAAGAGGTAGTGTGACACACAAGTTACTCAAGTTCTATCTCTATGCAAAGCTTACAGGAAGGGAGAAAGGAAGAAGAAAGCTAATCTAAGGACTTATGTACTCCTAACTAAGCATACAGTCTATACTAGGCACTCATACACATACACATGATTAGGAACGAGCTCTTGGCTCCCAGGCATCACCGGGAGACCGCACAAGATATGGCTTGGAGGCCACTAGATCTTCACGACTATTTTATGCACCTCCTACAGCTACTACACGAATGGGGAGAGTTACGCTGGACGGACAGGGCTGTCACCACCTGCCGCCTACCTCATCTAACCATGGTATAGAGCCGCATCCAGCAACACTGATTAGCCCATACACCACGTCTACGCTAATAAGGGATACTCTAATGCTCCGCGCGGAGCCCCCACCCTTCAGATGGACAGACATCACACTAGAGTAAACATACGTATACTGGAACCAATGTCGTAGCCTAGATGTCTTACCACGTCTAATCATTCAAGATACCATTCCTGGATATAAACTAAGCATAGCATACACATCTGAATACACAGAACATATACTATACGAGTACACTAAACTAGAAGATAACTCTATTAAGAAATTCCTAATATTATAGAGGAGAGGAAGAGTAAAACCCATACCGAACACTCCTAGGAAGACTCGGGAACTGAAGAAGAGATACTTCACCTAGACTCCACTATCCTAAAGACTAAGCAAGAGAGGAACTTGAGAGAGGTTGCACCTTGTGGTGTGTCTTTTGTTGTAGCACCCCCTCATATTTATAGAGGTGAGTGAGGGGGTGTGCAGCAGCTCCTCGGCACACAAATGCTCGAAGCCTTGCCAAACCGCCATTAGGAGCCAATGGGGAAGCGCCACATCAAAGGAGGTAAATCCGTTCGCCTTGGCTGGGTCGGCCGACCTGGGCCTGGCTCGGCACAGGTCCAGCTCACTCTGGGTGGCTGTCCTGTGGGCCCAAGTTGCTCTTGTGCGTGAGTGGGGTCTGTCCAAGGTCGGTTGCATGCTTTGGTGGGTCCTTCAATCCATGGGAGTCCAAATGGCGCGCTCTGATTGGTCGACGTCACTTGCCTTGGATTGAGGTGCTTGGTTAACACTTGAATTCTGCTCAATTTCCCTACATTGCAAATTCTCCAAGGGGAATGTGGAAATGATATTATTTTAGATAAATATGCAGGTTAAGTATGCTAGTCATCCCAATTTTCTGGTCAAATTGACGCTCGAAATTGGTCCGTAGCGAGCGTCAACAAGAACCCCCAAGCTATCCTTTGCTCGTCCCTAGCAAAACAGGAAAAATCAGGATGTTGATCAGAAAATTGTTAGACTCATTACCTGTTGTCGTGTCAAGTCTAAGGCATTGATGATCTCCTTGAGAATGAGTAATGTTGGCATGAGTACCTGGCCCTTGTTACCTTCATCATCTATGGGGCTAATGAGGTTCTCCTCGTATTGAGCTGTTGAGAGTTAGAACAATTGATAGAGCAGTACTTACCTTCCCTTGCTCAACAATCCATCTGGAGCTTTTCTTTTTGGAATAGTAAAACAAGACTAAGTTCCTCGAATGATTCGCTCAGATCGCTCAATGTTGTATGAATCCTTACCAAGGCACTTCTCCCTTCTCATAACGAAAGCTTTTGTGGAGCTCAAGGTATGGAATGGATGAAGCATACCTGCATTTCATATATTGTCAAGGCAAAGAGTGGATCTATGGAGAAAACAAGTCATATCCCAAGATCAAGAGGTGCATGTGTGTGGATGAATGGAAGGTACATTTACTTCCTTTTTTGGTTTGTGATCTCTCTCCTCTTTATTTTATTTTTGTATTTTTCTTTAGACATGGCTATCTCCCTCTTATTTGTTTCTTTTCTTTTCTTTTTTTTGGGTCATGCTTCTTTGGCATGCCATCTTTTCTTTTTCTCTTTCCTCTCTTTTTTTTCGGGCATGACCAAGCCTAATTTCTTTTTTCAAGGATAACATGAGGAGAGATCACAAGCTTCATGGAGCATTTATTTGGTGGATGGATGGATTTGCTAATTCCCAGTGTAGGAATGTCACAATAAATGTAATGTGTGCGTGATCTTGATCAAGAGGATATGAAAAGCATCTCACTAGGGTCACAACAATTTGACAAAGCTCAATGAAATAGCAAGCAGCATATGTGTAGGGTTTTTCAATGTAAATGACATATGACTTTGGTAGGACTTGGAACATCATTGAGGAACTTGTCTTTCCCTTTTTAAATTTTGAAAACAAAATACTGTAGATATCATGCTTCACTTAGGACAAAATTATAAAGCTCCATCTTCCATATCTAAACTCACAACAACCTAGACTTGGATAAAGCCTGTGCAACCCACGAGACGTTCGGGTTCATGGCACAAAGGTTTAAACAGCCAGCAAACTCAAACTTAGGGAACACCATGCTTTAGGACTAAGCAAGGCAGACAAGCAAGAGCATATCAATTATTCATCCTCTCAACTTAGGAAGACTAAACATTATTAGCAAGCATATGGAAAAGAGAAATTAAAGCAAGAAATATTTGTTTGTTTTTTAGAGTTTTTTTATATCTTTATTGAAAGCAGTAAAAGATACAGTTCACTTAGTGGAAGGACTCCCCCAAGCTAGCTCTTTGTTTAAGGTCCGATGAGCAGGACCTCTCCATACCTGTTTAACTCGAGGTCGAATCGTCCATACCTGGAGAGGATGTCGAGGACGATGACGTCTTTTTCTTTCTCCACACCTCCTTGGTTTTCTTCTTCGTTGGTGTTGGTGGTGTGGGAATCAGATCCTCGGGTGTGAGACTGTGTATCTCCCAGTCTTGGAATCATTCCGGTTCTGTCCCCAGCCCTTGTTCTTTGCTATCCTCATGAAGCAGGTATACTTGTTCACGTCTATTGCGGAACCTGAACTTCATGGTTCTCTTCCCAATACGGAAACTGATTCTTCCGGTCGTCACGTCTATTCTGTCCTTGGCGTCTCTTAGGAATGGTCGCCCAAGGATGAGCCAGATTTCTAAATCACCCTCCATGTCAAGGACTATGAAATCCGCGAGGACGAATGAATTCTCGACTCGCACCAGGAGATTCTTCACAATCCCCTCGGGATATCGTATCGTGAAGTCGGCCAACTACACACACATACAAGTAGGGAAAAGAGAAGGATAAGCTAGTTCTTCGAAGGTTACCTTGGGCATGATGTTGACACTTGCTCCAAGGTTGTAGAGGGCATGCTCATAATAACGGTCGTATATAGAGCAGTTGATCATTGGGGTTCTGGGATCCTCCTTTATAGTTACCGCTAGATCACCCCAAGAACTCTTTTGAGGGCGTTCGAGTCTTTCTACATAGTTAGTAAAGAATTTACCACGCGATGGCTTACCCTATTTTTTGGTTATTGCATTAACGCTCTCCAGGGGAGACTCGGGTTACCCCGGGATCTTCCCTATCTCTACATAAGGAATAACAGCGGCCAGCTGAGCTAATTGAGTCTCAAGCATCTTGTTGAAGCTCAGCTAGTTCTTGAGTGTTGAGGAGATGACATCCATCTTCGCTTGGATAGTCTCCAAGGTGTTGTCGTTAGCGGCAAGTTTCTTCTGAATTGCTTCGTTGGTCTTTGCTTGGCTTAAGACAAGATCCCTCAAGGAAGGAGGGTTAGGATTAAACGAATTTGAGTTACCATTACCTCCTTGGTAGTAGGGGCGCGACTGGTTCCACCCTTGACCTCCTTGTGGACGAAACCCGTTGTTGTTGTTCATGTACATGACTTCTTCCTAGGTTTCGGGGCAGTCATTCCCCGAGTGTCCGATGTTCCCACAGACCTCGCAAGTCATACGAGAATCTAAGGCTTGATGTACCTGAGTTGGAGCCTTTTCTTGGGGGAGTTCATCAATCTTCTTGATGAGGAGGTCAAGCTTAGCGGTGATCATGTCTGTCTCCTTAACGGAGTGCATGCCCCGCTGGCGAGGTTGGAGACATTCATCGTTCCAACCTTGGTTGGACACCATCTTCTCAATCAAAGTTTTGGCCCTGTCAACGGTTAGCGAGCAGAAAGCACCACCTGCAGCAGCGTCTATATGATCACGGGCTGTTGGAGTCAGCCCGTTGTAGAAGTTCTGCAGAATGAGCCTAGCGTCCATCCCATGGTGAGGAATCGTTAGGATGTACTCCTAAAGCTGCTCCCAAGCTTCAGTTATTGACTCATTTGATGCCTGCTGAAAACTGGAAATCCTTCCACGAAGAGCGTTGGTTTTACCCAACGGGTAGAACTTCGCGAGGAATGCCTTAGCGCACTCATCCCAAGTAGTTACTCAACTTCTGTTGGTGTAGAACCACTGTTTTGCCTTCCCCAGAAGGGAAAACGGAAACAGACGGAGTCGGATTGCATCCTTCGTGACTCCCTTGATGACAAAATTGCTGCACAATTTGAGGAACTGTTGGATATGTGCATTAGCATCCTTGCCAAAAAACTGGCTGGCCTGCACCATCGTAATGAGACCCGTCTTGATTTCGAAATTCTGAGCTTCAGCATTGACATTTGGCCCAATTGGGACATTGTCAGCTGAAGGAGCTGAGTAATCACGGAGAGTCTTCTGAGCCATAGTCTTGGAAGTTGATGGTGTGATATTGACTGTTTCACCTGTTGAGAGAGTAATCTGAGGAGGAATGACGTGAGGTCGAACTCTTCTCAAAAGTGACTCCGGATTCTGAGTGAAATTTTGCGGCAAATCAAAACCAGTCATACACTACCCTGTCTTGGCACAAAAGAGAGAAGACAAAGCCAAGTTAGCCTGTTTAGACAATTGAATACCATTTTAGAATTTCATCAACCACTTGATCTATTATTTTAACCAGTGCCTTGCCCGGCAACGGCGCCAAAAATGCTTCTTGGCGTTTCGTAGCATCAATAGGATAGGTGTTTCCCAGCAACGGCGTCAGAAAATGCCATGGGGTATTTCTTACGTTACAGAAGGATCCACAAGAGCACTGAATACCGTTGTAGCATTTTACCCGTGAGTATGGGGTCGTATTTATATTTCTGCAGGGAAGGCGGCGGCTATTGGAATAGATTAGTATGTTGATTAGTTCTAGCATGGATATTCTTTTGAATAAACAGGGGTAAGATAATATATGGTAAAGAGGTAGTGTGACACACAAGTTACTCAAGTTCTATCTCTATGCAAAGCTTACAGGAAGGGAGAAAGGAAGAAGAAAGCTAATCTAAGAACTTATGTACTTCTAACTAAGCATACAGTCTATACTAGGCACTCATACACATACACATGATTAGGAACGGGCTCTAGGCTGCCAGGCATCACCAGGAGACCGCACAAGATTTGGCTAGGAGGCCACTAGATCTTCACGGCTATTTTATGCACCTCCTACAGCTACTACACGAACGGGGAGGGTTACGCTGGACGGACAGGGCTATCACCACCTGCCGCCTACCTCATCTAACCATGGTATAGAGCCGCATCCAGCAACACTGATTAGCCCATACACCACGTCTACGCTAATAAGGGATACTCTAATGCCCCGCGCGGAGCCCCCACCCTTCAGATGGACAGACATCACACTAGAGTAAACATACGTATACTGGAACCAATGTTGTAGCCTAGATGTCTTACCACGTCTAATCATGCAAGATATCAGTCCTCGATATAAACTAAGCATAGCATACACATCTGAATACACAGAACATATACTATACGAGTACACAAAACTAGAAGATAACTCTATTAAGGAATTTCGAATATTACAAAGGAGAGGAAGAGTAAAACCCATACCAAACACTCCTAGGAAGACTCGGGAACCAAAGAAGAGCTACTTCACCTAGACTACACTATCCTAAAGACTAAGGAAGAGAGGAACTTGAGAGAGGTTGCAACTTGTGGTGTGTCTCTTATTGTAGCACCCCCCCCCTCATATTTATAGGGGTGAGTAAGGGGGGTGTGCATCAACTACTCGGCGCCCAAATGCCCGAAGCCTTGCCAAACCGCCATTAGGAGCTAATGGGGAAGCGCCACGTCAAAGGAGGTAAATCCGTTCGCCTTGGCTGGGTCAGCCGACCTAGGCCTGGCTCGGCCCAGGTCCAGCTCGCTCTGGGTGGCCGCCCTGTGGGCCCAGGTTGCTCCTGTGTGTGAGTGGCGTCTGTTCAAGGTCAGTTGCATGCTTTGGTGGGCCCTTCAATCCATGGGAGTCCAAATGGCGCGCTCTGATTGGTCAACGTCACTTGCCTCGGATTGAGGTGCTTGTTTAACACTTGAATTCTATTCAATTTTCCTACATTGCAAATTCTCCAAGGGGAAAGTGGAAACGATATTATTCTAGATAAATATGCAGGTTAAGTATGCTAGTCATCCCAATTTTCTTGTCAAATTGACGCTAGAAATTCGTTCGTAGCGAGCGTCAACAACCGAAGATCCACCGGTGAATTTGATGGCAACTTCCGTGGGCACAACTTTTGTCTTCGGCTCCTGGGTTTGTGTCTTTGAAGTCACATACCCAGGGTCATATCGCCTCCAGTACCCTGATGGCCAGGAAGTTCCCAACTCCTGGAATATAGAGCATCTCCGGAGATTCTACGCTTAGTAGAAGTTGTAAAATATTCGCCAGCTGCATGACAGTGTTATTATAAATAACGAGTTGATTTCGTCCTAAATTGACTACTTTCCTGTGTATTAACTCGGGGGCTTCATCACGAGTTCTTACATTTTTTCGCCTACGTTAAACTCGGGGGCTCCGCCACGAGTTCTTACGTTGTTTCGACTACTTTTTACTCGGGGGCTTCGCCACGAGTACTTATACTTAGCTCACCTACACTCGGGGGCTCCACCACGAGTTCTTGCGACTAGTATAGCCTACGAGGCTAAACACTCGAGTACTTCTCGTACTCCTATAATTCTGGTTACTACTATGACTACTCGACAAAGAGCGTTAAGACACCAACCGAAGGGGTCACCAAGCCCATTGCACGGTTAAGTTATTCCCTGCCACACGCAAGATGTCGACAACTAAACCATTCAGGCTTCTAAGCCTAAATGCTAGCTTAGCGTACCGCTCGATCGGGTAAATCCAGGCTAAGTCTTCTTGCTCTACAAGCACTTTTATGAAATGTCAAGTTATTGACTACGACCAAGTTGATGCACTTGGAGTAGCGTAACCCACACGTATCCTATTATACTAAGTCCTATGATCATACCAGCAAACATCAAACAAACCATATACACTGAAAACGAACAACAGGAAAAATTATATACATATGAGCAACACAAGTGTTTTACATAACACACTGTTTTCATACATCTAACCCTCCTACTCTAGGCTCTTAGATATCTTGTAGGCGATGGGCTCGACTTCTTCACGGTACTTCGTGAATTGCTCAACAGAGCAGTCGGCCGCCATGCCTTCTTCGAGTGGTTCTAGCTGTGCCTTTTGCCAGAAGGACTTCACCAATGCGAGCGCCCGGGCAATGTAGGTTCTGGTGGCCTCCGAGATATAGCTGCTGACCTTCTGGGGAGTTGCGCGACGCTTCTCCAACAGCGTCCGCTCATCAGCTTCATCTTTAGTGGGGAGCTCCACCATCTCCACGACAACTTGAGCAGCGGCCTTGAAATCTTCAAGTTCTTTCTGCATGCTCGCCTTGACTTCAGCCATGGACTTGATTCGCTTCAAGGCGTCGTGGAATTGCACATCAGTGTCCTGGAGTATCTTCTGGAGGCACTGAACATCATCTGCGCCACGGTAAACAAGGTTCTTTAGATCAATAATCATATTCTCTTTCTTTTTCAAAGTGGATTTGAGTTCTGCGAACACAAGACAAGGGGATCTACTTGGGAAGTTTCAGAAAACTACTCGAACAACCGCCAACTAAGGAAAGCATGACAAAGCGGTAGGATACCTTTGTGTGCTTTGGAGATCGCCTTGTTCTTCTCGAATAGCTCGGCCTTCTCCTTCTCCAGATTCTTGATGTCGTTCTTGAGGAGCCAGGCCTCCCGAGTGCGTTCATCCTTCAGTTTCTCTAGTTCATTGCGCAACTCAACATTCTTGTAGATCTCTTGAGAGATTCTACGGTCTTTCTCTTGGAGCTGGCAATGGCCATCCTCAATGAATTTCAGCTTATCAGACTTTTCCTTGGAGCGGTCCATCAGAGTATACAAGATGAAAGTATGTCAGTCAATATTGATTATGCAAAAATCGAGTACACAGACAACTACTCGAGGAAGATGAATACTTACAGTGGTAAACTTGTACAAGTCTTTAAAAGCGCTTGCCAGGTGTTTCCTTTTTTCCTTGGTCAGCATGGGATCTTTAATTAGATCAAGCTTGATTGCATGCTGCCAACCGTAAGACGTCACGATCAGATCCTCTTCCTCCGCAGCGGCTGCGCCAGGGTCTGACGTGCCCGCGGCGCCGACATCTCCTACGCTAGGGCTTGGTGTGCCCGTTGCACCGGTTGTGTCAGCGCCAGGGCCCGAAGTACTCGTGGAATTTGCATCTCCTGCGCCTAGTCCTTTGGTTGGCTCGCCTGCCACTTCACTCGCAGTCACTAGCCTAGCTTCATGCAGATTAGTACTGGGTGGTGGAGGAGGCTCAATGGGCTCACCTGTGGGCAGTTCTAGCGAGGGAGTATCGACTTCCACACGCTCCGGCTTAATTGGTTCTGGAACGGTTTCTTTCTCCGCCCCGACATTGGTGGCCGGAGGAGGAGGAGAAGGAGCTCCCGCCCCCAACGTTGCAGCATCCGAGCTCTTTTCATGCTCGGGGCTTGGACTGTCGGGCGTTGCCAGGCTCGTCCAAGCTCAGAGCAGAGGAAGGCCTAGATACAAAGCAACTACATCAAGCAATAGATAACAGAAAACTACAAAAGTACAAGTTAAAGTACTCAAAACTTACTTGGAGGACCTCTTGGTCACCACCTTCTTCAGTTGAATTAGCTGAGGCCCTCGAGTACTTGACTTCCCTGAGTTGCCAGCATGTTCCTTCGGTGGAGCCTTCGAGGCGCTCGGAGGGATAGGGTCGCTCAGGCTTGGTGTAACGTCTTTAGCTGAAGGGTCCGCCGCACCAGGCTGAACATTGATAACTGATGCGTCATCGTCCCCAATGGAACTAGTCTTCCCCCCATCCTTGGAGCGTTTGGAGGGGGGAGGCGGGAGGACTGAGGACAGAACAAGAAAACTCAGAAAAGAACTCCAAATATCAACAAAAAAAGTACTTGGGAGCAATGCTCACCTGGGATTATCATCTGATAAGCCAGCAAGGGACAGCCTGCGCTTCCTTACGGCTCCCCGTGGCTTGGTCGGGTGGCTCAGCATCTCCATACTGTTAGCCGGCTCCTTGCCCATCTTCTTCAAAAGAGCTACTAGAGGAAGATCATCGTCAAATTCCGTCAATTCTTCATCAGTTAGTGGATCACGATCTAAATGATTGATCTTGGGCCTCTGGAATGCACTTGGCTTGAGATGATCTAGCCGAGCTATATCAGGGTTTGGAGCAGGACACAGGTACAGATCAGTGTGCCCCTGCAAAATAATAGAACAAGTCAACAAGTCAGTGACAGTTTGCATCTACAAATACTCACAAGTACTCGACAGGCATATTACACATACCAGTTTTGGTGGATTCCCCGCGCTGAAAAGATTTGGGACATATGGCACCGTGTTCACATCGAGTAATACTCGTCGAACACGGTCAATAGCTGTCTAGGGAGGAAGGAATTCTGTAGAAAGGCGAGATGGATCGTCACTGCCTAAGTACTCGAATCCAAATCTGCACCTCTTCTGCAGTGGCTGGATACGTCGTTTGTACATGGAGGCCAGGACGGATGCGCCGGTCACGCCCATCTCCTTAAGAGCACCAATCATATCGAGCAGTTCATTGACCTGTGTCATCTGGTTATCATTCAGTTTCTCGTTCCATTCGGACCTCCACACTGCCTTCCCTGGAGTCCTATCTGGCAGTGCAGGCTGATGATTTCCAACATAAAACCACAATGCCCTCCAGCCTGAGTGGTTTGTAGGAAGTGTGTACTCAATGTACTTCTTCCCCCTTCCTTGCTTGAACTAGAGGCTGGCTCCACCAACCAAGTATTGCTTCTCTTCATAGGGTTCTTGTCGCAGATGAAAGAAATATCAGAAAAGATCGAAATATGGCTCGATGCCCAGAAAAGCTTCACACAAATGAACGAAGATGGAAAGGTGGACGATGGAGTTAGGGTTCGGATGATGGATCTGAATACCCCCAATGAAAAAGAAGGCCGCGAAAGAAGTCAGAAGCGGGGAGGGTCAATCCCCTTCTGACAAAATGTTCGAAGATTACTATCTGATCGACATCCTCTTGAGGATAAAACTGGCGGGAGGAGGGTTTCCACTGAACCACCTCCTTCCCCTGAAGAAGGCCCTAAGCAACCAAATTAATAAGGTTCTCGCGGGTGCACTTACTTCGCTCCTAGTCACCGGTGCTGGTCTCCTCCTTCTTCCCCTTGGCTGCTTGCCTCTTGTTGCCCATCTTCTTGAAAGTCACGAGCCGCTTCACTCGCATGCGCTCGGGGGCTTCGAGAGAGGGGCGCGAGCACTCACTTGTGAAGAAGACGAATTCTCCTACTAGTTTGGCTAAGGGAGGAAGGCAAGCTCGATGGGGTTCTCGTAACTTAGATCTAAAATGACTGGCGGCGCAGGAGTGAGGGAAGGCGAAATGGCTAAGGCAGAGAATGAAAGGGTAAAAACCCTAAGGCCACCACGCGGTTAAATAACCAGTGGGTAGGGCCAGATCTACTGTTTGGTAGCTGAAGAGTTTTTTCTTAAAATGTGTGATTTGTTTTGAGCGGTTATTTGGGAAGAATTTTGGGGAGTTTTTTTGATTAACCATTTTTTTAGGGACCTTATCCCGAAAAAAGGGGATTTTCGAATTTTGAACCAATTGATTTCTAAAAATTACCATCAGAGCAAGTCAAACGTCTTACACATATATTTTATATAACACTGTTCAGTATGCCACGTTGTTTTGGATCCTTTTGCCTAACCTTGGGATTTGGATTTAAGGCTCGGGGGGTGCGGTACACGTGTCATTAATGGCTTGTTTTTCAAAAATGTTTTGAAGATAAGGAAAGAAGATTCAAGATTAATTTGACCCTCAGCCTGATTCTTCGATTCAACCTAAGGCTCGGGGGTTACTCCATATGGAGTGCGATTTGCATCGCACCCTATAGAAAGAAAGACTTGAAAGTACTCAAGGCTAGAGCACCTCACAGCCTCGAGCAGCCAAGAAAAGTACTCGAAAGACACCTTCAAGACGGAGTTTCAGAAGAAACCGAAGTACGACTTCAGAAGTACTCGAAGCCAGCAGTACTCGGCTATGGAGAGCTCGAGGGCTTCGGGACTGCACACGTGGCGTAGAACATTCTAGAGTAAGGGTGGGGCATGTCCCATACCTTACCCATACTATAAAAGTACTCGGACACGAGTACAGCTAGTCGGTACAGAAGGTAACTACCCGAAAAGTACTCGGGTAGGACTCCTAAGCTCATACAGGACTAGGACTTCCATGTGACCCTGCCCCCCCCAGACTATATAAGGGCAAGCAGGAACCCCTCCAAAACATAATGCATAACACCAAGGCAATACAAACCATACAGGACATAGGGTATTACGCATACTGCGGCCCGAACCTGTCTAAACTCTTGTGTTCCTTGCACCATCGAGTTCCTGATCTCGCCGACACCCTAACCACAAGTAAACAACCTTAGGGTATACCTAGGTAGGCTTGCCGGTAAAACACCGACAAAGTTCAAGGTGGAAAACCAAACAGCTCCAGCCAACTCGTCCATAAATTCATCTATGACAGGCATGAGAAACTTATTTTTAACAATCATAGCATTAAGCCTCGTGTAATCCACACACAACCTCCAATCCCCAGTCTTTTTCTTCACTAAGAGAACTGGTGAGGCAAAAGGACTACAACTTTCTTGGATCATACCATTTTTCAGCAATTCATCAACTTGCTTTTCTATCTCATCCTTCTGAGCAAGACTATATCTGTAAGGTCTAAGTCTGAATGGCTGGGCACCAGAAATCAAAGGAATAGCATGGGAGTGAGATCTTTTTAGGGGCATCCCTTTTGGTTCCTCAAACAGAGAAGTAAATTTTTGTATTAATTCTTGAATGTCAGAGGGCCACTGCTGCAATACATCATCCTTAACCAAGAATAGTTCCAGAATGCACCAAAGTTCTCCAGATGTATCTAACTTCTGCAACTCTTGAACATTGATTAATGGGAGCCTGGTAAAATCATGCCTGAGCCCTTGTAGCCTGATTTGGTTTCCATTATGGACAAAAGACATTCACTTCTCACTCCAATGGATTTCCATAGGGCTAAGCTTCTCTAGCCAATCCATCCCCAGAATAATATCATAGCATTTGAGAGGCAAAACTTTTAGATCCATAATAAAAGAATGTCCCCGAATAACCACTTCACAGTGAGGGCTATAGTGAGTGCACATAATCAATGGACCATTTGCCACTCTAACATTAACATATTGATCCAGTGGTGACCAGCCAGATATAGCACTAGCAAAATTTTCACTGACAAAACTATTGGAACTCCCTGAATCAATCAACATCAGAGGACTAAGATTTTGGATCTTACCCAAGATTCTTACTGTTCTGGGAACTTCTCTCCCTTCCACAGCATGAACAAACATAGACATAAGATCTTCAGCTGATTCAGCATGATAGGTGGGTGCTTCTATATCAGAATGACCTCCTTCACTTCCCTCACTTTCTTGAAGTAACTGCCACAATTCTTCCACCAGGTGTATAGACATAGAATTTGCACATTTATGGTCTGGATTCCACTTAACGCCACACTTGTAGCATTGGCCAAGAGCTCTTCTATAAGCTTTAATTGCAGCAGTCTTGTCATCAAACTTGACACTTCTGGTTTGATCAAAGGACCTAGATCCTTCCCCAGACCTTCTGTCATCTGTTTTATGTGGAGACATAAGCTTCTGAGGTGTATAGCTTGGCATTGGGGCTTTGTTCATATGCTTGAATTGGCCCCCACCATCAAACCTCTTGAATTCCTTCCTTGGATGGTCCCCCAGCAGTTCGTCCTGCAGTAAAGCAATAGAACTAGCAGCATCCAGGTCTCATGGTTTCTGAATCATCACAACAGATTTAATTTCGTCCGTTAAACCATCTACAAACCTATTAGTGACAAAGGTGGGGCAAAAACTTGGGTCATGGGTTTTATCTGATGGACTATATCATCAAAAGCTTCTATGTATTCAGCTACACTACCCACTTGTTTCACATGGAAAAACTTTCTAACTAGCCAATTATGCTGATCTCTTTCAAACATACCAGCAACTACAGAACAAAACTCTACCCAGTTAGCATGTTTCAGTTGTTTTTCAACAGATTGAAGCCAGAAAGCAGCAGAGTGCACAAAATGCATGGAGGCTAAAGTCACTTGCATATGATCTGGGACATTGTAGATTTGGAAATAGGATTCATATTTTCTTTGCCACATTTTAGGGTTGCTGCCATCAAACTGGGGAAACTCAACTTGACGAATCACACCAGACCAGTTTGGGACACTACTGTTACTCAGCGAGAAAGTAATTGGAGATATGTTCTGCAAGTGATTTGCACCTCCGACCGGAGGCGGTGTAATGGTGGTAACCACCACGTAACCAAACCCCTGGTGATCAAATTCTTTGCCGTGGCCGAATTGCCCTGAAGTCGCCTCGCGAGAGGTAGCCGCCAGATGGGCAGTGCCCGACTTCGTAAGATCGATCTCCTCGGTGTCGAAGACCTGGTTGGCGTTCTTCGCGGCTTGTTGTTGTAGCGCGATCTGCTCCACCTTGTCCTTCAGATCTCCGACTGATGTTCGAAGATCCACGACCTTGTTATCGATCTCCAGCTCCCAGCCGAACATCTCCCGCAGCGCCGCGGTGTTCTCCTTCAGGGACGCCTGAAGCGAGGTCAGCAGCTTGGTCAGATCGTCGATCTTGCCCTCCTGCTCCATCGCCTGCTTCTGGACCCTCGTGAGGTACTGGGGCCGCTTGAGGTAGTCTGGAACCTCCAGATTCGCCAGCGAACTTGGCGTATTTGGTAGGGGCTCTAAGTGGAAATTTGGGGTGGTAATTGGGAGGAATTTGGTGGATCGAGGAGCTCTGATGGCAGATGCCAGGGTTCTAGTTTATAGGATAACTGAGGAATATTGTAACAGAGTTATCGACAAGAAATGGAGCCCACAGCCGATCTCCGGACGATGTCGGCCAAGTAGCAGAAGCTAGCCTATTACAATTTTCTTGCTTGTTCTAAGAGAACATGTCGCCTTTGTAGTCTTCCCATCTAGCGCACGACTGGACCTGGGCTTCACTTCTGGCTTGGGCTTCATTTCCTCCAAAGCGGGCCGACATAGCGTGGGTTGTGCTTCTGAGTTCTCTTCTTCTCTTCCTTTCTATAGTGCTCCAAGTACCGTGACACTGCTGTCCGCCTGTCCGCCGGCCTGCTGCCCGTGGCTGAGGCGCCTCCAGCTCGAAAAACATCCTCGGGCTCGCCGCGCTCCGCCTGCACCACCGCTGCGCTCGAGGAGCTCCGGCTGGACCACGTTCGCGACATGGAGGCGCTGGAGGTGGACGCGCCGGGCATCCGAGCGTTGCTCGCCCGGCTGCCGCGGCCCCAGCCCCATAGTCACGCTGGCACCGCTCGCCGACCGGCCGCCGCAGCTCCAAGCCAGGTCGCCGCGCTCGCCCTAGCCCCCGGCCCCCCGCAAGCCTGCTGTACCGTGGGAGAGGAAGGGATAGGGGAGAAGATCGAAGAGATAAGGAAGAGATGGAGGCTTGTGCATGTGCTGTTGTCTTTCTGGACCCTACGCGACCCACCTTTTCTATTCAACTCCGCGCGCCAGTGCTTTTTGATTTTTTTTCCATTGTGCAGGATCGGTCAAGCGTGTTACCCATATCTAACGGCAGTATCTTTTTAGGGACAGGATAACGGCTACAGTAGCCACGCTACTTTTATAGGAGCGGATTAATTTTTGATCCGTCCTTTAAAAAATAGAGCGTTTCTACAAATTATTTTTTATAGTATCATATTTTTTAAATTCTTTTAAATATTTAACCAATATTATTATTTAAATGGTATATCCTTCGGCAGCGAGACTCATGTGATAACTTTATCGATCTCAATATATATCAGTTTAGTCTCTTAGAGTTGTGTGTGCGCGTTTATAGCTAATTATAGTAGGGTTACATGTATGTATTTAACTATTTACAAAAATGAGTATCAATACCTGTATGTGAGCGTCTACATCTATCCTACGTTTAAAAAAGAAAACTCAAAATCCTAATGTCTCACCCCGTCGTTCATTTGAACTTCGACCAACAAGGAAGGTTCTAATTTTTTTAGTCACATGACCAAAGGTGTGATTTTTTTTTGCGAGTCTTATTACCCTCCCCTCTCCCTCGGTGTCCTTGATGCATGTCGGTTAAAAGCACACTGCCTTCTTGTTTTTGTTGACCGTTTGTACGCACGAAGTATAGCAGTTCTCGCGCTTTGCTTACCGTGAGAAATGGTCTTATCACATCTCTGTTGACGGTCACCACCCCGTCGTCCTTCCCTTGCTCCGACATGTCGAGCATCACGTCTAACAGGTCCTTCTCGCCCGAGCTGCCACCGCCAGCTTCCCGCCTGCCCCGCATCCGCCGCTCGACCTGCTCGTCGATCATCTGGTAAACCATCGCCACCCGTCTCGCGAAGCGGCGCCGCACGCCCTGGAGGTCGGCCGCGGCGAGCGCCAGGAAGAAGTCCGAGACGTTGGGCTTCAGGGACAGCGCGCGCCACGGCCTCCCGCGCGGCGTCGTGCAGCGCGCGCGCCGCCGCGTCGTCCAGGCCCACCGAGAACATGACGCGCCACTGCAGGTCCATCATCGCGGCGAACGCGGCGCGGCCGACCTCCAAGGCCCACGGGCCGCCCCGCCGCCGCCATCCCCGACACGCGGCGGACAAGGTCGAGGACGGCGTCCCGCAGCAGCGGCCGCAGCTGCGTGCCGTCGAGCTGCCTCGCTGAGAGCAGGTGCTCCGTCCCGATCCTGCGCAGCGCACGCCACATACATGCGGCCCGGCGGGAGGACGAAGACGGAGTTTGCAGCGTGGCCCAATGCTAGCCATGCGTCCGGCGGGCTACGGCCGTTGAGGCCGCCGTTATGCGTCTGGAGAACCTCGCGGGCGGTGGACGGAGATGAGGCGACGACGGTGACTAGCGTGCCTAGACGGACCGTCATGAGGGGGCCGTGGCGTCTGGCGAGGCGTGCCAGGGAGCGGTGGTGTGGCAGCTCGCTCGTGACGTCGAGGAGGTTACCGATGAATGGGAGCGGTGTGGGGCCAGGACGAAGCTGGCGGCGGCGGTCGGCGAGCAGCTGGAACACATAGGAAGAGATAGAGATGATCAGAAGCGAGGAAATGCACACGACGAGGAAAGCCATTTTTAGTTTGATGTTCCTGTTTATGGTGTTTGTTTTTCTGCAAGCTGCACACACAACCTCCTCCGGATGAATTTATAGACAGGGAAATATCGGAGGTTGGAAGCTGCTCCAACAAGCCATCATTGTCTTATCTGCAACCCTTGCACTACTGCAAAAAAAGAAAAAGGGTACGGTCATCCTCGATTTGTTATATGCCTCCAAATAACTATTAAAAACAAATTTTAGGAACGCTTTTTTTTTCTAGAGGTAACCTTCTCCTTACAAAACGAGCGAAGTTATTGTAGCATCCAACCCACCGTCACAAAAAATGATGGTCTGCCAGCGGGTGACGGCATCACCCACTCATATAAATGCATTTCCAGAAAAGGGTGATGCCATAACCCGGCTCTACAAATGGTCGAACGCAAATAAATCTATAATCTTTTATATGATTTCGAATGAAGTCAAACTTTATATCATAATTGTAGAGGTTCACGAGATCTAAAATTTTATAGTTGATAATTTTTTTTATTTAAGGTAATTTAAAAGTCCAAAAGTTATTATAAGTTTTCCAATTTTAAAATATAGAAGTTTTGATTTTCTTTTCAAACAACCTCGCACGTAGAGTAGCTCCATATCAAAGTTGTAGTGGTAAGATCTAAAATTCTATAATTTATACATTATTACCTCAAGACCATTTAGTGTGTTATACTATATATTATCTCATACAACTCAATTCATATTTTGAGGTTTCCACGATCTTAATCTCTTTATACACTGAAATATGCTTAGCATATGTTTTTCTATATCTATTGTTCACAATAACCATAGTATAGAAGTTTCATTTTTTTTATTTATTTTCTATATTCTAAGATTTAAATGAATTTTTGGAATAAAATAGAAAAATATGTTTAGGAACGGGTGGTGGCGTCACCCATCCCTGGAAACAGATTTCTAGAGGCGGTGATGGCGTCACTGTTGGCACTCCTTAGCCTTTACAAACTAATCCGAAAATGCACGAATACCGATGTAGCTTTCACTAGGGAGTTTACCTGGGATATCGAATCCAAGGAACGACAGACGCAACCAGACCTAGAACTATTCAACCGGATCCACCTAGAGAGAAGAGATAAGAGGATAGAGGGCCTAACTTCAGTTAGCCAACTCGTTACTCAGATAACTAGCTACTTACTAACCCTAATCTACTTCGGCGGCTGGTAAGGAAGGATATCGGAAAGGGATGAGAGGGGAGTCCGATGGCACCAACAATCTACTGCTATGAAAACATTGGAACATGATGGACTACAACGGACGGACAGGGCTGTCACCACCTGCCGTCTACCACATCACTTTCCGTGGGGTGAAACACAACCTAGATAACTATCAAGCCTAAGCACCACACTTCAACTATCAAGTTACTGACTTCCGCCTCACGTTAAGGCAAGAAGAAACCCCAAATTGCCAGGCTTGTTGAACCACGCAGACAAGGGATTCCGTAGATAAAAAAAAGTAAACTAACTAGCTAATGAGAGTAAGAGAAATACTAGCGAGATACTGAAGATAAACGAGGAACTTTCTTTGATAATATTCCGCTGAGGTGGATACAAAGATGGAATAGGACCAAGAGAAAACCCGGCTCCTCTTCTAGCTTGGCTCTTGCACAAACTCTCACCTCACTCTGTCCCTATTCTACAACTGAAGTAGAGTGACTAAGAATCTCACTTCTCTATGGAATGGTGTGTGTTACAAGTGGGAAGTGGGGGTCTATTTATACTAGCGAGAGGTCGGTAACCGGTGAAGTGCTTCAAGATCACGCGACTATGGCGGTTAACTTAACTTCCACGCGAAGTTGGGCAACAGAGGCCGCCATGTGGGGCCGGCCGGCCTTCCCCAGACCGGCCGGCCTGGGGTTGGCGCCATCTGGCATCGCCTTTCTTGTGGACGCTCCTGATAGCCTCCTGAAGTCGGTGACAGTTGCCCTTTCGATTATTGACGGACTCTTGCATGCAGGTGGGCCCTTAAATCCTTGTGTGGAGCCTTTCGAGTCACCGACATCATGTGCACGATCCTTGATCATCCTGGGTGTGTTTTTTCGCACCTGGATCGGTGATGTGACCAGTGGAGATTGTGCCAGGCCGGCCGGCCTAGGCGGGGCCGGCCGGCCTGGGATTTCTCCTATTTCGACCCATTTTTGCACACTAATTTTCTGGAACGATATATATGACAAAACTTGTGGAACTTGTTAGTGTGGTTAGCCTTCACTCAAATTTGGCTTAGAAACCATGAAATCAGGAGAAATCATCGAAATCGACCGCCAACAGTCACCCGCCCAACAAATCGATTTCAGAGTTATAAAAGAATGGCATATCTCGTAGAGTCACAAGTGACTTTGTAGTGTGGTGGAAAGGAAGGTCTGCACGAGGCTCGAGGTAAGCGGTTCGAACCTCAATTAACGCAAGTGTGCATATTTCGTTAAAAAATTATAGTAAAGGGGCATGTTACCCGCTCCTGCAAACAACTATTTGTAGCTGCGAAAAGCAGAAATGGGTATCGCACCAGCCCCTACAAATGAATGAGGTTTTACCCAGCTCTAAAAATAATTTTTGTAGTCATGAAACTATAATGCGTCTAATTTTAATGCTAAATCCTTATGTACGCATCCCTACGTCAACATATAATTTTACTCTAGGTGAGCTGACTCAGCAGCTTATTACTGCTTACGGTAATATATTAATCTCAGTTACAGCTCGGAAAAATGCTAATTAAGCCAGGTTTTTAGCCAGCCCACCATATGGTGCATGAACCTCTTCAACAGAAACTCTAGTTTCACAATATTTGTCCATTTACTCAAAATTTCTAAAAATATTTGTGCATCGAGAAAACATTCCCATATTTTCACCGTATAACCTTAACATTTCCTTTTTTGCAAGGGCATACCCTTAATAATATTTTATAATGTAGAAGAATTTGTTGTGTACACCCTGTCACCTTCCATCCCAAAACGAAGTCAATCAGTAATTCTAGGAGGAACTAGTGCCCAAGTAATTTACCGAGACGCCTCCTCATCTTGAAATGAATTGCCGTTATAATGCAACCTTTCTCGTATAAGGATTTGATTTGTACGCCATGCATGCCCGCCCACTAATTTACTTGCATATCATATTTTCGGATGGATGAATTAACTAAAGTGCTCCTACATACCAGCTATATCTTAAACCTACGTACAATAATATATTTTGTGGAATAAATTTTAAATTCTGTAATAACTTTATTTTTCACACGGAAGAAGTATTGTAGTAGAACATTATTATATATAAATTTCATGTGGAGACAAGATTAGGGGTGATGCCAAATTTCCCATCCCACCTGGCATCACCCACACGTTTTATCATATCGCTCGCCCACGTTTTTTGTCACCTCAGTGAGTGGGATGGAGACACCTCAACCTTTTGTTAATTTTTCACTAGTAGGGTGCACGTACGTACGAAGAACATTATTGCAAAAAAGAGGCACACTAAACTATTAGTGTACAAATTCATCGATCAATATTATTTATATATTATTAAAATTAAGAGGAAATCGAAACAAATATTAGGTGATGAGAGAGCCGAGCTACATTCAATGTAGAAGAATTTCAATTTTAGAATCGAAGGTTCATAATATAAGACTTCTTGGCTCTTATCTATTTTTTTTTGAATGAATACATTGGCAGACAGAGATAGTATGATATCATACCTTCAAAACTCTTACCAAGGTTTAACATGGGGAAAATGGAGGATCCAATTGTGGAAAAAGGGGTATGGTTTATAAAAATGCAATAATGATGAAAAATGGGGTATGGTTTAACTCATACCTGCAATCAACAATGATGAAAAATGCAATGGACCGAGGATACATAAAATGGTGAACGTTAGTAAACAAACCTTGATTAGAGGTTACATTCGCCCCTGTAACAGCGGAGACTGGTATAGGATCAGAGGGTAAAAACGGCAGACTGTAACTGGTGTGCTGGGAGACACCATAGAAACTGCAGGACATAGTCTGGTAACTAAAAATAAATTTGCATATAACATGACGCGTGTGGATTGCTGTTGAGTGTGTGCATTTCAGCCTTTCTGAGTCTACTTCTCTCTTCTTTTGGCGTTGACAGTTGCTGGGGTTGCTCCCTTTGACCTCCTTCCGGAGGCCGGAGCTTCTTGGCCCGCCGCCGGCGGCGCTCGGCGTCGTCTTCCACCTGCCGCACGGCGCACTCCACCAGCGCCCCGGTCACCGCGCACAGTGCGCACTCCGCTCGCACAACGCCGCAACCATCTCCATCAGCCTCATCGTGTCCAGGCTGCCACTGGCTGTGCCGGTCTCTGCCGCCGCCGTCCGGGTCTCCTTCCCCGCCGCCACTTCTTGTTGCGTCGGCGCTTCGGCGGCGACACCGCCGCGCGGCAGACGCCGGTTCCTCCTTCACCATCTCCCATTCGCCGCCCTCCGCATCCGAATCATCATCTGGCTTGTCGTCGACATCAAGAAGATTGGCGTCGCGCGGAGCAGGTTCTGCCTCCACTCTCTTCTTTTCCGGCTCGGCGGCGGCAAGCACCCGCCTATTGACCCTCCGCCGGTACTCCCGCGCGCCGGCCAGCGCACCGCGTCGAACCGCAGGAGCGCAGCCTCCTCAGCGCCTCCCCGACGGCGATCCGCGCCCTCGCATCCCCGCGCAGCGCCTCCACCTCGCGCGCGATCTTCCGCCCGACCTCCTCCACCTCCTGCTCCACCTCACGCACCGCCCTCCGCGCCATGAACCCGCGCGCCGCCGCCTGCAGCCTCACCGCGGCGGCCTCCACCGACGGTGCCAACTTCACATTCACAGGCACGACGGCCAGAGCGGCCGCCATCCTGGCCACCGGCTCCGTGCGCAGCCCCCGCCTCCTTCCTTTCCTGCTCCGGGTCGGACCTGACGAAACTTAGAATTAAGATGATATTTGTGACGAGAAATTATACCTCGGAGATGCAGATGATGATCATCAGGATTCGCCGTCGGCCGTCACAAACGCAAATAAAAAGGGAACGTAATGGGAAGGCATGAGATAACATGGAAAGTCTGATCAAATTGAAAACAGGAAAGGATACAACGTAATTACAGAGTTCGACGGGCTTTGGGTACGCGCGGGGGGTAGAGGGATGTGCGGTGAAAAAAGAGGGCGAGATTTGGCAAAAACCTTGTAGAAACGGTGTTTTTCGCCGCTTGACGACGCTGTGAAACCATGAAGGCTATATCTCGGCTGGCAGGTGGGGTCGGTGTGAGAGGGAAATGGGTGATTTTGTTGGTGGATTATGTTTTCGAAAGTTTTGGTTCTTTATAGTGTAGATTATACGTGGTTGGTTTTGTCAAAAAGGTCAACTAATTGAAGAAAAAGAATCTTATGTACAGTGTTCCGTGTCTTACTCTTGTTACCGTCATGCATGCTGATGTTATTGTGGGTTCATCATCAGTGAAAAAGGTGGTATGCGTGGCCACTCACCTTCGTTATTACGCCGCTTGTTGCCTCTCCAGCCTGCATACATCCTCGCTCTGCACTTCTGGAGCCGTCCGAAACATGTAAAGAACCTATCTTGTCCAGCTTATTCATCATATATATTGCTCGCCTCTCACACATCCTCGCGTGCTCTGTCAGGATGGCAATGGGGCGGGGCGGGTCCGGGGAGGTGACCTCGTCCCAGCCCCGTTCCCGAAACGTAGTCCCCGGTCTGGCCCCGAATTGCTTGACGGGGCGATTTCATTCCCCGTCCCCTACCCCCGCGGATCCCTGATCCTTGATGGGATCCCGCGGGGACTGAAGCGATGATCGGACGGGAGGCAGCATCAGATGGAGGTTGCGGTGGGTGTCCAAGCTGCGATTCTTGGACCTGCATGGAGCTTCGAGCGGCGGCAGGCCCCAGCCACCGCCTGGGGCGAGCGGCGACGGGTGGCGGCCCGAGAGGGGGCGGAGGACTGGAGCAGCGGCCGCCGGTGGGCGACTCCGCTCCCGTGCGATGCGGGTGAGCGGCCAGCGGGGGCGGTGCGCCGGCACCGATGTAGGGCGACGATCGATGGGTGGCCGACGAGCGGCGAGCGTGGAGCGCCCGAGCGAGTACCAGGACCCGGGCGGATGCGGTGGCGGCAGATGGGGATGGGGCGGAGGAGCTGAGGAGGAGAGGAGAGGCTGATAGAAGTGGATGAATGATTAAGGTTTCGCATTAACTATATCGGGCTCAACTGTTACACCGTATTGGGCTGATTTTCTTTTTTTCTTCGGATCCCGATGGGTCCCCGCGGGGCAAATTCCAGATCCGAATCCGCCCGGCTTCATTTTGGGGCCCCACCCCGGCCTTCCAAGGCGGAAAAACTCCCCCGTCCCCGTGGGGATCCACCCCCACAAGCCCCGTTGCCATCGTGAGTGCTCTTGAGCTTTCCAACACCTGAGAAGGACCTCTGGACGATTGGTGGATGTACATTGGTGCTGGCGGAGCTGGCCAAAAATTTTAGCTGGGGCAGAGGATTTACATCAACTTTGAACGGTGAAAATGCTATTGAACAGTGCTTGCCCAAAATCCACCTTGTCTATTTCCTACGACTATTGCGGTGCGGCTTTGCTCGCTGGCCATAGCAGTCATGTTGTTGCAGCTTTGGTCATAGAGAAACATAAATGGGATTATATCATCTTCAATTTAACCAATTGTCCTACCAGGTAAACTAGTTCAGTGACCCATTTACATTCGTGATGAGCACCATCGATGCATCACAAAGATTATGGAAACACATGAATAATCCTATAAGCATAAAAGCATGTACTATATATAGTTCCATTAGTTTGCTAGGATATAAGACGTTGACCAGCTCCAGTGAATGCCCTTGTGCCATATCTGAATGCTACAAGCAAAGCATGCACTTCTGTGATGCCTCAGCATGCACAGCTACACAGACGCATATAGGAGAGCTGACCCCGTTTGGGCATGTCGACCGTTCTCTAGCTGCTTTAAAACTGAAGTGTCGCCCCCGGCCCCCGGCCCCCGCCCCCCGGCCCATTCGATACTTTGCTTCAAAACACATGAATACATATGGGCCACACCACCTGCCTAATGTCTAATGGGCTACTATCGACTTATCCACCCCCGGCCCATATCTATTCATCATCTTCTTCAATCAACCACAAGACCGTCTGACGTCCACTCGTTTAGACGCTGCCGCAAGCTTTGATTAGAGCCACCAGATGGCACTGGGAAGAGAGGGGAGGGGGGTTTTCGTGCCGCGGGGTAGCTGGGGGAGATCCTCACGAAGGGGAACACACACGACCGTGGTGACAGGAGACACAATGTAATGCAAGCATCTACCTTCAGTTGCAGGCCTGGCTATCTCCGTTCATCAAGTTTATGTGTGAAACACGTCTTCTTTACACACGCAGCACGAGCACAGCATACCGTGATCACGAAGCAGAGAAACTACTCCGCATATGACATCGAGGACTTCCTCGCCCTCCGTGGTTCCATCAGCTTGAGCGACGTAGTAGAAGCCTTTCACACTATAAAAAAAGCATATGTACCGACGGTCAAAATATATTTGTGCTGGCGGTTTTTTACACCCACGAATAATTTTTTGCTGGTACAAATCAACATTAGTGTTGATGGGTGCACGTCCGCCAATACAAATGTATTTGTGCTGGCGGTCGTCTTGAGTACCCGCCGGCATAAGTCAATTCCAATCATTTTGAAACACTAAAATGTAAAAATAAATTGAAAAAATATTTTCACATTTTAGTAGCTATCTACACCCAATCGCTTATGACACATCTCTCGCTTCGCGCGTTACATTCTTACCATCTCACTTACATACTTCTTATCTTTCTAAGATATGCTATTGTATTGATATCACTTTTTCGAATCTTATATTGTATATTTGACACTCTAAATAATCTTAAATTAAAAAGTTATCAACTACAAAAGTTTAGATCTCGTCGAGCACAACTTTGAAATAAGGTTCATCTTCATCCGAGGTTGTTTAAAAATTTAAAAAAATAAATATTTTATTTTTAAAATTAGATTTTAGAAATGGTAACGAATATTTGGCCTAGTAAATGATCTTGAATAAAATATTTGTCAACTATAAAGTTTTAGATCTCGAATTCTATAACTTGGATATAAGGTTTGTTTTCATCTTAAATTGCCTATAAAATTTGATTTAAGAAAGATAACGAATATTTGGCCCCAGTAAATGGTCTTGTACGAAGATATTGTTTACAATATTTTAGATCTTGTTGAACTCTATAACTTTCATATAAGATTTGTCTTCATCCGACATCATATGAAATAATTATTAAATTTTTTCTTTAAAACAAAAATGATGTGTGCTATCGGTCGATGTAAACGACCGCCAGCACAAATACTAGGTCACTTAAACCAACCACCAGTACAAATCGATTTGTGTTGGCGGTTGTTTATGTCGACCGCCAGCACAAATATAGAGCATTTGTGCTCACGGCGAGTGATGGCGGCCGCCAGCAAAAAAAAATGTCAGCACAAATGTTTTCTGTGGTAGCGTCAGAAGGCGGACGGCCTCAAAGATGCTCTTCCAGGCGCCCATGGTGCCCATGACCAGGGCCATGGCCCCTAGAGATGCAGCAAACAAATTCAATGAAGGGAAAAAAATTAGGATCTAATTACTCATACTCAGCTTGTGGCTGTACCCGTATAGCTCAGTCTACAGGGTCTTAGCTTCTGAGTCTGACACAACAAGTAGTTCGAGTCTACTAGACCTTTGATCATTTGCGCTTGCAGACCATCCCTCCAGCCACCTTCCCTGCCTAGTTCCTTAATCTTACCGCACGGCTATATAACGCCGCCAGTGTAAGCTGCATCCTCACGCGCACCGGCACATTAGAGCATGACGAGCTGATCCAAGCAGCTATGTCTAAGAAGCAAGAAGCATCCGAGGAGCGGCCACGAGCCATGACGACGTGTACCCCAACCAATCTTGAATCATTGATTCTTACAATACGGAAGCTAAGTCTATCATTGCCTGAGGTGCTAATTATATTGTCAATTTAGACTATTAGTTCTTAAGGATAATCATAAGATTTAATTTGTTCTATTCTGTAATTTCATTTTTTTCTTGTTACATAAATGCAACTCACCGGGCGTTTGTTACATGCGGGTCGGATTGGTATAGACTTTGTGAGCATGAAATTCACTGGCCTGGCCTGCATACTTGTGATCTCTTGAAAAAAGGTTGAAAAAAGGGAAGAACTAAAGCACGGAGGCTCGATCTGATCGATTGATCATTGTGTAACTTTGAATTTGTTGACGCAACCGTTCAAAAAAAAAAGAGTTTGTTGACGCAAAAAGCTGTCTGTCGGCCTTCTGCGCAGCCCCGTATGAGGACCTAAGAGATTTTCTTTCCTCCGGTGCAGGCTCCAATCTACCTTCGCATTTGTGCAAGGTGTGTCAGTAAATTTGACATGCAATTGACAAGGGATAAGATAACGTTAAATTCTGGAACGTATCGACTGGTGTTCCGAATCGTCCCACAGATATATCGAGCGTTTGTCTGATACGGTATATAAAGGCAATCGGCCAAGATAGCTGATTCAATAGAAAAAGCAGCTTTAGATTTATTTAATGATAACTTACGAGCAACACTTAGATCTAGATTCAATCGGCTGTAATTATGGTAACATATCAAAATAACAAAATTACAGTAAAAGCTGATGGATCGTGAATCTGAGCTGGATAACTGTGATAAAAGCTACACTAAGCAAGACAATGATGATTGAACTAGCAAACACAAGCTAATATCGACAACTCTTCGATAAGTAGATCGAGAAAGAAGCGATAAGCTGTCAATCAAAGATCTAGTTACTCGGTAGACGCATAACTTACCAACAAGCCAGAGATAAAAGCGATGCAGCCCTACGAACTAGAAGAACTCGTTGAAAAAAGAAAAAGCTACATCTAGGGTTTGGCGAAGTCGCCGACAAAAAGGAAAAGGAAGTAAACGGACATCGTATTGAATCAGATGTCTGATTACAAGCCCAAGGGCTGATATACGTAGCCTTAGCTATGACTTCTTGTCGATTACAACATTATATTGTTTGACTAAAAAGAAAAGACTTTAAAAACAAACTAACCATACACGACTCGAACTCCCTAAGATAATGTGCTAACGTCATCCATCAGCGACGACCCGCTCCATCGGCTTACGATGCTATATCGGCCAACTCCATCCTCATCATCATCTTCCTCCGTTTTTTTAGCATCGGTCCGGTATGTGCCATAAAACAGTGTTAATGTATGCCCTCCAATTTCGGAATAAAAAATTTTTATTCCGAAATTCTCTCCAGTCAAGACGGCTTCTCGCGTGTGCACAACAGTATTCAAAGCAATTTCTGCGTTCCTCATAGACTAAAATCCAAAATCCATCTCTATCCCCGACGGTAAAACTATAAAATGTCAGCCGTTGCTCATCTCTTCCACCATCTCCCCGCGAGTATTCCTTTCCCTCAAGAACAGATCTGCTCTCCCAGCGAATCAACCCACGTCGACGCTCCAAATCAAACTCCCCGGTGCTTTCTAGTCGTGGCAGAATCTCCTCTTATCAGCTCCACTTCAGATCTGCTCAATATCGATGGCCTCTGGAGGGTTACGGGGACGCTACGCTAGGTAAAATAAAATTTTTCTACTGCATAAATAGGAACGCTGCTGTTATAGATCACGGAATTACCACTAGACGCGTGGGTGCGGAACTTCTGTTATAGATATCTCTCTCAAGTAGAGAGGGGCAAATCCTATCTTGACTGACCATGTCTCACAGCATGCTTCTTGACAAACTCGAGAACCACCTTTATACCTTTATAACTACCCAGTCACGGAGTAACATTTGATAGCCCCTAAGTAGGTCGGTTCACATCTTAAGAACATGCGACAATCTCAGGTCTAAAGACATAGGTAGACATTGTGTAATGAGAAATCACTATTTCTCAAGTTGGGTCTATCCAGCCATATGTCATACATGCGCCCACATTAGTAGTTTGACATCTCCATATCCATGACTTGTGAAACATAGTCATCAACTAATACATGTCCTAGTCTAATATTCATGTGTGTCCATACATGAACTCTGACTAGGAACAACTTTAGAATAACCATACAAGTAAAGAGTCTCACAAACAATTCACATAACTGCCAATCAATACAAGTTGCCTTTTCATGGATATTCAATGAACACATATATAATACATCATGGATACAACGAAATATGATCATCTTTATGATTACCTCTAGGGCATATTTCTAACAGTCTCCCACTTGCACTAGAGTCTAATTCTTAAGATATCTAATACCCATAGCTCTTGTGTGCGCCTCATGCTTAGGCTGCGGGAGAGGCTTCGTCAACAGATCAGCAACATTCAAATCTGTGTGTATATTGCATATCTTGATCTCACCCCGTCTCAAGAACTCTTGTATGAGATGAAATTTCCGCAGTACATGTTTGTTCTTCTGGTGATTCCTTGGCTCCTTAGCCTGCGCTATTGCCCCATTGTTGTCACAGTAGAGGTTCAATGGGCTAGACGCATTTGGAAACACACCAAGCTCAATGAGGAACTTCCTCATCCAAACAGTTTCCTTCGCAGCTTCTAAAGCTGCAATGTACTCGGCCCCTGTCGTAGAATCGGCCACCGTATCTTGCTTGGAACTTTTCCAACTCACAGCACCACCATTCAATGTGAATATAAAACCTGATTGCGACTTTGAATCATCTTTATCGGTTTGGAAGCTAGCATTAGTATAACCCGTTACAGTGAGCTCCTCCTCACCTCCATATACTAGGAACACATCTTTAGTCCTTCTGAAGTACTTAAGGATGGTTTTCAGACTCTCACCAGGATCAGACTGCTACTTGCTCGTAGCACTTAGAGCATATGAGACATCTGGGTGTGTACTTATCATTGCGTACATGATTGAACCAATTGCCGAAGCGTATGGAACCTTGCTCATGCGATCCCGCTCATTAGTCGTCGAGGGACACTGAGTCTTGCTGAGATGCATACCATGTGACATAGGCAAGAACCCTTTCTTTGATTGTTCCATACTGAAACGTTTTAACACCTTGTCAATGTAAGTATCTTGGCTTAATCCTATAAGCCTCCTTGATCTATCTCTATAGATCTTTATGCCCAGAATATATGCAGCCTCCCTTAATTCCTTCATAGAAAAACTATTTTTCAGTGAAGTCTTTACGGATTCCAGCATAGGAATATCATTCCCAATCAGCAGTATGTCATCCACATACAGGATTAGAAATGCGACAGAGCTCCCACTTTTTTTCTTGTAAACACAAGCTTCCTCTTTGTTCTGAAGAAAACAAACTCTTTGACTACTTCGTCAAAACAAATATTCCAACTCCGAGATGCTTGCTTCAACCCATAAATGGATTTCTGAAGTTTGCATACCTTTCCAGCATTAGTCGGATCGACAAAACCTTCAGACTGTATCATATACACATCCTCATCCAGGTTTCCATTCAGGAAAGCTGTTTTGACATCCATCTACCATATCTCGTAATCGAAATACGCGACTATTGATAGAATGATCCGAATAGATTTAAGCATCGCTACGAGAGAGAATGTCTTGTCATAGTCAACTCCTTGAACTTGTCTAAACCCCTTCGCGATAAGTCGAGCTTTATAGATGTGAACATTTACATCCATATTTTCTTCTTCTTATAGATCCATTTGCACTCTATGGCTTTAACACCATCAGGCGGGTCAACCAAGTTACAAACGTGATTGTCTCCCATGGAGTCTATCTCGGATCTCATGGTACTCTGCCATTTCTCGAAATCTGGGTCCATCATCACTTTTTCATATGTCGCAGGCTCCTCATTGTCCAAAAATAATATCTCGCGCGCTGCACGGAGCCTTGCCGACCTTCGTGGCTGCGGTGGTTCTTCTCTTGCCACGGGTATTTCAACTTGTTCTCCTACATTAGCATCACTTGTTGAATCTTGCCCGATTGGCTCATCTTGAACTTCTTCAAGATACACCTTCTGTCCACTTTTCTCCTTCTTGAGAAACTCTTTCTCTAAGAAAACACCATTCCGAGCAACAAACATTTTGCCCTCTGATCGGTTGTAGAAGTAATACCCTAAAGTTTCCTTTGGATATCCCACGAATATGCACTTACCCGATTTGGGAGTTAACTTGTCTGACTGAAGTCGCTTGACAAAAATTTCACATCCCCAAATTTTCAGAAAAGACAAACTGGGAGTCCTCCCAGTCCACATCTCATATGGTGTCTTAACTACGGATTTAGACGGTACCCTGTTCAGTGTGAAAGCTGTTGTTTCTAGAGCGTAACCCCAAAATGATAACGGTAGGTCTGACTGGATCATCATCGACCGAACCATGTCCAACAAAGTCCGATTACGTCGCTCGGATACACCATTTCTCTGAGGTGTTCTAGGTGGCGTAAGCTGTGGAACAATTCCGCAACTCTTCAGAACTCGTGGCTCAAATACTCGCCTCCTTGATCAGATTGCGAGGCCTTTATTTTCTTGCCATGTTAATTTTCAACCTCATTCTGAAATTCGTTGAACTTTTCAAATGTTTCAGACTCATGCTTCATCAAATAGACATAGCCATATCTACTCAAATCATCAGTGAAAGTTATGAAGTATTGGAATCCTCCTCTGGCAGTCGTGCTCATTGGACAACACACATCAGTATGTATGAGTTCCAGCAAGTCCGATGCTCTATCTGGAAAACCTGTGAATGGCGTCTTGGTCATCTTGCCTAGTAAACAAGCCTCGCATGTCTCGTATGATTCAAAATCAAACGAAGTTAGAAGTCCATCCGAATGGAGCCTCTTCATGTGCTTCTCACTTATATGACCGAGGCGACAATGCTACATGTAGGTAGGGCTCAAATCATTAGGTCGAGGCCTTTTAGAACTTACATTACAGATAGGTGAATCATCAAGATTTAAAACAAATAACCCATTCTTAATAGGCGCATAACCACAAACATATCATTCTTAGAGATCACACAACCATTGTTTTCATTCGCAAACGAATAACCATCCATCATCAAACATGAAGGAGATATAATGTTTCAACTTAAACTAGGAACAAAATAACAATTATTCAACTCCATAATTAATCCTGACGCGAGGTGGAGTTTCATCGTCCCAACGCAAAATGCAACAACTCTTGCATTGTTTCCCACGCGTAAGTCCACCTCTCCTCTTGCCACACTTCTACTTCTTGTCAGTCCCTGCATCGAATTGCAAATGTGAGCAACGATCCGGTATCAAATACCCAAGAATTGACAAAAGAATCAGCAATCAAAATATCCATAACATAAACAGTAAGGGTTCCTGAAGTGGAAGTACTCTTACTTCCGCGGTTCTTCAAAGAAGCCAAGTACACCTTGCAGTTTCTCTTCCAGTGACCTTTCTCACCATTGTTTGCAGCTGGTCCAGGTTTAGCCTTGGGTGCTGGGTTCAGCTTGGGGTTCTCAACCTTAGCCTTGCCCTTCTTCTTCCAAGAAGAACCCTTCTTCTTGAAGCTAGGCTTGTTCTGGACAGCCATCACATGGCCGCCGCCTGTCCTCTTCTTTATGTCACTCTCTGCTATCTTGATCATGCCGCACAGCTCATTCAAGCCCTTTTCAGCCCCGTGCATGTGGTAGTTCAAGATGAAGTTCCCATAGCTCGACGATAAAGATGCAAGAATGAAGTCAGTGGCCAACTCTTGGCCGAGTGGGAAGCCTAGCTTCTCCAACCTCTGCGTGTAACCAACCATGATGATCACATGCGGCACTACTACTGCGCCCTCTGCTAGCTTGGTCTCATGGAAGGCCTTGGCGACATTGAACCTTTCAGTCCTGGCTTATGTCTGAAACATGTCCTGAAGCGCCACGATCATATCGTGCGCCTCATGGTTGGCCTCGAACTGCATCTGGAGGTCGGGTTCCATGCAAGCAAGCATAAGGCAACTTACTTCAAGATTGGCATCCTGTGACTTCTTGTAAGCATTCTTTTTAACGTTAGTTGCATCATCAGCAGGTTCTTCTGGTAAGGGGTTATCCAGAACGTCTTCCTTTTTCTCAGCCCTGAGAACAATTCTCAGGTTGCGGATCCAATCCGCATAGTTATTCCCATTCAACTTGTCCTTCTCAAGGAACGTGCGCAAAGTAAAAGATGCGGCGGTGCTGGGTGCCATTGATCTACAACAAATAATAATGCAAAATACTAAGACAAACGTATCCAAGTAGAGTAAATTACACTAAACGTTTTAACAGAATGTACTCCCACTAAAATCAATATCCCTCCATTGATACTTAGTGATTCAAGACCCACAACTAACAAGTCGACTAGTGAGCTTTAGCATCACCGCTAGAAGACAAGTAGATCGGTAAGCAACACTTTGCTAATCATATCACATATGACTCTTGTTGTTGGGTGACATCTCTATGTCTCGGCTCCCAACCCTCATGCCCCAAAGTCCTTAACCGTTAAGATGACTTTGTTCAAGACAACCAACCCTTTATGCGTGTAAGTATCTGATACGAACTCATCCAGTCAAGGAAAACTAGTGGCACCCTAATTTCATAGACCCACCACCAGTTGTACAAGACCCGTGATGAAGCAAGGTTTAGTTGGGAAGGCACATAAACTTAAATATTGCAAGGGATCAATCGAATTACTTCTATCAATGCAAAAACCCTATTATCGCATGTAGAAGTAAAACAGTGAGGATAAACAGCATTCACATAGAGACATGGTATGGCTCATTATCACATGTTGATCTCCATCACCATGCTTCTGTCCATCAAGATGATCTCCATCTTCTTACTCCAATGCAAGCTCCATGCTCCATGTACCATGCTGGTCTTCCTCCAAGTGATGAATTCTTCCAAGAACTATAACTACCGTAATCTAGTTACATGGTCGGATTTGAATCGTCATCACATGTTGGCACGGAGGCCATTACATCAAATGTGGCAAATACATATGGCTCCTGCAGTATTGCCTTACACATGACACGCAAGTCATGGATCAGATACACACATGCATCACATACACATATAGGCCATACCGATCATAAGATCCTGCAAAATAGAGTAAGACGCACTACCGTCGGCCAAACTTAAACTGCCGATATCTCCACCTTCCGGGCCTAATTTGGCAAATCTAAATTTAGCAAAACTGGCAAGGCGGTTGATTTTATGTGTAAAATTTTCTGTAGATGAATTTTCATATAAAAATCGCCACAATCCGAGTTCGTATGCAAAAGTTATGGATGTTTTACCGAACGCCACGTTTTCTGCAATTTTTCTCGACCCGGTAGCAGATCCAATCTGCCACAACACATCATATGCATCTGACGACCCATCCTAGGGTTCGATTCGACCAATCTCATTGATCTCCTCCTGCTGTGGCTAGGTTTACGTGTATCACTTAACACCGATGGTGGATACCCGGCCGGTAGGAGTAGTTCATTACACGACCATCACAGCGAGGACACGAAAACAAGATTAGGGTTTCATCTACATCTCGCATATCTTCATATGCACGCAACCAAACCTTTAGCGAAGCAGCTACAGCTCTGATACCACTAGAGGGTTACGGGGACGCTACGCTAGCGCAAAACAAAAATTTTGTACCCCATAAACATGAACGCTGCTGTTATAGATCATGGAATTACCACTAGACGCGCGGGTGTGGAACTTCTGTAGCTCGTCGGTGTAGTTTGTACGGTGGTCGGCAGTGTAGTTGCGAGACCTTCTCACGGACAGCTCGTCCTCGTGCAGCAGATGCATCACCTTCAAGGTATCCACACGTACGGCGGCAGAAGCGTCGCGATCCGGACTGCTAGGTCCACGAGGGCGATGAAGGCGCGGGCGTGGGAGACAGGCGGCAGTAGCAGGCGTGGAGAATTAGGGTTTCCATGCGCCCCGCCCCTATATATATAGACCCCTTTAGGCGCCCACTAATGGGCTCAATCGAGGCCCATTAGTACACCTAAGCCCAGACTAATTTGGATCAAATCCGTATTAGGCTTCCAGCCCCTTAGTTGTGTGACCCTATGGGCTCACGCGTGAATAGACATGGCCCGAGTACTCCGACTCGATCAATAATTGATAGAGGCCTCTAGCAAGGCGAGTCAACTCCTATGCATGCGCAAAGATCAAATCAGACGAGCCATCACAATCTCATATACATGCTATTCCCTTTGCCTCACGATATTTGGTCTAGCTCCAAGCTGACCTCTCTTTCTCGATGTTGTGATCCGGAATCCTTGGTTAACACTTAACTCTAGCACGACCATGCATTTCTTGATCCGATCACTCGAGGGGCCCAGAGATATCTCTCTCAAGTAGAGAGGGGCAAATCCTATCTTGACTGACCATGTCTCACAGCATGCTTCTTGACAAACTCAAGAACCACCTTTATAACTACCCAGTCACGGAGTAACGTTTGATAGCTTCTAAGTAGGTCGGTTCACATCTTGAGCACATGCGACAATCTTAGGTCCAAGGACATAGCGTACACATTGTGTAATGAGAAATCACTATTTCTCGAGTTGGATCTGTCCAGCCACATGTCATACATGCGCCCACATTATTAATTTGACATCTCCATGTCCATAACTTGTGAAACATAGTGTTCAACTAATACATGTTCTAGTCTAATATTCATGTGTGTCCATACATGAACTCCGACTAGGAACAACTTTATAATAACCGTACAAGTAAAGAGTCTCACAAACAATTCACATAACTGCCAATCAATACAAGTTGCTTTTTCATGGATATTCAATGAACACGTATATAATACATCATGGATACAACGAAATATGATCATCTCTATGATTACCTCTAGGGCATATTTCTAACAACCTCTTTCTCGGACATCCCCACGGTATGACATGTTACTGTTCATCTCTCTGTACTTCTGCCCAATTTTTGCTTTTCCTTGCTGCCACACAAAATTTCATTTATTTTTTTTAAGGATTTTAGGTGCAGAATCACCATCCCCTAGAGAACCGGCCAGGGCGCATCTGCTTGGGCCCTATGGGAGATCCATACCCCACAGACTTGATCAATCTGGAAACATGCCGCATCCCCTTCAAATTCTCTACCTTGGATGCATCAGATTGCAATCATGCTTTTAGGTCTTGGCCGAGCACAACACCTTAATGGAGAAATTGGTATATGAGGATGTCGGCCTCTAAGAGAACTTCCTGTGATGAAGACGATATTGGCCAATGCATCGAGCTTTCCATGTCAAACATGGCTAGAAATGAAGCCATGCTTATTGCAGCGTCACACTTCTTGGCAAACACTCCGAATGCGTTCCTCTTCGGCCATGGTCCAATAACTCCTACTCTGGCCGATGTTCTTATGCTGACAGGTCTAAATATTTCTGCTCCAGACTCTGCTTATAATTTTTTGTCCAAACCTTCTCATCCGAAAAATTGTTTGTTGTCCAGACACTGCTTTCTTGACTATGTGGCTGGAAAAATTGTTTTCTGTGGGAAGACAGTTGGCCCAACCTCCAATTTTCAAAGCATTGCCGAATCTTTAGTCTCAAGGCACAAAATTCCTCTGGGTAAACACCTCTTGGGCTTGGTGTACTCCTTACCTCATCAGGTTTCTGGCAAACTGTCAGCTGGCCAGCCAATTGGCAACCTCGGGGGCCCTTGGTGGTTTATCAACCTGTGGTTAAACTTATACATGCGCAAGGTACTGGACCAAGACCTTAAGGAGATGAGCTTTCCATGGAACCATACTGAAGAGGAAAAACCCAAAACACACCGATGCTCGTCATATGGTGAGGCTGCATCGGCTTTCCCATGTGATAGGTTAGTTCCTGCGGAAACGACCAACTTTTTAAGATGCTTCTATAATGGTTTCGTCGAAGACAAGACAGTTTGGTTTGCTTATGAAGATGGAATACATTTGAAAACCCTGTCAAGTTTGACTTCAACTCAATCACTGATGACACCGACACCATGGCCAGCTTTGGAGAGGCAATCACCCCAGGGATTCCCTGTCAATTTTTTCTCCGGCCGAAGTCATCAACTGATGTATGAATTCTATTATCCAGCTGTAGCAACTCATCAGCTTGGCTTCGGCCAATTTCCACCCCACATATTCTCCAGTGACTTGGTGAAACCTCGAGAAATGGTTGACGGTGGTTTAGAGTATGATCGGCTGAAAAACCTGATGCCCGACGCTGAAACCATTGACTTGGAGGACCGGAACATCACCATCTCTGCTACCAAACTCTTCCGGCAATGGTGATCAGAATGGAGTCTTCATCTCTTCCGCGGATCTAATAAGATATATTGTCAAAAGTTTGATCCTTCCTTTGTCATTTCGGATGACGGGGTAATGTGTTTTCCTTTTTCACCATCATTTGGAATGAATTTATTCCTGACCATTCTTCCCTTTTCAGGATTTGGAAGTCTCTCCAATATTTGTCAGCAATTCTGGCCGACCCATCAACTATGCCCCTCCTTCAGAGATTCCCCACATCAGTCGTCGAACTCCTTCTCTCAAAGATGTAGCCACAGGCGGATCCAAACCTAAGGCAACAAGCATCAAGAAACTTGCTAGCAAGAGGCTAGCCCGGAGGAAATCTTCATCGGCCCAAGCAGCCGATCCAAAGGTAGCAGCACAACTTCTGCTGTCATCCTTTTAGGTATGCTAATCCAAATCTTCTCTTGGTTAATCATATTGCTCTAGTAAAAAATGTATTCCCTGAAACAATCATCACTGGTACAGACACCAAATCTTCCTTTAGCAAACCCAGAGATAGCTGACAAACCTCCATCATCACCGATCATTCCAACCATGGCGACCTCAACAAATTCCCCATTGACCGAGCTTGCAATTTCAGCATCGGCCGCAATCCAGTCTCCAGCTACCTCGACTATGTCATCTGCTCAGGTAACAAGACTTAAATAAGTCTTTAGAGTGAATTATCACCTACAACGTCTTTTCTCCGATGCCTCTTTGGAAGTTGCTGCTTCATAGGCACAACCCCAAGTTACCACTCCATTGGCTCGACCCAACTCTCCTGAGCAAAAAAAACAATCAGCAAGCCTATGTAACGATTGCTCCATCCATTGGTCAGGCAATTATCAGACCAACCACTGAGTGATCTCCTCCAATTCCTACCCAATTCGATGAAATTAACTTGAAACAGGTAATTCCCCGATAATACCGCCAATTCATTTTCTTGGCGCCACCATTGACTAACTTTATCTGGATAAGCCCAAGATACTCCAGACAACAACATCTTCTTGTATCAAGTTGATGATTTCGATGATTTCCTGAAAGATGAAGAAACCACCTCAAGAGCCATAACATTGGAAGAAGCTTCTAACAATGAAAAAACTAAGCTCCAGGATATCCTCCAGCTTTTAAACCAAGACATTGGCTCATTCGTCCAAGATGCAGAGGGAATAAGAAGAATACTCCGTCTTCTCAAAGGCCAACTACCAGCCGATGTAGAATCTGTCCTGCTCCTAGCTGCTTTCATAGAGGGTCACCAATATGAGGTTCTTGAAGCCCAACAACGCTTATCTGATCACGCTTTACAAGCGCAACTGATCCACCAAAAAGAAATCAGCCGATCTAAAGGAAATGACCTCAGAGCCAGGGTAGAACTTCTTGAGAATTCTCGCCCCACCATCGTCAGTGAGACTGATCGGCTCAAGGCCAAAAGAGCCAAACTGATGAAGGAGCTAGAGGCCGTCAAATCTGCACTGGCCGAAGAAGAGAAAAGACTGGTGCAACTCCCTAGCACTATTGAGAAGATGAAAGAAGACATGAAGACACCAATCCGTGAAGTCGTTCGTCTCTACAAATTGATCAAGCTGATCCCATAGGATTAGCCGACGCAGACCAACAGAAGATCGACGAAATTGACCAGATCCGCATGCGTGTGATCAACGCGATCCGAAACTTCCTCGGATTGGTGTAATGAACTTTTACTCTTCATCACTGCGTAAAGTCATCTGGATGACATAAACAATCTTTTGTTGTAAATATTTTAGCACTAAGGGCGACACGTGCCAGGTCGGCCATGTTACAACCGACTACACTTGAGCATCATCGGCTAAACCAAACATTCTTGTTTCAATGCTAAAGACGATACCTCTTGTATTGGCTATACTCCTAGTTGTGCATGATCATGTTTACATCTCAACCCTTAACACCAACGCACATTGGCTTTAGCGAATTACATTTCTGATACTAGCCGATGTAGTCACTCCATGGACTCAAGAAGATTCATAATCAACTGCTTGATCTATTTGAAACCGAAATCAGATACCTTCAAGAAATCACCTTCCCACATCTTGCCTGAGATGCACTCCACTCCGTCATACCCCTAGTCCTGAGGGTCAGCTACTGCAACACTAAGGGAAGAGTCTGCGGGTACCACTTCAATAGTATCTTCCATCCATTGGATTAAACATTGATGCATAGTGGACGGAATGCAACAGTTGATGTGAATCCAATCAAGACCCAGGAGCATATTATATGATCCTTGCCATTAACGATGAAGAAAGTAGTAGGAAGTGTCTTACTTCCAACCGTCAGTTCCATGTTGATTGCCCCCCAAGCCGGCGAGGTCTTTCCTTCATAATCCTTGAGCACCATGTCGGTCTCGATCAGATCCTCCTCGCCCTTTCCAAGCTTTCGGTACACCGCATACTGCATTACATTGACGGTGGCCCCTCCATTGACCATCATCTTGGTCATCGGCCAGCCATCAACGTGTCACTTGACGTACAAAGGCCTATGGTGTCGGCGCTTTGTTTCTTCTAGCTTGTCTAATGTAGCTTGCGCCGGGTCTAGCATCAATTGTGCCATTGTGGGTCCCTCTTCTTCATCATTAGTAGGAGCCTTGAACTCTATTGGCAATATCAGGACCATGTCGACCGATGCCCATGGCGATGCCTCATCGGTTTTCTTCTTGACGCGCCACACCTTGGACGCAGCACGTTTTTCTTCGTGAGTTTGCTCTTCTTCTTTCTCACGGTGTCGCAACCTCTGGACTCTCCTCTTCTGAGACCTGGACAGCCCCCCAAGACACCACCGAGGATAGGTCTCAGGATCATAGCGGTAGCTGAGATGATGTTCGATCATGCGGTCTTCAGGTATCTCGTCCGACACTTGATAGTTGGCCATCTGCTCCAGCTGATCCTGCTCAGTTACGCTGCCTCCCAGCAGATCATTCACTCCCCCTCTAGACAGTATCCAAGATCCATTCACTTAATTTGCAAACTTGGTATCGCTCAATCGATTAGGTTCCTTACGTGGGAATCTGCTCACGCGGTCACATTCTTGATTTATTGTAGAAAATGTCAACTTAGTTTGCAAAACAGAGGGGAGGCTCTTTTGTTTTCACCTTTCACCTCCTAATCTTCTCCGTTCCAAAGCAGAGTGATGCCAAAAGTCAAACCCCACCAGTTATAGCGACCGGCCCGTCATGGCTACAACGACCTCAACTAAAAGTGCATGACCTTATCAACCAAAAAAACTAAAAGTGCATGAAGACATAAGAATTACACGGGTTATGTAGGCCTGCCGAGGGGTAATGGCCCTTTGTTTATCCGATTATATGAGAGATGTATTACACTGTGAGATGTATTCGGAACTGAGTCATACAACACAGTCCAGAAAAGCTTCGACTGATGTACCAGATGGTGCATCTGCTGCCTAGACTTCCACCCCCCGATGTTTCCCATCAGTCGGAATAAGACAGCGTCTCAGAGAACGATTTTCAACTAAAAAAGAAGCAGCCTTTCTTGAATAAGGACACAAACCTGACATCCAACAGGAAGAACATTTTCGCAGATCGAACTACCTTCCAGGAAAAAAGAAAAAGACATAATTTTACAAGTTTTTATGAAATACATGAAGCAAAACAGATAGTGTTACAAATAACATGCCGGAAGCATACATGGAGATGATGAAAGGAACTGATGCAAGGCAACTCTGGACGAGGAACACTAACTGGAAACTATCTAGTGATATCCATCTCTGATTAAAATGTTAATAGCTGATCAAAAGGTATTGATGCAAGGCAGTTCCCCGAATGAGGAATACTAACAGCAAACTTTCTAGTGCTCTCCATCTCATCTCTAAATGTTATACATATCCTCTTGATTCAGCCTATTACAACGGGCAAACCAGATGTTAGTTCATTGCCCACGATCAACCAGGGAGGAACGCACAGGCTTCCTTCTTCAAGAAGCAAGTAGCCCTCCGTCAAATGTATGGTGACAGTCTAAAATGCATCTTCAAATGCAATTGGCGTGTCATTGCTTAGACTTGCCATCATCATCCGAACCTTCATCGTCATCAGAAGACTCCACTCTGTTAGGTTCTTCGCCACCATTACCAGTTTTAGTTCGCTTCTCTTTCTTCCGCTGCTTCTTCTTTTGGCGTTTCAGGCGCTTTTTGGCCGTCCGCTCCTCAGCTGCTTTAAGCCTCTCCTCCCTCCGCAGTTCAAACTCAGCTATCTCTTTCCTCTTTTGGTAGTCAGCATCCATTCGTGCAAGCCGATCCTGCTCTCTCCTCCTCATTTGCCGATACTGTAAAAGGAAGAATGCTTTACAGTTAAAAGATCAGATCATTTCCATACTAATTCTCAAGCCTCAAATCACTCATTGCATGATTTCTAAACAGGAATATGAATCAAAAATCATATTACAAAATTCGATAAACAAGGTGGTTGAGAGAAAGCAAAGGAATCGTAACGGCATGATACGACCACAAGTTTCAAGATTTGCCGATCCCATGTCCGCCTGACATGTCCTGAAGGGGTTCTGGGAATCCCCTGAAGGGAAACAGACTTATCCTGTTCTGGGAATCATGGGATCCAGTGAACCAGATAAAGAACTAATGATTTTCAGAAACTTTGAAGTGTTAAGTGAAACAAGAAACGAGATGTGACATCCAAGAAAAATGCCTTGAATTGTTGCGAGTTACTCCGTAATACACTGTCTCTCACAAAATCCAGTAATATAAACTATTTCCAGGTGAAGGACTGAAGGTTGCAATTCAAACCTATGGCTTGAGGGGAGCAATGAGACAGATTTCGGGCCAAAAAATTCTTATTTATGATTGCTGAATTAACAAGGGTTTTGCCGTGGCACCAGTTCTTTTAGAGCACACAGTATGTCACTTGGAATCTTTAAAACTAATTGACACAGCTGACACTTCAAACAAAATTAAAATTAACCATGATCACCAGCTGAAGAAGATTATCAATAAGCTATACTACACACCATTCCTTATACTAATGTTGATTACAATAACACCAGAAATACAGCCATTTTAGTAGAGCAGCAACAACAATTTTCACGGCACTAAGAATTGCCTATATCAGTTAATGAGCAGTACTAGCTAACTCCTATGCTTTCATGTGCGGAAGCAGCATGCTGCCCGTTTGCACATTGCAGGGTGCGACAAAGTAACTCTTGTCTCACTTAAGGGAAGGGCATGCACAAGACATCTCTTAGCTTTGCCATATCAGCAGAATCAGAGAGAAGTCAACAAGAGAGAATATAGGTTGTCTCTTAGCCAAAACACTGTTTCCAGGCAATTTGTGGTGTCAGCTAGGGATAACTGAATAGACAGCTCAAAGATCTTGTTGAACTAAATAAAGAAAAGGTTAAGATACAGCCTATTGGAGGGATCACTTCTTAACTCTTAAGTAGTTCCTAAGCTTATGTGGAGTCTAGGAAACCTTCATGATAAGTTGATAACACCTCTGGACATACCCCAAGTTAATTAAGATAGAGTTATTGGCTTCATAATCTTATCTCATCAACTCATTGCATTGGGTTTTATTTAGTTGCCACAGTTTGGGTGGCATATATGCTACAGTCATCATTCATTAGCATTAAGAAACACAAATTCCATCATCTACCATTCCGCCACCAAGTGTAGGTGCCTTTGGCCTTGTCCTCATATTCCCCATGATCAGCCACTACGATTCCAAACACACAACATGCACATATCACACATCATTCAACATCTAACAGGAAAGCCCCGACTAAAGTTGAACCTGAAATAAAAACATACTCCAGAGCGAGAGCTCAAACAGCAATCAGTTCTAAAAAGCAGAAAAATGCCAGAGTGAATAGTTCTAAACAGGCAAAGAATAACTCTTCCCATTTTCCTAACTTACTAGTTACAAGATATGTCTGCTAAAATGTTTGCACATACTCCCTCGGAAAAAAAATGCAAGTCATTTTTAAGATTCTTGCTAGTCAAGCCTTTTTATCTTTGACCATTAATATATAAAACCTCACATAGATTGGTAACATAAGATTCATATTACTATATCCATCTTGAAAGTATTTGTCGTATAGATTCTTGTTGTTTGAGAAGGCATAAGTTTTAGGAATTGCTAATCCAAGTGTCATCTTGTAGAAGTGTTCATGCCTTAAATGACTTAAATTTTAGATAAGAGAAAGTATTACAAAGCTGTACTATATTCCTTGGAATTCATTTGAATGAAAGAGTCAAAAAACTTTGTTTGATAAAACTGTCCTTTAATGGTAAAAAGATCTATATATGTATGTATCTGATAATGAAGCAAGATTTTTGTTTTCCAGATCAAAGTAAGAATTTTATTACAAGGTAGAACATCAGAGTGATGCCCCCAGACTACTCATCCAGTCCCAACTACCTTCTAAAATACTTGTAGCTACCAAGCAATGAGTTTATTATAGGAACATGCCAAGGTTTGATGTTGAATGAAACTGCCAAAACATGCTCCATCAAAAATGCATGCATAGCAGGTTTGCATTCAATGGATATGCTTTAGTAGTCCAGTAATTTATGCCAATCATGTAAACAGAGAGTCAACAGATACATGGATCAATTAGCTTGTGATATTAGCTTAGATATTGTTTCTTAAGTAAATTTTGGTACTGTAAACAAAAAAAAACATCTACTGTGATTCAAGAATTATGACATCCTTTCTTTTTGAAGATACATATCAAACAAACATAGAATCTATGTACTTTAACACCAACATCTAGTTGTCAACAACAAGGTTTCAATTCCGATAGACTATTTTCACTCAAAATTGCAGTTAAAGATAGTATGACTGTATGAGTTACAATGGGTCAACAAAAGCTATGTAGCACGGGCACGGCAGCTAACTAGCATGTCGGGTGTCCGACACCGATACGCCATCGATACAGCGCCGATACGTATCGACAGAGTATCGGCAGATTAAACTGAAAAAATAAAAGTACTTAATCATCAATACTCCACGGTCACAGCACTGATGCATCTACAACTACAAGTGCCTCAGACTTGAGAAAAGGGAGGCATCTGGAGATGGCCGGCACGCCGTAGAAGCGGAGGGAGATGGCCGAGCTGACAGCTGAGCGCCGTCGGTGAGCTGGAGAGAGGCGGCCACAATGGAGAAGACGTGCAGTCGAGGAATCGTCTGATGTGGGCTAGGGTGAAGTAGTTGTTTGCAGGAGTACGAGTACCTGGTGGGCTTCAGTAGAAAGGAGATAGAGAATTGGGCTGGCCTATGTCTGGTTGGGCCAATCCATTCCCTTCTCAATTTCTCTTTTCCCCATTTTCTTTTCTATGGCTTATGTTTGCTACCTGAACAATTTGTTCCGTGTCGCCGTGTCATCATTTTTAGCAAAACGGCGAATCCCCATGTCAGACACGTGTCGTGTCCGATACACGTGTCGGAATCGGTGCAACGTAGAACAGAAGTCATTCTCTTTTTTCATAATAATATTTACCATATAACTAGACCATCTACATTATTTAGTAATCAGGGAAACCAAAAGAAGTCTTGTTATATTGAGTATAGCCATGTAAAACATCAGTACTTTTATAGCTTCCCAGCAGTATAAGCTAGCTACTGTAACTCTTTAATGCTAAAGTGGTTGCCAAAATTTATCACAGCTGAATTCCACAACAAAAAGATTAATTAGCTTAATAAGCTAATTTTCAGGAAAAAAATAAAATACCAGAATTTTTCGAACACTATATAATCAATCTTTTCACATGGTAATTGACAAATAAATCTTATTGTGGCTACAATAGAGCATGATGTGATTACTGTAAACCAAAAGTTCACAAAAAGTTTAACAAGATGTCCACACTGGTTCATGCACAAACAGAGGAAAGAAGGGAGGGAGAGTACCTGGTGGAAATCACCAGAGCCGGATCCAGCAGATGACCCTGATGTGTTACTGACACGAACAGGGACATTCTCCATGATGCGCCTGAGCTTCACCTCCAGGTCCTCCTCATCCTCCCGCAGTTTTACTCCTCCTGAGCCCTTTCCTGCAGGATCAACCACAACCAGCTCCTTCCCAGTGTCACTGCCAGAAGCCTTTCCTGGTGGGGCTATAGGGACTAGCTGCTGCATGTTGCTATCTCTGTTGGGAGTTGCCATTGCAGGATACAACTCAAGTTGTCTTTCAAGCTGCCGGCACATAAACAATGGATATGATCGTTGTGTTTCCATCAACTATGGTCGCATTCAAACATCATGTTTGATACTATACAGATTGAAATTCCTAGTTCCTTTTAGGCTTAAACAAATACGAGATGGAGCACACACAGAGCACAATAACGTATTTCAATGAGCATGTGAAGTCATGCGTAGATTTGAATGTAGGACACCTTGAAGTTCAGAATTGCATGTAAAAGCACTAATAATATATTTGTCACAAGCAGTTTAACATTCCCTGTTAGAAAAAAATGAAAATACCTTGAAGTTAGCAAAGTTTGAATCATGTAAAAATCAAATGAGCTTAGCAATTGCAGAGAATGAACAACTGGGTGATCAGTATCGAATATGGCTTGTTTGGATCCTAGGAAATGAATTTGATTCTAGTAAAGGAAACATGCATATAATTTCTTCCATTGTTCCAAAAAGTGAACAGCAACCGGCATAAAAAATCAGGACATTTTCCCCAGCTGCACTCTCTGAAGAAACTACAGCAAGTCGTAAATCCAACAAAACAATAAACATAGGTCCACAAGAAGAAGACTTGGCCCCTAAAATGCAGGCATTGAAGTAATCTTATTGACCTATTGGAGTCAGACTTGAGGTTCCAGGCAGTGAATTAACTTTTTCGGCATACAGACAACCCTAACCCTAGCTAGCTTCTATGGCCCATACGCAGTGGTAAGGATATAGTGGTACAGAGCTGAGAGCTCTAAACGAGCACGGGGAAGGTGGTGAAGTTCCTCACCTCGAGCTGGAGCCCAGAGACCGGGCACGCGGTGCCCCTGCTGGATCCTCCTTAACTCCTCTTCCAGACGCCCCAGTGGCCGCCGCCAAAGGGGCTCCCTCCGACGCTACCTACGTCGTCGCCGCCGCCGCCCGTGGCAGGCTCTTCTCCGGCTGCGCTCGATGGCCTTGGGCTTTCCCCCCTCCGGCTCCGGGTCTGTGGAGCTTGCAGGCCGTGTCGAGCAAGTCGAGTCTTAACTTTGGACTGGGCTGGATGACCAAAAGAGGCCCATATGAAATAATGAAAGCGTGGCCCACGTTAGCACAAACCTAAGTGCGATCGACACCGGCAAGCGGCAAGGCAGCAACTGCCCGGCGGGCGGCGGCGGCGATGTCGGCGACTCGTGGCAGAAGCGGAGGAGGAGCCACCGCATCCGGCTGCGGCCTCAAGCGCCGCAACGCACCACAAGATCACGAGGTCCTCATTCTTCTACTTCGGGTCCCGCTGATTCTATGCGCCACACATGACATTGCGCGTACCTGTGGCAATATTTCGTAGAAGTTATTCAGCAGATGATTGGGTCGGCCAATTCTGTTGGGGGACTGATTCACCTTAAGGTTTGGGGGAGAAGAATCGATGGTTACATTTACATGTGAATGCTGTTCTCCTGAATATTAACAGATACAGTAAGGAACATGCATCTCAAATCGCATAGCCAGTCGTCAAAGTAACCATGAAAGGCGGCAACTGCCAGCCAACAGAGGCGAGGGCACAGTCATTAGGGTAGTGAGAGTTTTGCGAAAAAGTTAGGGTAGTGAGGGGCCTTCGTTCCACGGGATCACCATGTGCTGATGTGCCTCTATTTGATCCTATTCTATTCGTCGCATTTGTCCTGAAAAGACTATCTGGACCTTACACATCTCAGAGGATGATATGATAGTATACAGGATAGTGAGATGATGAATCAAGATCAGCCTTCCACTGAAGATTGGTGTGGGCGATTTTGGAATGGGATGGAATTGTTCAAGGACGTCACCGAAAAAAAGCATTTCCTCCCTACTGGACTTAAAAGGTACTCCTATCTTAAACATAATTATGCTCTCTATTCATCACATACTTACCATTTTAGATCCCTGTCTGGATAGTTTATTGATCAGATGCAACAAAGTTTCATTGCTTTATTTGGTGGTTGGGCTCTATAATGATTTATATGTCCCTTTCATGCCAGCATTGACACACTTCTTGGAGGTGGTCTGCGCCAAGGTCAGCTAACAGAGATTACTGGACCGTCATCTTCGGGTAAAACACAGGTGAGAAAATAAGTTATCGTTTCTATACTCAAGATACCTATGGAGTTATGGTTACCACTTGGCATGATTGTCTTGGAAATAAGTATGCTATTGTCCATTCCATGTACACCATTGCAGGTCTGTCTACAATGTGCTTCAAATATTGCAGCCAAGCAGATGGGGGTAGCTATGTACTTGGATACTAGTAACTCCTTCTCTCCTAGTCGCGTTGCTACTATAATTTATGGAATCTCTGACCTATTTGGTCAAAGAGGTAGCTAATCAACCATATTTCTTCCCTGCTCTTTCCTTTTGTCATCCAGTGGGTTTTCATAATTATTTCCATTCTTATGATGTAGGTAGAAAGTTGTTGTTGCAGTTAGTTAGCAAAAGCTTTACCATGTGTTGTATATATAGCTTATGATCTATAGTTATTAGGTTTTGAATTGCAGCCAAAGGATGCAAGGCTCAAGAGTGTCATGAGAAGCATTATCTGTGAGTCTGTGTTTGATATATTTGCTTTGTTTGAAGTACTGCATCAACTTGAAGTCTCTCTGCTTAATGATAAGGCAAGTTGAACAAAGTTTTCAATATGACTTCAGATTTCATGTCAGTACCTCTCACATGGCACATGCTTAATAGGTAAACAATGGTGGTAGCAAAGTTTGTTTGCTTATCATTGACTCAATATCATCCTTACTTGCTCCCATCATTGGAGGCAAGTATCCACAAGGTACTTCCTCAGCTTTGTCTATATTTTGTTTGTTTGTTTTCCTTTTGGCATGGCATAAGCTTCACTTAGCACTCCAGCTATACTGTAGGGACTATAATCTTGAATGCTGAGAGGTTTGAGACAAATTAGAGGCAGGAACTGAATCAAATTGGTGTACTGAGCAGTTTATACAAGATAGCTTATAAATCTAGTTATAATCTTAATAACAAATGTTTATCATTCAGCTTTTCTTTATAGAACCAGTCATAAATTGAATTTACCTTGGTTAAGATCCTTTTAGTTCATTTCTTCCTATAAGGTTGGCGTTATTTCTTAATATAATACGGGCAATTCTCCTGCCGGATTGAGGAATAAAAGGAAGGCATTACTAAATCTTGAAGTGTAGCTTTCAATTCTTTCCTCTGAACCTGTATTGATACACTAACAGGGCGGTCGATGATGATATCAGTGGCAGTGATTCTAAAGAAGTTAGCAGATGAGCATAACCTGTCTGTTCTGGTAATTTTTTTTGAACTCTTTTTTTTTTGGTAAACGTTCATGGACTGCTAATTGTATGCTCTGGGATGAGCACATTTGGAACTATGTTTATAAAGTATCATGCTGAGGAACCAAATCTAGCCAACTTGATTTATGCCTCCACCACCTAGATTCAACCCCTCTGTCTCGAATTTGGAATGAGCACAGTAATGCTCTTGTTTCTCTACTCTCCTTTCCCAGATCTGAACTAGTTTTTAGCTCCTACTCCCTCCGTTCCAAATTATAGGTCGTTTTGAATTTTCTAGATTGTATTTGCTACGCATCTAGATATGCGCTATGTCTAGATACATAGTAAATACTATGTTTCAAGAAAAGCCAAAACGACCTATAATTTGGAACAGAGGGAGTAGTATTTAAGTGGGACTTCAAGCCTCCAATTCCTCAAAGGATGGACCAGTGTAAAGGTTTTTGTCGTTCGGTCTTCATGAATCATGATAAATCAATTTCCTTGTACTAAAATGTACGAATGACCTGGAAAAAAGGGTCAACAACATGTGCAGATAACGTTTAACCTGTTTAGGATGTACCATCACTTACATGTTGGGTGACTAAATCACTAAATGAATACCGGACACCACCTTATTACTGCTTGGCATCCTGTAGGCATTCAAAAATTATTTAAATTTCTTAAACAATTGATTTTACAAATTGCAATTTATCAGACCTTTATAAAAGGTTTACTTTGGGTAAACACTGCGAAATGGAACATAAAGGTGTTCTTAGATTCATTTGTTGATTTACTCTTTTGCATTATGTCCAGGTAACCAATCATATGGTTTCTGCTGGCAATGGAGCTGTCAAGCCTGCTCTTGGAGAGAGCTGGAAAGCTGTTCCACATGTCCGCCTGATGATATCTCGTGAATGTGAAAATAATATCTGCACAGCTACTGTGCTAAAGCACACACTACTGGTATTTTTCTCTGAAAATTTGATTGTACTTATTTTAGCTTTCACTGCCATAGCAGTATTGCTTGTCCCAATAGAAATTGCATGGATGATAATAAATAAATAAATAAATAAATAAATAAGCAGTACCATTTTTGTAAACAGATGAATTTTCATGGTCTGATTTTTAGCAGTATCCTATAAACGCACCATTATAGCATAATATACACTTACCATATGTGAGTATATTGTGTTTGTGTTTTTCTAAAAATAAAAAATGGATATTATGTCTGCTCAATATGCATGTATATTTTTTGTCCCGCACAGTTTCAATTTATGCTGTGACAGCAGCAACAGTAGATAGCTGAAACAAGAGGCATGTGAAACCAGCAGGAAGCAGCAGACTCCCTGGTACATCTTTTAGTTATACTTCTGAAAGAAACTGCAGAGAAGAGTGGTTAGGTGAATGATACGCAGCTAGTAGAGGATTTTGAGGTCAATCTGTTGGGACTAAATGTCATTGTTTTTGTTGCCTGTTGTCTTTTATGAAGAAATTATGGTTCCCATCATTCCTGCTCACATACTCCCATGTGGTGTTTCTGCACTACCTTATGGGAACAAGCTGCTCAGGGTATAAAAAGAATGATAGCCAGCTTGATTGATCATCTATGCCCATCTTGCTAGGTTTGCTAACACGTCATAATGTAGCAGCAAGGGATTTCATATAGTTGTGGATAAAAAGAGAGTATAGGTGTACAAGTTTCCTGTTACATGAGGCATGAAAAAAGGCTGCCTAGCTTTGTCCAAATGATGCCCGTTCTCTTTGAAATCTTTATATCAAATGGTGCACAACATTTGGAGGGATGGGAGAATTCTTGCTGTGATCCAAAGCAATTGTCTCTGCTCGCTCAGCATCTTTTCATGTTGCTTGTTTTTCCTGACCTCGTTACTTCATTGCAGGCTTCTGGCCGTACTGCAAAATTTGCGGCACCCAGCTGACCTTCCAGAGATGAGGATCATTAGCCGGATGATCGCTGGCTCCAGCCCCGGTCATCCGTAGTTAACGCCCCCCCCCCCCCCCCCCCCCCCCTTTTGGTTTTACATGGTGTTCGTATGTCATTCAAGTTGAGCAGCTTGTGTATATATGTACTTGGTTGTTGGAGTAGACCTTGTATTTCCTTTTCCTTTTTTGCAACAAATTGTAAATGTATCGATATTTCCTTATTTTTTCTTCGCAACAAATTCTAAATGTATATATATGCTTCCTTCCGTCAGTTCAGTGTACCGTGTTTTATCCTTGTGTTGTCACCCTGTACCGAATCTGATGGACATAAGGGACATGTGTGAGTTAGTGGAGGGAATTTGTGTGGGACTGTAGGAGAGAATAGTGTACCGTGTTTTATCCTTGTGTTGTCACCCTGTACCGAATCTAACACCGAATCTAATGGACATAAGGGACATGTGTGAGTTAGTGGAGGGAATTTGCGTGGGACTGTAGGAGAGAATAGAGAGATGCGTATAACGATGGATTATTGCATTGAGACCTTGGGCGGTATATATGAGAGTACAAGATTTGGGGGTAAGGCAACCCCCCGAAATAAATATGGCAATCTATGATAGAAATATCTAAACTACCAAATATACTCTAATACTCCCCCGCAGTCACAGCGGGAGCACGGCAGACGGTGAGACTGGAGAAGAAGCCGAAAGCAGGAGCCAACGGACTAACATCCCCCCCCCCCCCCCCCCCCCCCGTCATAACGTCGGTGTAAAAGAGAAAACCGGCGAGTAACTCATGCGGATGATAGCCCTTTATGCCGATGTCGAGGTGGTCGAGTTGGAGGGTGAGTAGCCATGGTCGAGGGTGCCGTGCGTAGAGTAGTTGTGGTCGACGTAGAGCTGTCGAGGTTGCCGAAGACGAGGTAGCCGCACATGAAGCTGCAGGCGCACGAGGAGGCGCCATGATGGTGGTGTAACAGAGAGGACGCCGGAGACGAAGATGGTAACGTGTCGAGGCAATCGTAGAGGGAGACGCCAAAGTCGATGCAGTCAGGCCATCGGGCGACACATGCCTAGGTTTGCCAAGCCCGGGAACGCGTTAGTAACGATGGGCACGCACCGATGTTGCCAATACCGGACATGCAAGGAAGGATGCACAACCAGATGCCATCGTTCGAGGGACCAGCAGAGAAGGTCACCACGACAGTCGTAGGCGCTGAAAATCGGCGGGGTAGAAGATGTCGACGCCTGCTGTTGGTGGAGTAGAAGTAGTCGGGGATGAGACGGCGACGCTGGCGACGTGGTTGTGCGAGACGAAGCGAGGAGGTGAACCCAGACTTTCCAGCGCAAGGTCGAATGATCCGGATGACGCGGCGGCGGTGCTCGGAGGAGACAGCGAAGAACTCATACAGCTTGATGAAGACCACGCACGAAAGGGCGCAGCGACACGTAGTCGATGACGAGGTCATGGATGTGGTCGGCGGCGGTGAGGATGCAACGACGAAGAAGACCACGGGTGGTGACGCTGCTACCCAAAGAGGCGACGCAGCGGCACAGCGGCAGCCCTCCGTACTCGGTAAAGGAGCGTGCCCGACGAGGACGGACGTCATGGAAGCCGGGTGGATCACGCGCGTTGGCTGATCAAACCGAGTAGCATGAGGTGAGACGACAGTGGGCGAAGTCGGTGAAGACGTCCCGATCGGTGATGACGAAGCCGGCGGGGGTCGACGTGCGGACGAAGCGGCGAGGATGGCGGTGCAGACAGTGTCCCCTAGGGTGCCGTCCATGTTGCCATGCCGCACAGTCATAGGCGAGGAAGTATCCGATGAAGTCGACGCCAACGTCGAGGTAGAGACGCGAGGTCGACGGGTGTTGGGCGATTACGTCGAGGTAGAGACGCGAGGTCGACGGGTGTTGGGCGACGCAATCCCGATCTCTTATCGAGCAAAACATCTTGTGTAGTACCGCAGGGTAAGCCTAGTCGGTGGAGTTCCCTCACCCTTATCCCTTTCATCTCTTCAGCCCACCACGGTCAAAGACCAGAGTGCGAGCGAGAGAGAGAGAACAGAGGACAGGGACAGTCCGGCAGCGCGGCGTGGTTGAGCGGGGGGGGGGGGGGGGGCGGCGAATCCCGGGGGGGGGCGGCTCCCGCCGAGAGGGACGCCGAAGCCCGCCAGGCGGCCGGCTCCCCGCCAGGAGAGGCGGCTGATCCCGCCGGGCGGACGTCTCACGCAAGGATGAGTGGCGGCGGCGGATCTCGCGGGGCGAGCTGGGGAGCATCCGCATCGCGGGATCCGGCAAGGGGGCCGAGCCGCGGCCCGACGGGGTGACAGGCGGGGACGGGGTGGAGCGTAGGTGCTGCCAGGGAAGGGGAGTCCACCGACGACGAGGTGGATGTGCCACGCACGGCCCCTGTTACCACCACGACAGCACGGGTAGAGCGCGGGCATCGCTGGAGGCCGCGACTGCCACCACGGCAGCGCGGGATGGAGTTGTCGTCGATGGATCCATGGCGGATGACGAGGTACGATCCGATCTACTGCTGCTGGACACTATTGGGGCGACGGACTAACGAGATCCGCCGTGGAAATCGAAGAAGGCGTTGCCCCCGGCGGAGGTCATGGGCGACCTCCCCGGGGGCGCGCTAGGAGGCCGTCGAGGGGGCCTTGATGAGCGCCGTGGGAGACGACCGGCGGCGCGAGAAAGGAGGGGGCGTTGCTGGAGGATTGAGTTCTCGGTCGGTATATATAAAAGTATAAGATTTACTTGGGGATATATGATGATCTATGATAGAAATATCTAAACTACCAAATATACTCTGGACTTTAATTTTTAGTCTTGCTCCCTCATTTGTCGTGTGTTTAATGCAGAGTACTTATTCCATGTTTTGTTCGTAGGTGTGGCTGATCATCCTAAAAGACCAGCTAAGCATCGTTGGCTTGGTCAGCCTTTACCTGACCAACTACCTAATACTATGCAGGCTCATCAAACAACGCTTTTGAGCTTTCTTCAGGATTTGGCCCGAACTGTTCGGCAGATTCCCACGCATTACGCACCCGTTCGCCACTTTGTTCTCAACTATTCCGATTCCAGCAAACGGAGGCCGTTAGGTCAAAGCCGTAGCGCGCGCCCTGTAGTTTTGAAGTAGGGCGAGACAACTTTAGCTAGGAGCCTCTTTTCCTTTTGCCCAGCTCCCCGAAAACAACGTATAACTTAATCTATGATGAACGATGGAGATCCACTTGTCCTAATGATCAATGGAAATCCACTTGTCCTAATGAAAAATGTCCTTTTAATTATTATGTGTCTAGTCTATCTTTTGGGCTGATATATGGGGGAAATGTGGGTTCAAGGAGCTGGAAGGTATGTATCACCATGTTGCACTGCGGGTCAAGTTAGAATCTGCCGGTATAATCGTACGAACCACGGTCCAGCCAACAGACCAAGTTAGAACACTTAGACAACAAGCACACCATCACAAAACATGTTTAAATACTTAGATAATGTTCATGATACAAAGTTTAACATGTAATTGAAAAAGAATCTCGTCCTCGAAATTTAAAAGAAGAGAATGGGTAATGGGTGACCGTCCAATATTTTTCCTCTTGCCATTCACATCATCTATCCATTCCGTCAAGTCCATACAAGGTGATAGGATGTGGCAAGGAGTACGGTAGAAAGAAATTTGTGGCCTACTCCGGGCTATGATCACCTAGCTAAGTTGGAGAAAGCTGGGTACTAATAGGAAATTAATTTCTACAAATTATATAGGTATTTCCTTAGAAAGGAGAAATGTAAAGGATCAACATAACAACCATGAAGTTTAGAATTTTGAAAGGATTATAAACGATAAGTGATTCAGTGACCATCGTGATCAATTTGCAAGTGCAACAACCAAAACCGTGAAGAACAAATGGAAGAAAACTGGCCTTGAAGTTGAGAACTCATCATTTAAGTTACAATAATCTAGAATCCACTTTTACGGTGGTGTAAAGTAAAGTCTACGCTTCACTTAGGTAGGAGTTATCCGACTAAGCTAGCATAAAAATCACTATTCAATATCCCAAGAGTCGGCAAGAGACATGCTAACTTATACTCTCTCCATCCAAAACATCATTCTGGAATTCAGAATTTTATTCCAAAAACAAGTCATTATTATCACATTGAGCATGTGCATGGACCAAATCTTGAGCGCAGGGAGCTCGACTTCCTTGTCACCCCTCTTCCTCTTCCCAGATTTGGTCGCCGCTGCTTTCCTTCCCATCCTGAATATCATGAGCGATTTTACTCATATTCGCTCGGGGACTGTGGAGAGGGACTGTGGCGGCACGAGCTTGGTGCTGGGGAGGACGGCGGAGTGCGGATTTGGGCTGGGGAGGATGGCGGTGTACGGATTGGCGGCGGCGCTAATATTTTTTATTGAGGCACTGTGAAAATGGAAGGTGAAAAGCCAAGAGTGCAAGTGAACTGATAAGGCAAGTGAACTGATAAGTTATTTGTTTAACTATTAATTCAGGGATTCTACCTAAAATGAGGGGTTTTCAAATTTCGGTTTGAGATCTAAATTGGCCACTAAATTAGGGTTTATTATATTCTCCAAAAATAGTCACGTTGCTTTTGACTCTTTTTTCCAAACGGAAAGTTCGGTTCAAGGCTCGGGGGCTGCATGACACGTGTTTATCCGCCAGATGTTTTTCAAAATTCTACAATACGAAAAGACAATTTTGACTCTCAGCCTGATTCTTCAATTCAACCTAAGACTCGGGGGTTATTCCATATAAAGTGTGATTTTCATCGCATCTCATACGAAAGAAGATTTTATTTGAAGAGTTGAAGGTTACAAAATCAAGATGATCAAGAGTTTGAGGACCTCATAGCCTCGTGGCAGCCTGAAGGTACTTAGAAGGACACACTCTAACTCATTTGAACACAAAAGTACTCGAATTGCCTTAGAAGTACTCAGAAGACTGCAAGGCTCGACTACGAAGAGCTCGGGGGCTTGTTAGACCAGCATCAATGAGACTACTAACGTGACATGGATCCCACCGAAATAGGGATAGGACTTCTCATGTACATTTCTCTTGAAGCTATTGTAAAGTACTCAGATACAAGTATAACTAGTCAGTATAGAAGGAAAGTACTCGGTATAAACTCCTTAGGTCGATACACGATCTGTAACCCTACCCCCGAGTATATAAGGCCGGGAAGGGACCCCCTCCAAGACATCAACAATTTCATGCAATACATACCACCAAATAAGACGTAGGGTATTACGCTATTCAGCGGTCTAAACCTATCTAAACCTTATATTGTGTGCACCATTGAGTTTCAGATCTCAGCGACACCCTGCCTACAAATCGACTACCTCGGGATATCCCTCGGTAAGTTGGCGGTTAAAACACTGACAAGTTAGATTCGTATTAGGATAGAGGTATTGTTCATGCTACAGAGGGAATACAAGGTGGCATTAGAAATCAGCGACTGAGATTTTCTTGTCATGATAATTGCTTTCTGTAATAATCTTGGTCATGTATTCTTGAAAGATATCAAAAATATATCCATTATCTAATAGAGGCGTTCAACCAAAGAAGTGGCAATCATTACCCCTGACCTAACGTTTCCACCAGAAATTTTGGTTTGGTCCAACATGTATCACGGATGGATGGACTCGGAGTGTATATAGTGAGAACTGAACAACTGTTGACGCTCGCTACGGACCAATTTCGAGCGTCAATTTGACCAGAAAATTGGGATGTTAGCATACTTAACTTGCATATTTACCTAGAACAATGTCATTTCCACATTTCCCTTCAAGATTTTGCAATGTAGAGAAATTGAGCAGAAATCAAGTATTAAACAAGCACCTCAATCCAAGGCAAGTGACGTCGACCAATCAGAGCGCGCCATTTGGCTTACCTTGGATTGGAGTGCCCACCAGGGCATGCGGCCGACTTAGGAAGGACCCAAGTCACATGCAGGGGTGACAAGGGCCCACAGGGCAGCCACCTAGAGGCGGTCGAGCCTGGTCTGAGCCGGGCCTGGTTCGTTGGTTCGGCCGAACTAGGAGAAAGCCACCGACTTACCTTCTTTGACGTGGTGCTTCCCCATTGGCTCCTTATGTCGGTTTGGCAAGGCTCCAGCTCATTGCGCGCCGAGGAGCTGCTGCACACCCTCCTCACTCACTCCTATAAATATGAGGGGGGTGCTACTAATGAAGACACACCTCAAGTTGCTCTCTCTCAAGTTACTCTCTTGCTTAGTCTTTAGGATAGTGGAGTTTAGGAGAAGTAGCTCTTCTTCGGTTCCTGAGTCTTGCCTAGCAGTGTTCAGTATGGGTTCTACTCTTCCTCTCCTTTGTAATATTTGGAATTCCTTAATAGAGTTATCTTCTAGCTTAGTGTATTCGTATAATTCATGTTCTGTGTATTCAGATATGTGTGCTATGCTTAGTTTATATCTAGTTCTTATATCTTGTATGATTAGATGTGGTAAGACATCTAGGCTAAGATATCAGTTTCAGTATACGTATGTTTGCTCTTATGTGATGTCTGTCCATCAGAAGGGTGGGGGTTCCGCGCGGGGCATTAGAGTATCGCTCATTAGTGCACATGTGGTGTCTGGGCTAATTAGTGTTGCTGGATGCGGCTCTATACCATGGTTTGATGAGGTAGGCGGCAGGTGGTGACAGCCCTGTCCGTCCATCGTAACCCTCCCCGTTCGTGTAGTAGCTGTAGAAGGTGCATAAAATAGCCGTGAAGAACCAGTGGCCACCTTGTCATTTCTTGTGCGGTCTCCCGATGGTGCCTGGGGGCCTAGAGCCCGATCCTAATCGTGTGTATGTATGAGTGCTTAGTATAGACTGTATGCTTAGTTAGGAGTACATAAGTCCCTATATTAGCTTTATTTTTTCTTTCTCCCTTCCTGTAAGCTTTGCATAGAGTTAGAGCTTGAGTAATTTGTGTGTCACACTATCTCTCTACCATATATTATCTTACCCATATTTATTCAAGTGATCATCCATGCTAGAACTAATCAACCAACTAATCTATTCCAATAACCACCGCTTTCCCTACGAAAATATAAATATGACCCCGTACTCATAGGTAAAATGCTACAACGGTATTCCGTGCGCTTGCGGATCCTTCTGTAACGCAAGAAATACCCCACGGCATTTCTGGCGCCGTTACTGGGAAACACCTATATCCTAGTGATGACGCTACAAAACGCTAACAAACATTTTTGGCGCTATTGCCGGGGAAGGCACTGGTTAAAAGAATAGATTAAGTAGTTGATGAAATTCTAAAATGGTGTTCAATTGTCTAAACAGGCTAACTTGGCTTTGTTTTCTCCTTTGTGTGAAGACAGGGTAGTGTATGACTTGTTTCGATCCGCCGTGAAATTTTAATCAGAATCTTGAGTCACTTTTGAGAAGAGTTCGACCTCGTGTCATTGCTCCTTAGATTTCACTCTCGACAGGCGAAACAGTCAATATCGCGCCATCAGCTTCCAAGGCTATGGCTCAGAAGACTCTCCGTGAATTTTCCGCTCCTTCGGCTGACAATGTCCCAATCGGGCTAAGTGTTAATGCTGAAGCTGAAAATTTTGAGATCAAGACGGATCTCATTACGATAGTGCAGGCTAGCCCATTTTGTGGCAAGGCCAACGAGGATGCCAATGCACATCTCCAACAATTCCTGGAACTTTGCAGCACTTTTGTCATCAACGGAGTCACTAAGGATGCAATCTGACTCCGTATGTTTCTGTTTTCTCTTCTGGGGAAGGCAAAATAGTGGTTCTATACCAACAGAAGTGCAGTAACTAGTTGGGATGATTGTGCCAAGGCGTTCTTCGCAAAGTTCTTCTCGTTGGGTAAAACCAACGCTCTTCGAGGAAGGATTTCCGATTTCCAGCAGGCATCCAATGAGTCGAGAACTGAAGCTTGGGAACAGCTTCGGGAGTACATCCTAGCGTGTCCTCACCATGAGATGGACGCTTGGCTCATCTTGCAAAACTTCTACAACAGGCTGACTCCAACAGCCTGTGATCACATCGACGCTGCTGCAGATGGTGCTTTCTTCTCAATAACCATTGACAGGGTTGTTGACGCTCGCTACGGACCAATTTTGAGTATCAATTTGACCCAAAAATAGGGATGACTGGCATACTTAACCTGCATATTTAACCAAAATAATATCCTTCCACATTTCCCTTGGAGATTTTGCAATGTAGGGATTTGGGCAAGAAATGCAGGTAAAACAAACTCCAGAATCCATGCCATAAAATGCCGACAGATCGGGCGTGCCGGCCAACAAAGAGCAGGTGTTCAATTACCAAATTCCATATGTGTTGGTGAATATGTGTATGCAACTGAAACAAATCAGGAAACACACCTCAAGAGCAAGGCAACACACTCGCGATCCAAAGCAAGACCCTTCCAACCAATCAGGTGCAAGCATTTAGCATCTCATGGATTGAAGGGCCCACATGGGCATGCAACCGACTTAGGACAGCGCCAACTCACCTGCCCAGGACCAGAGGGCCCACTTACCTGCCACCTGACCGAAGCTGAGCCTGGTTGGAGCCAGACTTGGGTCGACCGACCCAGGACCAGCTCCACCGACTTAAAGCTTGCACTTGGTAGCTCCTCATTGGACCCCAAGGTTAGTTCCAGGTGATAGAGCTACAATCCCGGGCGAGAGCACCCTGGTTCACCACTATAAATACAAGGGGAGGGGCTTGTAAAGGAGATACAACTCACCTTCACCTCCTCTCTCACTTTTGGAGTTTGGAGCTCTCGTTAGAGGCTTAGTGCTGCCTAGGTAGTGCTTAGGAGTTAGGGAGAGAGTGAGGGGGAGTCAGGGAGGAGCCGGTGTGCACACCGGCGCTCTTCTCCAGCTTGTACCTTGACGAATGCTTATCAATCATAGTAAGTGTTCATGACTTCTTCTGTGCTTTAGTTTCTTAGTTAAGTGTAGAGCTAGTTTGTCCTAGTTGTTTGCCGGATCAATAGTTCACTAGTGTGGTGGATGCCTCTAGAATAAGTATGATTCTAGAGTTAGTAAAGGACGATATAGACGTGGTGTCTAGATCAGATCTTACCTGTTGGTTGTGGTATATCCCATGGTTAGATGAGGTAGGTAGCAGGTGGTGATAGCCCAGTCTATCCAGCGGAACCCTCCCCGTTCGTGTATATCTCAGTGTCGTAATGCTGGAACTTACCAGTCTTATTATGTGAGAAGCCAGTAGCCCGATGCAAACAACTAGGATAGTTCTATCTTACCTTTGATTCTTAGCCTTAGGAATCCTCTCTACTCCTTGCCTCTAACTGGTGCGGTGTCCTTGGACGAACTTAAACCTTAGAGAATATACACACGTTCCTCGGTGGATACGATACCCTTGGAATACTCTTGGGTGAAAGCTACAACGGTATCTGTGCACTTGCAGATTTATTTTCGTGACGTTAGGAAATGTCAACAAGCTTTCTGGCGCCGTTGCCGGGGAACGGTTGCTATATTCTCTTCGGATCTAGTTCGCCCTCGTACCTTTTTCATTTCTTTCATTCTACCTTTACCCCTGCTGCCCATGGAGAAGCTATCCATTGAACAACTCTCTCTCCCAAGGGGTGAGTTCTATAAGCACTTACAAACTTCAAGACCAACCCCTTCATCTGGCTACGGACTCCATTCTTGGATTATAGCCATGTTTCGGAATCGACCCTTCTCTGGAGCAATTAATGAAGATCCCGACGATCATCTACAAAAGTTTGAGGAAATGTGTTCATGTTTGGTAATCCCAGGTATGACACAGGAAATATTGCGGTGGAAGTTGTTTCCTCTCTCTCTCTCACAGGGAAGGCAGAGCAATAGTACACCCGCATGATAGGGAGTATGACTGGTAATTGGGAAGAATTTAGAGTTGACTTTTGTTACTCATTCTCCCTTACGGAACACATAGAATCCCTACCGCTTGACATTCTCAGCTTCAAGCAATTAGAGAAGGAGTCCATAGGTGCAGCGTGGGGTAGATTCTCATGCCTTTTGGCATCTAGCCTAGACTTGTCTATACCCGAAGGTATATCATTAGACATCTTTTACTCGGGTTTAGACATGGAATCTGCCCTTGACCTCGACATCGCCACTGGAGGTTCGTTTACACACAAAACTCTGATAGAAGGAAGAGAGATTCTAGGTCACCTCTTAGTAGACTCGTCTTTCCCTAGAGATCATAACGAACCCCACCGAGAGGAATCCGATCAATCCATGAGAGTCTCTCAACAGTGAATTCCGAGCTTTCATCTCTCACATTCCAAGATTCGTCTGTTGAGCCCTCTCCTGAACTAGGAACATCAGAGGGCAAAGAAATTCAACCTTCAATGTTTTCTTCTCAATTCGAGGGTGATCCATCTAGAAATCACATAAACACCTTGAATCTCTTAGGGGAGGAACCTTCTTCTGTCCATACAGATCAATCTCAAAATCCCTTGACAGAACTTTCCCTCAAGCCTACGGTAACACCAGAGCATGGAACCGACTTAGGAAGGACCCAAGCCACGTGCAGGGTTGACAAGGGCCTACAGGGCAGCCACCTAGAGGTGACCGAGCCCGGTCTTAACCAGGCCTGGTTCAGCTGAACCAGGTGGTTCGGCCGAACCAGGAGAAAGCCACCGACTTACCTTCTTTGACGTGGAGCTTCCCCATTGGCTCCTTATGTCGGTTTGACAAGGCTCCAGCTCATTGCGCACCGAGGAGCTGTTGCACACCCTCCTCACTCACCCCTATAAATATGAGGGGGGTGCTACTAATGAAGACACACCTCAAGTTGCTCTCTCTCAAGTTGCTCTCTTGCTTAGTCTTTAGGATAGTGGAGTTTAGGTGAAGTAGCTCTTCTTTGGTCCCCAAGTCTTGCCTAGGAGTGTTTGGTATGGGTTCTACTCTTCCTCTCCTTTATAATATTCAGAATTCCTTAATAGAGTTATCTTCTAGCTTAGTCTATTCGTATAATTCATGTTCTGTGTATTCAGATATGTGTGCTATGCTTAGTTTATATCTAGGTCTTATATCTTGCATGATTAGATGTGGTAAGACATCTAGGCTACGACATCGGTTCAAGTATACGTATGTTTGCTCTTATGTGATGTCTGTCCATCTGAAGGGTGAGGGTTCCGGCAGGGCATTAGAGTATCGCTCATTAGTGTAGACGTGGTGCCATTTCTTGTGCGGTCTCCCGGTGGTGCCTGGGGCCTAGAACCCGATCCTAATCGTGTGTATGTATATGAGTGCTTAGTATAGACTGTATGCTTAGCTAGGAGTACATAAGTCCCTAGATTAGCTTTCTTTTTCTTTTCTCCCTTCCTGTAAGCTTTGCATAGAGTTAGAGCTTGAGTAACTTATGTGTCACACTACCTCTCTACCATATATTATCTTACCCCTTTTTATTCAAGTGATCATCCATGCTAGAACTAATCAACCAACTAATCTATTCCAATAATCATCATCTTCCCCGCGGAAATATAAATACAACCCCGTACTTATGGGTAAAATGCTACAATGTTTTCAACCATGGCAATGTACAGACATATTTTCTAGTATATATAATACAAGAACAGGCATCCATGCAGATGTTTCATAAGCAATTAGGTAAGTATTGTTGAAAGAACTTGTTAAGCACATGTATCCAAGTTGGATTATAAACACGTCATATGAATGTGTATATCTTTTGTACTTGACTAAGGATTGGTTCAACCATGTTAGATACAATAACATGTACTTAGAGATAGAGTTGGTTTGAACCAAACCAGCTAGTGCATCGTGTTGTACTCAGGATCATGTACATCTCCGGATTTTTCCCATATATAACATGAAGGCGTGAGCTAGCCAAGATAGGCAGCCACGATTACCCTATTGCCTTGTTTTCTTTCATGGTAATCAAAGCACCCTTCCTCTAACTACGTCTACTGCTATGGCGTCAAGCTCTTCCACCTCCACAACACATCTCGGACCACCGGCTTCCGAGAAGCTTACTCGTGACAACTTCTTGTTATGGAAAGCACAAGTCCTTCCTCCGATTAGAGGCGTCCAACTTGACGGCATCCTCGACGAAACAGATCAAGTGTCGACGAAGACCATGGAGGATGACAAGAAGTGTACAAGACTTGGTTGGCATAGGATCAGCAAGTCCTCAGATATCTAGTCAACTCCCTCTCTACCACGGTGTTGGCACAGGTCATGATGCTGATGATAGCATCTGGTGTATGGAAGGCCCTGGAGGATATGTACTTGTCACAATCTCGTGCACGAGTCACAAACTTGAGGATGCAACTTGCAAGTCTCAAGAAAGGAAGTATGAGCATTTCAGCCTACTTCCACAAGATGAGATCCATAGGAGATGAGATCGCCACGACTGGAAAACAGATTAAAGAAGATGAGATGGTATGTTTTATTCTTAATGGTCTTGATTATGTATACAACCCTGTTGTCTCTTTTGTTCTTGGCTGCTATGATCCAATATCCATCAATGACATGTATCCACAAGTTATGCATATGAGCTGCGGCTAGAGATGCTACAAGAATCCAATGGTGGGCAGTAGCAATCATCGGCCAATTCAGCTTCTAGAGGCCGAGGAGGTTCTAATTCTCATGGTTGTGGTGGAAATCGTGGGCACTGTTGGCGTTTCATAGCGTCATCACCAAGTATGGACATAAAATCCATTCTCCGGCAACGGCGCCAGAAATATCGTGGGGTATTTCTTACGTTACAGAAGGATCCACAAGTGCACGGAATACCGTTGTAGCATTTTACCCGTGAGTACGGGGTCGTATTTATATTTCCGTAGGGAAGGCGGCGGTTATTGGAATAGATTAGTATGTTGATTAGTTCTAGCATGGATATTCTATTGAATAAACAGGGGTAAGAAAATATATGGTAAAGAGGTAGTGTGACACACAAGTTACTCGAGTTCTACTCTATGCAAAGCTTACAGGAAGGGAGAAAGGAGGAAGAAAGCTAATCTAAGGACTTACGTACTCCTAGCTAAGCATATAGTCTATACTAGGCACTCACATACATAAATATGATTAGGAACGGGCTCTAGACCCCCAGGCATCACCGGGAGACCGCACAGGATATGGCTAGGTGGCCACTAGATCCTCACGGCTATTTTATGCACCTCCTACACCTACTACACGAACGGAGATGATTACGCTGGACAGACAGGGCTGTCACCACCTGCCGCCTACCTCATCTAACCATGGTATAGAGCCGCATCCAGCAACACTGATTAGCCCAGACACCACGTCTACACTAATAAGCGATACTCTAATGCCCCGCGCGGAGCCCCCACCCTTCGGATGGACAAACATCACACTAGAGCAAACATGCGAATACTGGAACCGATGTCATAGCCTAGATGTCTTACCACATCTAATCATGCAAGATATAAGACCTAGATATAAACTAAGCATAGCATACAAGTCTGAATACATAGAACATATACTATACGAGTACACTAAACTAGAAGATAACTCTATTAAGGAATTCCGAATATTACAAAGGAGAGGAAGAGTAAAACTCATACCGAACACTCCTAGCCAAGACTCGGGAACCGAAGAAGAGCTACTTCACCTAAACTCCACTATCCTAAAGACTAAGCAAGAGAGGAACTTGAGAGAGGCTTTAACTTGTGGTGTGTCTCATTTAGTAGCACCTCCCCCCTCATATTTATAGAGGTGAGTGAGGGGGGTGTGCAACAGCTTCTCGGTGCCCCTTCACTCTCTAGCACCCTGAACCGACATGGAGGACCAATGGGAGAGCTCCACGCAGAAGAGGAAGGTCGGTGGGGCCTGGCCTGGTTCGGCCGACCCACCTGGTTTGGCCAAACCAGGTTAGGCGCCCACCGCCTCCAGCTTCTTCTGTGCTGCTGACACGTGGGCCCTGGTCACTCCTGTGGGTGAGTCGAGTCTCTCCTAGGTCGGTTGTGCCTGTTTGTGGGCCCTTTGATCCATGGGAGACTGAACGGCGCGCTCTAATTGGTCAACGCCATTTGCCTTGGATTGAAGTGCTTGTTTACACTTGATTTCTGCTCAATTTCCCTGCATTGCAAATTCTCCAAGGGGAATGTGGAAACGATATTATTCTAAATAAATATGCAAGTGAAGTATGCTAGTCATCCCAATTTTCTGATCAAGTTGACGCTCAAAATTGGTCCGTAGCGAGCGTTAACAGGCACGGCAGGGATGGTCATGCTCAAAGAGGACGCAGCAACCTGAACAACAACAAATCAGGAGGCTCAAGCAGTAAGCCTTGTTGTCAAATCTGCACAAGAACTAATCATACCACCCCAGAGTGTTGGTACAGATTTGAATAAGGCTACCAGCCCCTACCGATAACAATGGCGGCTCAAGCTCGGCTGCCTATGGAGTTGACACCAACCGGTATGCGGATAGTGGTGCAACCAATCATGTCACCAGTAATTTGGAGAAGATAACAATGTGAGATAGATATGGAGGCAATGATCAAGTTCACACAGTAAACAATTGTTCTTGAAAAACATCTTGCATGTCCCTAGCTCACATAAAAGCCTTGCTTTTGTCCATCATTTAGCCTTAGATAATAATATCTTCTTTGAGTTTCACCCTAATTTTTTTTTCTTATTAAGGATTGGGCAACGAAGAAAGTTCTTCATCAGGGAAGATATGAAGGAGGTCTTTATCTCTTGGTCTGAATTCTTCTAAAGCAAGCTCTCGTAGATTAGCGTTTGGGGTCAATAAGCCATCTACTTCTAGATGGCATAGTCGTTATTTGGGTCATCCTTCTCTTCCCATTGTTAGACATGTTCTCAAGAACAACAATCTGTCTTTTCTTGATGATAACAGTAATGATTCAGTGTGTGATTCTTGTCAAAGAGCAAAGAGCAAAGAGCCACCAACTTCCATATTATAAGTCGAATAATGTGTCTTGTTCTCCCCTTGAGTTGATACATTCTGATGTGTGGGTTCTAGCCCCTACTTCTGTTGGAAGTAGGGGTGGTAACGGATTATGGCCCTAATGCTCCCTTCACAATCCAGTTTGGCCCTTATATTTGTTAGTTCAAAATTGAATAAGATTAGAGCCCGGCCCTTAGATTATGTAGGCTAAAAATGATGGCCCTTTACCACCCCTAGTTGGAGATATGATTATTATGTGAGTTTCATTGACGACTACAGTAAATACACTTGAATATACTTGCTTAAGAAAAAAATCTGAAGTGTTTCAAGTCTTCCACAACTTCCAAAATCTTGTTGAGCAAAACTTTAATAAGAAGATCCATGCTATGCAAACTGATTGGGGAGGTGAATATGAGGGCTTGAATTCTTTCTTCCAAAAAGTTGGCATCACTCATAAAATTTCCTGCCCACATGCTCATCAACAAAATGGGTCTGTTGAAAGGAAGCATAGACATATAGTTTAAGTTGGCCTAGCTCTTCTTGCCAATGCATCCATGCCGCTAAAATTTTGGGATGAGGCTTTCTCGACCGCCACCTATTTGATTAATCTCTTTCCTAGTAAGGTCATAGATCACCACATGTTCACTGAGCTTCTATTTGGTCAAAAAGAAGACTACACATCTCTTTGTATCTTTGGTTGTGCATGTTGGCCAAACGTTCGACCCTTAAACACTAGAAAACTAGCCTTCCACTCTAAAAGATGTATTTTTATTGGCTATAGCTCTCTTTACAAAGGATCTAAATGTCTTGATGTCTCTGCCAGGCATGTTTATATTTCTCGTGATGTGCTTCATACGGACCAATTTTGAGCGTCAATTTGATTAGAAAATTGGGAGGACTAGCATACTTTACCCGCATATTTACCAAGAATAATGTCATTTCCATATTTCCCTTGGAGATTTAGCCATACAAGAAATTGGGCAGAAAATGGAGGAAAAACACACCCTTGAATCCAAGGCAAAAGCTGTCGACCAATCAGAACACATCGTTCAGCCTCACATGGATCAAAGGGCCCACCAGGGCATGCAACCGACTTAGGACAGACCCAAGCCACGCTCAGGAGTGTCCTGGGCCTACATGGAAGACACCCCGCGAAGTCTGAGCCTGGTCTGAGCCAGGCTTGGGTTGGCCGAACTAGCCCAAGCTCCACCGACTTACTCCTTCAACGTGTCACCTCCCCCAATGGCTCCCAGTGTCGGTTCCAAGTGACTTTAGTGTTTGCACGGCAGGAGCACCCCTTGGACACCCCTATAAATATGGGGGGTGCTACTAAAGAAGACACACCTCAAATTGCTCTCTCTCATGTTCCTCTCTTGCTTAGTCATTAGGATAGTGGAGTTTAGGTTAAGAAGTTCTTCTTCAGGTTCACGAGGTTGCCTAGGAGTGTTCGGTGTGGGTTCTACTCTTCCTCTCCTTTGTAATGTTCGGAATTCCTTAATAGAGTTATCTTCTAGATTTACATATTCGCATAATTTATATTCTACGGTGTCAGACATGTATGTTGTGATTAGTTTATATTTGTACCTTATGCCTTGCATGATTAGACGTGGTAACATATCTAAGCCATGGCAACGGTTCCGGTATTCTTACGTTTGCTCTAGTATGATGTCTGTCCATCGGGAGGGTGGGGGCTCCACGCGGGATACTAGATCGCTCTTTAACGTAGACGTGGTGTCTGGGTTAATTACTGTTGCCGGATGCAGCTCTATCCCATGGTTTGATGAGGTAGGCGGCAGGTGGTGACAGCCCTGTCCGTCCAGCGTAATCTCCCCATTCGGGTAGTAGTTGTAGGAGGTCCATAAAGTAGCCGAGTGGACTGGTGGCTCCTCTGGCAGTCCTGTCCAGTTCTCCCAGTAGTGCCTAGGAGCCTAGAGCCCGATCCTAATCATGTTTGTGTGCATAAGTGTATAGTATGAGCTATATGTTTAGATAGAAGTACATAAGTCCCGAGTAGGTAGCTTTCTTCTTCCTTTCTCCCTGTCTAGTGTCTTTGCTAAGAGTTTGACCTTGAGTAACTTGTGTGTCACACTACCTCTTTATCCATATATTATCTTACCCTTGTTTATACAATTGAATATCCAAGCAAGATTTATCATCAACCTACCTATTCTAATAATTGTCGCCTTCCCTGCGGAAATATAAATACGACACCCGAGATTACTCACGGATTTAATGCTACAAAGGTATTCCGTGTGCTTGCGGATTTATCCTAGTAATGACGCTATCAAACGCCACCAAGCATTTTTGGCGTCGTTGCCGGGAAAGGCACTGGTTAAAAGAATAGATAAAGTTGTTGATCAACCTCTTAATTGGTGTTCATTGTTTAAACAAGTTAACTTGGGTTTGTTTTCTCCTTTGTGTGAAGACATGGTAGTGTACGGCTGGTTTCGATCTGCCGTAAAATTTTACTCAGGATCCAGAGTCACTTTTGAGAAGGGTTCAACCTCGTGTTGTACTTCCTCAAATATCACTCTCGACAACCAAAACAGTCATTATTCCTCCATCAACTTCCAATGTCATGGCCCAGAAGACGATCCGTGAATTTTCTGCCCCTTCTGCTGATAGTGTCCCAGTCAGGCCAATGGTCAACACTGGAGCTGAAAATTTCGAGATCAAGATGGATCTCTTTACGATGGTGCAGGCTAGCCCCTTCTGTGGCAAGGCCAACGAGGATGCCAGCGCACATCTCCAACAATTCCGGGAACTCTTCAGTACTTTTGTCATCACGGGAGTCACTAAAGATGCAATTTGACTCCGTCTATTTCCGTTATCTCTTCTGGGCAAGGCAAAATAGTGGTTCTATGCCAACAGAAGTGCAGTAGACTCATGAGAAAAAGGTACCAAGGCATTCCTCGCTAAATTCTTACCGATGGGCAAGACCAATGCTCTTCGAGGAAGAATTTCCAGTTTCCAGCAGGCGTCAAATGAGTCGATAACTGAAGCTTGGGAACGGCTTCAGGAGTACATCCTAGCATGTCCTCACCACAGGAAGGACGATTGGCTCATTCTTCAGAACTTCTACAACGGGGTTGACTCCAACAGCTCGTGACCATATCGACACTACTGCAGGTGGTGCTTTCTTCTCGCTAACCATTGACAGGGCCAAAACTTTGATCGAGAAGATGGTGTCCAACCAAGATTGAAATGAAGAACATCTTCGACCACACCAGTAGGGCATGCACACCATCAAGGAGACGGACATGATCGCTACTAAATTAGACCTCCTTCTCAACAAGATGGAAGAATGTCCCCAAGATAAGGCTCCAACGCAAGCACTTCAAGCCTTAGACGCTCGCATGACGTGCGAGGTCTGCGGGAACACCGGACACTCGGGGAACGACTGCCCTGAAACCCATGAAGACATCATGTACATGAACAACAACAACGGCCGGGTTTCGTCCACAAGGAGGTCAGGGGCGGAATCAGTCGCGCCCCTACTACAAGAAGGTAACGGTAATTCAAGTTCATTTAATCCTAAGCAACCTTCCTTGAGGGATCTTGTACATGGCCAAGCGAAAGTCAATGAATCACTCCAAAAGAAGATGGCCGCTAACGACAAGACCTTTGAGACCATTCAAGAAAATATGTGTTGATGCTCTCTACGGACCAATTTCGAGCACTAATTTGATCAAAAAATTAGGATGACTAGCATACTTAACTTGCATATTTATCTAGAATAATGTCATTTCCACATTTCCCTTCGAGATTTCTCAAAGCAGGAAATTGAGCAGAAAATGTAGGGAAAACACACCCTTGAATCCAAGGCAAATTCCATCGACTAATCAGAACGCACCGTTCAGCCTCACATGGATGAATGGGCCCACCAGGACATGCAACCGACCTAGGAAGGACCCAAGCCACGTGTAGGAGCGACAAGAGCCCACAAGGCAGGCACCTAGAGGCGGCTGACCCCGGTCTGAACCGGGGCCTGGTTCGGCCGAACCAGGGGGGTCGACCAAACCAGGAGAAAGCCACCGACTTACCTTCTTTGATGTGTCACCTCCTCATTGGTTCTCAATGTCAGTTGCAGCTGCTAGGGGTGAAATGATGCCGAGAAGCTGCTGCACACCCCCCTCACTCACCCCTATAAATATGAGGGGGGTCCTACTAATGAAGACACACCTCAAGTTGCTCTCTCTCAAGTTCCTCTCTTGCTTAGTCCTAGGATAGTGGAGTTTAGGTGAAGTAGCTCTTCTTCTGTTCCCGAGTCTTGCCTAGGAGTGTTCATTATGGGTTCTACTCTTCCTCTCCTTTGTAATATTTGGAATTCCTTAATAGAGTTATCTTCTAGCTTAGTGTATTCGTATAGTTCATGTTCTCTGTATTCAGATATGTGTGATGTGCTTAGTTTATATCTAGGTCTTATATCTTGCATGATTAGACGTGGTAAGACATCTAGGCTACGGCATCGGTTCCAGTATACGTATGTTTGCTCTAATGTGATGTCTGTCCATCCGAAGGGTGGGGGCTTCGCGCGGGGAATTAGAGTATCGCTCATTAGTGTAGGCGTGGTGTCTGGGCTAATTAGTGTTGCTGGATGCGGCTCTATACCATGGTTTGATGAGGTAGGCGGCAGGTGGTGACAGCCCTGTCCGTCCATCATAACCCTCCCTGTTCGTGTAGTAGATGTAGGAGGTGCATAAAATAGCCGTGAAGAACTAGTGGCCACCTTGCCATTTCTTGGGCGGTCTCCAGGTGGTGCCTGGGGGCCTAGAGCCCGATCCTAATCGTGTGTATGTATATGAGTGCATAGTTTAGTTTGTATGCTTAGTTAGGAGTACATAAGTCACTAGATTAGCTTTCTTTTTCCTTTCTCCCTTCCTGTAAGCTTTGCATAGAGTTAGAGCTTGAGTAACTTGTGTGTCACACTACCTCTCTACCATATATTATCTTACCCCTTTTTATTCAAGTGAACATCCAAGCTAGAACTAATCAACCAACTAATCTATTCCAATAACCGTCGCCTTTCCAGCGGATATATAAATACGACCCTGTACTCACGGGTAAAATGCTACAACGATATTCCGTGCGCTTGTGGATCCTTCTGTAACGTAAGAAATACCCCACGGCATTTCTGGCGCTGTTACTGGGAAACACCTATCCTAGTGATGATGCTACGAAACGCCAACAGATGGATGGTATCTCCTCTGCAATCAAGAACTAGCTGACATTCAACAAAATGCTTGAAACTCAATTAGCTCAGCTGGCAGCTGTTGTTCCTTCTGCTGAAACAGGGAAGATCTCGGGGCAACCCGAGGCTCCCCTGGAAAGTGTTAATGTAGTAACCACAAGGGCATGGTATATCTTCTACTAACTATGCAGAAAGACTTGAGCACCCAAGGAGAAGTTCATGGGGCGACCTAGCAGTGATGATAAAGGAGGATCCCGGAACTCCAATTATCAGTTGCTCGATATTCGACTGGTACTTCGCGCAAACCCTTTGCGACCTTGGAGCAAGTGTCAACATTATGCCCAAAGTAGCATTCAAGGAATTAAGTTATCCAGCTCTTTCCCCGACTTGCATGTGCGTGCAGTTGGCCGACCCCATAATACGATATTCCGAGGGAATCGTGGAGAATCTCCTGGTGCGAGTCAATGATTCGTTCATCCTCACGGACTTTGTAGTCCTTGACATGGAAGGCAACTTGGGGATATTGCTCATTCATGGGCGACCATTTCTAAGAGATGCCAAGGTCAGGATAGATGTTGGAACAAGGAGAATCGGTCTCCGTATTGGGGAAACAACCATGAAGTTCAGGTTTCACAACAAAAGAGAACAGATGTACCTGATTCAAGAGGATCCTGAAGGGCAAGGATTATGGGCACAACTGGAACGGTTCAAAATTGGGAGATACACAGTCTCACACCCGATGATCCAACCCCGACACCACCTACAACAAACAAAGAATAAGAACAAGAAGGTGTGGCGAAAGAAGAAGATGTCGTCGTTCTCGACTTCCTCTCCAGGTATGAACGACATGACCTCAAGTTAACCCGGTATGGAGAGGGTCCTGCTCATCGGACCTTAAACTAAGAGACCGCTTGGGGGAGGTTCTCCACTCTAAATGATGTATTTTTCTTGTCTATAGCTCTCTTCACACAGGATCTAAATGTCTTGTTGTCTTCGCTGGGCGTGTTTATATTTCTCGTGACGTGTGTTGATTCTCGCTACGGACCAATTTTAAGCATCAATTTGATTAGAAAATTGGGAGGACTAGCATACTTTACCCACATATTTACCCAGAATAATGTCATTTCCACATTTCCCTTGGAGATTTAGCAATACAGAAAATTGGGCAGAAAATGGAGGGAAGACACACCCTTGAATCCAAGGCAAAAGCTATCGACCAATCAAAACACTCCGTTCAACCTCACATGGATCAAAGGACCCACTTGGGCATGCAATGAATTAGGACAGACCCAAGCCACGGTCAGGAGTGACCAGGGCCCACATGGAAGACACCCCGCAAATGTTGAGCCTGGTCTGAGCCAGGCTTGGGTCGGCCGACCCAGGTGGGTCGGCCGAACCAACCCAAGCTCCACCGACTTACTCCTTCAACGTGTCACCTCCCCATTGGCTACCAATATTGGTTCCAAGTGACTTCAGCGGTTTGCACAGCAGGAGCAACCCTTGGGCACCCCTATAAATATGAGGGGGGTGCTACTAAAGAAGACACACCTCAAGTTGCTCTCTCTCAAGTTCCTCTCTTGCTTAGTCTTTAGGATAGTGGATTTTATGTGAAGTAGTTCTTCTTCGAGTTCCCGAGGATTCTTAGGAGTGTTCGGCCACGACAACAGTTCCGGTATTCTTACGTTTGCTCTAGTATGATGCTCATTCATCTGGAGGGTGAGGGCTCCGCGCGGGATACTATAGTATCGCTCTTTAACATAGACGTGGTGTCTGGGTTAATTAGTGTTGCCGGATGCGGCTCTATCCCATGGTTTGATGAGGTAGGCGGCAGGTGGTGACAACCCTATCCGTCCAGCATAACCCTCCTTGTTCGGGTAGTAGTTGTAGGAGGTCCATAAAGTAGCCGAGTGGACTGGTGGCTCCTCTGCCAGTCTTGTGAAGTTCTCCCGGTAGTTCTGGGAGCCTAGAGCCCGATCCTAATCATGTGTATGTGCATAAGTGTATCGTATGAGCTGTATGTTTAGATAGAAGTACATAAGTCCTGAGTAGATAGCTTTCTTCTTACTTTTTCCCTACCTAGTGTCTTTGCTAAGAGTTTGAGCTTGAGTAACTTGTGTATCACACTACCTCTTTATCCATATATTATCTTATCCCTATTTATACAATTGAATATCCAAGCAAGATTTATCATCAACCTACCTATTCTAATAATCGCCGCCTTCCCTACGAAAATATAAATATGACACCTGAGATTACTCACGGGTAAAATGCTACAACGGTATTCCGTGCGCTGGCGGATTTATCTGTGATGTAAGAAATACCACATGGCGTTAGGGGCACCATTGCTGGGGAATGACTATCATAGTAACGACACTATCAAATGCCAACAATGTGGTGTGACGAATCTATCTTCCCTTTTGAAACTCTCCACGAGAATGCTGGAGCTAGGCTTTGGCAAGGAATCCTCCTCCTACCCGAACATCTTGTTAATTCTACCCAGGGGCATGTAGGCGGCATTGATCCTAATATTACCAATAATCCTGTTCCTAGTGTTGTATCAGATCTGCAGGAACAAACCAGAGGAAATTTGACTCAATTTGGAGCCCAAAATATTCAAGACACTGGAGGACTCTCCTCGGCACAAATGGCCGACAGTGGCGCTGACATCCAAGTGGATAAGCCTGGTCAGATCGGCACTGAAACCCAGGTGGATTCACTTGGCATCGACGCGCACGGCTCACCTACCTCCGGTCGGACGGGAGATGCAACGCGTGGCATTATGATGCCAAATTCTACTAGTGCGACGACGCCGTCTACACATGGTGATCATGGACCGGCTGGCGCGGGGGGGTCACCCTTACCACCTAGATCGCCTATGCTTGCTTCCCTGACCGGATCTTCTGCTGCAACGACTCCGAGCTCCTCACCGGACTTGCTTGCTCCTGCCTCACCAGCTTTAGTCCGGGGCAGAACAAGGTTGCAAAGCGGCATTGTCAGGCCAAGAAGATTCACTGATGGCACCGTTCGTTGGGGAAACTTCTGCTCTACAGGAGAACCAGAAGATCTTCAAGAAGTGCTTAGTGATGGCAAGTGGAAGAAGAGTTGCATGCTTTCTACAAGAACAAAACTTGGGACTTGGTTCCGGCATCCAAAGGTAACAATTTGATTAATTGCAAATGGGTATATGTGGCAGAACCACCTAAATCAATCCGGCTCAAGCGCGCAAACCATCACCACAAGGGCAATCAAGGCTAACTCGCACTTCAAACGGAATAATCCACTGGTCTGTCGGGTAACCTCCCGATACAACCACGGTTTTTGCCGATCGAAACCACACATACATGTACTCACACGAAGGTGAGCCCAGAGGATACAACATTCCACAAATTTTACATCACAGGTTCAACACAAATTATTATTACAACGGAGTTCAAATTCGTAAAACAAGGTACTTCAGAGTTCAAAATAAATGAGTTCTTCAGAGTTCAATGCAGTGAAAAAAAAATAACGATAACTACTCGACGATACAGGATGTCTCGATGAAGCCCGTACGAGACATCACTCGGCATTATCACCGTTGGCCGGGGGCGTATCCCATTCCACCGACCAACCAGAAGGAAGGGTACAAGGCCAAGTCAAACTAGCGATCATATCCTCGAAAGTTTCACCTGAAAACAAGCCACAAGCAAGGCTGAGTATACTAATACTCAGCAAGGCTTACCCGACTAGTGGAATATACTTAGCCGACTCCTAGACATGCAAGGCTTTTGGCTCGAGGGGTTTATTTTGCCGAAAAGCATATATAAGTAGGTCCTTACTTTCAAATTTTAGCTCCAAGTTCTAGTTGTCTTTAACCATTCTAGGTAAGCAACTATCCAATATCATACATGGTGGAAGAATTATTTTGCATCCAACAAGATTAACCATCATCATTGTTCCTCTTCTTACTCTATGTGGTAAAAGGGTCAAGCAGTCTCAATAACCGCGAGAAACGGACCATTCGAATCGAATTTCTTAACCTTGCAAGGGAAACCTAAACACACGTCACGTGGTTACTCCCAGAGTCACACGTGCAACTTTTCCCTTCAATTCCCGCTTCACGGAACAGGCCCACCGCCCTCGACTACACGTCCCCATGGCCCGGCCATGGCGGCACATGCACCCGCCATTAGCTAGATGTGAACGAATTCAAGACGGTGGGGAGTATATTCCGGCCTTGGTTCAATCCGGTACTTAAGCTTACCAATTACCATATTCTCGGCATGTGGTTAGTACGTTCAAAGACTTAACCACCACTACCACACACTGCGGCCTTAGCATTTTTCACTAAACAGACGGGGCCTCAATCATCAACATAAACATCGTACCATAGCCCCGTCCGTCGACCTTATGATTGCAGCATGTAGTAAACATTCAACTCCTATATTCTCGCGAGTGACAGGAAATCACTCGACTTTTACCGAGTCCTATTAGCATAGCATTCTATCGAAGCTTACATCTAGTGTTAAGAGCAGGGGTACCTAGGATCATGCGACTAAGTTTTCATTCAACTCCTATAAACTTAATGCACAAGTAAAGTAGAGTAACAAGTTGCATAAGTTTAGGAAAATAGGGTTCATGCTCCAGGGCTTGCCTTCTTGGGTAAAGCTAGCTGGGGGCTCGTCCGAACTCGGGCTCAGGTCTTCGAGAGCTTCAGTTAGATTTACTTGAGCTTCACGCTGCTCACTCTCAGACGCGGGCACCAGCTCGTACGTTCCATCGGCGAGAGTAGTCGATTCTATATGAATGCACAAGTGTAAGTTATAGTGATGGTATATGACGATTATTTTCCTTCACGATAAAGTGGCAGTCCAGAAACATCGATTTTGTTGGGAAGTTACTTAGTTAAGATTTCTTTGGGCAATTGTTAATAGAGTATAACTTAACTATTAACTTCAATAAATAAGAAAGGGTTGTGTTGTATTGGAAATTTAGTTTTCGCAGCACAACATGGATTAAACACAACTTCCGGACTAGGTAACTTCTGGTGATGAAATTTTTATTTAGAGCACATTATGCAGAGATAAAAGCACTATAAAAAATTTTAGACATTTTCACGTAGCAGAATAGTTATAAAAAAAGTAATACACGGCTACTGCTAGAACTTAGTTATTTTTATACAGAACCAACCATTCATATATTGAAGCTAAAACTTTTACAGGGTATTAATCTATTCCTATATGTGTTACTATAAATTTTTCAGATTTTACTGTGCAAGATACAAAACATAATAAATAGGACAAGATACACCTATTTTAATAAAGATTAATTTCTACAGGATGTTTTACAGGATTTCTGTGTATGAAACATTTTATACAGCAAGAGCTACTGTAAAGTGTGCTACAGTAAACAGTTGAACATTTTCGAAGCACAGAAACTAATTATCTTTATTTAGTGCAATTTTCCTACCACAAGATTATATAAATAGGTTATAGAAAGGAAAAAGGTTCTAAACTTTTTCTGTGGTATTTAGGCATCACTACAACAGCTCTGAAAAAGGTTCACCACAAGAATCACAATTCAACCGCAGTTACCAATTAGTTTTATTATTTCATATCATAAACAAGTTGTATTAAAAAGTTTAGCTAGAGAAGGGTTCTGGCCCTAGTATTTTTACACTGGCCTACAAATCCAGCAAGCAAACTACTGTTAAACTTCTAGATTTCGCCTTTGTCTACAATAGTGGGTACAATTAAAGTCTATTAAACATTCTATTTAATTTATATCAAGATTTAGCAAGCAACTGAAGAAATGCATGTAACAAAGGTTGTAGATTTTTATCTAAAGATTCCAGAACAGTTGAGTTTGTATTTTTCCAATTTTTCTACGATTTTATATGAATTTTACAAGTTCATTGTTTTTGAATTCAAAGTTTAAACACAGGTTTACAGATATGCCCCTGGAAACTTGCGTGCAGACTCTTTTAGAGATTGCAATCGAAGCAATGTGGTCCCTGGCGGCGCTGGCATGGTGGCCAGCCAGATTCCGGCGAGGGGGCTCGTCGGCAGCGAGGGAAAAAGGGTCGGGGAGAACCAGGGAGGTGAGAGCTACCTCGGGATGGCCTTGGTCGGGGTTGGGGGTGGCCGGAGATGGCTCGTCGGCGCGGAGCAGAAGAGCGGCGGCGGGGCGGAGCGTCGGCGACGGTGCTCCGGCGAGGAGGGGAGAGCGTGGGCTGGTCGAGGAGCTTCGCGGCGTCGAGGGGAACCCGTTTTGAGGCTTGTCTGGGATGGAGGAGCTTTGGCGTGGGCTGTCCACGGAGCAGCAAGGAGCGGCGGCGGCGCGGGCGGCGTTGGCGGTGCTCCGGCGGTTCTGGGCAACGATGGGTGGGACAGTGAGCTGCGGTGGGGTGCTGTGGTGGTGGTGGGAGACTCAGCTCTGGCAAGGGGTGGCCGGAGAGGTGAGCTCCACGGTGCGCTGGGCACGACGGCGGTAATGGTGGCGGTGGCGGCGTTCTGGTGTCTGGGCGCGCGAAGGGGGCTCAGTGCGGCCTTTTGTAGGCAGCAGAGAGGCGGGAGGAGGGCAGGACTTGACTGTGAGATGCGGGCGCGGGCGGCACGGCGGGGGCGCGTTACTGGTCGCGGTGGGCGGCGAACACAGCCGGCGCGGCGTGCGGCGGGCGCGGGCAGGGGATTGGGCGCTGAGGATTTGGCGTGGGGAGTGGGAGATCACGCGACGCGCGGGTTGGGCGACGAGCTGCAGCAGCTGTCTTGCCGGGCGGCGATCGCGGCGACTGGCGGGATGCGGCAGAGACACGGGCACGGCGCGACTTGTCCATTGGGCGAGGCGGGCGGCGAGTACAGGCGCGCGTCGCCGGCGCGCGCGTGGCGTGCGCGGACTAGGGAGGAGCACGGCATGCGGGCGCGGCCAGGCATTGGCTTGGCGCCTAGCGCCGGTCAGGCATCACCGGCCAAGTGGCCTGCAGTGACTGCACGGCGGCGGAGGGTCGGGCGAAGCGAGGGTCGGCGAAGCGAAAGGGTCGGGCGAAGCGGTTGCGCGTCAGAGGGACGGGCGAAGCCGAGGGTCGGGTGAAGCGGCTGCGCGTCGGGCGAACGTAGGGTCGGGCGAGTGAAAGGTTCGGACGAGCGTAGGGTCAGGCGAGCAAAGGGTCGGGCGAGGCGAAGAAGAAGGGTCTGCAGTGAAAATAGAAGAAAAGGCAGGGACTGGTTTGCAATTTCAAGTGTTTCTCAAATCTCTGCGTTGTAACTCAAAAATCCTTGAACACGAAAGTTGTTCAAAATGAAAAGTTACACAAGTTTTGTTTCAGACCAAAGTTCATTTGAGTTTTAGTTTAGAAATTATTTTAAAAACTCAAAAGTATAATTCGGAGGGCACGTCATTTCCTGGGCAAAACTTTGCATTCTCTCCTAGGCTTCAACTAGACTTTTGCATGTCAAAAACGATGTGCCTATTCAATCTTGTAGCCATGTTTGCATCGATGTGAAAGTTATTTAATTTGTCTTATTAACGTACATGTACTTATGCACATATACACAACTATTTTCAATTCAAAGCAAAACCAATTTATAATTCGTCTCTTTTAACTTTTCTTAGTTATTTATGCATCATGTTAAGCTAATGAGGTTTATTTCGTAATTTAAATACCTGAGGTGTTACGGTATACAAGGTCAGGAAGAAAGCTGATGGTAGATCGGTATAAAGCCAGATTAGTTGCATAGGGATTAGAGCAACGATATGGCATTGATTACGAAGACACATTTAGTCCAGTCGTCAAAATTGCCACAATCCGTCTTGTTCTCTCTATTGCAATCTCCAAAGGATGGTGTCTAAGGCAGTTAGATGTCTAGAATGTGTTTCTTCATGGTATTCATGAGGAAGAGGTATACATGAGACAACCGCCATATTTTGAAGATGAAAAATTTCCAAATTATTTGTGTAAATTGGACAAGGCCATCTATGGGTTTAAGCAAGCTCCACAAGCCTAGTATTTAAGCAAGCTCAAAATTGTTTGATATTGGGTTTAAGGTGTCAAAATCAGATGCATCACTATTTATTTATTCCAACTCCAATACAACTATATTCATGCTGATCTATGTGGATGATATAATAGTAATAGGATCATCAATGGAGACAATTTCTGCTTTACTAAATGATTTATGAGTTGATTTTGCTCTCAAGGACTTGGGAAGCTTGAATTATTTTCTCGGCATTGAAGTCAAACCAACTCAGGGAGGCATAGTGCTATCACATGAAAAATATGCTTCGGCTATCACGAGTTGGTATGAAAAATTGTAAGCCTTCTCCTATTCCTTTATCGGCATCTAAAAAACTGTCGTGTGAAGATGGAACCTCTCTCTCAGCGGATGACAGTACAAGGTATAGAAGTATTGTAGGAGCCTTGCAATATTTAACTCTCACTCGGCCTAATATAGCATTCTCAGGTAATAAAGTATGTCAATTCTTACATACTCCTATGATAGTACATTGGGCTGCAGTTAAAAGAATTCTAAGATATATAAGAGGTTTTATTGATGTTGGACTAGAGATCAAAAGATCATGTTCTATGTTGTTGAGTGCATTTTCTAATGCTGATTGGGCTGGAAGTGTTGATGACAGGATATCAACTGGGGTATTTGCCATTTATTTTTGTCCAAATCCTATTTCTTGGAGTGCTAGGAAGCAGGCAACTGTGTCAAGATCTAGCACTGAAGCTGAATATAAATCTCTTGCCAACGCGACTGCAGAAACTATTTGGCTGGAAGCACTGCTAGCCGAGCTGGGTATAAATTTGCAGCAACCACCGTGCTTATAGTGTGGCAGTTTGGGAGCAACATATTTATCTATCAATCTTGTCTTTCATCCAAGAGCTAAACATATCGAAATAGATTTTCACTTTGTAAGAGAAAGAGTAGCAAGGGAACAATTAGAGATCAGGCTGATTGCATCTAAAGATCAGTTAGCAGATAGATTCACAAAGTCTTTGCCAGCTTGGGTGTTTGAAAACTTTAAAGACAATCTCAACCTCAGAAGACAGCCCAGTTAAGATTGAGGGAGGTTGTTGAAAAAACTTGTTAAGCACATGTATTCGAGTTGGATTGTAAACACATCTGTCGGTGTCAAGGGAACGGTGATCCCCTGTGTAGACGATTCATGTGGGCATTCGGCTACCACGGCACGCGAAGGAGGTGACCCTCGAAATAAGCTCACCTAACGCCCGTATCCCGGGAGCCCGGGGCACCCCGAGACGGCACTGTTGGAGGACCCTAGGGTGCAGCTTGGCACCCCGAGATGGCACTGTGCTAGGACCACGGGATGCAAAGAAGCCCGGGATACAAAAGATCTCAGAAGCCTTCGTTCATAAAGAAACGCTATGACAGCTCCCAGAGCAAGCAGCATTAAATATCCCCCTGCATGCATGCAAAGGATAAGACAAGACATGCATGCAAGCAACGGGAATGGACTGCATGCACCCCTGGGTCCAAGGTACATTAAACAGCTATTTTCCTCTCTCTCTCTCTTGCCCACTTGATGCACGGGGTCCAAGGAGAGAGCTCCTGTCACACGCATGCATGCGTGGGCCGCATGAAAGCTCATGCCCAGGTACATGTACCAGCACGCGCATACAACTGTACGCATTAAAGGAGGATGCCTATGCATGAAGGGCACGTCACCTCGGGGAGGACACCTCACCTATTTTTTTGTACACAGCCCGGTTTGGGGATCCCTCTTGGATATATAAGAAGAGACCCGGGGCAGTCAAGGGAGCGGCTTCTTCCCCATTGAGATTGATACACAACACAAGCAGGACATAGGGTTGTTATCCTCCGTGAGGCCTGAACCTAGGTAAAATCTATTTGTGCTCACCACTCGTGCTATACAGGAGATCAGCGTGTTCAACCCCTGGCCCTCTTGCCGAAACTCTAAATGGGGGTTCCACGAATCCCTGCTTGCTGTATTCACCCGCCGACACCGTCATATGAACGTGTATGTCTTCTGTACTTGATTACGATTGGTTCAACCATGTTAGATACGGTAACATGTACTTAGGGATAGACTTGGTTTGAACCAAATCAGCTAGTGCATCATGTTGTACTCAGATTCATGTACATCTCGGGTTTTTTCCCATATATAACACGAAGGCGTGAGCTAGCCAAGATAGACAGCCACAATTACTGTCACACCCGATTCTAGAAAGAACCAGATGCATCTCATGTGTGCGCTAGGATCAAGTTCACACACACATGATAGATGAAACAAGTGTAATATATCAAAGACAATGCTCAAAAAGTAAACAAGATAGAGTAATTAACATTATTACACTCCGAATAAAATAGACACAAATATCTTTAAACATTCCACCGATATCCCTACACGAAGTCTACAACAACTCCGTCTTCCACAGGTGATGACTGGTGAATGCAAGCCTAGAACTCCTTGAAGTCGTCGAAGTTCTCCTCCTCAAAGTTCTCTTCTAAATAGCAGTTGGGCAAGGGTGAGTACTCTTATGGTTGGTACTCAGCAAGTGGGGGAAGATATGCAAGGCCATCAAGGATAGGCTAAGGTTTACAGCAGTTAGCACTTTTAGTTGGTCAAGTTTTATTAGCAAGCACCTATTACTAGATGTAAGTTTATTCCATCCCACTTAAGCAAAAGCATAATAATACCAACAACATAAACATAAAAGAAGAACCACAAGTTAATTAATCTTCAAGTTCCATTATCATGTGAGGGTCCAAGCCGCTCATATCCTTGAGCACGGCTGTTATAACAGTTTCACACTCTGCAGAGGTTGTACACTTTACCCACAAAACATGTTCCCCTGAGTCGCCCGGGTTTGCAAGGCCCTTAAACACTTCCAAGGTGAGTGGCGAGAGATACACTACGAAGCCATTACAAAGACAAGTCAAGAGATTGACAGCCCGCTAGAGTTTCGGTAGCAGTGTGGTCCATAAACCTCCCTAATGGTCAGCTCCTTAGCAAAGGCCGCTACCCCTAGAGGACCGGGCTATGACCCCTACACCGACCCCCTCCTTGCCCTTTCGGTAAGGCCACCAGCTAACTACACATCAAATTAATTGGCTAAGGTCAGAACCATGTGACTTTGTGGTTGCACGGTTCACTTGGGTGGTTCTCCATGTTCCCATTTAAATAAAGTTAATCTCGCATTAACGAGGTAACAACAATATGAAACGTGATCATCATTAACATAAGAGTTAACCAACACCAACCCCAAAGTTAGTAACTAAACGTGACTACCCAACATAAACAATAAACCCGGTGTTTCAAGGCTTTGGGTAAAAGGCTAGGTATGTCCTTAGCATAGGTGACCCATCAAGTTCATGCAAAGCGACAATAAAGTAAAGTTAACTATCATGCTATTGATGGGATAAAATAGAACATGCAGAGGAGGGAAGTCCACTTGCCTTCCTCACAGAGCTGCTGATTCTCTTCCTAGCAAGCTTGCTCTTAGTCTTGCTCGAACATCACGTCGTCTACACGATCACACAAAAAAGCATACACAAACAAATAAGGAACAGTACAACAAACAGTACAAACAGAGAGTAAAAATATGATAAAGTTGTAGTTCATGATGCAAGGATCACATGAGCGCAAGAATCGCTGAAATCGGAGTTGAAACGACTAAGATATGGCTAAAATAGTGATCCAGTGTAATATATCAAATACAATGCTCAAAAAGTAACTAAATAAAGTATTTAACAATATTACACTCTGAATAAAAGAGACACAAAGGTCTTTAAACGATACACCGATATACCCTATACGAAGTCTGCAACAACTTCGTCTTCCACAGGCGATGACTGGTGAACGCGAAGCCTAGAACTCCTCGAAGTCGTCGAAGTTCTCCTCTTCAAAAATCTCTTCTGAACAGCAGGGGGCAAGGGTGAGTACTCTTATGGTTGGTACTCAGCAAGTGGGGTGAAAATGCAAGGCCATCAAGGATAGGCTAAGGTTTGCAGCAGCGGGCACTTTTAGTTGGTCAAATATTTATTAGCAAGCACCTATTAACTAGGTTTAAGTTTATACCATCCCACTTTAGCAAAAATATAAAGGTACTATCAACATAAACACAAACCACGAACCACAATTTAATTAATCTTCAAGTTTCATTATCATGTGAGGGTCCAAGCCACTCTTAACCGTGAGTACGGCTGTTATAACAGTTTTACACTCTGCAGAGGTTGTATACTTTACCCACAAATCGTGTTTCCCTAAGTTGCCCAAGTTTGCAAGGCCTTTAAACACTTCCGAGGTGAGTAGCGAGGGTACACTTCGAAGCCTTTACAAAGACATGTCGAGAGCTAGGCAGCCCGCTAGAGTTTCAGTAGCAGTGTGGTCCATAAACCTCCCTAATGGTCAGCTCCTTAGCAAAGGCAGCTACCCCAAGAGGACCGGGCTATGACCCCTATCACCGACCCTGTCCTTGCCCTTTCGGTAAGGCCACCAGCTAACTACACATCTAATTAATTGGCTAAGGTCAGAGCCATATGACTTTGTGGTTGCACTATTTTCTTGGGTGGTTCTCTATGTTCCCATTAATCAAAGTTGATCTTGAATTAATGCGGTATAACAACAATATGGAACGTGATCAACATTGCCATAAGAGTAAACCAACACCGATCCCAAAGTTTGTAACTAAGCGTGACTATCCAACATGACACGTATTGAATCGGCGTCAGGAGAAGAAGGTTGGCCGATGTAGAAGATCTGAGAGCTACAGTAAGGAATCGGCCGATCGGGGTAACAGTTGAAAATCGGCCGATTGGCGGCGCCGCCTATGCCAACAGGATAGGATTATTCCAGAAGATCCTAGTCAAAAGCTGGTCAACGCGGCATGCTAAGTCGGTCGGAAAGCAATTGAAGAGGTCCTGATTGGATTAGGAAGCGGCGGCGCAAGATTCTGCGGGAGTCCGTTTCCTTTTTAAAGTTATTATAGATATAGTAGTTTTCCTGTTTTAAATAAGGTTGTAACAAGTCGTAATCCACCAGGAGTCCTAGTTTCAGGGTATAAATAGGAGTCGCTAGGGTTTTGCAAAAAAGAAACCAACATCAATCAACAAAATACTTCTACTTTTTACCAGTACTTTACCTTTCAAGTCGGCGACTTCGCCAATATTTTCTTCTTTCACGAGTTCGTACGGATTGGCAGGGCTGCATCAACTTGATCTCCGGCCAATTGGTAGGTTCCGATTATCGAGTAATATCCGAGCTTTAACTACGGGCGCATCGCTGTGGTTTCGTTTGGATTTATTCACAAGTTATCGATATTTACTAGAATTGCAAGTTCCACCTGTTATTCTAGTATTATCACCAGTTATCCAGCTTGAGATCAGGGTAATCGGCTTCGTCATCGTTCTCCTTCGATTCATCGCCATATAGCCGATTAGATCTGTTTCAAGTGTTGCCTCTATAGTAATTGTTTAGATTGCTCCAGCAGTTTTTACAATTACCATACGATCATCGGCTGACTCATAGCCGATCATCTCTACAGCAAATCGGCCGATTTACCGCCGACGCGCTCCTCAGGACAGATCGAAAATCCAGCCAATCGACGCGCCTGGAATTTAATACTCTATTTCCTTGTCAATCAACAGGTCAGATTGACTGGCACACCGCGCGAACCGCACCAGGGCGATAACCCGAACAGGAGCTAAGCAGATTCTCCCGGGTCGTGTGTCCGACGCTGAAGACCCATCAGCCGATTCCTATCCGGCCGATTTTAGCGCCAACAAGGTGTTTCAAGGTTTGGGGTAAAAGACTAGGTATGTCCTTAGTATAGGTAACCCATCAAGTTTATGCTAGCAACATTAAAGTAAAGTGAATTATCATGCTATTGTTGGGATCAAATAGAATATGCAGGGGGGGAAATCCACTTGCCTTCCTCAAACAGCTGCTGGTTCTCTTCCTCGTAAGCTTGCTCTTGGTTTTGCTCGAACATCATGTTGTCTACGCGATCACACAAACAAGCATACACAAACAAATAAGAAACAGTACAACCAATAGCACAAACAAAAAATAAAAAGATGATAAAGTTGTAGTTCATGATGCAAGGATCGCGTGAGCGCAATAATCACTGAAATCGGAGTTAAAACAATGAAGATATGGCTAAAACAGTGATTCAGGGACCTAACTGCGAGAGTTTTGAACTTCCAGGGGCTAAATCTGAAGAAATAAGGGGCTAAAACATAATTAAACCTTAAACAGAGGGTCGGGGTGCAAAACTAGAGGTCCTGGACGGCGGGTACTAATTCTGAAAAGGTCAGGGGTCGGGACAGAAAAAGAAAGGACTCAACTCTAATTATTTTTCTACTGATATGGACTGCGGGTTGATTCCTGGAAAACCTAGGGGTTTTTCTGCAAAAGTTCCAGGGACGGCTAGGGTCGGGCGAATCTGGTCTGTCGGATCAGAATCGTGCGGCGGGGTAAGGGTCGGGCGAATCGGACGCGACTCGGATCTGTTCTGGCCGTCAGATCTCGATCGAGCGGCAGGACGAGGGTTGGGCGAAGGCGGCGTCTCGCGCGCAGCTCAGATTGGTTCTGGCCGTGAGATTTAGATCAAGCGGCAGGGGAAGGGTCGGCTCGACGGAGTAAAGAGGGTCGGGCGAATCGGAGCTGCGCTGGGCGCCGGCGACGAGCGAGTGCGGCGACGGACGGCCGGAGCTTCACCGAATCTGTTGTTCCGGGGCTTAGTTCAAGCTGGGTTTATGCCGGGGAGAGAGTGGGCGGCACGGAGAAGGTGAGGGTGGTCACGGGACAACCGTGCGGCGACTGTAGACCGGCGGCCACGGCAGCGGGCGGAAACAGAGGTCCGGCGAGAAATCGGGGCTGCGACGGAGCGAGAGAGAGAGGTGAAACGGGTGCGGCTTGATGCTCACCACTTCGCGGATCTCCGGCGAGAGTTGCAGGCGGCGGAGAAGCAGCGGGTTGGCGAGTCGACGGAGAGGCATCATCACGGGGCGGCGGCGTTCCTCTGGTGTGCGGTTTCCAGCGGCGTGCGACGGTGTGGAGTAGAGTAAGGGATTGAAGCTAGCTCTGGGTGCAAAGCGGGGCTCCGGCGTGGGTTTTATAGAGGCGGAGTGGCCGGGAAATGGGAAGGCGGTGGCTTACGCGGCGGCCTGCGAAGGAAAGGGGCGGAACCGCGGCCAGTAAGGCAAGCCTGCGTCGCGGGGAAGGAAGGAGAGACGCGGGCGACGGCGCGGAGTCGATCTGGATTCGGGGTGAGAAGGAAAAAGGAAGGGGAGGGAGCGCGGCGGCGCGTCTGGCGTCGCGGTGGAGAAAAGGAAAGAAGGGAGCGGTGCGGAGGAAGAAGAAAGGAAAGAAGAGAGAAGGCGCCGACAGGTGGGACGCAGCTGTCGATGGAAGAAAGGTGAGGGTGAGTGAGCGGATTGGGCCGGCCGAGTTGGGCCGCGGTGAAGGAAAAAGAAAAAGAAGAAGAGAAGGATTGGGCCGACTGGACTGGACCGCGAGAAGAGAAAAATAGAAGGAGAAGAGAGAGAGGTTTGGGCTGGGCTGAAAGAAAAGAGGAGAAGAGAAAGAAAAAGAGAGAAAGATGCATGCACAATTTTTATTTTGTGGCTTTTATAAAAATATTTTTAAAATTTTAATTCCTATATTTTTGGGTGTTACAACGCGCAAGTCCACCTGTGGCTACGCGGTCTTCCTTGGTGACAACCTGGTTTCTTGGTCATCTAAGAGTCAGAACACAGTCTCCATATCCAGTGCAGAAGCCGAGTACCGGGCCGTAGCCAATGGAGTTGCAGGTGACCTGGCTACGCCAACTCCTGCTCGAACTGCATGCTCCTCCTCGCCGTGCACCCCTGGTATATTGCGACAACATCAGTGCAGTATATATGTCCTCCGACCCTGTCCAGCATCAGCGCACCAAACACATCGAGATTGATCTCCACTTTGTTCGGGAGCGTGTTGCTGGTGGTGATATTCGCGTCATGCATGTTCCTACATCATCTCAGTACGCCGACATCTTCACCAAGGGACTTCCGTCTTCAGTGTTCTCGGAATTCAGGTCCAGTCTGAACGTTCGAGGCACCGACGATCAGACCGCGGGGGCGTGTTAGCATGGTATTTTGGGGCTTGGTTAGGAAGGCCATGTGGGCCTTAGGCATGGGCCTGCACCTGCCATTGGTGGTGCAGCCAGCCTTTCCTTATGATGATAGGATTGCTTGATAGGCAAGGATCTCGTGATTGGTTCTGATTCTATAAGCCATCATATTAGGGTTCCTTGCCTATATATGTGTAAGAGGTTCTTCTCTCCATAATCAATCTATTATCTCCTAGGCATATACACTTTCGGTTTCCTAATTTGTGGATTGTTTCTTGCTTAATAATTTGGGCGAATGGTAGAATAATAGAGATAGATGTTATCCTACTACTTTAAGAGTCAAGACCTGCTAGAAGATCATGTATGTAAAACTAGATTGTCTTGTGTTGATTGTTCGGAACTAGATGTAAATCCTAGTGCTAAAAACAGCAGAGTATGATGCTCTTTTTCTTTAGGTTCGTAAAACTGTTTATTATGCTACCTTGTAAGATTTAAACACAAGATTCCTCTGTTTAATGGAGATTACTTTCTTGGCCTTCAACCCTGGCAAACATTAAAGTGCAGGGATGGAACTTATTGCTGTTTTAGGACTTGCATTGTTTCCCTCTGTCCATGTTTCTCATTTGCATTGTTTCCCTCTGTCCATGTTTCTCATGACCTTTTTCATCAGGAATTGTTTTAAAATTTTTACCACTCAATGCATGATGTCTGATCTACTGGTCAGGTTGGTACTGTAGTCTGACTTATGTTTGAACAAGAAAGTAACCTTTCTTGCTGTATTTGGTTCTGAGTTTGCTTTGTTCCTGGGATGTAGCTGACATGCCCATTGCGGTCGCATTCTTCAGCCACCATCGCGGCTTCATCCGCCCGTCGAGGCTCCTTGTCAGCCTCGTCTTCACTCGATTCGGAATTGAATCGAGCCATCGCGAACTCACAGCCTTCTCTACGTCGCGATTTCGCCCGCCCGACTCGCTGCTCATCGCCAATTGGAGATCATCTGCGCCGATTGGACTTCCTCCACCTTCAATCCCGCCTGCTGAGGATCGGTTCGTGACTACATTAGGCCACTTGCTTCCTCTGCTGTGCCTCCCCATCCGCCATGTTATTGGCTTTGGTAACTCATATCCTCTGTTGGTTTCTCGTTGTTGCCTGGTGATCTCTGCTGCATCTATCCTCACGGTGGTATCTCCTCTCTGTTCCTGCTGTTTTCTATTGTCAGTCATATCCTAGTAGTCTTCAACATGGCGCAGATCAATGTAATTGTCATTAATATCACTCTAGATGGCCAGAATTACCTAGAGTGGACCTTTTGTGTTGAGACTTCATTGAGAGGTTATGGTCTATGACTATACTTTCACTTGACTGATGATCCTCCTACTCTTGTGACTGATCCTAGTAATGCTGATGCCATCCAAACATGGGAAATAAATGATGGGAAAGTGATGACTGCTACGGTTAATAGTGTTAAGCAATTTAGGATTATGAGTCTTAGGAAGTTTGCTCTCATTTGAAGGAACGCTATGTTCAGGATAGTCGTGCCCTTTTGCATATTCTCATGCAGCAAACACATGCACTTGAGCAGAATGACATGGCTATCGATGAGTATTACTCTACTTTTGATCGTCTTGTGGGCTCTCTGACTTCTATGACAGGTGAATGTGTTAGCCAAAATGATAATTTTCTCTCAACCCAAGCCCAATAGGCAGGTTTAGGTACATATATAGGCTGCCAACCAAGAGGTAGCTTGGTGGCTAAGAAAAGGGGTAGAAATAAAAGCTAATAGAGCTACTAGACTTAACTATCAATCTCCCCCTAAGTCTAGCAGCTTTTACATAGAAATGAAAGCATAACTGGTGATAAGGTGCACACATGCACGAACCACCCAGAGGACAAAGTGCTCACATGCACCAACAACTAAAAGCCTTTATTCTATTGATCTTCCTCTAGGTCTTGAGAGGAAGCATATACAGCGCCTGAACCATCCCAATCTTGGAGCGGAGTTCCTGGAACTTGATTCGCCCAAGGACTTCGTCAGGAGAATCCTTGGTGTTGACAAAGCGAGGCTTGGAGTCAGTGGAGAACTCGCTGGCACCAGTGAAGAGCCTGTTGTAGTCGGCGGGGACCGCTCAGTGATGAGGAACTGCTCACTACCCCAGCTCCCTCGAAGTGTACGTAGTCGACGACCTTGTCATCGCTGGTACCGTGACTGAGGAAGTTGTGCGCGCGCGGTTCGTCGAGGTGGGGGAGAACCATCGCAGCCGATGCCGCTGGAAGTAGCTCGATGCTCCCATGTGCAAGGAACAGAGCCGGCTCATCCTCCTCCACAGCCTGCATGACGTGGGCCTGGTGTCGCCTCGTGCGGCCTTGTGCTCGTCAGCGGCGGCGCTCTCGGCGCCTCCTCGTGCCTTGCGCTCCTTGCGCAGTCCTTCCATGCTTGCCGTTGCCTGTCAAGGAAGAAGCCCCCCCCTTCTTCCGTCCCTTCTAGATGTCGAGGTCGGAGTCTGAGGTCAAAGTCGACGACGGTGCTCCTCCGACTCCGAAGACGCTCATCATCCCGATGCTGGACCGACTGCGCCTCCTGCACCGCGGCCTGCTTCTCCCGCGTCCTCCTCCGCACCTCGGTGTCGAGGTCAGAGCAAAAGACAGAGATCATGTGACTCTTGGGACGCTTGCCTTCACCCTGCTAATATGGGGCTAAATCCACCCCTTACCCTCCCTACCCCAATGCATATAGTAATCAAATGGCAACCCACATGCCGATCAGCCTCCAACACGCGGAGTGCCGCCACGACGCCAGCCAACTGGCACAGCACCTCGGCGATGCGCGCCGCCATCTCATGCGCGCCTCTGCGCGACGCACGCCTCCGTGCCGGTGCAGCGGCCGCCACCCATTTCGCCTCTACCTCCTCCGCTGCCTGCCGCGCCGCCCGGCGCAGCCCTACCGCAGCCTCTTCTGCCTCGTGCTGCGCACAAGCAGCGCTTCGCTGCTCCATCGCAGTCGCCGCCGCCCGCTCCTCCTCACGCGCCACATCCTCAGCGCACTGCGCCTTGCGTTGCTGCACTGCTGCCTCCGCCGCTCGCTCCTCCTCCCGCGACACGTCCTCGCCTCGCGTGCCTGTGGCCTCGGCCGCTCGGCGCCACGCGCTCGACATGGCCGAGCCTCGGTAGGTAGCCCGGGATGAGCTCGAGGAGGTCGAACCTCGGGAGGAAGGCCTGCACGCCATGCCCCACCTGCACACGAGCTGCTGGAATTACGAGCTGATGCTGCTGGCCACAGGTCCTGCTCCAAGCAAAGCCGCAGCCGCTCCTCGCTCCCACGCACTGCAGACCCTGCTTGCTGCCCGCCCGCCTCCTCATCCTCCTCCGCCTGCTCCAGGACAAGCCGCGCCTCTGCACTACCTCCGCCTGCCACAAGCAAAGCCGCCGCAGGTGCTCCTCGGTTGCACCCCCGGGCGCGAGCGCCCTACTCTGCTCCTGGTCCGCAGTGTGCCGTCGGGCTTCTAGTCCCACTGTGTCGTGAGCTGACACACCTCCGCTCCGGTCTGCCCCACGCGCCGTGACCTCCACGTCCAGTGTGTAGCCTTGATGCCGCACTGCTGCTCCATGTCCCGCGTGCCGCCTCGCCTCCGCTCGCCCGCGCTGCGCTTGCTCCGCCTCACGCTCTGTTGGGCCATGCCGCGCCGTGCCGCAACACCTGGCGCGCAAGCCTCGCCACGCATGGAGGGATCAATGGGATTCAGGGAGAGAAGGAGGTGCGCCGCCCGGATCCGCCGGCTCCAAGGCACGCGGAGGGAGGGAGGCGGGGAGGGAGCCGCCGGGGTGGGGAGAGAGGAGCGGTGCCGCCAGTAACCGGTAGGCGAGAGGGGAGATAGAGTTGGATGGCAAGGGGAGAGAGTGGAAACCCTAGGCTCTTAATACCAATTGTTAGCCTAAAATTATAATTTTCTCTCAACCCAAGCCGAATAGGCAGGTTTAGGTACATTTATAGGTTGCCAATCAAGAGGTAGAAATAAAAATTAATAGAGCTAGTAGACTTAACTATCAGAATGTGCAACAGCTAACTGTCCAGCACATAAATTTATTGAGAAGTTTTTTATATATCATTTTGTCATGGGAGTCAGAGAAAAATTTTGATTCCATTCATAAATGGCTACTTCATTATTCATCTGATTTGACCGTGATTCATGCTCTGTCAGATCTTCTTGCTGAGGAAACTCGCCTTCTGTTTATGTCTGCTTCTCCTATGTCAGTGGCTCACATTGTATTGGCAGCTTCTCAGAGGTACAGTGCACCATCTAAAGGTACATCTTCATAATCATGTAAGCACTGTGGCAAGATCAATCATTGTTCAGAGAACTGTTTCTCTCAGCATCCAGAGAAATTGGCTGATCTTCGTGCACGTCGTGTTGTTCGTGTGGCTAGAGGTCAGCTACAGGTCGTGGTATTGGTTCTACTCCTAGAGGCTCAGGGTTTGTTGCTGCTGCTTCACCTATCAGTGCTTCTCAGTCCTTCTTAGGTTGTTGATTCAGGGCTTCTTTTCACGTGACCTCTAACCAGTCCTAGCTTGTTGTTAGCAAGCCAATTGCTGATGGTGCTTCTATTCAGACAACACAACAGATGGTACATTTTGCTATATCACTCATCAGGGTTCTTTCTGTACTTCTAATTTTTCTATGCCTAATGTCTCTTTTGTACCTCAGTTGTTTTGTTGAATTTGATGACTCATCTTGTTTTATTTAGGATCATCGAACCGGGGGCTGTGATTGGGATTCGCCATCGCTGTAGAGTTTCCTCTTGTCTCTATGGGTTTAACACCCTGCGTCTTCCTCATCTGCTCGTGTGTCATCCACTGCTTCGTCATCCACCTCATCCTTCACCAAGTGACATTATGGTCTTGGTCATCTTTGTTTTACATTATAAATAAAGGATGTTTAGATCATACATCTCTCGAGTCTAGTTTTCATTCTAAGGGTTGCAAGCTTGGAAAATAAATACAACTCCCATATTCATCTAGTGTTTCTCGTTCTACTTGACATTTTGATCTTATCCATTCAGATGTATGGGGTCGTGCACCTTTTGCTACAAAGGGTGGTCACAAATATTATGCCTTTTTATTGATGACCATTCGCGCTATACTTAGATTTGTTTTATGAAACATCATCCTCAACTTTGTTCCATTTACCAGTCTTTCGTTCGCGTGGTTCACACACAATTTTCTACTCCTATTAAAGTTTTTCGTCCCAACTTTGGTGGTGAGTATTTGTATGATGTTTTTCGCCAATTTTTATCTTCTTAGGGTACTCTTGCTCAGCTCTCTTCTCCTGGCGTTCATACTCAAAATGGTGTTGCTGAACGCAAACATCATCATATTATAGAGACAACTAGCATACTTTTGATTTCATCTTTTGTTCCTTCTCATTTTTGGGGTGAAGCTATCTCTACTGTTGTATATCTTATAAATACACAAAGCTCCTCCAAGTTGTTCGATAAATGTCTTGGTGAGGTCTTTTTTGGTACCCTTCCTAGCTATGATCATCTCTGAATTTTTGGATGTACATGCTATGTGTTGCTTGCTCCTCGTGAACGTACTAAGTTGACTGTGCAATCTGCTGAGTGTGTTTTTCTGGGTTACATCAATTTTTGTCCTACTAATCTACCATCTTCTTCTACTGATTTACTACCTAATTTGTTCTTGGTGTTAGACTAGGCTCACACAAACCGATGATGCAGCCAATTCATGCCTTTTGGTCTTTTGAGAATGCTTTCGTCCATGTCCTAATTTGCTCATAATTTTTTTGAGTAAATTGCACCCCAGGTCCCTAAACTTATCCCGTAGTTTCACCTAGATCCCTCTAAACTTTCAAATCATCCATCCGGATCCCTAAACCATGTTAAATGTTTCATCCAAGGTCCCAAACGCGCCACTTGAGCATCTGAAGTCGACGTAGCATGCCACGTGGCGCCACGGTGGCAAATATTTGCAAAAAGTCCCCATAGTAATGTTATCTTCTTCTATTTGCTCCTCCCTAAATTTTCCTCCCACCCCCCACTCCTTCTCCCTCTCCATCTCTCTCCTACGGCATGGCCGGTCTGCTCCTCCTGCCCCGCTACCCACCGCTCGCCTCGCCGCGCTTTTCCTCCTCCTCCTCACCCTGAGTGTGGCACGCGCGGCGGACGACGGTGATCTGAGCGCGCTGCTGGTGCTGGCCGCCAAGATGGACCCGATGGGCCGCCTACTCCTGTCGTGGGCACCCGGCTGGGACCCTGCGCGCTCGCGCCTGGGGGCGGGTTCGACGGCGTCTTCTGCGACGCTCGTGGCGCCGTCGCCAACGTCTCACTGCAGGGGAAGGGGCTCGCCGGCACGCTCCTGCCTGTCGTGGCCGGCCTCCGCGCGCTCACAGGGCTTGATGGCCGGACCCTAGGGACAGGCCGACGCCTTCCACACCCAATCAGCAGAGCAATTTCATGTTAGCAGGAGCCTCAATCAACTCACCTTGTCAGGAACCTCAATCAACTCACCTTATCAGCAATTGAGAAGACGGCAGAGCTTACCTGCATGTCCAGGTATCTGAGCAGCAGCAACTTCTGAATCCCGACGCTCTTGGCCGCCTCGACAATGTCCGCAAGCAAGCTGGGCAGGCTGACCCTGCGTGCTTCTCCGCCTCCCGCACCACCTGCTCGATTCCCGTGGCGCTCGGGCGGAGGTAGCTGCCCCGGCGCCCGAGCAAGTCGGCGGCGGCGATGCCGCAGCAGCCATGGAGATGCGCGCCCACGCAGGAGAACGCCATGCTCATGGTCGCTCCGCTCGCCGCGTGCTTCTGGGAACCCGCAGCACAGTGAGGCGCCCCGATGCCCGCGCAGCTCGCCTAGGCGGCCGTCGAGCTCGCGCGTGCCGCCTGCGAAGCAAGCCACCGGCGGCCGTCGCGCTCCCGCGGGCCGCCCATGGAGCTGGCCTGGGCGGCAGCCGAGCTCTCGCACGTAGGCCACTGCTGCGCCGGGGGAGTTCCACCATCGAGCAAAAACACCAGGCCGCCATCGACCCCTCTCTGGCCACTCCAAACCCCAACTAAGAACACCCAAAGATATTCCTCGTCTCACTGATGCTCACCGCCATGATCTTGTCGCCGGCGGAGCCTCGCTATCGCCAGAATCGCGTTGACGCCTGTCCAGCCGTCGATGGCCACATCGTAATTTGGGTTTTAGTTATAGGATCCCGAGTGCTAAAAACTAGGGGCTTGTTTGTAACGTGGAAAGGAAGGCTAGTTTTTTTTTGCAAATTTTTGCCACCGTGGCGCCACGTGGCATGCCACATCGGCTTCGTATGCTCGCGTGACGTGTTTGGGACCTCGGATGAACCAATTAACATGATTTAATTTAGGGACCTAGATGAACGATTTGAGAGTTTAGGGACTTAGGTGAAACTGCGGGACAAGTTTGGGGACCTGAAATGCAATTTACTCTAATATTTTAAAACTTTGCCTAAGAGGTTCCAAAATATTGCCTATTGTAACTTGTTGATTTAGATTACTAGCATATAAAATTCTAGGAATTAGGTTTGGTGGGTTTTGATTAATTTTGCCTGCTCATAGGTTTTAAATTGCTTCTAAGTTCATTATAATATGCCTACAACTTCTAGCAAAAATATTTATTGTTGTACAAGCGCACTAAAACATGCGAAATGATGTTCATTTATCATGGGAGTACCTTTCAGTTTTCTATACAAATACACCACTTGAACTGTTCTTTAGCCTGATCCAACTTTTCTCCTCCAATATCTGCGTTACAAGCTCTCTGATTGGTTCTTCCCCCCACTATATTTTTGCACGCCATGAATGGAAATATTACACTATATAATGGGAAGAAAAATATGATGTGTTCATTCGTCTTGGGAGTATTTTGTTCTGCATGTGCAGTTTCTAAGATGCATGGGACAAAATGTTGTAAATAAGTAGGGTTACATGTATGAGGAAGTACATATTGCTAGGACCCTATCATAGAATCCTTCAACATGTAGTCATCTTGAGATTGTACGGTCCATATAGTTAAGAAAGGAGACAACTGAAAAATTGCTAGCCTCTGATCATGCAGTCCTTGAGCTGAAATTAGAAAACAAAACTCACAGGTCCCTGGTCTTGCTATGTGGAAGGTCTGGACTGACATGATACCAGCATATTCGCTCATCTCTACGATTAATCATATATGTATTCGGACTTGTAGGACTCTAAGTAGTAGTAAAATCATGTGTATATGATGATGACATAGGTATTAATCTAGAAACAACGACCGCATAGTTAAGTGTACGAGCTACTTTGGAGTTGAATTTCAATTGTGTCGATTCTAATAACCTCAATCACTTAATTCAGATGGTATAACACCTCGAAATTGTCGAATGAATGCCCATAAAGCCAACTTTGTAAACATATTACAAGTCTAATTTATCTGCTACCTTGCACCTATACATACAAAAAATAAATAATAAGAGCTTAATTATAACATATATAAAAAAGTACATGTTTAAAAATTATAACATTTAAAACTAATTTAGTTGCTAGCTACATTTATACATACAAAAAATAAATAATTAAAGCTTAATGATCACAAATATTACAAATAACATTTCAAAACTAAATTAGTTGCTAGCTACATCTATACATAAAAAATAAATAATTAATGCTTAATTACCACACATGTATAACAATTATAACATTTCAAAACTAAATCAGTTCGTAGCTACACCTCTACATGCAAAAAATAAATAATTAAAGCTTAATTATCACATGCATAACAATCATAACATTCCAAAACTAAATTAGTTGCTAGCTACATCTATACATACAAAACAAATAATTAAAGTTTAATTATCACATGTATAATAATTATGACAATTCAAACTAAATTAATTGCTAGCTACATCTATACATACAAAAAATAAATAACTAATGCTTAATTATCACATGCATTTAAAATTTCTAATATATATTTTTTTTATTTGGTTGACTTAAAAAAATTCAAAACGTTCCCCCTCCCTGCCCTCACCGAGCTGCCATGAACAGTGATTGAGTGCATGGCCCTTGGCTCACGGATAGGTATGGTATTTATAAGCGTAAAGTTAGTACCGGGACGGGTATGATATGTATAAGCGCAAAGTTAGTACCGAGTCATGCTAGGATCCGGTACTAACGGGTGCATATTAGCACCGGATCTTGGTATGACGCAGTACTAATGAGTGTGCGTGAGTACCGGGTCCTGGTACGACGCGATTATTGATGTTTGCTACGAACCAATTTTGAGCGTCAATTTGACTAGAAAATTGAGATGATTAGCATACTTAACTTGCATATTTACCCAGAATAATATCATTTCTACATTTCCCTTGAAAAATTTGCATTGTAGGGAAGCAGAAATCAAGTGTAAACAAGCACCTCAGTCCAAGGCAAAGGGCGTCGACTAATCAGAGCGCGTCGTTCGGCCTCCCACGGATCAAAGGGCCCACCTAAGCATGCAACCGACTTAGGACAGACCCAACTCACCCACAGGGATGACCAGGGCCCACGTTGTAGCCACACAGACGTAGCTGGAGGCGATGGGGGCCAAACCCAGTTCGGCCGAACCAGGTGGGTTGGTCGAACCAGGCCAGGCTCCACCGACTTACCTCTTCGACGTGTAGACTCCACATTGGCTCCAAATGGTGGTTCCAAGTGCTAGCAGCTGAATTCCCGGCCGCGGAGCTCCTCACTCACTTCTATAAATAAATACAGGGGGGGAGTGCTACTAATGAAGACACACCTCAAGTTGCTCTCTCTCAACTTTTTCTCTAGCTTAGTCTTTAGGATATTGGACTTTAGGTGAAGTAGCTCTTCATCCGTTCCTGAAGTTGCCTAGGAGTGGTAGTTATGGGTTTTACTCTTCCTATCCTTTGTAATATTCCGAACTCCTTAATAGAGTTATCTTCTAGCTTAGCATATTCATATAGTATATGTTCTGTGTATTCGAATATGTATGTCATGCTTAGTTTATATCTATGTCTTATATCTTGCATGATTAGACGTGGTAAGACATCTAGGCTATGGTAACAGTTCCAGTATTCGTATGTTTGCTCTAGTGTTCTCCTCGCGCGTAATACGAGAGTATCGCTCATTAGCGCAGACATGGTGTCTGGGTTAATTAGTGTTACTGGATGCGGCTCTATACCATGGTTAGATGAGGTAGGTGGCAGATGGTGACAGCCCTAACCATCCATTGTAACCCTTCCCGTTCATGTAGTAGCTGTAGGAGGTCCATAAAGTAGCTGTGAAGATCTAGTGGCCGCCTTGCCATATCTTGTGCTGTCTCCCGGTAGTGCCTGGGAGCCTAGAGCTCGATCCTAAATATGTGTATGTGTATGAGTGTATAGTGTAGACTGTATGTTTAGATAGGAGTACGTAAGTCCTTAGACTAGCTTTCTTCTTCCTTTCTCCTTTCATGTAAGCTTTGCATAGAGTGAGAGCTTGAGCAACTTGTGTGTCACACTACCTCTTATCCATATATTATCTTACCCCTATTTATGCAAATGAATATCCATGATAGAGCTATTCAATTAACTTATCTGTTCCAATAACCGCCGCCTTCCCTGCGGATAGATACGACCCCACACTCATGGGTAAAATACTACAACGGTATTCCGTGCGTTTGCGGATTCATCTGTAACGTAAAGAAATACCACACGGCATTTTCTGACGCCGTTGCTGGGAACACCTATCCTAGTGATGACGCTACGAAACGCCAACATCGGTACTAATGATTCCACTACTGAGATGACCATTGCAATCGGCACTAATGCTGACACTACAAGAAAAAAAATCGTGAGTGAAAAACCGCCACAAAAATTATGAATCCCGCCACAAAATTGTTCCATGGCTGCCGCCTGTCACGCAATAACCATCACAAATCTAATGCCATGAAAACTGAATTTTCGTGGGGGTCAACCGTCACAGAATCTTTTTCGTGGCGGTCAGCCACCTCCAAGAAAAAGGAGAATCATCAGTTTTATAAAATGGAGCATCATCAGTTTTATAAAATAAGATTCGTGGTTTTATAAAATGGAGCATCATCAGTTTTATAAAATCAGATTCAATCAGATTCGTGACGGGTAACAGTCATGGAAACACGACATGAAAATTTCGTGACAGCCAACAACTCGCGCGAAGAAAATTGTATGCGACTGCCACGAAATGTCATTTTCATGAGAGGTCAAAACCCGTCATGAAAAGATGTTTGCACCCTTATAAAAATTTGTGCATGGAAACCAGCCACCAATTTTCAATCGCAAATTTAGAACACTCACATAATGACTCAATCTCAATTGAACGTAATTACAAATTCCGCACAGGTGCACATATATGATCAACAGCTCACATCAACATTCCAAATCGGCACATATAATGAGTTCCAATTATTGGACTAGAGTGTAAAGGCAATATATAAGGTCTTACATATCTAGCCAAGTTCCAGCCATCATACAGTCACAACAGAGGCTACAAAGACTGTCATATAATGCCTGTCATTAGTACTACACCATAAAAGTTAGATATGAACCTAAGCAACTAGTTACCAAAATGCATCAATTATGTCTGAACCAAAAGTGCCCAAAAGTTAGGGACTCAAGTGCTGATTTCATTCCCCTCCATTCCATCGATTGCCATTGACATGACCTCCATTCATGTCAACTTCTTAGCTGCCAACATCTATATGTCATCGCAGCCATCGTCAGCATCACAACCATCATAATCATCCCTTTATGACGTATTTCTGCCTTCTGCTTATTCGTACCATCTTATTCTCAACCAATCCCTTCTAACTGCTTGCTCTTTGTACATCTAGTCCTCAACCTGAAGAGCACAAGTCAGAAAATATTATCAGCAGGCGATTTTTGCAATCATACCTTAGCTGTGAAAGATTCATATTGGTGTCAATTAAGGAGGAGAGCTTTACCAAAGCAAAGAAATCATGGACACCAAGTCAAAAGTGTTGTCACCAACTAAAAGCTCACTTGACTAGCATGCAAAGATCTTTGGCAAGAACAAGTAGTACTTGACTAATCAAGTAAAATACTTCAGAGTCATTAGCAGTAGCAAAAGCTAATCATCTAGTCTAACAGGAGTGCATGAATTAAATAACATGTGCTAAAAATAAAATGCAAGCTAAGGGCGACGAACGTACTAACAAAAGGAATTGACAGCAGTATGAAGTTGTGGCAACGGCTAATTGACAGTAGACAGACCACATGGTCTATTGACATTCCTTTCACTGTATGACAATTTCTCAACTTCAGAGAATGAAATTCATTTGCATTGAAAATTCCAGCAACGTGGATTTACATACCGAAGGGAATGCCCACATGATGTTCGATAGAGCACCTGAATAAACGAATTCATCCAAAATGTTCGAGTACTTGAGGCAGCACAGAGAAAATCGGGGACCAACTGAAACTACGCAGATCAGTGAGGTGGAAACAAAACAAACACGTCCGCTAACAAGGGAATCTTGCCGCGGGAACAGCAGCACGCGTGAGGATCTCGGGAGAGAAGGTTTCACTCACGGTTTCCTCCCCCGCGAAGGCGGCGACGACGCGGCAGGGCGCGCCCCTCCCGTCGAAGCGGTGGCTGGCCGAGAGCGCCCGGAACGAGGCCTGGAGGCGGCAGCAGGACGAGGACGGGGAGCGCGCAAGGCGCAGGGAGGGCGGGTCCAAGGGGAGCGCGTGGAAGGCGCCGGCGTGAGCGGGCTAGCAGTGGCCCCGCCGGCTTGCCTGCTCGCCGCCGACGCGCCGCGGCACCACGACGCCTCCCGCGCGCGACGCGGCACCGCGCCGCCGTCCTGCTCGGCCGAGTGCCCCGCCGTCACCGTGGATCTGCACGCCCCCCGCCGCCGCGGATCCGCCCACGTACCGCGGCACCGCGATGGCTCCCCCGCGCGTCACGGCACCGCGCCGCGACCCCTCGCACTGCAGCAGGGGAGGGGAGGGGAGGTGGCGGCCGGCGGTGGAGGGAAGGAGCTGGCGGAGGCGAGGGAGGAGTTGGAGTGAGGAGGAGAGGGAGAAGAGCGGCGGGGAATCTGAGAAGGAAGGTGGGTGTGTGTCCGGGGTGGGGGGGGGGGGGGGGGGGGGGGGGGCGGGGGGTCGGGGGGGCGGGCGGGCGGTGGTGTGCGCCGTCGGCCTGGGGAGGGGAGAGTTAGGGTTTTCTGTGTTAGCTGGTCTTTTTATGTATCCACGGATCAATGTGAATCGTTTGATCACGAATTGATCAGGAATTAGTATACGGATGAGAGAAATCGGACCTTGACTAGAAATGGGCCTGGCTAGGTTTCCCAACACGTTTAACATCATTTTTTTTCATTTTATCGCACCCGTATAAAGTGACACATAAAAATTATAATCTTATATACATCAGTATATTTTTATATAATATACTACATATAAGTTGTCTCGTAGAAGTTTTAATAATTTTTAAACTTATTTACTATTTTCAATAGTTTAAATGAATTTTTGCAAGTTTATTGAAAGTAATTACAATTTAAACTACATGTACCTCAAATAATTCTAAAAAATTGAATAAAAATTATATTTAATCCCATATGTTCTATTTAGCTCATATCCTAAAAATCGATGAAAAATTAAATTGCCTGCTATGGATAATTCTAACTTTTACCTTCAAATTACCACATAATAATTACAATAATATCTAAATTTGGTTATAAAATTCTAATAATTAACAAGACGATATATTTTAATTCTATAAGCTTCGCTGTCGGCGTCGTGAGGACGGGGTCCCCACCCCACCCGACATGTCAAAGGTTAAGTGGGCTAGCAAGCCCACCACGGTCGTCAAAGCCTGGCCCGGCACGACGGCCTCTAGAGGATGCCAAGCTGGGTGAGGGTACGGGCGGCCCCACTGGTCAGGGTAGTTCCTTAGCCTAAAAGGAATTACCCCTGACACGAGATTTTTACCGCGCCGGCATGGAGCAGGAGCGGGGTTCACCACGGCGCGGCTTTCCCATAAAGCAGCATGATTACGGAGAGGCGTGCGATCAGACGGTGCCCTGACCAGAGCGAGGGGAGCCCCTTTCCCACGTTCATGTCCTGTCAACCCAGCAGGGGCGGCGCAGGCGCGACCCATTGCCTGGGCCGCCGGTCACGTCACATAAACCACCGGAAAGACCCCGGGGTCTGGGGAAGACCCCGGGACGACCTGAGGGCGCGCCAGGAGGACTTTGTGGGCCCCTCAAACACCTCGGGTGTCGGCCCGACCACCCTGGGTGCCCAAGGAAGACCCCGGGAACCGACCAGGTGGGACCCATGGGATAAGATAGCGTCAGAAGGGCGGCGCCACTTGCAGGAAGGCGACTCCCAGCGCGGCGCTGCGTTCACACCCAAGGATAGTAAATCTAAGGTCGGTAAGTCCCCTCCCTGGACCCAGGGGGGGCTATAAATAGAACATCAGAGCGACATGTAAGGGACAGACAAAAATCTCACAACTCATTGGCTACAAGCTCACTCGAGTAGAGAACAAGAACACCACACATAGGACGTAGGGTCTTACGCTTCCGAGTGGCCCGAACCTGTCTAAATCCTTTGTCCCAGGGTTGGAATTTCACTGCATGTTACACCCCTGGCAGAATCTCTAAATGGGGGTTCCCACGAATCCCTGGTGGTCCTCACCCACCGCCAGCTGGCGTGCCAGGTAGGGGGTGTTGGCGCATGAAATCTCCATCTTCGACGAAGAACCTCCACTTGAAGCAATGGCGAGCCGCTCCGACCGTTCTGATGGCGAGAGCGGCGATGAGCACGCCCCTCGCCGGGGGCTATCTGCGGCGAACGCGGGCGCGGCGAGGCTGATCTCGTTGCCTCCCGCACCCGACGGACGTCAACCGGCGTAGTTCGCTACGGCGCCACCCTGTCTCGACGCTCCCAGATCCGCCTCTGGGGGCACTACGTCGGCCAACGTCAGGTACGCTCAACTTCGGGTGGAAGCCCAATGGCGTGCAGTTCGGCAGGCGTCCAATGCGCCCGCTAGGACCGATCGCGGTGGTGTTCCCCCAGGGGAAGCGTTGGTCACGGCCCGAGCGCTCCTGCGCCATCCCCCGGTACGAGCCAAACTTGGAACCCGCGAGGAACGTTGGCTTGACGAGCTGGCCAGCCTCGTGGGGAAGGCGTGCCTCAAACCGGGGGCTCAGGGCTCTAGAACGTCGGCCAGGGGCTCCTCCCAAGGAGGTCACTGGCGACCGCAATGGCCGCCAACTCCGGCGGGGTCGGCCACCAATGGGACGCACGACCTGCGTTCCCGCCTCCAAGAAATCAGGGCGAGCGAAGATGCCCGAACCACCCTCGAGCGTGCACGACAGTGCCGTCGAGAGGCCAGGGAGGAGCACACTTTCTCTGGCTCCCCCGTCTGTGGCAGCCGCGGGCAGGGAGATTCGGTGGACAATGACATAGAACCCTACGGGCCCGGGTGCCGAGCGTTCACCACTGACTTGCGTCGGGTCAATTGGCCCACCAAGTTCCGGCCGGACCTCCCGGAAAGTATGATGGTACCATCAACCTAGGCGAGTTCCTCCAGATCTACTCCACGGCCATTCAGGCCACAGGGGTGGGGGCCTCAAGTCATGGCCAATTACTTCCACGTCGCCCTCAAGGGCAAGGCGAGGTCCTAGCTAATGAATCTCCCCCAGGAATCGGTTGGTTCAATCTGCAGAGGACCAGAGGTGACCTGCTCGCCGTCAACCAGTGCAAGGGTGAAACAATGCGGCAATACATCCAGCATTTCAGCTAGGTGCGCAACACCATCCCATGCATCACACCCTCGGCCGTCATCATGGCGTTCACCGAGGACGTGACCAGCAAGCATCTCGTGGGTAAGCTCGAGACGCGCAATGTCAAGACTGTCTCCGAGCTGTTCGCCTTGCCGGACAAATGTGCCCGGGAGGCCAAGGTGCAGCAGCGCTCCGTGCGCCGCGGCGCCCCAGAAGAGCCCGCCGTACCGGAACACACCTGGTCTGGCCGGCCCGACAACAAGAAGAACAAGCGGAAGGCCGCCACCGTCTTGGCGGTGGCGGAGGGCCGCAACAAGCAACCCCCCCGGTTGGGCTCCTGGGGGAGGCGCCCCTAGGCCCGGTGGGGGATTCCAGAAGCCGGCTCCGGCCAAACCGGGGGCTGGCAAGTGGTGCGAGATCCACCGAACCGACCGGCACGACCTCACCGAGTGCAGGCTGGTCAAGGGGCTCGCCGAGGACCACAGGAAGGAGCGCGGCGACAGTCGTCCCGACGGCGAGGATGCCCCTGAAGATGTGGGCCTTGGGTTCCAAAAGCCATGGCAGGCCGTCGCCACCGCCTTCGGAGGAGCGACCGTGCCACCATCCCAGAGAAGTCTGCGCTGTGTCCCCGGTGCCAGAAAGCTCCCAGCTCATGAAGTGGTCAGGCACCCCCGTTACCTTCGACCGGAATGACCACCCCGACAACACGACGGGGGTCGGATTATTCCCTGTGGTAGTAACCCCCACCATCTGCAACATCGGGGTGGCCAGAGTCCTCATCAATGGGGGAGCGGGCCTGAACCTCCTCTCCCTCGAGGTCTGCACAAGATGCAAATAGGGGAATGCAAGCTGCAGCTATTGAAGCCTTTCTACGGCGTCACCGAGGGGAAGACCATCCCCTTGGGACAGATCGAGATGCCGGTCACGTTCAGGGAGCGGAGCAACTTCCACACCAAGAACATTTTCTTCAACGTGGCGCATTGCGACCTCCCCTACAAAAACATCCTTGGCCGCCCGACGCTGGCCAAGTTCATGGCCGCTGTACACTACGCCTACGATACCTTGAAGATCTCGTGGCCATCCGGGGTCATCATCGTCAAGGCGGACGTCCAGGGGGCTGTGTACTGCGCCGAGAAGTTGTACGACTCCATGGCAGCGGCCACCCTCGAGGACGACAAGCGCCCCGACTTGGCATCATCCCCGCCGGTGAAGCAGCCGCTCTCCCCGGACGACGCGGCCCTCGCCAAGGAGGTCTTCCTAGGGGGAGCCCCTTCGCGGGTGGTAACGATAGGGGCCCAGCTGGGCAAAAAATAGGAAAGCGCGCTCATCACCTTCCTCCGTGCTAATGTCGGCGTGTTCGCGTGGAAACCATCCGACATGCCCGGGGTCCCCAGGGAGGTGATCGAGCACCACCTGGCCGTGCACCCCGACGCACGGCCCGTCTAGCAGAAGATCCGGCGCCAGGCTCTGGAGAGGCAAGATTTCATCCGCGAACAAGTGCGGTAGATGTTGGACGCGGGGTTCATCCGGGATGTCTTTCACCCCGAGTGGTCGACTAACCCGGTCATCGTCCCAAAGGCCAACGGCAAGCTCCGCATGTGCATGGACTACACCGACCTCAACAAGGCCTGCCCAAAAGATCCTTTTCCGCTACCCCGCATTGACCAGGTCATCGATTCAACAGCGGGATGCGACCTCCTTTCCTTTCTGGACACGTACTCCGGATACCACCAGATAAGTATGGCAAAGGAGGACGAGGAAAAAACCTTGTTCACCACCCCGGTGGGAACGTACTACTACGTCCGCATGCCCTTCGGGCTCAAGAACGCTGGTCCCACTTTCCAGTGGACCATGCACATCACTCTACAAGACATGCAGTCCCACAATGTTGAAGCATACATCAACGACATTGTGGTCAAGACCCGGCAGGAGGAGTCCCTTCTGCGGGATCTGTCAGAATCATTCGATAGCCTACGCACCACTCGGCTTAAGCTGAACCCTGAGAAATGCGTGTTCGGGGTCTCAGTAGGGAAGCTCCTGGGCCTCCTAGTATCCAGCCGAGGCATCAAAGTGAACCCTTAGAAGGTGGAAGCAATTGAGCGCATGCAACCCCCAACCCGGCTAAAAGAAGCACAATGCCTCACGGGTTGCATGGTGGCTCTCGGACGATTCATCTCCAAGCTCGGGGATAGGGGTCTCCCTCTGTTCAAACTACTGAAGAAGACCGGCCATTTCGAGTGGACCCCGGAAGCCGACCGGGATGAAGAAGCCCTTCTCCTCTACAAGACCCGCAAGTGGTAAGCGCGATGCTGGTAGTAGAAAGGGAGGAGGAAAACCCCGGGAAGTGTAGAGGTAGCTCAGGAGAAAGTAGCAACCCCGGGGGCAAACAACCAGACCCCGGGGAACAGGAGAAACCCGGGGGAGAAGCCTCAGACCTCGGAGAGCCAGAAGAAAGACAAGCTACGGAGGGGCAACCTATTCCGGACCCTAGGATCACCCTGAACGGACACGCAAGGCCACCCCGCCGTACGCAAAGGCCGGTGTACTTCATGAGTGAAGTACTCTAGGATGCAAAAGAGCACTATCCACAGGCACAGAAGATGTTGTACGCCGTCCTAATGGCGTCCCGCAAGTTGCGACATTACTTCCAGGTGCATCAGGTCACCGTGGTCACTTCGTACCCCCTAGCGCATATTCTTTGTAACCGGGAAGGGACGGGACGCATGGTGAAATGGGGAATCGAGCTGGCAGAGTTTGGTCTCCAGTTTGCACCCCGACACGCCATCAAGAGCCAAGCACTCGTCGACTTCATCGCCGAATGGACGCCAGTCCCCGACATCGAGCGTCCGTAGGCAACCGCCACCCCAGCGGTCGACGATGAAGAGCCTTGGACCTTGGAGTACTGGACCATGAATTTCGACGGGTCGCTCAACCTCGAGGGGGCCGACGCGTGTTGACGGCCGTTATTCGACCATAGTCCGTCAACATCTCGGGAATAATTCAGAGTTTTGCATTATGTTCCATACATATTTTATTTAAACTAATAAAATTCCACAAGTTTTGGATGAGTTGTCTATGCAGGAGCAAGTGTACCAAAATATGGCCGAACTGGGAGAAATCCCAGGCCAGCCGACCTCCCCTAGACCGGCCGGCCTGGTCCCCCCTCTTCTGGCCACGTCATCGATCCAGGAGTCAAGAAACACACCCAGGAGGATCATGCATCGTGCACTTGAAGTCGGTTCGATCTGAGGACCCGAAAGGCTTCACACATAGATTCAAGGGCCCACTTACATGTCTGAAATGATTGCTTAACTAAAAAGCAACTGTTACCGACCTCAGGAGGCAATCAGGAGCGTTCACCCAGAAGGTGGTACCACTTGGCACCAACCCCAGGCCGGCCGGCCTGGGGTCGGCCGGCCGGCCCCACCTGGCGGCCTTAGGTCCGCAGTGTTCGCGTGGAAGTTAAGCAACCGCTAAGGTCGCGTGGTCTTGACGCCCTTCACCGGTTACCGACCTCTAGCTGCTATAAATAGGCTCCCCATCCTCAGTTGTAAAGAACACACTCAAAGGAGTTCTCTTTTCACTTCAGTTCTAGAGTTAGGTTTAGTAGTCTGGGAGTTAGAGTCGACTCGAGCTTGTCTCGGGATTCTGGAGTCATCCTCGGAAGTCTGGTATAAGCTCTTGTATCTTTCCTTTGACATTATCAATATAAGTTATTTTCTTTATCTTTTCGATCCAGCTTTACTTTCCGTATTTTTATTTATTTAATTCCAAGCTCTTGCTTGTGTGCGGAAGTTCTGTCCTTTAGCTTAAGTTTTGTTCTAGTCTTAGTCTATCGGGACCTTATCTTACGGGTTTTCTCGCCCGGACTAGGGAGCTCAAGTTTGTTCCCTAGGTTGACGGGATTTCTCTTGAAGGCCTCAAGAGAAATCCCAACACCGAGTGCAGACGTGGTGTCTGGCTTAGTGTTAGCTAGGAACTGTGTTCCACCCCACGGAACTGATGTGGTAGGCGGCAGGTGGTGACAGCCCTGTCCGTCCCTTGTAGTCCACCACGTTCGGGTGTTTTCATAGCAGTAGATCGTTGGCCGAGTTGGACCCCCCATTTCTCCCTCAGTTTGTGGTCCTTCCGCCCCAGCCGCCAAAGTAAACTTTGTTCTCCCAATAGCTAGGTTAGTCAAAGTTTAGTCTAGAGAGGCTAGCTAGTTAGTTTGTTTTAGGAGTCTTTCTTCCTCATTTACCTCCCAGCTACTTACCGCTCTAAGGTAGAGTCTGCTGTGTGTCACTCGGTCATTGCCTGACCACTTATCCTATTTACCTATCTGGCTTACCCCTGCTATCTAGCTGGTGATTATCTCTAGTAAAGTTTATCATCCGTTCAAACGATACTCTTTGGACCATAGTGCCTCCCCGTGGAAATTCGATACCTTGGAATACTCCAAGTTGAAGTGCTACAGCGGTGTATTCTGTGCGCTTGCGGAATCTCTATTCTATTGGGCATAAGAAATGCCAATAAGTATTTCTGGCGCCGTTGCCGGGGAAGCAATTTTGTGCTAAGATATCATTGAATTTTTTTGGTAAATTTTGCTATTTTATTCACCGCTACTTTTAGTGGGCTTACCACTGCTCTCTTTGTCTTTTTGATATATGCAGAGCAGTGCATAACCGGTTTCGACCTACCAAGCAACTTCACTTCGGATCTAGAAAGAATTGGGTGTATTGTCCGGCAGAGAACTGTCGCACCTCAGAAAAGGCTTACCTTAGGAGGAAGTTCGTCAATGTCTGTCTCAGCAATGGTTCCGAAGACACTCCGTCGGTACTCGGCCCCATCCAGCAGTCATATATCCCTACTGGTTTGGACAACACCCAAGGCATTGATGGCTTCAAGCTGAAGACTGGACTTGTCAACATGGTCCAAGCTAGCCCCTTCTGTGTTCAGGCAACCGAAGATGCCAACGCTCGCCTCCAGAACTTCATGAAAGTGAGTAGCACAATCGACCCCAAAGGCACTACACTGGATAACGTTCGCCTTCGTTTGTTCCTGTTCGTGTTTCTTATGCCCAATAGAATAGAGATTCCGCAAGCGCACAGAATACACCGCTGTAGCACTTCACCTTGGAGTATTCCAGGGTATCGAATTTCCACGGGGAAGCGTTATGGTCTAAAGAGTATCGATTGAATGGATGGTAAACTTTACTCGGAATAATCACCAGCTAGATAGTAAGGGTAAGCCAGATAAATGATAGGATAAGTGGCCAGGCAATGACCGAGCGACACACAGGAGATTCTACCTTAGAGCGGTAAGTAACTGGGAGAACAATGAGCAAGAAAGACTCCTAAAACACTTCTAAAATAATGAGCTAGCCTCTCTAACCTAAACTTGATCTAACCTAGCTGTCGGGAGAACAGAGCTTACTTCGGCGGCTGGGGCGGAAGGACCACAGACTGAGGGAGAAATGGGGAGTCCAACTCGGCCAACGATCTACTGCTATGAAAACACCCGAACGTGGTGGACTACAAGGGATGGACAGGGCTGTCACCACCTAGCGCCTACCACATCAGTTCCGTGGGGTGGAACACACTTTCTAGCTAACACTAAGCGAGACACCACGTCTGCACTCGGTGTTAGGATTTCCTCTGAGGCCTTCAAGAGAAACCCCACTCAACCTAGGGAACTGACTTGAGCCCCCTAGTCTGGGCGAGAAAACCCGCAAGATAAGGTCCCTACAAACTAAGATTAGAACAAAGCCTAAACTAAAGGATAGAACTTCCACACAAAAGCAAAAGCTTGGAAATAAATAAATAAAAGCGGAAGGTAAAGTTATAAGATAAAGAAGATAACTTATATTGATAATGTCAAAGGAAGGATACAAGAGCTTATACCAGACTTCCGAGGACGACTCCGGAGTCCGGAGACAAACTCGACTCGACTCTAACTCCCAGACTACTAAACCTAACTCTAGAACTGAAGTGAAGAGAGAACTCCTTCTGAGTGTGTGTCTTACAAGTGAGGATGGGAGGCCTATTTATAGTTAGTTAAGGTCGATAACTGGTGAAAAGCGTCAATATTACACGGCCTTGACAGTTGCTTAGCTTCCACGCGAAGACTGGGCATCAATGGCCGCCAGGTGGGGTCGGCCGGCCTCCCCCATGCCGGCCGGCCTAGGGTTGGTGCCAAGTGACACCAATCTTCTCGTGGACGCTCCTGGTTGCCTCCTAAGGTCGGTAACAATTGCTTTTTAGTTAAGCAACCGTTTCAGACATGCAGGTGGGCCCTTGAATCCATGTGTGAAGCCTTTCGGGTCCTTGGATCAAACCGACTTCAAGTGTACGATGCATGATATTCCTGGGTGTGTTTGTTAACTCCTGGATCGATGACGTGGCCAGATGAGGGGGGACCAGGCCGGCTGACCTAGGGGAGGCCGACCGGCCTGAGATTTCTCCCAAAACGGCCCATCTCTGGTGCACTTGCTCCTGCATAGACACTTCATCCAGAACTTGTGGAATTTTATTAGGTTAAATAAAATATGCATGGAACATAATGCAAAACTCTGAATTATTCCTGAGATGTTGACGGACGATGGTTGACTAGCGGTCGTCAACACGCCTCCAAGCTTAAACTCTTGCTCGTCCTCGAGCAAGGCTTAATACTTAGGCTCGGCGGATCAGGAGTTGCATCAATGTCCACCCCCTGCAGGTACCCTGTGCATAGCAAATTACTCATACTCGTATGTACCTGAGGATTCTGATCGTACCTTGGTTTGGAGTGTGGGGCTTGGACACAATTCTTCCCTCGCCTTGAGCGGTTGAGAAACTGAAAAGTTCCACTGGAGTTTTTCTGCTACCTGTTCAGGTTCCTTCTCGGAATTTGGATAATTTTTCAAAAGAATGGTTTTGAGGTTCCTCGGTGGCACTCTCGAGATCGCTCAAGGTGTATAATTCTCACCATGGTCGGAACTTGACCATTTTCTTCCTACCTCTAAGGCTGGTATGTGGAGCTTAAGGGTAGGAGGAGTGTCGCATACCTTGGTTACCTTTTTTGCCAAGCCGAAGAGTGATTTGAAGGAGGTAGGTACCCGATCAAATTCTGATCTTATGGAATATGTAATTTTCAGGGGAGAGGGAGAGAATGGACTCACACTTGGAATAATTTTTTGGTCTTTTATTTGCACTCTTAAGATCTTTTGATTTTCGAAGAGTATGGGTTCTATCTCTTTGTTTCTTTCTTTTCTCATACTCATTTCATTTTTTTGTTTTTTTTTCAGGATAGCCCAAACTCTCATGATGCAGATGGATACATGAGCGGAGTGACAGAATGCATAAACCTTTCATGAATGGGTTCACGGTGGAGATTTTGGGCTGAGGTATAGATGTGATATCTGGCGATGGTGGATGTCAATACCTAGAGTAGGTGATCGACATGCCAGATTACTTTTGAGGCTAGCAAAACAATGGGTACGCAAATGAGAAATATCGGTAGATGATAGGTACCTTTCCTCGGACGGACTCACTGTTCGACAAGGCTCAAAGAAACTCAAGATAGCACATATGGCTTAAAATGATAGTAAACATTTTATGGCTCTGGATAGGACATTTAAACCAAAGGGGAACTCTTTACCATGTTTTCATTTTCAAAGTAATTCCGAGAGGTTCTCTACTAGAGCATGCAGTTGTATTCCAATTTCACTATATCAAATTTTCTCAACAACTTAGGCATGGAAATCATGTTCATGCTCCCACAAATCCAAAACAGGGTTTACCAGCAAGATCACGTACTAAGCGAGTAACAAGCTATAAACAAGGCACTTGCAGAACATGAACAGAGCAACTATTCATCATTTTCGAAGGTAGAGTTTGCATTGATTTCAACACATATAAGTTGGGAGTTCATTTTATTCATTTTTTTAACATGGAGACTCAGAATGAAAAGGATGGGTTGGACGACTTACCTGGATACTCCCCCAATCTTCGATGAAGCACAATTGGGTGCTCCCCCAAGCTTCAACGAAGCTCAGTTCTGCTGGCTTGGGTCCTGTGGTGGCTGCTGGTACGGGTATGGCGGATATGGATAATATTGCGGCGGGTACGGATAGTACTACTGTGGACGTGGCTGCTGCTGAGGGTCGTGCTGTTGCTGCGGTGGATATGGATATGGAGGATATGGGTAGTACTGCTGTGGTGGATGCTGAGGCTGCTGTGGTGGATGCAGATGTTGGCCGAGGCCTAAGTGGGAAAGCATGCTGGTAGTGTCATGAAGTAGAGGGGTGTTCATACTCCAGTTCTGTTAGGTGAGCTCGGTGTTGTGTGCAAGGTCAATGCTGAGTTGGTCCTGCTGCTGCCCCATGGTGTTGACCCGAGTCGTGAGATCAGTGATCCCATGCATGATCGGGTTCTCATACCCGTAGCGGGCTGAGCTCGATGGACCAACCTGCGGGCCATAAGAATCCTGCATACTTGGGGGGTAGTAGGGTTCTTGGGCTGCACCTTGTTCGGATGTTCCACCAGCAGTGCTCGTACCTCCCTGAGTAAAATACTCATATGTTTCTTTGAAGCTCATGTGGGAGGTTCCAGCATGGTGAGAGGGCCCTGCTTGTTCTTGCTGCTGAGTGCTCGATCGTGTCTGCCGCCGAGTTGTTGTGCCAGCGACATTATGGCGAGCTGGCTCCTTTTTGTGCATCGGCAAGAGATAACTTTTCACTGAGTAGAGAGAGAGTCTCGAGCATGGGAGCTCGACCTCTCTATCATACCCGGGGTAAGTCATAAACAGCGAGTTACGTGGCCCCTCGCGCATCATGTGTCCCTGCACAAAATGTTCCACGCCTACCCGAAGCTGATATTCATCCCCCCATGGCAAGTAAGTGACCTGGGCATTGTCCAGCACCTTGACATGCGTAGCAATACGCGTGTCCAAGGTGGTGATATCAATGGGACTTCTGCTGGCGATAATCTTCTGCCAGTGAGCAAGCATGCTCATGACTGGGAGAGCTTTATCTTCTTTGCCATTGCAAGGAGATATTGCAACTCGGGGAGACTGCAAAGGCGCAGGTCGGAGCGCGGATGTACCACCATACAAATCCACTTCGCTAACATCCTGAGAGTAGGGTGATGGATAGAAACTATGCTATTCTTGCTACTCACAAGTTCCTCAGAAATTTTGTTCCACCAAGCAGTCCGATCATATTTATAAGTTTTAGCCAAAATACTCGGATCTATCAAGCACATTTTATCAAAGCCTAGAGCAACACTAAGATCTTTCACCGTTAATTTAAATTGCTCATCAAAGAAATGGAAATAAATTTCTCTGGTATTACTGACTTCTTCGAAACTGAGAGCCATGAGGAATTCCATAGTGAGCAATTTTGAACCGGGTTCCGTCATGTCAGCGAAGTTGTACCACCCCACGTGGCTGAACGCTCGGGTCATGTCCGCCTTCAAGCCCGTCTTTATGAAAAAGAGAGGTTCGAAGATCCTGACGTGGTGGTACGTCTGATTCTTCAGCAGGTCCAGTGCCTCCTATTCGTAGTCGTTCCGCAGCATGAGTTGTTCAACAGAAGTGAGCACATGGATATGCTCTTGAACATGGCTCCTTAGCACTGTGGTGGTTGCGTTCTCCTGGGAGTCAGTATCCCTGTGACTTGAGTCAACCGACTTATTATCCCTGGAGGATGCCGATCTGCGCGAGCGCCGAGAGCTGGAAGGGCTGAACTTCTTGATCTTGTTCTTCGTAGCCGTCCACATATTGCCTGCAAAAGGTTAGCACACACACAAAGAAAATACCCGAAGGACTAAACAAAAAGAGTTAGTCGTTAGTCATCCTTGTGGGGGATTAACCTCCACAAACATTTTCGTTCAAGCGCCAAGAGATTTATTCAAACGAAAAGGGAAATATTTTTGGTGTTTTTCTATGGCTAAAGCGAAGGTTTATCACTGATTTTATTTTGTTTTTGGTGGGTGCTAGCACTTAAGCTCCTTACTTCATTAGCCCAAGGGCTAAATCAACTAAAGATGCTTAGAGAGGAAAAAGGGATTTCGAGCTCGGGAAAGGGCAGAAGGACCTGAGCTGCTGGTGCGTCGAAGATCGTCGGGAAGCTTGGTTTTTATAGCTGCGCAGCAGGGACAAGCCGGCCGGCCTAGCATGGACTTCGCTGCGAGCTCCAAATAACCACCCTATGCATAGGGTGTTAGGTGATGGTGGTCTCCGCTGGTGCTGATGGGACACGAACGGCGAGGGGAGGCCGACCGGCCTGCATGGGGCCGAACGGCCTATGTCTGAGCCCCCTCGTGCTTGGTCTTTGCCAGCACGTCTCCTCCTCTTCACTCTCCACTGCTGCATGTGCTCTTGGTTGGATTTCTGCCCGATGAGATGTGTGTGGTGCGGGAGGAACCAACCATCCACCATGGGCATAATTGGCCCTCCACATGCACGATGATGGGTGCAAAGCACCTTCATCCCTGCCCCTGCATGTTAGTAGACTCACCTCGTGCTGCACCTCGGCCAGAGGATGACATGTGGGGCCGGCCGGCCTAGGTGGGGTCGGCTGGCCTGCACTCTGGCCAGAATTTTCTAATTTTTTTATGCAGTGCAAAATAAAACTTTCAAAAAATAATGATGCATTTTGCGAAAATTTAAACATGCCATGATTGAAATGGAAATTGAAAGAATTAAACTATCCTATATGCAAATGCAAGAAATGGATAACTACCACGTACCTCATGGCGAGAGCTCGGGTTTTGAGTCCGGAGCAGGACTCTCCGTTCCTTGAGTTTGGTTGCCATCACCTGCTGGAGTTGTTGTCAGTGGTGACACTTTCTCACGCCACACTTTCTTCGTGGGCGTGGCTGATTCGACCTCTTTCTTCTCTAATTCCAGAAATTTCTTACGTTGGATCCGTCGCTTCGCATTTCTTTGGTTATGCACCTTGATTTCCTTCTCTCGAATTCGTATGGTTTCTACGAGCTCGATGAGGCTTTCAATGGAAGAAATGGCTAGATCCTCCGGTTTCTTCTTGGATCTTTTCTCGGGCTCTTTGTCAAGCTTTTTCATGGATTGTTGTTTCCGGTTGACTGTCTTGACTTGGGAACAATGTTCTACCATCGGTCTGAAGGAGAACTTCTCTTCCTGCCCATTGATGTTGAGCTGGATCTCTCCAGCTCCCACATCGATATGTGCATTTGCTGTGCTCAAGAACGGCCTCCCTAGGATGAGAGGGGTCTTGGTGTCGACTTCCATGTCTAGTACGATGAAGTCTACGGGGACGAAAAAGTTCCGGATTTTCACTGGAATATTTTCGGCGATCCCCGCTGGGTAGCAAACTGATTGGTCCGCTAGCTGCAAACACATGGCAGTAGGAGCAAGCGCATGATGATTAAGTTTGTCATAGACTACCTTAAGCATGATGCTGATGCTTGCCCCCAAGTCACAAAGTGCGTGCTTGAAGTGTTGAGTCCCGATTGAGCATGTGATGGTGGGACATCCTGGGTCTTTCTTTTTCTCCGGGAGAGGATCTAGTATAGCTGCGCTACACTCTTCTGTGAGCCGCACTACCTTGGTGGTCGGCAGGTTCTTCTTGTTTCCAAGAATATCCTTGATCTACTTGGCATACGTAGGTACCTGCATTGCATCAAGCAGTGGTATATTGACATTCAACTTCTTGATTACCTCGATGAACTTGCTGAATTGTTCGTCGGCCACTGGCCTCCTTCTCCATTCCGAAAATGTTAAGGTGGTTGTGTCCTAGTACTCTCGAGGAGCCCTTGGGGCTTCCTCTGCTTCTCCGTGGGTAGCAGAGGTGCTTCCGTGAGCCTCCTCCTGCACCTCGTCCTAAGCAATGGTATCCCTGGCGGTTATGGTCTCTCGCCGTGAACTTGCATTTTGTGGTAGGGGTGGATCCTGCGTGGACATTCCAGCCCGCGTAGTCACCGTATTCACTTTCTCTTTTGGGTTAACTTCCGGTTGCCCGGGCAGCTTCCCCATGTTAGGGTTAGGACAGGATGAGGCCAGTTGAGCTACTTGAGTTTCTATCATTTTGTTAAAGCTCAACTGGTTTTTAACAACAGAGTTAAATTTGTCTAGTTGTGCGGCCAGAGACTCCAAAATTTTATCATTAGCTTGAAATTTCTTGGTAATGTTATCATTAATTTGTTTCTGGTTGTAAACTAGGTCTTTTAGGGAAGGCTGAAAATTGTTATTAAAATTGTTACCTTGCTGTTGACCGAAGGGGAGGTTGGGCTTAGAGTTCCACCCTTGCTATTGGGGATGATATCCTGAATTTTCTGGAAAGTTGTTCCCAACGAAATTCACATCCTCCTGTGTTAATGGGCAGCGGTTGCCCGAATGCACAGTGTCGCCACATGTCTCACATGTGATCCTCGAGTCCATGATCTGATTGACCTCTTGGTTTAGAGGTTCTAGCTTCTTCATGAGGAGATCCATCTTGACCGCCAGCATATCTACACCATCGATCTGGTGTACTCCTTTCGGGCGGGCTGGTTGCCTATCTCCCTTCCAACTTTGCTTGGAGGCGATCTTGTCTATGAGCGTCTTGGCCCGTGCAACATCTAGAGAGAGGAATGCTCGTCCTGCTGCTGCATCGATGTGGTCTTGAGCTCTCTGACTCAAGCCATGGAAGAAGTTCTAAATAATTAGCCACTCTTCCATGCCATGGTGTGGACATGCTGCTATGTAATCCTGGAGTCTTTCCTAGGCTTCTGGGATGGTTTCATCCTGGAGTTGTTGGAAACTCGAGATCCTGTTCCTGAGGGCATTGGTTTTTCCCACTAGGAAATACTTGGTCAGGAATGCGTTGGAGCAGTCATTCCAAGTAGTGAAGTTTGCCTTGTTGGTGTATAACCACGTCTTTGCTTTGCCCAGCAAAGAGAATGGGAACAAATGAAGGTGAACGTTATCCAATGTAGTGCCTTTGGGGTTGATTGTACTACTCACTTCCATGAAGTTCTGGAGGTGAGCGTTGGCATCTTCGGTTGCCTTCCCATAGAAAGGGCTAGCTTGGACCAGGTTGACAAGTCCAGTCTTCAGCTCGAAGCCATCAGTGCCTTGGGTGTTGTCCAAACCAGTAGGGATATGACTGCTGGATGGGGTCGAGTACTGACGGAGTGTCTTCTAAGCCATTGCGAAGACAGACGTTGATCAACTCCCTCCTAAGGTAAGCCTTTTTTGAGGTGGGACAATTCTCTGCCGAACAACACGCCCAATTCTTTCTGGATTCGGATTAAAGTTGCTTGGTAGGTCAAAACCGGTCATGCAGTGCTATGCATATATCAAAAAGACAACGAGAGCAATGGTAAGCCCGCTAAAGCTAGCGGTGAATAAAATAGCCAAATTTACCTAACAATTCAATGATATCTTAGCAAAAAATTGCTTCCCCGGCAACGGCGCCAGAAATGCTTGTTGGCGTTTCTTATGCCTAATAGAATAGAGATTCCGCAAGCCCACAAAATACACCGCTCTAGCTCTTCACTTTGGAGTATTCCAGGGTATCGAATTTCCACGGGGAAGCGTTATGGTCTAAAGAGTATCATTTGAATGGATGGTAAACTTTACTAGGAATAATCACCAGCTAGATAGCAGGGGTAAGCCAGATAAATGATAGGGTAAGTGACCAGGCAATGACCGAGCAGGAGATTCTACCTTAGAGCGGTAAGTAACTTGGAGGACAACGAGCGAGAAAGACTCCTAAAATACTTCTAAACTAATGAGCTAGCCTCTCTAACCTAAACCTGATCTAACCTTGCCTCGGGAGAACAGAGCTTACTTCGGCGGCTGGGGCGGAAGGACCACAGACTGAGGGAAAAATGGGGGGTCCAACTCGGCCAATGATCTACTGCTATGAAAACACCCGAACGTGGTGGACTACAAGGGATGGACAGGGCTGTCACCACCTGCCGCCTACCACATCAGTTCTGTGGGGTGGAACACACTTTCTAGCTAACACTAAGCCAGACACCACGTCTGCACTCGGTATTAGGATTTTCCCTGAGGCCTTCAAGAGAAACCCCCCTCAACCTAGGGAATTGACTTGAGCCCCCTAGTCCGGGCGAGAAAACCTGCAAGATAAGGTCCCGACAAACTTAGACTAGAACAAAGCCTAAGCTAAAGGATAGAACTTCCGCACACAAGCAAGAGCTTGGAAATAAATAAATAAAAGCGGATGGTAAAGCTGACTCGATAAGATAAAGAAGATAACTTGTATTGATAATGTCAAAGGAAGGATACAAGAGCTTATACCAGACTTCCGAGGACGACTCCAGAATCCCGAGACAAGCTCGACTCGACTCTAACTCCCAGACTACTAAACCTAATTCTAGAACTGAAGTGAAGAGAGAATTCTTTCTGAGTGTGTGTCTTACAAGTGAGGATGTGAGGCCTATTTATAGCTAGTGAAGGTCGGTAATCGGTGAAAAGCGTCAAGATTACGCAGCCTTGACAGTTTCTTAGCTTCCACGCGAAGACTGGGCATCAATGGCCGCCAAGTGGGGCCGGCTGGCTTCCCCCATGTCGGCCAGCCTGGGGTTGGTGCCAAGTGGCACCGACCTCCTCGCGGATGCTCCTAATTGCGTCCTGAGGTCGCTAACAGTTGCTTTTTAGTTAAGCAACCATTTCAGACATGCAGGTGGGCCCTTGTATCCATGTGTGAAGCCTTTCGGGTCCTCGGATCAAACCGACTTCAAGTGCACGATGCATGATCCTCCTGGGTGTGTTTGTTAACTCATGGATCGATGACGTGGCCAGATGAGAGGGTACCAGGCCAGCCGGCTTAGTGGAGGCCGGCCGGCCTGGGATTTCTCCCAAAACGGCACATCTTTGGTACACTTGCTCCTGCATAGACACTTCATCGAAACCTTGTGGAATTTTATTAGTTTAAATAAAATATTCATGGAACATAATGCAAAACTCGAAATTATTTCCAAGATGTTGACGGACGATGGTTGAATAACGGTCGTCAATAGTTCCCATTCTCTTTTCTGGGCAAAGCAAAGACATGGTTCTACACCAACAAAGCAGACTTCACCACATGGAGTGACTGCTCCAATGCATTTCTGGCCAAGAATTTCCCAATGGGCAAAACCAATGCCCTCAAGAACAGGATCTTAAGTTTCCAACAACTTGAGGATGAAACCATCCCGGATGCCTGGGAAAGACTCTAGGATTACATAGCAACATATCCACACCATGGCATGGAAAAGTGGCTGATTATTCAGAACTTCTTCCATGGCTTGAGTCAGAGAGCACAAGACCACATCGATGCAGCAGCAGGAGGAGCATTCCTCTCTCTGGATGTTGCACGGGCCAAGTCACTCATAGACAAGATCGCCTCCAACCAAAGTTAGAAGGGAGACAGACAACCAGCCCGCCCGAAAGGAGTACACCAGATCTACGGTGTAGATATGCTGGCCGGCAAGATGGATCTCCTTATGAAGAAACTGGAATCTCCGAACCAAGAGGTCAATCAGATCATGGACTCTAGGATCACATGTGAGACATGTGGTGACACTGGGCACTCGGGCAACACCTCCCCACTGACACAGGAGGATGTGAATTTTGTTGGATCAAGTTTCCCAACAATTCAGGATATCGTCCTTAACAGCAAGGGTGAAACTCCAAGCCCAACCTCCCCTTCGGCCAACAGCAAGGTAACGGTTTTAATAACGATTTTCAACCATCTCTAAAAGACCTAGTATACGACTTGAAACAAATTAATGATAACATAGCAAGAAATTTCAAGCTAATGATAAAATTTTGGAGTCTCTGGCTGCACAACTAGAGAGTTTTAACTCTGTTATTAAAAATTAGTTGAGCTTTAACAAAATGATAGAAACCCAAGTAGCTCAACTAGCCTCATCCTGTCCTAACCCTAACACGGGGAAGCTGCCCGGGCAACAAGAAGTTAACCCAAAAGAGAAGGTAAATGCGGTGACTACGTGGGCTGGAAAGTCCACGTAGGATTCACCCCTTCCGCAGGATGCAGGTTCACGGTGGGAGACCGTAACCGCCAGGGATACCATTGCTAAGGATGAGGAGGCACACGGAAGCACCTCTGCTACCCATGGAGAAGCTGAGGAAGCCCCATGGGCTCCTCGAGATTACTACGACACAACCGTCTTACCATTTTTGAAACGGAGAAGGATGCCAATGGCCGACGAACAATTCGACAAGTTCGTCGAGGTAATCAAGAAGTTGTATGTCAATATACCACTGCTTGATGCTATGCAGGTACCTACGTACGATAAGATTATATCAAGGATATTCTTGGAAACAAGAAGAACCTGCCGACCACCAAGGTAGTACACCTCACAGAAGAGTGTAGCGTAGCTATACTCGATCCTCTCCAGGAGAAGAAGACAGACCTAGGATGCTCCACCATCACATGCTCAATCGGGACTCAACACTTCAAGCACGCACTTTGCGACTTGGGAGCAAGCGTCAGCGTCATGCCTAAGGTAGTCTATGACAAACTTAACCATCATTCACTTGCTCCAACTGCCTTGTGTTTGCAGCTAGTGGACCAATCGGTTCGCTACCTCGCGGGGGTCGCCGAATTCCAGTGAAAATCCGGAACTTTTTCGTCTTGGGGAGGCCATTCTTGAGCACAGCAAACGCACATATCGATGTGGGAGCTGGAGAAATCTAGCTCAACATCAATGGGCAGAAAGAGAAGTTCTCCTTCAGACCAAAGGTGGAACAATGCTCCCAAGTCAAGACAATAAACCGGAAGAAGCAGTCCGAGAAAAAGCTTGATAAAGAGCCTGAGAAAAGATCCAAGAAGAAACTGTAGAATCTAGTCATGCCTTCCATCGAAACCCTCGTCAAACTCATCGAAAGCATACAAATTTGGGAGCAGGAGATCTAGGTGCACAACCAACAGAATGCGAAGCGACGAATCCAGCGTAAGAAATTCCTGGAAACGAAGAAGAAAGAGGTCGAAGCAGTTACGTCCACGAAGAAAGTGTAGCGTGAAAAAGTGCCACCACCGACAGCAACTCCTGTAGGTGATGACAACCAAACTCTTGGAGAGTCCCGCTCCGGACTCAGAACCCGAGCACTCGCCATGAGGTAACATGGTAGTTATCCATTTCTTGCATTGCATATAGGATAGTTTATTTCTTTCAATTTACATTTCAAGCATGGCATGTTTAAATTTCAGCAAAATGCATCTTTATTTTTTGAACTTTACTTTCATTCTGCATTGCATAAAAAATGAAAACTTTTTGGTCAGATGCAGGCCGGCCGGCCCCACCTATCATCCTCTGGCCAGGGTGCAATTTGTGGAGAGTCCACTAACGTGCAATGATAGAAATCATGGTGCACTGCACCCATTTCTCGTGCATGTGAGGGCCAATTAACCCCATCCTTGATGGTTGGCTCCTCCTTGCACCGTTCACGTCCCATCGTGCGGAAATTCGATGAAAGACAGCAGCAATAGTAGAGCATGGTTAGAGGGCAGCATGCATGCAAAGGACGAGCACGAGGGAGCATGGGCACAGGCCGTTCGGCCCCATGCAGGCCGGCCGGCCTCTCACCACCATCCCTGTCTCATCAACACCGACGAGAGGTGCTCTCACCTAACACTCTACGCATAGAGTGGTGAGTTGGAGTCCCGGGTGTCATTCATGGAGCCGGTCGGCCTGGGCACCAGCCGGCCTGGCCCAAGCCGGCCGGCCTACCTCTGCCACACGCCTATAAAATCCAGCGCTCCTGACGTCCCTCGATGCACCAGAAGCTCAAGTTCTCTTGCCCTTTCCCGAGCTCGAAATCCCTTCTCCCTCTCTAAGCATCTTTAGTTAATTAAGCCCTTGGGCTAATTAAGTGAAGTGCTTAAGTGCTTGCACCCACCAAAAACAAAATAAAATCAGTGCTAAACCTTCGCTTTAGCCACAAAAAATACCAAAAATATTTCCCTATTCGTTTGAATAAAACTCTTGGCGCTTGAACGAGAACGTTTGTGGAGGTTAATCCCCCACAAGGACGACTAACGACTAACCCCTGTTGTTTAGTCCTTCAGGTATATTTTTGTGTGTCCGCTAACCTTTTGCAGGTAGTATGTGGACAGCCACAAAGAACAAGCTCAAGAAGCTCAGCCCCTCCAGCTCTCGGCGCTCGTGCGGGACAGCATCCTCCAGGGATAATATGTTGGTTGACTCAAGTTACTGGGATACTGACTCCCAAGAGGACCCGACCCCCCAAGTGCCAAGGAGCCACGTTCAGACCCGTATCTGCATCCTCACTTCTGTCGAATAGCTCGTGCTGCGGAACGACTACGAACGGGAGGCACTGGACCTGCTGAAGAATCAGACGTACCACCACGTCAGGATCTTCGAACCCCTCTTTTTCATAAAGATGGGTTTGAAGCGGACATGACCCGAGCATTCAGCTATGTGGGGTGGTACAACTTCGCCAACATGACGGAACCAAGTTCAAAATTTCACACTATGGAATTCCTCATGTCTCTCAATTTCGAAGAAACCGGTAACACAACTGAAATTTACTTCCATTTCTTCGATGAGCGATATAAATTAACGGCAAAAGAACTTAGTGTTGCTCTAGGCTTTGATAAAAAGTGCTTGCTAGATCCAAGTGTTTTGGCTAAAACTTATAAATATGATCATACCACGTGGTGGAACGAAATTTCTGAGGAACCTGTGAGTAGCAAGAATAACATAGTCTCTATCCATAACCCTACTCTCAGGATGCTAGCAAAGTGGATTTGTATGGTGGTACACCCGCGCTCCGACCTGCGCCTTTGCAGTCTCCCTGAGCTGCAGTATCTCTTTGCGATGGCAAAGAAGATAAAGCTCTCCTCAGCCATGAGCATGCTTGCTCACTGGCAGAAGATGATCGCCGGCAGAAGTCCCATTGATATAACCACCTTGGTCACGCGTATTGCTATGCATGTCCAGGCATTGGATAATGCCCAGGTCACTTACTTGCCATGGGAGGATGCGTACCAGTTCAAGGTAGGCGTGGAGCATTTTGTGCAGGGGCACATGATGCGCGAGGGGCCAGGTAACTCGCTGTTTATGACTTACCCTGGCTACGATAGAGAGGTCGAGCTCCTGTTGGCATTTTATAACACAGTCACCAAGTATGGACATATAATCCGTTCCCCGGCAACAACGCCAGAAATGCCATGGGGTATTTCTTACATTACAGAAGAATCCGCAAGCGCATGGAATACCGTTGTAGCATTTTACCCGTGAGTACGGGGTCATATTTTAATTTCTGCAGGGAAGGCGGCGGTTATTGGAATAGATTAGTGTGTTGATTAGTTCTAGCATGGATATTCTATTGAATAAATAGGGGTAAGATAATATATGGTAAAAAGGTAGTGTGACACAAAAGTTACTCAAGTTCTGTCTTAAGCAAAGCTTACAGGAAGGGAGAAAGGAAGAAGAATCTAAGGACTTATGTACTCCTAACTAAGCATACAGTCTATACTAGGCACTCATACACATATACATGATTAGGAACAGGATCTAGGCTCCCAGGCAGCACCGGGAGACCGCACAAGATATGGCTAGGTGGCCACTAGATCTTCACGGCTATTTTATGCACCTCTTACAGCTACTACACGAACGGGAGGGTTACGCTGGACGGACAGGGCTGTCACCACCTGCCGCCTACCTCATCTAACCATGGTATAGAGCTGCATCCAGCAACACTGATTAGCCCAGACACCACATCTACACTATTAAGCGATACTCTAATGCCCCGCGCGGAGCCCCCACCCTTCGGATGGACAGACATCACACTAGAGAAAACATGCGGAAACTGGAACCAATGCCATAGCCTAGATGTCTTACGACATCTAATCATGCAAGATATAAGTCCTAGATATAAACTAAGCATAGCACACACATCCGAATACACAGAACTTATACAATTCGAATACACTAAACTAGAAGATAACTCTATTAAGGAATTTCGAATATTACAAAGGAGAGGAAGAGTAAAACCCATACCGAACACTCCTAGGCAAGACTCGGGAACCGAAGAAGAGCTACTTCACCTAAACTCCACTATCCTAAAGACTAAGCAAGAGAGAAACTTGAGAGAGGTAGCAACTTGTGGTGTGTCTTCTATTGTAGCACCCCCCCTCATATTTATAGAGGTGAGTGAGGGGGGTGTGCAGCTGATCCTCGGCATCCAAATGACCGAAGCCTCCTCAAACCGACATAAGGAGCCAATGGGGAAGCGCCACGTCGAAGGAGGTAAGGCGGTTTTTCCTTTGCTGGGTCGGCCGACCTAGGTGGGTCGGCCGACCTGGGCCCAGCCCAGATCGGGTCCAGCCTGCTCTGGGTGGCTGCCATGTGGCCCCTGGTCGCTCCTGTGCGTGAGTGGACACTATCCTAGGTCAGTTTCATGGTTTGGTGGGCCCTTCAATCCATGGGAGTCCAAATGGCATGCTCTGATTGGTCGACGTCACATGCCTTGGATTGAGGCACTTGTTTAACATTTGAATTCTGCTCAATTTCCCTACATTGCAAATTCTCCAAGGGGAATGTGGAAATGATATTATTCTAGATAAATATGCAACTTAAGTATGTTAGTCATCCCAATTTTTTGGTCAAATTAACGCTCGAAATTGGTCTGTAGCGAGCGTCAACAAGCACCCCCAAGCTGTCCTTTGCTTGTCCCGAGCAAAACATGACAAATCAGTATGTTGATCAGAAAACTGTTAGACTCATTATCTGCTGTCGTGTCAAGTCTGAGGCATAGATGATCTCCTTGAGGATGAGTAATGTCGGCATGTGTACCTGGCCCTTGCTACCTTCATCATCTATGGGGTTTATGAACCTCTCCTGGTCTTGAGCTGTTGAGAGTTAGAACAGTCGATAGAGCAGTACTTACCTTCCCTTTGTTCAACAATTCATCTGGAGGTTTTCTTTTTGGAAATATTAAAACAAGATTAAGTTCCTCGAATGATTCACTCAGGTCGCTCAATGGTGTATGAATCCTTACCAAGGCACTTCTCTTTTCTCATAACGAAAGCTTTTATGGAGGTCAAGGTACAGAATGGATGAAGCATACCTGTATTTCACATATTGTCAAGACAAAGAGTGAATCCATGGAGAAAACAAGCCATATCCCAAGATCAAGAGGTGCATGTGTGTGGATGAATGAAAGGTATGATTACTCCTTTGGATTTGTGATCTCTCTCCTCTTTATTTATTTTTGTATTTTTCTTTAGACATGGTTATCCCCTTTTATTCTTTCTTTTCTCTCCTTTTTTTTAGGTCATGCTTCTTTGGCATGCCATCTTTTCTTTTTTTTCGGGGATGACCAAGCCTAATTCTCTTTCAGGGACAACATGAGGAGAGATAACAAGCTTCATGGCATTTATTTGGTGGATGGATGGATTTGCTAATTCCCAGTGTAGGAATGTTGCAATGAGTATAACATGTGTGTGATCTTAATCAAGAGGATATGAAAAGCATCTCACTAGGGTCACAACAATTTGACAAAGCTCAATGAAATAGCAAGCGACATATGTGTAGGGTTTTTCAATGTAAATAACATATGGCTTTGGTAGGACTTGGAACATCATTGAGGAACTTGTCTTTCCCTTTTAAATTTTTGAAAACAAAATACTCCAGATATCATGCTTCACTTAGGACAAGATTATAAAGCTCCATCTTCCATATCTATACTCACAACAACCTAGACTTGGATGAAGCATGAGCAACCCACGAGACGTTCGGGTTCATGGCACAAAGGTTTAAACAACCAGCAAACTCACACTTAGGAAATACCATGCTTTAGGACTAAGGAAGACAGAAAAGCAAGAGCATAGCAATTATTCATCCTTTCAACTTAGGAAGACTAAACATTCTTACCATGCATATGGATAAGGGAAATTAAAGCAAGAAATATTTATTTGGTTTTTAGAGTTTTTTATATCTTTATTGAAAGCAGTAAAGGATACAGTTCACTTGGTGGAAGGACTCCCCCAAGTTAGCTCTTGGTTTAAGGTCCGATGAGCAGGACCCTCTCCATACCTGTTTTGACTCGAGGTCGAATCGTCCATACCTAGAGAGGATGTTGTGGACGATGACGTCATCTTATTTCTCCACACCTTCTTGGTTTTCTTCTTTGTTGGTATCGGTGGTGTGGGAATCGGATCCTCGGGTGTGAGACTGTGTATCTCCCAGTCATCAAACCATTCCGGTTCTATCCCCAGCCCTTGTTGTTTGCTATCCTCATGAAGCAGGTATACTTGTTCACGCCTATTGTGAAACCTGAACTGCACGATCCACTTTCAAATCCGGAAACTGATTCTTCCGGTCCCCTCATCTATCTGGCCTTGGCGTCTCTAAGGAATGGTCGCCCAAGGATGAGCGAGATTCCCAAATCACCCTCCATGTCAAGGACTATGAAGTCCACGAGGACGAATGAATTTCAGACTCGCACCAGGAGATTCTTCACGATTCCCTCAGGATATCGTATCGTGGAGTCAGCGAGCTGCACACACATGCAAGTAGGGGAAAGAACAGGATAAGCTAGTTCTTCGAAAGTTACCTTGGGCATGATGTTGACGCTTGCTCCAATGTCGCAAAGGGCATTCTCATAATAATGGTCGTATATTGAGCAGTTGATCATTGGTGTTCTGGGATCCTCCTTTATGGTTACGCTAAATCGCCCCAAGAACTCTTCCAAGGGCGTTCGAGTCTTTTTGCATAGTTAGTAAAGAATTTACCATGCGATGGTTGTTGATGTTTCCTAACGTCACGAAAATAAATCTGCAAGTGCACGGATACCGTTGTAGCTTTCACCCAGGAGTATTCCAAGGGTATCGTATCCACTGAGGAACGTGTGTATATTCTCTAAGGTTCAGGTTTGTCCAAGGTCACCACACCAGTTAGAGGCAAGGGTCAGAGAGGATTCCTAAGGCTAAGAATCAAAGGTAAGATAGAACTATCCTAGTCGATTGCGTCAGGCTACTAGCTTCCCCCAGGATAAAACTGGTGAGCTCCAGTACTGCGGCACTGGGATATACCCAAATGGGGAGGGTTCCGCTGGATAGACAGGGCTGTCACCACCTGCTACCTACCTCATCTAACCATGGGATATAACACAACCAACAGGTAAGTCTAGTCTAGACACCACATCTACACTATCATTACTAACTCTAGCCTTAGCTACAAACTACAGTTACCCACTAAACTAGTGAACTATTGATCCGGCAAACAACTGGGAAGAGCTAGATCTAACTTAACTAAGAAACTAAAGCACAAAGGAAATCGCAAACACTTACTATGATTGGTAAGCATCCGTCGAGGTACAAGATGGAGAAGAGCACTGGTGGCCGACCGGCAACCCCCCGACTTCCCCTCACTCTCTCCCTAACTCCTAAGCACTATCTAGGCAGCATTAAGCCTCTAAAGAGAGCTCCAACTCCAAAAGTGAGAGAGGAGAGAATGGAATGGTGTGTCTCATTTAGTAGCCCCTCCCCTTGTATTTATAGGGGTGAACCAGGGGTGTCCCGGCCGGCAATCTCGTGGAGCCTTGCAGAACCGACTTCTAGAGTGCACTAGAGGTCGCCACGTGGAAGCTGGAGGCGAGAGGGCCCACCCCAAGTTCAGCCGACCTAGTGGGTCGGCCGACCCCTGGCCACCGCCTTTGACCAGGAGACCAGTATGTGGGCCCTTAAGGCGGTTCCTGGTGAGTTGCGCTGAATTTAGTCGGTTTTGTCCTATTTGTGGGCCCATTGATCCGCGTGCTTGCGCCTGATTGGTCGGAGAGGTGTTCCCTTGGATTGAATTGTGTTGCCTTGCTCTTGGAATGTGTTTCTTCCTTTGCTTGAGCTGCATACACATATCCACCAACACATGTGGAGTTTGATAATTAAACACCTGCTCCTTGTTGGTCGGCGCGCTTCGATCGGTCGGCATCTTGTGGCATGGATTCTGGAGCTTGTTTTACTTGCATTTCTTGCCCAAATCCCTACATTGCAAAATCTCCAAGGGAAATACGGAAATGATATTATTTGGGTTAAATGTGCAGGTTAAGTATGCCGGTCATCCCTATTTTTGGGTTAAATTGACGCTCAAAATTGGTCCGTAGCGAGCGTCAACAAGCTCCCCCACACTTAGTCTTTGCTCGTCCTCGAGTAAAGCTCAGGACTAAGGTGGAACACCACTTCCTTTTGATATGATACCTGCATATAGATTATTCCAAACTTCACTCTTACCTGTGAATCTTGATGTGTCTACCATAATAGTTTGGGAAGTTGAAGAGCGGAACGGTATTGACTTGGGTCTCCTCCACTTCTCTGTTGTATGACTGGGTGTTTTGAAAGATTTTCGAAAGGACCAACCATAGCTTTACTCCTCCATGGGATCTCTCATTTCGCTCAGTGTGTTTATATCCTCACCAAGGCATTGCCTCTTTTTCAACCTACTTCTAAAGATAGCTTATGTGGAGCTCATGGTAGGAAGTTGAAAGCATGCACTTGTTTCACATATATTGCAAAATCAAAAATTGGATCCACGGAGATGACACATCATACAAGCTGATCAAGATTGTGCAAGTGTATGGGAGGTGGATGATGAAAATGAAAGACTCCTTTTTATGAGGCTATCTCTCCTTTATTTGTAGGACTTGAGAACATGACTATCATTTTTTTTTCTTTGACCTTCATGTGTCCAAATTTTTTTTCTCTTTCTTTTCAACTCTTGGACCATCATGTGTCCAGATCTTTTTTTTTCATATAGCCCATGCCTCTTTTGTAACATTGCTAAGGAGAGAGATCATCACATATAGAGTTTTATTCTGTGGATGGATGGGATGGAATGGCTAACTTACAGTGTAGAAGTTTAGCATGTGGAGTGTACGTGATCTTTATCAAGCAAGTATGAAAGACATCTCACTAGGGTCACAAAATTTTGATGAAGCTCAATGCAACAATAAGCCACATATGTATAAGGTTTCATTCATGAAGATCGACATATGGCTTTGGTAGGACAAACACAAGGAGTTTGTAAAGCTATGGAGGGGTTTTCATTTTTTTTAAATAAAATTTCCCAGACATATAACAGTGAGAGCAAGGATTCCTTCATCAAACTATATCTCACTTTTCAACAACTTAACAATTACGGGTTCCCTAAGATATGATTCGCAAGTTCAAGTTTAGCAAGGAATAAAATATATGCAAACCAATCAATCTTGAAGTATGCGACCAGCAAGCACCATTGAGTTTAATTTTAGTGGTTAGCAATGAATTTCATTTAAACTCATGGATCAGGGAGATTTGAGGGGTAGAGTGCACAAACCGTCGCGATGTGGTCTAGTCCTTTTGCGTGCTGGTTCTTTCGGTCTTGTGCATCTGTCTGTGGGAGATCTCGAATGTATGTGCGTCAAAACTCTGAGGGACCTCCCCCACACTTGTTCTTGTACCTGGTGCTTATTCAAAAACAAAAAGGTGGAAACAAAATAATGGCTCTACCGGTTTTAAGAACCAGGAAGCCCTAACATTTATTTAGAACTAAACTTTTAATCTCACCATGAGACTTACTCAAGCAAGGCAGATTCGATGTTGCATTAACATAAGCAAAGAAGGGTGTACTTACGGTGAAACCTTGAGGTGTGATATTTACCTCCTTCCTATGTTGCACAACATGAATTCGACGCCTTGGCTTACCTTTCCATTTGAATTCAGCTCAATGACTTACCCATTTGGATTTGAACATTTTCCTTCATGGGTTAGTTCGCATATACAACCAAGATCTATACAAGCATTGACACTGAGGTTCATTAATCAAACTTGACACCATGTCTAGTTTGATTAAAGAAGGCTTTTCAACCTAAGCACCATGCTTAGTTTAAAAAGTCTATGAGTGTAGTTCGACATACACTCAAACCAGAGCAAGCGAGCATAGATAAAGGAAGCATGAAAACATGATCAAGCATTATTCAAAGAGAGAAAAGCATGAGTAAGAGAGTGGTGATCCTCGGGATACCTCCCGGAAGGGCTTTGTTTAAAGTCAAAAGCAGGGCATACCTGGAGGTGCTTAGCATGGCGTTTTGTTGATGAAGAACACAATTGCCGCCGTGGTAACTCCTCTCCCTTTTTTTTCTTTACTTTTATGGGGCAAGATGCGAGAACCAACGCCATCTCCAAACCAAGGTAAGAGTTGGCATGAAAGGAACTTACTTGGGATCTCACATGCCTCCCCAACACTTGGAGTTTGCATTGTTGGGCAACACAACTCAAGTGTGTGGAGTTTGAGCTTCCCTTCATACTCATTCCCTCACCAAGAATTACATGGTGTTGTAGTCGGTGTAGCTCTCACGTTCTTAGGCATCACCAGTCCTTTGTTCTTTTTAGTCTCCACCTAAAATGGTTAGCGACCAAAAATACCCAAAGGAAAACCTTATCCTAGAACATGCTCTTGCTTTTATTTGAAAAGGGGAAAAATCAAATAATAATCTGGGTTATCTCCCGGCAGTGCTTTGTTTATGGTCAGAAGCTCGACCATGGGAACTTCCTCTTGCAGCTATCATTAGTGATGTCGTTCCCTTCTCACCATCAATTGTTGATGTTTCATGAAGCTTTAGCTGCAAGGTTAGCACCACAGAGCATCCACGAAATTTGCAATGTTTATGATAAACATATGCATCTACAACCAACCTTCTGAAGATTTTGCAAAAGAGGACCTTATGGTGGTTGTAGTCCTCGTACGTGCTCGGGGCACTACATGCCTGAATCTGGAGAGGCATTAAACGAGCATGGTCCTTGGGGTATTTCAAGAATAAAGCTCCCATGCTCATCTATGGAATCCTTCTTTTTGGACTCCAGAGTCGGTGCCTCACAACATTCTACGGCCCATGATATATCCATCTAAAGAGATCATCGTGAGAGATTGTAGTTGAATCTCGATCGTGGTCGAGAACAACGTACTCTGGGCTAGCGGGAGGAGGCTCACGCTCATTTGAGGGTGATGATGATCGTTCATCTTCACAAAAGTGAAGAATTTCTTCCAAATCATACTCTTCGGAAGTCACAAATTTTGCAACCTCAAAGAGAACGAGTTCGGATGATATGAACGGAGATGTATGCATCATCTTCTCGAGCGCATCTCGCTTGGGAAATGGCTTCGCCTTAGGATTTTCTAAACAGGGTGTAGTGATGGCAGAACTGGTTTCCCTAAGCTTTTCATCTAGGCTCCCTTGAGACGCTTCAAGACATTTTTCCAGAGGGTAGCCTAGGAGTAGATCAAGATCAAGGATATCGAAGATATGAAAGTCTAGGTTGACCTCGACCTTGCCTATTGAGAGCATCACGACACTTGCGACCCCCCGACATTCAAGGATGTGCCCAAAGGGACAACTCTTGATGAGCTTGTCGGATGGTTTTAGCGTAACATCGCCGAAAAGTGTGTATGCTAAGTGCCATGGCATGATGTTAACCTCCATAAGGGGGTTAAGATGGGCTTCTACGGTAATTCCCCTTATAGAGCAGGGGATGATCGTGGACGGTGAACTAATCCAAATTGCTTCGGAAAAGTGTCTCACATCACCCAACGATTTCTCCTTCGTGACCTTCTTGAGATTTGCTCTGTTGAGAGGATCGAGAGGTACAGGGGGTACCGTAGGCCTGAGGGAAGGTTCCGCCAAGGGATTTTGAGATTGATCTGTATGAATAGAAGAAGGTTCCTCCCCTAAAAGATTCGAGGTGTTTATGTGATCTCTAGATGGATCATCCTCGAATTGAGAAGAGAACATCGAAGGTTGAATTTCTTCCCCCTCTGATGCTCCTAGTTCGGGAGAGGGCTCAGCAGACAAATCTTGGGATGTGGGAGATGAATGCTCGGAATTCGCTGTTGAGAGGCTCTCATGGCTTGACTTGGATTCCTCTCGACGGGGTTCGTTATGATCTCTAGGGAAAGACGAGTCTTCTAAGAGGTGACCTAGAATCTCTCTTCCTTCTGTCAGAGTTTTGTGTGTAAATGAACCTCCAATGGCGATGTCGAGGTCAAGGGCAGATTCCATATCTAAACCCGAGTAAAAGATGTCTAATGATACATCTTCGGGTATAGATAAGTCTAGACTAGATGCCAAAAGGCATGAGAATCTAGCCCACGCTGCACCTATGGACTCCTTCTCTAATTGCTTGAAGCTGAGGATGTCAATCGGTAGGGATTCAATGTGTTCCGTAAGGGAGAACGAGTAACAAAAGTCAACTCTAAATTCTCCCCAATTATCGGTCGTACTCCCTATCGTGCGAGTGTACCATTGCTCTTCCTTCCCTGTGTGTGAGAGAGAGAGGAAACAACTTCCACCGCAACGTTTCCTGTGTCATACCTGGGATTACCAAGCATGTGCACGGTTCCTCAAACTTTTGCAGATGATCGTCGGGATCTTCATTGATTGCTCCAGAGAAGGGTCGATTGCGAAACATGGCTATAATTCGAGGATGGAGTCCGTAGCCAAATGAAGGGGTTGATCTTGAAGTTGGTAAGTGCTTATAGAACACACCCCTTGGGAGAGAGAGCTGTTCAATGGATAGCTTCTCCATGGGTAGTGGGAATAAAGGTAGAATGAAAGAAATGAAAAAGGTACGAGGGCGAACTAGGTCTGAAGAGAATATAGCAACCGTTCCCCGGCAATGGCGCCAAAAAGCTTGTTGACGTTTCCTAGCGTCACAAAAATAAATCCGCAAGTGCACGGATACCGTTGTAGTTTTCACCCAGGAGTATTCCAAGGTACCATATCCACTGAGGAACGTGTGTATATTCTCTAAGGTTCAGGTTCGTCCAACGACACTGCACCAGTTAGAGGCAAGGGTCAGAGAGGATTCCTAAGGCTAAGAATCAAATATAAGATAGAACTATCCTAGTCGATTGTGTTGGGCTACTGGCTCCCCCTAGGATAAAACTGGTCAGCTCAGTTACTGCGGCACTGGGATATACCCGAACAGGGAGGGTTCTGCTGGATGGAAAGGGATGCCACCACCTGCTACCTACCTCATCTAACAATGGGATATACCACAACCGACAGGTAAGTCTAGTCTAGACACCAAGTCTACACTATCGTTACTAACTCTAGCCTTCCCACATGTGTTGGTGAATTTGTGTATGCAGCTCAAGCAAAGGATGAAACACACTCCAAGAGCACGGCAACACACTTCAATCCAAGGGAACACCTCTCCGTCCAATCAGGCGCAAGCATGCGGATCAATGGGTCCACAAACAGGATCAAACCGACTCAATTCAGCGCAACTCACCTGGAACTGCCTTAAGGGCCCACATACCAGTCTCCTGGACCTGCTCCTTGTTGGTCAGCGCGCTCCGATCGGTCGGTATCTTGTGGCATGGATTCTGGAGCTTGTTTTACCTGCATTTCTTGACCAAATCCCTACATTGCAAAATCTCCAAGGGAAATGTGGAAATGATATTAATTGGGTTAAATGTGCAGGTTAAGTATGCTAGTCATTCCTATTTCATGCTCAAAATTGGCTGTAGCGAGCGTCAACAATGGCTTACCCCATTTTTTGTTTATTGTATTAACGCTCTCCAGGGGAGCCTCGGGTTGCCCCGGGATCTTCCTGTCTCTGTGAAAGGAACAGCTGCGGCAAGCTGAGCGAGTTGAGTTTCAATCATTTTGTTGAAGCTCAACTAGTTCTTGAGTATTGAGGAGATGCCATCCATTTTTGCTTGGATAGTCTCCACGGTCTTGTCGTTAGCAGCCAACTTCTTTTGAATTGCTTCGTTGGTCTTTCCTTGGCTTAAGACAAGATCCCTCAAGTAAGGTTGGTTAGGATTAAATGAATTTAAATTACCATTACCTCCTTGGTAGTAGGGGCACGACTGGTTCTACCCCTGACCTCCTTGTGGACGAAACCTGTTGGTGTTGTTCATAAACATGACATCTTCCTGGGTATCGGGGCAGTCGTTCCCCAAACTTACGACGTTCCCACAGACCTCGCAAGTCATACGAGAATCTAAGGCTTGAAGTACCTGAGTTGGAGCCTTCTCTTGGGTGCGTTCATCAATCTTCTTAATGAGGAGGTCGAGCTTTTTGGCGATCACGTCCGTCTCCTTGACGGAGTGCATGCCCCGCTAGCGAGGTTGGAGACGTTCGTCGTTCAAACCTTGGTTGGACACCATCTTCTCGATCAAAGTTTTAGCCCTGTCGATGGTTAGCGAGAAGAAAGCACCACCTGCAGCAGCGTCTATATGATCACGGGCTGTTAAAGTCAGCCTGTTGTAGAAGTTCAATAGAATGAGCCAAGCTTCCATCACATGGTGAGGACACGCTAGGATGTACCCCTGAAGCCGCTCCCAAGCTTCAGTTATTGACTCATTTGACGCCTGCTGGAAACTAGAAATCCTTGCCCGAAGAGCGTTGGATTTACCCAACGGGAAGAACTTCGCGAGGAACGCCTTATCACACTCATCCCACGTGGTCACCGCACTTCTGTTGGTGTAGAACCACTGCTTCGCCTTCCCCGGAAGAGAAAAAGGAAATAGACGGAGTCGGATTGCATCCTTAGTGACTCCCTTAATGACAAAAGTGCTCTACAGTTCCAGGAACTGTTGGAGATGTGCATTGGCATCCTCATTGGCCTTGCCACAGAATGGGCTGGTCTGCACCATCGTAATGACCCCTCTTGATCTCGAAATTCTCAGCCTCAGCATTGGCCCGATTTGGACATTGTCGGGTGAGGGAGCTGAGTAATCACGGAGAGTCTTCTGAGTCGTAGTCTTGGAAGTTTATGGTGCAATATTGACTGTTTCGCCTGTCGAGAGAGTAATCTAAGGAGGAACGACTCGAGGTCGAACTCTTCTCAAAAGTGACTGCGGATTCTGAGTGAAATTTTGCAGCAGATCGAAACCAGTCATACACTACCCTATCTTCACACAAAAGAGAGAAGACAAAGCCAAGTTAGCCAGTTTAGACAATTGAATACCATTTTAGAATTTCATCAACCACTTGATCTATTCTTTTAACCAGTGCCTTCCCCGGCAATGGCGCAAAAAATGCTTGTTGGCATTTTATAACGCAGTCACCAAGTATGGACATAGAATCCATTTCTCGGCGACAGCGCTAGAAATGCCATAGGGTATTTCTTACGTTACAAAAGGATCGACAAGCGCATGGAATACCATTGTAGCATTTTACCCGTGAGTACGGGGTCGTATTTATATTTCCGCCAGGAAGGCGACAGTTATTGGAGTAGATTAGTGTGTTGATTAGTTCTAGCATGGATATTCTATTGAATAAATTGGGGTAAGATAATATATGGTAAAGAGGTAGTGTGACACACAAGTTACTCAAGTTATATCTTAAGCAAAGCTTACAGGAAGGTAGAAAGGAAGAAGAAACCTAATCTAAGGACTTATGTACTCCTAACTAAGCATACAGTCTATACTAGGCACTCATACACATACACATGATTAGGAACGGGCTCTAGGCTGGAACCTCCCACATGAACTTCAAAGAAACATATGAGTATTTTACTCAGAGAGGTACGATCACTGCCGGCGGAACATCTGAACACGGTGCAGCCCAAGAACCCTACTACCCCCTGTTGGCATTTTATAACGCAGTCACCATGTATGGACATAGAATCCATTCCCCGGCAACAGCGCCAGAAATGCCATGGGGTATTTCTTACGTTACAAAAGGATCCGCAAGCGCACGAAATACCGTTGTAGCATTTTACCCATGAGTACGGGGTCGTATTTATATTTCCGCAGGGAAGACGACGGTTATTGGAATAGATTAGTGTCTTGATTAGTTCTAGCATGGATATTCTATTGAATAAACATGAGTAAGATAATATATGGTAAAGAGGTAGTGTGACACACAAATCTTAAGCAAAGCTTACAGGAAGGAAGAAAGGAAGAAAAAAGCTAATTTAATGACTTATGTACTCCTAACTAAGCACACAGTCTATACTAGGCACTTATACACATACACATGATTAGGAACGGGCTCTAGGCTCCCAGGAATCACCGGGAGACCGCACAAGATATGGCTAGGTGGCCACTAGATCTTCACGGTTATTTTATACACCTCCTACAGCTACTACGCGAACGGGGAGGGTTACGCTGGTCGGGCAGGGCTGTCACCACCTGCCGCCTACCTCATCTAACCATGGTATAGAGCCGCATCCAGCAACACTGATTAGCCCAGACACCATGTCGACACTAATAAGCAATACTCTAATGCCCCGTGCGGAGCCCCCACCCTTCGGATGGACAGACATCACACTAGAGCAAACATGCGAATACTAGAACCAATGCCATAGCCTAGATGTCTTACGACGTCTAACCATGCAAGATATAAGTCCTAGATATAAACTAAGAATAGCACACACATCTGAATACACAGAACGTATACAATACGAGTACACTAAACTAGAGGATAACTCTATTAAGGAATTCCGAATATTACAAAGGAGAGGAAGAGTAAAACCCATAGCGAACACTCCTAGGCAAGAGTCGGGAACCGAAGAAGAGCTACTTCACATAAACTCCACTATCCTAAACACTAAGCAAGAGAGAAATTTGAGAGAGGTAGCAACTTGTGGTGTGTCTTCTATTGTAGCACCCCCTCTCATATTTATAGAGGTGAGTGAGGGGGTGTGCACTGCTCCTCAGCGTCCAAATGACCGAAGCCTCCTCGAACCGACATAAGGAGCCAATGGAGAAGCGCCACGTCGAAGGAGGTAAGGCGGTTTGCCTTTGCTGGATCGACCGACCTAGGTGGGTCGGCCGACCTAAGCCCGGCCCAGATCGGGTTCAGCCTGCTCTAGGTGGCTGCCATGTGGCCCCTGGTCGCTCTTGTGCGTGAGTGGACGCTGTCCTAGGTCGGTTACACGCTTTGGTGGGCCCTTCCATCCATGGGAGTCCAAATAGCGCGCTCTGATTGGTCGATGTCACACCCGATTCTAGAAAGAACCAGATGCATCTCATATGTGCGCCAGGATCTCGTTCACACACATATGGTAGACGGAAAGTGTAATATATCAAAGACAATGCTCAAAGTAACTAAATAAAGTATTTAACAATATTACACTCCGTATAAAAGAGACACAAATGTCTTTAAACGATAAACCGTTATACCCTATACGAAGTCTTCAACAACTCCGTCTTCCACAGGCGATGACTAGTGAACACAGGACCTAGAACTCCTCGTAGTCGTCGAAGATCTCCTCTTCAAAGTTCCCTTCTGAATAGCAGGGGGCAAGGGTGAGTACTCTTATGGTTGGTACTCAGCAAGTGGGGTGAAAATGCAAGGCCATCAAGGATAGGCTAGGGTTTGCAGTGGCGGTTGCTTTTAGTTGGTCAAGTATTCATGAACAAGCATCTATTAACTAGGTTCAAGTTTATACCAACCCACTTTAGTAAAATAAAGATACCATCAACAATAACATAGTCCACGAACCACAAATTAATTAATCTTCAAGTTTCATTATCATGTGAGGGTCCAAGCCACTCATAACCGTGAGTACGACTGTTATAACAGTTTTACACTCTGCAGAGGTTGTACACTTTACCCACAAATCGTGTTTCCCTGGATCGCCCGGGTTTGCAAGGCCCTTAAACACTTCCGAGGTGAGTGGCGAGGGTACACTACGAAGCCTTTACAAAGACATGTCGAGAGCTTGGCAGCCCGCTAGAGTTTCAGTAGCGGCGTGGTCCATAAACCTCCCTAATGGTCAGCTCCTTAGCCAAGGCAGCTACCCCAAGAGGACCGGGCTATGACCCCTATCACCGACCCCCTCCTTGCCCTTTCGGTAAGGCCACCAGCAAACTACACATCTAATTAATTGGCTAAGGTCAGAGCCATATGACTTTGTGGTTGCACTGTTCACTTGGGTGGTTCTCCATGTTCCCATTAAACAAAGTTGATCTTGAAATTACACGATAAAACCACAATATGAAACGTGATCAACGTCGCCATAAGAGTAAACCAATACCAATCCCAATGTTGGCAACTAAGCGTAACTACCCAACAAAAATAGTAAACCCAGGTGTTTCAAGGTTTGGGGTAAAAGACTAGGTATGTCCTTAGCATAGGTAACCCATCAAGTTTATGCAAGCAACAATAAAGTAAAGTATATTTTCATGCTGTTGTTGGGATCAAACAGAATATGCAGAGGGGGAAATCCACTTGCCTTCTTCAAGCAACTGCTGATTCTCTTCCTCGTAAGCTTGCTCTTGATTTGGCTCGAACGTCGCGTTGTCTACGCGATCACACAAACAAGCATACACAAACAAATAAGAAACAATACAACAAACAGTACAAATAGAAAGTGAAAAGATGCTAAAGTTGTAGTTCATGATGCAAAGATCGTGTGGGCTCAAGAATCGCTGATATCGGAGTTGAAACGATGAAGATATGGCTAAAACAGTGATCTGGGGACCTAACTGCTAGAGTTTTGAGTCTCCCGAGGCTAGATCTGAAGGATTCAGGGCTAAAGCATAATTAAACCTTATACAGAGGGTCGGGGTACAAAACTATAGGTTCTGGACGGCGGGTTCTAATTCTAGAAAAGTCAGGAGTCGGAACAGAAAAAGAAAGGGCTCAACTCTAATTATTTTTCTACTGATCTGGACTGCGGGTTGATTCCTGGAAAACCTAGGGATCTTCCTGCAAAAATTTCGGGAACGGCTAGGGTCGGGTGAATCTGGTCCGTTGGATCAGAATCGGCGGCGGATCGGATGAATCGGCGGAGTAAGGGTCGGGCGAATCGGCGGTATGAAGAGTGGGTCGGACAAATCGGCTGAGTAAGAAAAAGGTCGGGTAAATCGGCTGAGTAAGGAAAAGGTCGGGCAAATCGGCAGTGTAAAGTGAAGATCGCTTCTGGACGTTAGATCTAGATCGAGCGGCAGAGGAAGGGTCGGCTCGACGGAACGAAAAGGGTCGGGCGAAGCGGAGTTTTACTGGGCGTCGGCGGCAGACGGCCGGAGCTTCACCGAATCCGGTGTTCCGGGTCTCAATTCAAGCTGGGTTCATGTCGGGAAGTGAGTGGGCGGTACGGCGGAGGCGAGGGTGATCACGGGTTGGCTGTGCGGCGGCTGTAAGCTGGCGGCCACGGCGGCGGGCGGAAACAGGGGTCCGGCGAGAAATCTGGTTTGCGGCGGAGCAGAAGAGAGAGGGGAATCTGGTGCGGCTTGATACTCACCAACTCGTGGAGCTCTGGCGAGAGTTGAAGACGGCAGAGAAACTGCAGATTGGTGAGTCGACGGAGAATCGGCGACACGAGACGGCGGCGTTCCTCCGTGGTGCAACTTCCAGCGGCGTGCGACAATGTTGTGTAGAGGAAAAGATTTGGGCTTGGCTCTGGTTGCAAAGCGGGGTTTCAGCGGGATTTTATAGGGGCGGATTGGCCGAGAGTAGGAAGGTGGTGCTGCGGAATCGATCAGGACTCGAGTTAAGAAGGAAGAAAGGAAGAAAACGGGGCACGAACGACAGCACGGAGTCGTTCCGGACTCTGGTAAGGAAAGAAGAAAGAAGAAGAAGGCGCCGACAGGTGGGTCCTAGCTGTCGGTGGAAGAAAGAGTCGGGTGAGGGAATCGGCCACTGAGTGGGCCGCGGGAAAAGAAAAGAAGTAGAGGAAAAGAATTGGGCTGCCTGGAAGAAAGAATAGGAGAGGAGAAGAAATAAAGATGCATGCACAATTTTAATTTAAGATTTTTATGAAAATACTTTTAAAAGTTTCAACTCCTATATTTTTGAGTGTTACAGTCGACATCACTTGCCTTAGATTGAGGTGCTTGTTTAACACTTGAATTCTGCTCAATTTCCCTACATTGCAAATTCTCCGAGGGGAATGTGGAAATGATATTATTATGGATAAATATGCAAGTTAAGTATGCTAGTCATCCCAATTTTTTGGTCAAATTGACGCTCGAAATTGGTCCGTAGCGAGCATCAACAGCTCCCATGAACGAGACTCTCTCTCTACTCGGTGAAAAGTTATCTATTGCAGATGCAGAAGAAGGAGCCAGCTCGTCACAGCGTCGTCGGTACACAACTCGGTGACAAACACGATCGAGCACTCAGCAGCAAGAACAAGCAGGACCCTCTCACCATGCTGGAACCTCCCGCATGAACTTCGAAGAAACATATGAGTATTTTACTCAGAGAGGTACGATCACTGCCGGCGGAACATCTGAACACGGTGCAGCCCAAGAACCCTACTACCCCCTGTTGGTATTTTATAACGCAGTCACCATGTATGGACATAGAATCCATTCCCCGGCAACAGCGCCAGAAATGCCATGGGGTCGTATTTATATTTCCGCAGGGAAGGCGACGGTTATTGGAATAGATTAGTGTCTTGATTAGTTCTAGCATGGATATTCTATTGAATAAACATGAGTAAGATAATATATGGTAAAGAGGTAGTGTGACACACAAATCTTAAGCAAAGCTTACAGGAAGGAAGAAAGGAAGAAAAAAAAGCTAATTTAATGACTTATGTACTCCTAACTAAGCACACAGTCTATACTAGGCACTTATACACATACACATGATTAGGAACGGGCTCTAGGCTCCCAGGAATCACCGGGAGACCGCACAACATATGGCTAGGTGGCCACTAGATCTTCACGGCTATTTTATGCACCTCCTACAGCTACTACACGAACGGGGAGGGTTACGCTGGTCGGACAGGGCTGTCACCACTGTCCGCCTACCTCATCTAACCATGGTATAGAGCTGCATCCAGCAACACTGATTAGCCCAGACACCACGTCTACACTAATAAGCGATACTCTAAAGCCTCGCTTGGCGCCCCCACCCTTCGAATGGAAAGACATCATACTAGAGCGAACATGCGAATATTGGAACCAATGCCGTAGCCTAGATGTCTTACCACATCTAATCATGCAAGATATAAGTCCTAGATATAAACTAAGCATAGCACACACATTTGAATACACATAAAATATACTATACGAGTACACTAAACTAGAAGATAACTCTATTAAGGAATTTCAAATATTACAAAGGAGAGGAAGAGTAAAACCCATACCGAACACTCCTAGGCAAGACTCGGGAACCGAAGAAGAGCTACTTCACCTAAACTCCACAATCCTAAAGACTAAGCAAGAGAGAAACTTGAGAGAGGTTGTAACTTGTGGTGTCTTCTATTGCAGCACCCCCCTCATAATTATAGAGGTGAGTGAGGGGGGTGTGCAGCTGCTCCTCGGCATCCGTTTGCCCAAAACCTTGCCAAACCGACCTAAGGGACCAATGAGAAGCTGCCATGTCGAAGGAGGTAAGGCAGTTTGCTTCTGGTGGGTCGGCCGACCTACCTGGCTCGGCCCAGGTCCAGCTTCCTCTGGGTGGTTGTCCTGTGGGCCCGGTTGCTCCTGTGTGTTAGTAGGGTCTGTCCAAGGTCGGTTGCACGCTTTGGTGGGCCCTTCAATCCATGGGAGCCCAAATGGCGCGCTCTGATTGGTCGACGTCACTTGCCTTGGATTGAGATGCTTGTTTAACACTTGAATTCTGCTCTGTTTCCCTACATTGCAAATTCTCCAAGGGGAATGTGGAAATGATATTATTCTAGATAAATATGCAAGTTAAGTATGCTAGTCATCCCAATTTTCTGATCAAATTGACGCTCGAAATTGGTCCGTAGAGAGCGTCAACAAGAACCCCCACGCTGTCCTTTGCTCGTCCCGAGCAAAATAGGACAAATTAGGATGTTGATTGGAAAACTGTTAGACTCATTACCTGCTGTCGTCTCAAGTCTGAGGCATAGATGATCTCCTTGAGGATGAGTAATGTTGGCATGAGTACCTGACCCTTGTTATCTTCATCATCTATAGGGGTTATGAACTTCTCCTCATCTTGAGCTGTTGAGAGTTAGAACAGTCGATAGAGCATTACTTACCTTCCCTTTGTTCAACAATCCATTTGGAGGTTTTCTTTTTGGTAATATTAAAACAAGGCTAAGTTCCTCGAATGATTCACTCGGGTCGCTCAATGGTGTATGAATCCTTACCAAGGCACTTCTCCCTTCTCATAATGAAAGCCTTTGTGGAGCTCAAGGTACGGAATGGATGAAGCATACCATGGAGAAAACAAGTCATATCCCAGATCAAGAGGTGCATGTGTGTGGATGAATGAAAGGTATGATTACTATTTTTGATTTGTGGTCTCTCTCCTCTTTATTTATTTTTGTATTTTTCTTTAGACATGGCTATCTCCTTTTATTCTTTATTTTCTCTCTTTTTTTTGTCATGCTTTTTTGGCATGCCATATTTTCTTTTTCTTTTTTTTCGGGGATGACAAATCCTAATTCTCTTTCAGGGATAACATGAGGAGAGATCACAAGCTTCATGGAGCATTTATTTGGTGGATGGATGGATTTGCTAATTCCCAGTGTAGGAATATTGCAACGAGTGTAACGTGTGCATGATCTTGATCAAGAGGATATGAAAAGCATCTCACTAGGGTCCCAACAATTTGACAAAGCTCAATGAAATAGCAAGCAACATATGTGTAGGGTTTTTTTCGATGTAAACGACATATGGCTTTGGTAGGACTTGGAACATCATTGAGGAACTTGTCTTTCCCTTTTAAATTTTTGAAAACAAAATACTCCAGATATCGTGCTTTACTTAGGACAAGATTATAAAGCTCCATCTTCCATATCTAAACTCTCAACAACCTAGACTTGGATGAAGCATGTGCAACCCACGAGATGTTTGGGTTCATGGCACAAAGGTTTAAACAGCCAGCAGACTCACACTTAGGAAACAACATGCTTTAGGACTAAGAAAGACAGACAAGCAAGAGCATAGCAATTATTCATCCTTTCAACTTAGGAAGACTAAACATTCTTACCATGCATATGGATAAGGGAAATTAAAGCAGGAAATATTTGAGTATTTTTATATCTTTATTGAAAGCAGTAAAGGATACAATTCACTTGGTGGAAGGACTCCCCCAAGCTAGCTCTTGGTTTAAGGTCCGATGAGCAGGATCCTCTCCATACCTGTTTAACTCGAGGTCGAATCGTCCATACCAGGAGAGGATGTCGTGGATGATGACGTCTTCTTCTTTCTCCACACCTTCTTGGTTTCCTTCTTTGTTGGTGTCGGTGGTATGGGAATGGGATCTTCTGATGGGGACCATGGTTTTGTCCACAACCCGTTTCCTTCATGGTCTTGATGGATCAGGTACATGTTTTCTTCCTTGGTTTGGAACCTGAATGTCATCTTTCTGCCCATGATTCAGAGATGAATCTTTCCTGTTCTGACATTTATCCAGACCTTGGTGTCTCTTAGGAAGGGTCGCCCAAGGATAAGCGATATCCCCAAGTCTCCTTCCATGTCAAGGACTACAAAGTCCGTGGGGATGAACGAGTCCTTGACTTGCACTAAGAGGTTTTCCATGATTCCCTTAGGGTACCGGATCGTCGAATCCTCAAGATGCACACACATAAGTCGGGGACAATGCAGGGTATCCAAGATTTTTGAATGTTACCTTGGGCATAATGTTAACACTTGCTCCAGGGTCGCAAAGATCTTGCTCAAAGTGACAGTCGTAGATGGAAAAACTGATCACCGGGTATCCTGGATCTTCCACTCTTGGTGCTATTAACACACCTCCCCGCGCCCTACGGGGGCATGCAAGATTCCCTACATAGTTAGCGGTAGAAATGCCCTGCGTTGGCTTACCCAACATGTGCTAATTGCGTTTACACTTTCTAGGGGAGCCTCGGGTTGCCCCGGGATCTTCCCTGTTTCTGCAGAAGGAACTACAGCGGTCAGCTGAGCTAGTTGAGTTTCAATCATTTTGTTGAAGCTCAGCTGGTTCTTGAGTGTTGAGGAGATGCCATCCATCTTCGCTTGGATAGTCTCCAAGGTCTTGTTGTTGGCAGCAAGCTTCTTCCGGATTGCTTCGTTGGTCTTTGCTTGGCTTAAGACAAGATCTCTCGAGGAAGGTTGGTTAGGATTAAATGAATTTGAATTATCATTACCTCCTTGGTAGTAGGGGCGCGACTGGTTCCACTCCTGACCTCCTTGTGGACGAAACCCGTTGTTGTTGTTCATGTACATGACTTCTTCCTGGGTTTCGGGGCAGTTGTTCCCCGAATGTCCGACGTTCCCACAGACCTCGCAAGTCATACGAGAGTCTAAGGCTTGAAGTACTTGAGTTGGAGCCTTTTCTTGGGGGCGTTCATCAATCTTCTTGATGAGGAGGTTGAGCTTTGTGGCGATCATGTCTGTCTCCTTGACGGAGTGCATGCCCCGCTAGCGAGGTTGGAGACGTTCGTCGTTCCAATCTTGGTTGGACACCATCTTCTCAATCAAAGTTTTAGCCCTATCAATTGTTAGCGAGAAGAAAGCGCCACCTGCAGCGGTGTCTATATGGTCATGGGCTGTTGGAGTTAGCCCATTGTAGAAGTTCTGTAGAATGAGCCAAGCGTCCATCCCATGGTGAGGACACGCTAGGATGTACTCCTAAAGCCGCTCCCAAGCTTCAGTTATAGACTCATTTGACGCCTGCTGGAAACTAGAAATCCTTCCCTGAAGAGCGTTGATTTTACCCAACAGGAAGAACATCGCGAGGAATGCCTTAGCATACTCATCCCACATGGTCACCGCACTTCTGTTGGTGTAGAACCACTGCTTCGCCTTCCACAGAAGAAAAAACGGAAACAGACGGAGTCGGATTGCATCCTTTGTGACTCCCTTGATGACAAAAGTGCTGCACGGTTCTAGGAACTGTTGGAGATGTGCATTGGCATCCTCATTGGCCTTGCCACAGAATGGGCTGGACTGCACCATCGTAATGAGACCCGTCTTGATCTCAAAATTCTCAGCCTCAACATTGACATTTGGCCCGATTGAGACATTGTCGGCCGAAGGAGCTGAGTAATCACGGAGAGTCTTCTGAGCCATAGTCTTGGAAGTTGATGGTGGGATATTGACTGTTTCGCCTGTCGAGAGAGTACTCTGAGGAGGAATGACTTGAGGTCGAACTGTTCTCAAAAGTGACTCCGAATTCTGAGTGAAATTTTGCGGTAGATTGAAACCATTCATACACTACCCTGTCTTCACACAAAAAAGAGAAGACAAAGCCAAGTTAGCCTATTTAGACAATTGAATACCATTTTAGAATTTCATCAACCACTTGATCTATTCTTTTAACCAGTGCCTTCCCCGGCAACGACGCCAAAAATGCTTGTTGGCATTTTATAACTCAGTCACCAAGTATGGTCATAGAATCCATTCCCCGGCAACAGCGCCAGAAATGCCATGTGGTATTTCTTACATTACAGAAGGATCCGCAAACGCACGGAATACCGTTGTAGCATTTTACCCGTGAGTACGGGGTCGTATTTATATTTCCGTAGGGAAGGTGGCGATTATTGGAATAGATTAGACTGTTGATTAGTTCTAGCATGGATATTCTATTGAATAAATAGGGGTAAGATAATATATGGTAAAGTGGTAGTGTGACACACAAGTTACTCATGTTCTATCTTAAGCAAAGCTTACAGGAAGGGAGAAAGAAAGAAGAAAGCTAATCTAAGGACTTATCTACTCCTAACTAAGCATACAGTCTATACTAGGCACTCATACACATACACATGATTAGGAACGGGCTCTAGGCTCCCAGGCATCACCGGGAGACCGCACAAGATATGGCTAGGTGGCCACTAGATCTTCACGGCTATTTTATGCACCTCCTACAGCTACTACACGAACGGGGAGGGTTACGCTGGACGAACAGGGCTGTCACCACCTGCCGCCTACCTCATCTATCCATGGTATAGAGCCACATCCAACAACACTGATTAGCCCAGACACCACGTCTACACTAATAAGCGATACTCTAATGCCCCGCGCGGCGCCCCCACCCTTCGGATGGTCAGACATCACACTAGAGAGAACATGCGAATACTGGAACCAATGTCGTAGCCTAGATGTCTTACCACGTCTAATCATGCAAGATATAAGTCCTAGATATAAACTAAGCATAGGACACACATCTGAATACACAGAACATATACAATACGAGTACACTAAACTAGAGGATAACTCTATTAAGGAATTCCGAATATTACAAAGGGAAGGAAGAGTAAAACCCATACCGAACACTCCTAGGCAAGACTCAGGAACCGAAGAAGAGCTACTTCACCTAAACTCCACAATCCTAAAGACTAAGCAAGAGAGAAACTTGAGAGAGGTTGCAACTTGTGGTGTCTTCTATTGCAGCACCCCCCTCATATTTATAGATCTGAGTGAGGGGGTGTGCAGCTGCTCCTCGGCGTCCATTCACCCGAAGCCTTGCCAAACTAACCTAAGGGACCAATGAGGAGCTGCCACGTCGAAGGAGGTAAGGCGATTCGCTTCTGGTGGGTCGTCCGACCTACATGGGTCGGCCGACCTGGGCTTGGCTTGGCCCAGGTCCAGCTTCCTCTGGGTGGCTGTCCTATGGGCCTCGGTTGCTCCTGTGCGTGAGTGGGGTCTGTCCAAGGTCGGTTGCATGCTTTGGTGGGCCCTTCAATCCATGGGAGTCCAAATGGCGCGCTCTGATTGGTTGACGTCACTTGCCTTGGATTTACATGCTTGTTTAACACTTGAATTCTGCTCAACTTCCCTACATTGCAAATTCTCCAAGGGGAATGTGCAAACAATATTATTCTAGATAAATATGCAAGTTAAGCATGCTAGTCATCCCATTTTTTTTATCAAATTGACGCTCAAAATTGGTCCGTAGCGAGCGTCAACACTGCCCAGGTATGCAGGATTCTTATGGTCCGCAGGTTGGTCCATCGAGCTCAGTAGGCTATGGGTACGAGAACCCGGTCATGCGTGGGATCACTGATCTCACGACTCGGGTCAACACCATGGGGCAGCAGCAGGACTAATTTAGCATCGACCTTGCACACAACACTGAGCTCACCCAACAGAACTGGAGTATGAACACCTCTGTACTCCATGACACCACCAGCATCTTTACCCACTTAGGCCTCGGCCAGCACTTGCATCCACCGCAGCAGCCTGAGCAGCCACAACATCCACCTCAGCAGCACTACCCATATCCTCCTTACTCTTATCCATCGCAGCAGCAACACGACCCTCAGCAGCAGCCACACCCGCAGCATTACTAACCGTACCCGCCGCAATACTATCCATATCCGCCTCCACCATACCCGTACCAGCAGCCACCACAGGACCCAAGCCAGCAGAACTGAACTTCATTGAAGCTTCGGGGATCACCCAGGACTGTGCTTCATCAAAGCTTGGAGGAGTATTCAGGTAAGTTGTCCAACTTATCCTTTTTGTTCTAAAGTCACCATGCTAAAAAAAATTCGAATAAAATGAACTCCCAATTTACATGTATGGAAATCCGTGCAAACTCTACCTTTGGAAATGATTAATAGTTGTTCTGTTCATGTTCTGCAAGTGCCTCATTTATAGCTTGTTACTCGCCTAGTGCTTGATCTTGTTGGTAAACCTTGTCTTGGATTTGTGGGAGCATGAACATGATTTCCATGCCTAAGTTGTTGAGAAATATGAGATAGTGAAACTGGAATAAAATTGCATGCTCTAGTAGGTAACCTCTCGGAATTTCTTTGAAAAAAATGAAAATATGGTAAGGAGTTCCCCTTTGGTTTAAACGTCCTATTCAGAGCCATAAGCATTTACTATCATGTTAAGCCACATATGCTATCTTGAATTGCTTTGAGCCTTGTCGAACAGTGAGTCCGTCTTAGGAAAGGTACCTATCATCTTCCGATCTTTCTCCCTTATGTAGCCATTGTTCTGCTAGCCTCAAAAGTCATCTGGCCTATCAATCACCTGCCCCAAGTATTGACATCCACTATCACCAGAGACCACATCCATACCATAGCCCAAAATCTCCACCGTGAACCCATCCATAAAAGGTCTATACAATCTGTCACTCCGCTCGTGTATCCATCTGCATTATGAGAGTATGGGCTATCCTGAAAAAAAATGAGTATGAGAAAAGAAAGAAGAAAGAGATAGAACCCATACTCTCCAAAAATCAAAAGATCTTAGGAGTACGAATGAAAGACCAAAAATATTCCAAGTGTGAGTCCATTCTCTCCCTCTCCCCTGAAAACTACAGCTTCCACAAGATCGGAATTTGATCGGGTACCTACCTACTTCAGACCGCTCTTTCGACTCGGTGATAAAGGTAAACAAAGGTATGCGACACTTTTCCTACCCATAAGCTCCACATATCAGCCTTAGAAGTAGGAAGAAGATGGTGAAGTTCCGACCATGGTGAGGATTATACACCTTGAGCGACCTTGAGAGTGCCACTAGGGATTCCCAAAACCATTCTTTTGAAAAACTATCAAAATTCCGAGAAGGAACCTGAACAGGTAGCAAAAAAACTCCAGTGGAAACTGTTCAGTTTCTCAACCGCTCAAGGAGAGGGAAGAATTGTGACTAAGGCCCACACTCCAGACCAAGGTACGATTAGCATCCTTAGGTACATACGAGTATCAGTAATTTGCTATGCACAAGGTACCTGTAGGGGGTGGACATTGATGCAACTCCTGATCCGCCGAGCCTAAGTTTTAAGCCTTGCTCGAGGACAAGCAAGAGTTTAAGCTTGGGGGCGTGTTGACGGCCGTTATTCGACCATCGTCCGTCAACATCTCGGGAATAATTCAGAGTTTTGCATTATGTTCCATACATATTTTATTTAAACTAATAAAATTCCACAAGTTTTGGATGAGTTGTCTATGCAGGATCAAGTTTACCAAAATTGGGCCGAACTGGGAGAAATCCCATGCCGCCGGCCTGGTCCCCCCTCTTCTGGCCACGTCATCGATCCACGAGTCAAGAAACACACCCAGGAGGATCATGCATCATGCACTTGAAGTCGGTTCGATCCGAGGACCCGAAAGGCTTCACACATAGATTCAAGGGCCCACCTGCATGTCTGAAATGATTGCTTAACTAAAAAGCAACTGTTACCGACCTCTGGAGGCAATCAGGAGCGTTCACCCAGAAGGCGGTGCCACTTGGCACCAACCTCAGGCCGGCCGGCCTGGGGGAGGCTGGCCGGCCCCACCTGGCGGCCTTAGGTGCCCAGTGTTCGCGTGGGAGTTAAGCAACCGCCAAGGTTGCGTGGTCTTGACGCCCTTCACCGGTTATCGACCTCTAGCTGCTATAAATAGGCTCCCCATCCTCAGTTGTAAAAAACACACTCAAAGGAGTTCCCTTTTCACTTCAGTTCTAGAGTTAGGTTTAGTAGTCTGGGAGTTAGAGTCGAGTCGAGCTTGTCTCGGGATTCCTGAGTTATCCTCGGAAGTCTGGTATAAGCTCTTGTATGCTTCCTTTGACATTATCAATATAAGTTATCTTCTTTATCTTTTTGATTCAACTTTACTTTCCGTATTTTTATTTATTTAATTCCAAGTTCTTGCTTGAGTGTGGAAGTTCTGTCCTTTAGCTTAAGCTTTGTTCTAGTCTTAGTCTATCAGGACCTTATCTTACGGGTTTTCTCGCCCGGACTAGGGAGCTCAAGTTTGTTCCCTAGGTTGACAGGATTTCCTTTCAAGGCCTCAAGAGAAATCCTAACACCGAGTGCAGACGTGGTGTCTGGCTTAGTGTTTGCTAGGAAGTGTGTTCCACCCCACAGAACTGATGTGGTAGCCGGCAGGTGGTGACAGCCCAGTCCGTCCCTTGTAGTCCACCACATTCGGGTGATTTCATAGCAGTAGATCGTTGGCCAAGTTGAACCCCCCATTTCTCCCTCAGTCTGTTGTCCTTCTGCCCCAGCCGCCGAAGTAAGCTCTGTTCTCCCGATAGCTAGGTTAGTCAAGGTTTAGTCTAGAGAGGCTAGCTCGTTAGTTTGTAAGTATTTTAGGAGTCTTTCTCGCTCGTTGTCCTCCCAGCAACTTACCGCTCTAAGGTAGAGTCTTTTGTGTGTCACTCGGTCATTGCCTGGCCACTTATCCTATTTACCTATCTGGCTTACCCCTGCTATCTAGCTGGTGATTATCTCCAATAAAGTTTACCATCCGTTCAAACGATACTCTTTGTACCATAGTGCTTCCCCGTGGAAATTCGATACCCTGGAATACTCTAAGGTGAAGTGCTACAGCAGTGTATTCTATGCGCTTGCGGAATCTCTTTTCTATTGGGCATAAGAAATGCCAACACCGCCAGGGTCGTCCTCACCGCCCCGGACGGTCACACCCTCAAGTACGCCGTTCAGCTAGGCTTCCAAGCCACGAACAACATGGCGGAATACGAGGGTCTCCTGGCCGGGCTCCGAGCGACCGTTGGACTGGGAGTACGCCGCCTTCTAGTCAAGGGGGACTCCCAGCTCGTGGTAAACCAGGTCTCCAAGGAATATCAGTGCGCCGACCCTCAGATGGTCGCTGACTGTGTCGAAGAGGGAACCCCGTCCTTGAGCGGGGGGAACCAGGCCCAGCCACCGGCCATGCTAACCTTGCTCTCAGCCAGTTCTCAGGGACCCTCGTGGATGGACGACATCCGCGGCTTCCTAAAAGAAAATATTCTTCCCGAGGATGCTGCCACTACGGAACGGATCGCACAACAGTCCAAACACTACGTCATGGTAGATGGGGATCTATATCGGTGTGGCACGGATGGGGTCCTTTTGCAGTGCATCACCCGGGAGGAAGGCGGTGAGGTGCTCGCCGATATCCATGAGGGTGAGTGCGGAAGTCACTCGGCTTCCCGCACGATGGTCTGTAAAGCCTTTCGGCAAGGTTTCTACTGGCTGACAGCCCTCCAGGATGCAGCCGAACTGGCTCAGGGCTGCAGGGCGTGTCAATTACACGCAAAGCAGTCTCACCAGCCAGCACAGGCACTCCAAACCATTCCCCTGTCATGGCCATTCATGGTCTGGGGGCTCGACATTTTGGGACCTTTCCCAAAAGCCGTTGGGGGTTATGAATGGTTGTACGTGGCGATCGACAAGTTCACCAAATGGTCGGAGGTCTCTGCGACCGTAAAGGCCAACAAGACTTCAGCTCTCAAGTTCATCAAAAACCTGGTATCTCGGTTCAAGGTCCCTAATCGCATCATCACCGACAATGGAACCAAGTTCATGAGCAACCTCTTTGGGGACTACTGCGACGACATGGGCATCAAGCTCTGCTTTGCATCCGTTGCCCACCCGAGAAGCAATGGGCAAGCAGAAAGAGCAAACGCAAAAGTCCTCAAAGGGTTGAAAACCGGAACCACACCCAGCCGAGCGACTGGCGAAACGCCTTTCTTCCTTGTATACGGTGCCGAAGCAGTCCTCCCGGCCGAGGTGACACTAGGAAGCCTGCGTGTACGGCCCTACAACGAAGAAGATTAAGATCACCTGTGGCAGCAAGACATCCTCTACCTTGAGGAAGTCTGGTGTAGGGCCGCACTCCGGGCTGCTTGCTATCAGCAAGCCCTCCGCCGCTACCACCAGCGCCACGTACAACCAAGAACCATCCAAGTCGGAGACCTGGTCCTCCGCCGGTTCCAGTCACGCGAAGGGAAGAACAAGCTCTCCACCATGTGGGAAGGCCCCTTCCACGTCACGGAAGAACGTCGGCCCGGGGTGTTTAGGCTCACCGACAAGGACGGGATGCAGGTACCCAATGTCTGGAACTTTGAGCATCTCTATAAGTTCTATCCGTAGATAGGGAGGTCCTAATGTCTCGGCATGATGGCCAAGTACTCCATGGACCTGCTTTCATACAGTACTTGGCTGGCGGCTCCCACCTATATACAAACACCCCTTGATTTGCAGTAATTCAATTTGGGCCTTTTCTGCATGAATTTTGAAAGCTTTTTTAGGGAGTCCTAGTGCTACGGCATAAGGGCCAAGCACCCCGTAGACCCACTTCCACATGGTACTTGGCCGGGGGCTCCCACACATATAGTTATCCTTTGCTTCAGTTAATTCAGCACATTTCTTATGAATTCTAAAACTTTTTTCTTGTGACAGACATTCTCTCTAGTGGATGCTTGGCATGCATCATGAAAGAGCGAACTTGCTCGAATAGAGGACTGTCGACTGGGGGCTAAACAGGCTCTACCCGGACAACTTCGACTCCCTGCTTGGTCTCCGGACCCTAGGATCAGTTGCCCTCCGGGAACCCTACACGCTCACCACCACACGCTTGTCTCGACAAGGGGCCTCGATAAAATGCGTGGTGGCCCATCTCGGAGTGGAAGTGCGAGCATGAACAAAAACTAAGGAATATGTTTTCCACACATAAAAGGCAACCTGCTGGCCGGGATCCCGACATCCCGGTATCCCACAAAAGGAAATGCCATATATTTCTTGGTACAAGTTCACAGATACAAACAGAGTCACGCCGTCCATGGCCGTCGAACGACCATGGCGAGGATACATGAAGCTGCCGCGAGGATTCCCTAATCTATCGGGGAACTGGCGATGGTCGGCCCAGAGCTGGTAGAAGCGGGTCGGAGCGTGCACCCGCTGCCACGACTGGACCAAGCGCTCCTTCACACCCCGACGGAGAAAGTAGCATGCCGTGAACCGGAGGCGAGCAGGCGCGCCGCGACATCGGCTCGGCCAACCAGAAGCTAAGCCTGGATGAACCATGAGCGGCCACGACCGGATTCCCCTATAACAAGACTCGACCGATGGAAGCTCTACGCTCACCGGACAACGAGCGAAAGGGAGGCGAGGTCGCACTGTTGCCCCAAGACAGAGTAATGGAAAAGAAGCAAGGAAGCTTCTTCCCACTACTACTTCTTGGAGCACCGGCGTGCCCTCGGATGTGGCCGTGGTGAAGCTGCCCGACCCAGGTCCGGCACCTTCACCACCGGCCAAAAAGGAGCGCGGCGCCGCCCACTGCAGGCGACGCCGGAGGATGTTGCCGCTGGCACTGGGAAGACAAGAAAGACTACAAGCCTTCCACCCGGCAGCAGCAACAACAACATCTAGGGATGCCCTGGCCCAGGCTATCCCGAGATGCCGCAGCGAGCCGACATCCCTCGGAGAGAGGCAACTCCTGTTCCATAGGAGGAGAGCTTCTCTCTCAGCAGGAGAAGCACCCTCAGAATAGGAGTAGGAAACTCCAGCGCCGCCCGCGGCCGCCTTGGCCGATACCCCAGCTCGACTACCTCGACGGTAGTGGAGGAGGAGGCCATGCCAGCCGAGGCGACAGGGCAACACCATCGAGGTCCAGCACCGAACCTAGCAGCAGCAGCAGTTTCACAATAGGGGCTCCAAGGATGAAGAGCCGCCACTGGAAAACTCGAGCAGCTGCGTGGGCAACCCGGGGAAGCAGCTCCATTTTCAATCCCTCTCAACTTCGTTTGAGAAAGTGGGGGACAGAAGGAAGAGCAAGCTCCCTGGGGTGATGCTGAAAACATCGAATAGATGCGCGTCCAGCACCCCATACACGCCACAGCTCCCTGGGGCCATGACGCGCCCTCAGCCCGACTCAACTTCACTGGGAAAGAGAGGAACTTGTCATGCCAGCCCCTCTCACACGCCCCGCGGATGACGGAGAACCCTCGGTGGATGGTGAACCCGGGGGAGGATCCCCCGGGTTTGCTGGAAGCAGGAGAAACACTGGAGAACACATCGCTAGTTCGCTCTTGATGAGAGGGAACTGGTGAGCCCTAGTGGCCTCGCCTTTTATAGGCGAAGTGGCAGGACGACCATGGAAGCCTCCACCGGTCCTAAGCGGGGCCCCGGCCCTCGTCCTCATCGCCAGGTTACCCCACTCGGGCATGGTAAGGAGACGTGTCGGGCGCCGAGGGCGACCATGCCTCCACTTGGTTGTACCAATAGGGCCAGGGGTGCGGTAGGGGCACCACGCCACCCGGCGCGGCCATCCAAGCCCCTCTGAGACCTGGCGTGTCACCTGAGGTGGCGCTGGCGATCACTTCACCCTCTAGCAAACCCACCCGAGAGGGACACACAAGCAAGACCCAAGGCGGTGATAAAAAATGACAAGACATTTCAAGAACGGCATCGCCAAGAAGACCAAAAGGTACGAGTTGAACGAGGGAGGTGGAAACAGAACACCCCACCCGAGGTCCACAGTACAAAGGCGTGCCGTTGTGCAAACCAAGCAACAAAAACAAAGAAAATGCTGAAAAAAGGGGAGGGGCCCTACTGGTCAGCGTCAAGGGGGGAGGACGACTCGCCCTCCGCAGGCTGATGGGCATCCTCCGCACCGCCGCCCTCATTGGCCGGCAAATCTTCAGCCCCGTCCGGGGCGAACTGGGCCACCATGTCCGCCGCCAAGCCCCGAACCGTGTGGTGTGCTACCTCCTCGTCGTCGAGGACAATGCCTTCCTGGATGCGGCCCAACGGCCAGTTGGGGGCGCAGATCCACAGGCACGCCAGAGCATACTCCACCGCATTGGCGGACAGGCCCTGGGAGCTCGCCTCGACGACCTCCATGACGTAGTCCTCCAGTGACTCAAGACGCTCCGCCACACGAGTCAGGTGAGGCACAAGCCGAAGTGGAGAAGGACTATTATCTCCCCCGAACTCGGGGAAGGGGATGGTAAAGAGGCCGGCGGCCTCCCACGCCCTCCAGCAGTGACCGAGAAGGCCCTGGAACGCCTGGAAGGACTCCTCCTGGATCCGTCGGAGCGCCCCGATGTCGGAGTCATCTAGCGCGGCCCGCGCTGTCTACAAGTGAGCCTCTAGGGCGTCGCCATGGGTCTGCACCTCGGTGGCACGTGCCGCAGCCGCCGTAGCTTGCGACTCTGATCCCGCCACACGAGTCTCCGCCGCATCTGCACGGCTGACGGCCTCCTGAAGCTGCACGGCGAAGTTGTCCCGCAGCGCCTGGAGCTCGACAGCATGGGTGTCGCAAGCGGCGTTGACTTGCTCGTCTGCCTCCCGCTGCACCGTTGCCATGCAGGCGGTGGCCGCCACCGCCATGTCCTCCCGACGCCGGAGGTTCTCCTCGTGACGGTTGAGAGTCGCTCCCGATACCTGCTGCTGAGCAGCACGCTCCTCGCCTTCTAGCTGGGACTCCCGCTGCTGCAGTAAGTCCTGGGCCGTCTACAGCTGCGCTGCCCAAGCCTCAATCTCCCCCTCCTAGGCGGCGAGCTCCTCCTCGGCGTGACGTTCTAGCGCTACCAAGGACTCCTCCCGTCAGGCGAGGTCCGAAGCCAGTAGCTCCAACTGCTCCTCACACCGGCGCACGCTCTCCTCCATGTCCGACAGCACGCGTGCCCGCGGAGGCGCGCCACTGGTGGCGGGGCAAGGCAGGATCGCCATCGCCGACTCCATCACCACCTGCGCCCACGATAGGGGTACCATGGCGGGGAGTTGGGCAATGCCGACTCCATCACCATCAGCTCGGCTTGCGCCTGGCTTGCCTCCACCGCCGAAACATCTAGGGCGGGCGTTGGGGCAGGTGCCGATAGCGTCGGGCCACCTTCCTCCGCAAGGGCGGGTGAAGCCGCAGCCGAGGCGCCCGGGGCTCCCGGCGAGTACGCCGCCGTAGGTCCCGCCGGAGCCAAGCTCGTCCCTTCCGCGAGGGCCACGGAGGCGCCCCCGGCATGCCCTGCATTGCCACCAACATCACTGAGCGCCCCCGATGGCACGATGCCTGCCAGGGACGTCACCAGCATGGATGGCTGGGGAGCCTCTGCCAGCGCCACCTTCGGGGCATGCGCAGCCGGGGGCGAGGGGGCCCGATCCCCGGCATCCATGGCGGCAACCGCAACAGGAGTCGTATCCGGCGTGGGCGTGGGGGGGAGGTCATCACCGACACCGGGGAACCTTTCCCGACCGGCGAGGCCCCGCGACTCGACGCGCTCCACCTGGCCGCATGGAAGCTAAATCATGAACATCATGACAAAGATGGGTGAAGGGAAAACAGCAAGGGAAGGAAGCCCTAACCTGGATTCCGAGCCAGATAGCCGCCACCACATATGGAACTGTTTCGGAGGTAGGGATCGGCTCGACGGCGACCGAGCGGTGAATGCGGTTGAGCAGCCCTGACCCTCGGTCCCTGGGGTGGGGGGGGGGGCGATGGCGGCAAAGACGATGAAGAAGACGCTGAAACCTCCACCACTGAGGAGCGCGAACGGGGGTGTTTCCCCCACGGGTCAGCCGCACCCCCCATGGCGCAGTCGGACCGCCCAGCCCTAGAGGGTGAGGGGGGAGCTTGTGTTCCGGCGCCTTCGGCGTCCACAACCTCCTCCGCCGGCGCTTCCGGCTCCAAGCCGTCATGGCCAGGAGCTTCCGCCGCCCCTTGCTGCACGGGCGCAGGGGCAAGACCCCCGGCAGGCATCAGTGTGTGGCATGGCATCGAGAAAGGCATGTCGCGCCTCATCGTTGCACAGAGGCTTGACCCTCTCTGGAAGAAGGGCCAGGGTGAGGTCGCAATTCCCGGTCGACAGCTTCATCAGGTGCGACAGGGCGGCCTCCTCGACGCGACTCCCGGCGCCACATGCGAACCGCGTGTCGTCACCGTCGCCGGTGTAGAACTACGCCGGGTAATGGCACGCCTGGAGTGGGGTGATGCGGCGACAGAAGAAATTGAACGCCACCATCGCCGACGTCAACCCAGCCTAGCGGAGGGAGGCAATCCGACCCAGCACCGGGTTCCAACCAGCGCCAAGCTCGGGACGCTCCCTCCACCTCGAATGTTACCGAGGCGCGACGTCAGGGAGCCGAAGGAAGCGGGAGGCATGGCCGACCTCCGTGTACAGCCATTGCTTCTGCCACTCCTCCCACTTCCCCGTCAGCTGGAAGGGGATGAACTCGTCCTGCCGACCCTGTCGTAAGCGGAAGTAGCACCCGCCGACGATCTTGGGCTGGACCGCCGCGCCGGCGTTGGGGGCCGCTGATGACGACCGATAGAGGGATAAAAAGTGGCAGAAGAGCTCCACCGAGGGCGACACCCCGAAGAACATCTCGCATGCATGAGAGAAGATGGCTAGGGTCAGGATGGTGTTGGGGGTGAGGTGCACTAGGTGGACGGCGTACGCCTCCAATGCCTCCACGAAGAATGGCGAGAAGGGTGGCACCAACCCCACAAATAGGAAGGGGAGGAAGGTGACGACCTCCCGCACGCCTCATGGCGCGAGCGAATGCTCCTCGGCGCGGAGGCCAGTGTCGGGGGACACGAATCCCCTCGCCCTCGCGACTCCGTCCTTGTCCACCGACAAGGGCCCGAAGTCTAGCACTCGGCGGCCGGAAGGCGATAGTGGTCGCGCGCCATGGGAGCAAGTGGGGGCGAGCAGCGAGGAGGAACGGGCGTGAAGAGCAAGAAGGAGAGAAGGCTTGCAGGTAGGAAGACAAGTGGAAAGTACGAAGCCGCAGCCCTCCCTCTCTTCGGAGCTTTATACTTAAAGAAAGATAAGGGGACACGACGCTCCAACTACACGGGATTCCTGCGAGACGAGGGCAGCGTCCCTAGTGGAAGGACCGGCACGACTCCCAGGGAGTTGGGGCTGGGCAGGAGACGAGGCGTCTGCCTTGAATTCGTGGCCCCACACCCGGATCATTTTCCCGATCTAGGCGTGGGGCCGGGGGCTACTGTCGGCGTCGTGAGGACGGGTACCCCACCCGACAAGTCAAAGGTTAAGTGGGCCAGCAGGCCCACCACGTGCGTCAAAGCCCGGCCCGGCACGACGGCCTCCAGACGATGCTAAGCTGGATGAAGGTACGGGTAGCCCCACTGGTCAGGGCAGTTCCTTAGCGTACAAGGAATTACCCATGGCAGGAGATTTTACCACGCTGGCATGGAGCAGGAGCAGGGTCCACCACGGCGCGGCTTCCCCATAAAGCAGCATGATTACTGAGAGGCGTGCGATCAGACGGTGCCCTGACCAGAGCGAGGGGAGCCCCTTTCCCCCGGTCATGTCATGTAAACCCAGCTGAGGGCGGCGCAGGCGGGGCCTATCGCCTGGGCCCCCGGTCACATCACATAAACCACCGGAAAGACCCAGGGGTTTGGGCAAGACCCTGGGACGGCCCGAGGGCGCGCCCCGAGGATCTTATGGGCCCCTCAAACACCTCGGGCGTCGGCTTGACCACCCCGGGGTGCCCAAGGAAGACCCCGGGAACCGACCGGGTGGGACCCACAGCATAAGATAGCGTTAGAAGGGCGACGCCACTTGCAGGAAGGCTCCCCCCAGTGCGGCGTTGCGTTCACACCCAAGGACAGTAAATCTAAGGTCGGTAAGTCCCCTCCCTGGGCCCAGGGGAGGGGCTATAAATAGAACATCAGGGCGACATGTAAGGGACAGACAAAAATCCCACAACTCATTGGCTACAAGCTCACTCAAGCATAGAACAAGAACACCACACACAAGACGTAGGGTCTTACGCTTCCGAGCGGCCCGAACCTGTCTAAATCCTTTGTCCCATGGTTGGAATTTCACTGCGCGTTACACCCCTGGCCGAATCTCTGCTGGTGGTCCTAACTCACCGCCACTCGCCATAAAATTTTTAAATAATTTTAATAAAGTGGGACAATACATTGTTTATAAATTAATACATCTCTCACTTAGTTATTTATAACTCATATGAAACTTTAGGATTTGAATACCTCATGATATTTTCAAACTCGTATGCACCTCAAATTTGGATACAATCTTATGTTAACCATAATGCTAGAAAATATTAACTTCAATGAAATATAAATTAATATTTACAAAAATGTCATTAAATGAAAGATCTTGATTTTAGAAAATTTTTGGAACAAGAATCATTGAATTTGGAGTTCTTATCAGGGAGAAATACCAATTACAAACTTGAGCTCTGGATTAAAAAGAGAAAGATGAAGTATACATATACATGTGTTCTTCATCTCAAACTTTTTCATGAGGGGAGCAGCTATTTCCATGAGGATTTACACGGCAATATCACGAAAATAGTAAATTTTCGTGGCGGTTTATGGAACACCTTCACAAAAATAGATTTCCGTGGCAGGTTTTGATGCACCTTCACGAAAATAAAAAAATTTCATGATGGTTTATTAATACCTTCCACGAAAATACATCACCGTTATGAAATTTTGGTTTTCTGGTAGTGTGGCTGCAACAACGGCCAATATATTTAGGGCAAGTACATTGGAGCCATCTAATAGGCGGTCTCATGCGTTGACACGTCATCTTAAAACGACTAAACAGACAACATCTACAATAGATTGTCGTCTTTATTGTCTCGTAGTAGTACCATATTTCTTTATTTGTGAATTAAAAAGGAAATATTGTGAGTAGTTAGACAACAACAACTCGTACAATGGTGAGTAAGCGGTCTTATAGTCCTTCATTTTAGCCCATGAGGCGGTTGCTTCGCGAAACAACCGCCTCGTTCTCTCTCCTCCCCATCTCTTCTCCACGTCATCAAAAATCCTACGTGGATCTGTATGAGACAACCTATGAGACCGCTGACGTGTAGCAATGTACTTGCTCTTAGGCTGGGACCGATAGACCGTTCTCTATTATAGTGGAATACGATTTTTGGGATGGTACAGTCCTTCCTATGCATAAATTGGTGCTCCCTCCATTCATAAATATTTGACACTAATGACTTTTGGATCGGACACGATGTTTCATCATTAAGTCTCAATACATAAATATTAACTTTTTGTCGTAACAAATATTTAGGAACGTAGAGATAGACTGTGATTGTATGCTTTATTTTTTTCTTTTTTGCGCAGTTCACATAAGATGAACAATTACAGTTTTGCCAGATTGGAACCAGTGACCAAGTTTGAGTCTATCTTGTCCGCAGTTTTTATGGCAACATCAGCTGAAAGTTCCTTCCTCACCTGTTGCTTTAGCCTCTCCATCGCTAGAGTCGGCAGCCTTATCGGCACCAGAATGCCGGCCTCACCGGCTTCATTCCTCCCCTCCTGGTGGAACGTGGTCAGCATTATGGTCGCCGGCCCGCCGTACAGTAGCCTGCCCCAGCCGAAGTCCACCGCCAGCAACCCCGCTCGAGTAACGTCCGAGATGAGGCAAGTCCGCGCCTTGGGGAACGGCGGCCTCCTGTGCGCCGCGTTAAAGCTGGCCACCGACTGCACATACCCCTCCTGCGACGCCCGGGCCTTGGCTTCCACGAGCAGCTGCAGCGCATAGCCCAGGGGCCTCCGGCAAAGCTCCCCGGCTGGAGCGGACGCTGCCGCGAATGCAAACGCGTTGCCGTAATAACCCTTCGGTACCGTTCGGCGGCTCCGGTTTCTGACGCGCGCATTCACGAATATGTGCAAGCGGACAGCGTCGTCAGGGTCGAACCCCAGCGCCGCGGTGCGGCAGCGCCACATGAAGGCGCCGACGAGATCAAACCGCGAGGTGGTGGAGCGCAGGGTGGGCGGGGCCTGCGACCGTATCGCATCGATCTCGCCGGGCCCGAAGAAGAAGGCGTGGTGCGCGAACACGTCACTGGGGGTAACCATGTCTTTTCCAGGGTTGGGAAGGGGAGCCTACTCCTGGTGGTCGTGTGTGATCTCCGGCGGCCAGCTCGCCGTGAGGAGCTCGCGCTCCCACACTGGTCGCACGGTCGGCGCGCCAGGCACGCCGCGTGCAAACTCGGTTAGTGCAGTCAGGAACTGCACAATCCCCATGCCGTCGGCCATGCAGTGGCATATCTGGAACCCAAAGATGAAGCCACCACACCTCAGTCGCGTCACCTGTTCATTAATTAGCAAAGAACGTTATTGCCTGGGATAAAAAATTGTCACCTGTTTTTAAGATAGATAGACTTGATTCTTATGAGCTACGTACGCCTACAATGAATCGTGCAGCCATGCATCCACTAACGTACCTGAACATAGATCAGAGGACGGTCCACAACAAATGCTGTTGGACTCTCAGGTTCGCACAACAATTTGTCATAGCACGGCACGGGCGGAGCCAGGGAGTCTCCAAGGTCATCCATCCGGACGTCTGCATCCGCCTCGATGAACACGACCCCCTCGCCGGTGCATTCCACCACGAGCTTCCTCGTGGGCTGCAGCTCGCGCAATCGGCCAGCGAGAGGGTAAAAGTGCACGAGCGCCTCCGCGAGTGCCGACTTGATGACCTTCACGGGGTCAAGGGCCGCCTTGGAGGCGTTGCTGCGGTAGTAGAAGATGCCGGATCGGTAGAAACGGAGGACGTCTTGATCGTCGATGTCAGAGAGCATCTTGAAGTCGTAGGGCGTTGGCCTCGCGGGGTCCACGAGCTGGCGTTCGCCTCGCCGAACAGGGAAGGTGATAAGAGATGGTGCACCAGCAGCCATGGTGGTACCAAAGGACTTTGGAATGACTGCTACCACAGGATTCAGATCGCTGTGAGCTGTGGCTTGTGAGATGTGGGCATTCGTCTGCCCATATATATTCAGGCGTGCGTATGTGTCCATGCGTACGTGGGAGCTGACGCGGGGGCTATGTATGTACAAGTGATGTTGACTTCTTGCTGCGAGAGCAAATACCTAGAGCTAGCAAAACATGACCATGTTGACAAATTTGTTTTGGTTAATGTAAAGCCGCCGTTGGTTATCTAATTAATTTCAGCAGATAGAGATTTATTAGGGCGATTCAACCAATAATTGTCAGAGTTCGATTTTGTATCACCAAGAGAGTACTACTTTACAAAATCTATGGCCATTCATATAGAATCTAGAATCATTCTGGAAATATTTATGCCCTCTTTACGAGTATCTCTCGTCAGTATCACCGGTGCAGCTTCGATTATTGTCCGATAAAATCTTTATTATTGATGGATTGTCTTCTTTTGCCCTCGTGGGAATCCTGTGTCACCTTCATTCTGTCTGTCCGGAGCAAACTATATTTCTTTATACCTTACGATAGCAAAACGGAATTTCATATCGTGATAATCTGTGCCAGCGTATCGGTTACAACAAATTAAATTCCATAATGCAGCCGATGCAACCAGGTGCAAGGGATGGAGCTTCTGTCGCCTGATCAACACCCATGAGCGCTACGGACAGACACCCATTTATACTCTCAATTACACATCTGGTTCCAAAACTTGCTTGAGATGTCATCTAGGTTCCTACACTTTTATTGAAGATTAATTGGTGGATTTGGGAGGAATTTTGGATTTAGGGTTGAAAGTAAGAGCAGCCATGAACACAGATGATGGGGAAAAGTTCTGGATCGAGTTGTGTCCGATCCTTCTCTATTCCTTATTTACTTCTACTGTCTTTTTACAATTTGACCCCTAGTACATATTAATTTTGCACCTCAACACTCCCCCTCAAGATGGGGCAAACACATCATGCAGACTTATCTTGCTACAAAATGAGGAAAATATTTTTTCAGGCAATCCTTTTATTAGAACATCTGCTACTTGACTAGCAGAAGATACATATGGCAAACAAATAATCCCTCTGTCAAGCTTCTCCTTAATAAAGTGTCGATCAATTTCAACGTGCTTGGTTCGATCATGTTGCACCAGATTATTAGCAATGTCGATGGCTGCCTTGTTATCACAATATAACATCAAAGGCTTGCTCTTAAACAACTGCAATTCTGTTAATAGGATGTTTAGCCACAACAATTCACATATGCCATGGATCGAAATTCAGCTTCAGCTGTAGATGTTGCAACAACACTTTGTTTCTTGCTTCGCCATGAAACCAGATTACCTCCAACAAAAATATAATACCCAGACGTTGAACATCTATCATCCAAACAACCGGCCCAATCAGCATCGGTATAACATTCAATTTGCAAGTCTCCATGGCGAGTATATAGAAGCCCTTTTCCAGAACAACTTTTAAGATATTTTAAAACCCGATGCACATCATCCATGTGTGAAGATTTAGGATCATGCATAAATTGACTTACCACACTTACAGCAAATGCAATATCAGGTCGGGTATGAGAAAGATAAATGAGTCTTCCAACTAATCTTTGGTAATTCTCTTGATTCATTGAAGTCCCCACATTTTTGCTTAAACGATGATTTTGCTCAATAGGTGTAGATGCAGGCCGACATCCAAGCATACCGGTGTCTTTTAACAAATCTAGAACATACTTCCTTTGAGAAAGAAAGATAACCTTGGAACCACGTGATATCTCAATACCAAGAAAATATCTTAATTGTCCCAAATCTTTCACTTTAAACTCTTGTGCAAGATATTTTTTTAACGCTGCAATCTTGGTAGAATAATCTCCAGTAATCACAATATCATGCACATACACAATTAAAATTGCCACCTTACCTGTAGCATGCTTATAGAATAGTGTGCGATCTACATTGCTTTCAAAATAATCTCCCTCGATCATTGATTGTCTGAAACGATCGAACCAAGCCCTTGGTGATTGCTTCAATCCATAAAGGGATCTATGCAGGTGAAGTACCTTCCCATTGGTTTGATTTGTTTCAAACCTAGTTGGAATATGCATGTATACTTCCTCATGAAGATCACCACGTAGAAATGCATTTTTGACATCCATCTGATAAATATCCCAGTTCACAGCACATGATATAAGCATTCTTATAGAATTTATTTTAGCCACCGGTGTAGAAGTCTCATCATAATCAATCCCAGATGTTTGGGTATATCCCTTGCAACAAGACGAGTCTTGTATCTATCTACCTTCCCTTCAGCTGTATGTTTGATAGTAAAAATCCATTTATATCCTACATGTTGTTTACCCGGTGGTAGATCCACAAGCTCCCAAATTCTGTTTTTTCTAAAGCCCTCATCTCTTCCAGCATTTGCTTCCTTCCATGTGGGATCCTCTTTAGCTGATTTCCAGTCATTGGGTATATATGGATATAGAATCTAAAGAGGCAATAAAACTCTGAAAGGATGGACTACAATTTTTGTATAAGATAAAATTAGGAATATCATGTTTGTAACCCACATAATCCTTTAGACGTGTTGGAACATTGGAAGATCTAGTTGGCTTTCTTAGGGCAATAGGCAAGCCATTTTCAAGAATAGGTTCCGTAGATAATTGATTTTCACCTTGCTCTAAAGTGCTAGTCGGAGCATTAGGACTAAGAGAGTGTTCGGAGTTAGTACATGGGTCACCATGCATAAGGGACTCCATGTTTTGTGAAGGTAGACTAGCCTGCATGTCTCCATGGCAAGAACTGTGACCACCATTATCATTAATTTCCTCCCCCTGACAATTAGAAGCACCTGAAGTGGGAACAGGAATGGAGCCAACAAGGATACCTCCACCGTTACTCTCCCTCTCTTCTTGCACATCAGGTTGGGATAAAGTAATCCTGGTAGTATTTGTTGGATCATAATAAGGTTCAGGTTCTCGAAAAGTTACATCCATGCTCACAAAGAAACGATGTTCGGAAGGACACCAACATTTATAACCTTTTTGAGTAGGAGAATAACCAACAAAAACACACTTGATGGAACGAGCATCAAGTTTGCCAACATTATTTCTATAATCATGAACAAAGCACACACATCCAAAAACTTTTGAAGAAACAATAAATTCATTTGAACCCAGAAGTAATTTAGCAGGAGATTTATTGTCAAGAACAAGAAAAGGCATACACTTTATTAAATATGTTGCAGTTTTTACTGCTTCTCCCCAAAGAAAATTTGGAACATTCATAGTAAAAACATCAAAGAACGAGCAACCTCAAGTAAGTGTCTATTTTTACGTTTCGCAACACCATTTTGTTTTGAAGTGTTTACACAGGTAGTCTGGTGTTCAATACCATTTAAGGCTAGGAATTGTTCAAACTCTTGATTAACGTACTCAGTGCCATTATCAAAATGTAAGATTTTAATTGTCTCCCCAAACTTGTTTTTAATAATGGCACTAAGATCTTTGAAAACATAAAAAACATCACTTTTATGTATCAGCAAATAAAGCCAAGTGTAACGACTAAATCCATCAATAAAAGTCACAAACCATCAATATCCCAGAATTGAGTTGGTTTCAAGGCCCTCAAACATCGGAGTGAATAATCTCAAAAGGTTTATTGCTCCTTCGACCCATAGTAGGATACAGAACACTTGTATGCTTAGCTAACTCACAAGCATCACATACAAGAGATTCCTTAAGACAAGAACCAAAGCGAGATGGATAACGATGAGACAGAGTAGCAAAAGAAGGATGTCCAAGCCTGAGATGGAGTAGTAGCAATTCTTGACATGGAGACATTTTTGTTGCAAGAGCAACTTCGTCACTTCCTTCGTCAAGATAATAGAGTCCATTATGCACAGTCCTAATCCCAAGAATTCTCCCAGTTCCTAGCTCCTGAAAAGCACAATGAGAAGGATCAAACCAACATCTAAAATTGAGAGATTCGGTAATTGAGCAAACAGATGAGAGATTAGGGAATTGAGCAAACAGATAATAGGTTAACTGGAAAATCAGGGACATGTAAAACGGGTGACAAGGACAAGGTTTTAGTGCAGTTGATAGATCCACGACCTGTAATAGGGACTATGGATCCATCAGCTACTCGCACCTTATCCTTACCCGAACAAGGTGTGTAGGAAGTGAAAATGTGAGATGTTCCTGTCTGTTGGCGCTAAAATCGGCCGGATAGGAATCGGCCGATGGGTCTTCAGCGTCGGACACACGACCCGGGAGAATCTGCTTAGCTCCTGTTCGGGTTATCGCCCTGGTGCGGTTCGCGCGGCGTGCCAGTCAATCTGACCTGTTGATTGACAAGGAAATAGAGTATTAAATTCCAGGCGCGTCGATCGGCTGGATTTCCGATCTGTCCTGAGGAGCGCGTCGGCGGTAAATCGGCCGATTTGCTGTAGAGATGATCGGCTATGAGTCAGCCGATGATCGTATAGTAATTGTAAAGAGAACTGCTGGAGCAATCTAAACAATTACTATAGAAGCAACACTTGAAACAGATCTAATCGGCTGTATGGCGATGAATCGAAGGAGAACGATGACGAAGCCGATTACCCTGATCTCAAGCTGGATAACTGGTGATAATACTAGAATAACAGGTAAAACTTGCAATTCTAGTAAATATCGATAACTTGTGAATAAATCCAAACGAAACCACAGCGATGCGCCCGTAGTTAAAGCTCGGATATTACTCGATAAGCGGAACCTACCAATTGGCCGGAGATCAGGTTGATGCAGCCCTGCCAATCCGTACGAACTCGTGAAAGAAAAAGATATTGGCGAAGTCGCCGACTTGAAAAGTAAAGTACTGGTAAAAAGTAGAAGTATTTTGTTGATTGATGTTGGTTTTTTCTTTGCAAAACCCTAGCGACTCCTATTTATACCCTGAAACTAGGACTCCTGGTCGATTACGACTTGTTACAACCTTATTTAAAATAGGAAAACTACTATATCTATAATAACTTTAAAAAGGAAACGGACTCTCGCAGAATCTTCCGCCGCCATTTCCTAATCCAATCAGGACCTCTTCAATTGCTTTCCGGCCGACTTAGCATGCCGCGTTGACCAGCTTTTGACTAGGATCTTCTGGAATAATCCTATCCTGTTGGCATAGGCGGCGCCACCAATCGGCCGATTTTCAACTGTTACCCCGATCGGCCGATTCCTTACTGTAGTTCCCAGATCTGCCGCATCGGCCAATCTTCTTCTCCTGACGCCGATTCAAGACGTGTCAAAATCTGGCGTCAACACATGCCCCCCAGTTTCGGAGTAAAATATAACTTTTCTTCGAAACTCCCTCTTTAATCCTTTTTTCCGAAACGGGTGCAGTAAAAGTCTCCTTCCGTTCCGCGGCACAATGATTGCAATTTCCTCGATCCGAGCACGCGAAACGACCGCTCCCCTGGAACTCGTGTAGACGGTGCGGTAAGAATACCATCTTTGCCCTTACCCCCTTATCTTAAGTACTGGTTTTCTCCACCTTTTCTCCTCCACGAATCCAGCATCCTTTCTGCCGCATTACTGTTCATCTTCCCCCAAGTTCTTTCGATTTCCAAGCGCTTCCCCTTCTCCGGCGACCTCGTCCGCAGCTTGCTCCGACCCCAATGGCGTCTCCGTCAGCGACCACCCCATCTACAGAGGCTCCATCGGCTGCTCCTTTGGCGGCGGCGGCCCAATCGGCGGCTTCTCCAGCAGCGTCATTAGCAACGATGGCTTCCATCCCAGTGGTAAATGTCCGAAAAATCTTTTCCTTTTCGCCTTGCTGCTTCAGTATTTTCCGGTCCCTTTCTTAGTTTCTTCCCTTTTTCCCTTTCTTTTTTAGGCCCTTAGGCACAGGATCACCATTCCCCTCTCAGAGTCTCCTGACCTCATCTGCCTAGGCCCTATGGGGAGTCCTGATCCAACGGATCTAATTAGCTTAGAAACTCACAGAATCCCCTTCAAGCAGTCACCTATGGATTTAGATCACTGGGTAGGCGCATTCAGATCCTGGCCGAACGAAACACCCGGGTGGAGAGAGTGGTACCAGAGGGTAGCCGGGTCTTGGAAAGTCCAATGGGAAGAACTTAAAATCGGCCAGTGCATAGATTTGTCCCTGTCTCAGATGGAAAAGAACGAACCTTTGGTTATGGCTGCCTCTTACTTCTGGTCTGATGCACTCAACGCATTTCTTTTTGGACACGGACCCATGACCCCGACCTTGGCCGATGTCTTGCTGCTGACCGGCCTAGATGTTTCCTCCGCCGATACCCCTTTCAACTACCTGTTCAAGCCATCTCATAGGCTAGATACCAAAGGAATCGGCGGGTGGAAAGGATACATCAGTAAGAACATGAAGACAGGGACAGTCTCACAGAGAGAGCACACCGCCTTCCTGATGATGTGGCTGGAGAAACATCTCTTCTGTGGCAGAGCGGTCGGCCCCTCTTCCAACACTCAAGCTTTGGCAGAATCTCTCGCACAAGGATCGGCCGTTCCCCTCGGCAAACATTTGCTGGGATCGGCATATCATATGATGCATCAAATCGGCGCCAAGCTGTCGAAAGGAGAGCCGATAGGGAATCCAGGTGGTCCTTGGTGGTTCATCACCCTCTGGCTCAATCTACACATGAGCAAGGTCTCTCAGCAGAGGATAGAGACAAAGACCTTTCCCAACATTGAGTCAGAGGAGAACCCATCGGTCCGTCGCCGCTGCAGATCTGTCGGAGAGGCAGCATCGGCCTTTCCTGGCTGCCAGTTCACCGCTACCCGGGTAGCCGAATATTTCAGATGCTTCTATAATGGACTTAGCGAGGAGATGATCACCTGGTATCCATATCAAACCGCGGAGCCGATTTTTGAATTGCCTATATGCTTCGACTTCTCCACCCACACATTTGACAGAGAGTTGATGGATGTCCTGATTAAGCCGGGAATTCTGCCGGCTAACTTCTTCTCGGGGAAGGACTCACCCACTTATGAGTTCTACTGCCCGTCAGCTGCAGCAAGGCAACTAGGTTTCGGCCAATTGCCGATCCGAGTCTATTTTGCCGGCCAAGCAAAATTCAGAGACGGATTAACCTCTAGTCTCGACTACAGCCGATTGTGCGATTTAGTACCTGACTCCAGCACCATTGACTTGAACGGCTGGTCAGTTGCCTCTTTCGCCACCCAACAGTACAAATTATGGTGGGCAGAATGGAAGCAGCATCTTTTCTGTAAATCCCCATCAATTTACTGCAACATTCTGGACCCAGAGAACATCGACCCAAATGCTGCTGTATGTCCTTTTCTTTTCAGCCGATTTCAATGTTGCACTATCATCTTGCTGTTAACTTATGTTTACCTCTTCAGTCTGAAAGTCATGCTCCCCCAACACGGAGTCGAAGCGGCCGGCCGATTGATAGCCATCATCAATACACAGTGCAGCCATTCATCGGCTTCCATGCTCCATCTATCAGAGATATCTCCACCGGCCGATCAAAACGAGCGCCCAAGAGACCAACACCAAAGATATCCAGCCATCGGATGCGGGCTCGCATTGAATCGGCCGGTCAGACAACAATAGCATCGGCTGAAGTCTCTCGTATCGGATCGGCTAGCCAGATGGCAGCAGCATCGGCCGAGACTCCCCGTGTTGGATCGGCTGATCAGATTGGAGTGATGCGCGCCGAGACCCCAGACCCTTCACCTCCATCGGTGGTCGAGACGGCCGATCCCCAAGTCGCCGCCGAAGCCGGGGCTGCTGCAGCATCGCTCTTAGTAGAAGCTGTCCAGGTAACTTTATTTATCTCATGTATTCCCCAAAAACCTTCTGCTGACATCAATTTCATCCCTCTACCAGGCGGCACGAGTTGTCCCACCACAATCTCCACGGCTGTCGGCCACGTCTCAAGTAGGGACTGAAACTATAGCAGCTCCTGTTGCCGAGGTAAATGATCTCTTACTCTGCATCCTCAATATTCAGGAAACTTAACCAATTCTGATGCAGGTTGACTTGGGTACGCCGATTGTAACTCCACAGCTGGAATCGGCCGGAGAACCCGCAGAGGCATGTCGAATTCCCATTACCATCTTATCTTATTTTCCATAGTACCTTCACGAGCATTTATATCTTTCTCAGGAAGCTGGCCCAAGCGGAGCACCAATAATGATCGAATCTTCTTCTTCTGGTGAACCCAGTGCACCAATCCCTGAAACAAGGGAAATACTTCCACCGGCGCAGGCAAGAGAGATTCGTTTCAAAGAGGTAACAATCTTACCATCAGAATCGGCCCATTTCCTCTCACTACCTGCTTACCCTTTGCTTCGTTCCTTTACAGGAGCAAGATTCTCCTAACAATAGTATCTTTTCTTTCGCTGTCTCCTTGGCCGACGAAGAAGAAACTGCCTCACATGTGGTTCCACCAAGTTCTGCCTCCGACGATGTCCGCTCTAAGCTCGAGAGCATCCGTACTCTCCTCCAAGGTGACATCGGCCGACTGGTGAAAGATGCATCGCCGATCCGACAACTTTTCAATGAGGTCGTAGATCACATTCCGGAAGAAGTGTCGGAAGACTTGGGGTACGCTGCCTATATAGAGGGCGTGCGGATTCCGGTCTCGCGGGCGCTGCGACGTATGGCCGATCACGCTCAGATGGCCAAAACTCAGGAGGAGGTTGACTCGTACAAACACCAGGCCCAGGAAGTACATCACAAAATCAACTTCCTCGAGAACTGCCGTCCGGACATTGTTGGCACAATAGATCGGCTGAAACGGAGGAGAGCAGAACTAGCCAAGGAGATGAAACAGATAACCAAAGAGATAGCCGCTGAAGAGAAAAAGCTCCAAGAACTCCCAACCATGATCAGCGAGCTGAAGCAAAAAAGACAACATCTGGCCCGTGAAGCAATAAGACTCCGTCGCCGCGTGTCAGAAGTGTCAGGATCGGCCGAAAGTGATCAGAGGATATTAGAATCGGCCGATCAAATCAGACGACGAGCGATTGTAGCCATAGATACTTTCCTTGGGCTGTAAACAATATGTTAAACATTGTTGTTCCTTAATGCCACCGCGTCGATTTGATTTTGAACTGCTTCATGTACTCTGTACTTTCCACCTAACAATGAATCCCAATATCTCTTTCACCGAATGTGTAGCCAGAAAACCGATGAGAAATCGGTCATGTTAACTCGACACATTTTCTTTTTGTGCTCAGAATCCCCATCGGTACCAACGTACGTCGGCCTTGATCTGATGCTATCTCTTAAATCTCCCATCTCTAATGAATTGGCCGACGTGAACCCATGCCTCAGCTTCTCATTCTTTCGAACGAGCTGAATCCTCAGAGCCGACTGCTTGGATCGGCTGTAGACCGAAATCGGACACTTTCAGGAAGTCAGTGTCCCAAGTCCTGCCAGATATACATTTGACGTGTTCGCAGCTCCACTGTTGTGTGTTGGCCGCTGCAACACTGTAAACAGAATCGGCAGCTACTATCTCTGTACTGTCGCCGACCCATTGCACAAGGCATTGATGCATGGTAGATGGGACACAGCAGTTTGCATGTATCCAGTCGCGACCAAGCAGCATATTATAGGACCCTTTGCCATTAATGACGAAGAAAGTAGTGGGGAGGGTCTTACTGCCGATGGTGAGGTCGACGCAGAATGCCCCGTGGGCAGGCGACACGTTGCCTTCGAAATCCTTCAGCATCATGTCCGTCTTGGTGAGGTCGTCATCGCCCTTGCCCAGCTTGCGGAACATGGCATACGGCATGATGTTGACTGCCGCGCCTCCATCTACTAGTAGTCTGGTGACGGGTCTTCCGTTGACATAGCCCTTGAGAAACAACGCTTTGAGGTGCTGTCGTTTTTCTTCCTCTGGCTTCTCAAACATAGCCGTCATCGGCTCTAATACCAGTTGTGCCATTTGCTCTTCCTCTGTATTTGTCACTTTGTCCCGATCGCTTGGCGCCATGAACTCCATCGGCAGTATGAAAACCATATCGATTTCGGCCGCCGATTCTTGGCTGTTTGCTTCCTGATCATTTTTCTTTGGGCGCCAAATTCGAGATTTCACATTCCTTCTTTCTGGCACATGTCTTTGTTCTCCTTCTTGATGTTCTAACTGGCGTAGGCGTTGGATTCTCCGCTTTTGGGATCTGGATAGGCCATCGGGACACCACCTGGGGTTCGCTGGTTTGGCCGATGGTTTAGCGTGTTTCCAATCTGGTTCCCTTTCCTAGGAGATCTTCGTCTGACACCCTATCATCGGCCATCTCTTCCAGCCGATCGTGCATGCTGATCCTGCCCCCCAGTCCATCTTGCTGGCCGATCTTGCCCTCTGACATGTTGCACTGGTCAACTCTGCCCCCCAGCCGATCATGCACCGAAACGCGCCGTTCTTCGCGCCGATTTCTGTTGATCGGCTCTGATCCTCTGTCCCTAGAGTGTGGCTTCGGGCGACCGTTGCGGTTTGATCCGTTGCACTCCGGACAGTTATCGGCAGAGGGCAGTCTGATATCGTTCTCCCACCAGTGGATGAAGAAGGGACACTGCCAGTGATCTTCACTCCGGCGTATCATCTCTTCTTGGTGTTGTGCTTGTTCTTGCTGCCGCCGATATTTCCTGAGTAGAAATCGGGAGGTGACAGGCCTGTGTCGTCGTTCTGGTCCTCGCCTGTTCCTTCTGATTTCTCCCGCCGTGATCTGCCTCCTGGGATCGACAACGCCACCTCTTCTCGCCGATTCTGACGTCAGCACCTTGGTTTGACTTGATTCTTCTCCACCGTTGACCGTGTTGGCCGGGAAGGGATGCTGATCTATCTTCATCGGCATTGCCGGTTTGGTTGGAGTCTCAAACTTGAGCCGCCCTTGTTCAATGGCCGATTGTATCTGCTGGCGGAAGACTTTACATTCATTGGTGTCGTGAGAAGTAGCGTTGTGCCACTTGCAGTATTTCATCTTCTTCAGCTGATCGGCCATAGGGCTGGTGTGATGCTGCGACAGCTTGATCTGTCCCTCCTGAAGCAGTAGATCAAAAATTTTGTCGGCCTTGGACGTGTCAAAGCCGAATGTCTCTGGCTCCTTCTTGCCAAAGGGGCAGGATATTGGTTTTTTCCCTTTTACCCATTCCGCCAGGCCGATTTCTTCCTCTACGTCGGATTCAGATCCGTCCAAATACGCCACCTTCTTCTGAAAGCTCCTCCGCTGTTCAAACGGTCGGATCTCTTGCCCTGACAATCGGTGGACGATTTGACTCAGGCTCTCAAACTCTTGGGCGGCATATCTTTCTCTGATTTGCGGTAAGAGGCCCTGGAAAGCGATATCAGCCAACTGTGCATCGGTCAGAGCCAGACTGTAGCACTTGTTCTTGATTTCTCTGAACCTCTGTATATACCCTGTCACCGGCTCATCGCTCCTCTGCCTGAGGCTGGTTAGATCCGAAATCTTCATCTCGTGTACCCCTGCATAGAAGTACTTGTGGAATTGTTTCTCCAGATCGGCCCACGTGACGATAGAATTTGGCGGTAAAGTGGTGAACCACTGGAAGGCCGATCCGGATAGAGATGATGAAAATAACCGTACCCTCAGAGCGTCTTGTGTGGCAGCTTCACCGCACTGGATGATGAATCTATTGATGTTCTCCACAGTGGATGTGTCATCCGTCCCTGAGAACTTGGTGAAATCAGGAACCTTGTAGCGGTGCGGGAACGGCAACGAGTCATAGGCCGATGGATACGGCGTCTTGTAAGTATAAGTTTGAACTTTCGGCTTCAGCCCAAACTGATCTTGGATTACTTCTGCTATTCTTGCCGTCCAGTCCACCTGCTGCTGATGAACAGTTGTTCGCGGCGCGGGCACGTGTTGAAGGGCTGGTTCGGCCAGGTGATGAATCGGCGAAGTTTGCTGGGCGGCCGATAACTGCTGGCTAAACGGGTCCGCACCCCCTTCGTACGTTGTTGCTGGCACCATGCCTCTGAATGCCTCCACAGTGCTTGACCCCCTGCCGATTTCTGGTAAAATCGGCTGGTACTGGGAGACCGTCGGCCGGGCGGCCGATTGGTACGACACCTGGGAGACCGTCGGCCGGGCGGCCGATTGGTACGGCACCTGAAACGGATAAGTGCCATGCCCGTTCGCTGGCTCGGGGAAATACGTCGTGGCTGATGCCCCCAAAGGCACTGAGCTTGTAGGCAGTGTTTGCACAGAAGCCATTTGAACGGGTTGAAGCGGCGCTCGCGATGGGAGACATGGTGCACCGCTGTATCTTGGAGACGCCGGAAGTGGTGGAGAGCTGTATCCTTCGCGCTGCGTCAATATCGGCTGAGAAGCCGATTGGGATGTGTACGGTAAGCTTCTGGCCGGCAAGGTAGTTGGAGTGGCATACGCCGGTCCCTAATAACCTTGAGCGGCTCCGCAGGCCAGAGAGTTGACGACGGCGTTGTACACGGTGTTGCTCATCACCGAGGATTGGTCAATGAACGCTTGATACACGGACTGTTGAATCATCTCTGACATCTTGCCCGAGTCTTCAGCAATGGTGATGTGGCGAGGTGCTGGAATAGGAGCTTTCTTAACTGCTTCCCCGCTTCTGGTACGACTGAACGATTGGAGGTACATCTTCTTATAATCTTCCAGACATTTGGCCAATTCCTCCCTCCGGTCGTCCTTGAGATCAGCTTCTGTGACCCCGATGATGTTGCTGTCAGAGATTTCTGCGTTGTTCCACATATCAGGTCTTGGATTGTCCCACCGGGCGTGCCAAAAGTGTGTTGGCGCTAAAATCGGCCGGATAGGAATTGGCCGATGGGTCTTCAGTGTCGGACACACGACCCGGGAGAATCTGCTTAGCTCCTATTCGGGTTATCGCCCTGGTGCGGTTCGCGCGACGTGCCAGTCAATCTGACCTATTGATTGAAAGGGGAATAGAGTATTAAATTCCAGGCGCGTCGATCGGCTGGATTTCCGATCTTTCCTGAGGAGCGCGTCGGCGGTAAATCGGCCGATTTGCTGTAGAGATGATCGGCTATGAGTCAGCCGATGATCGTATAGTAATTGTAAAGAGAACTGCTGGAGCAATCTAAACAATTACTATAGAAGCAACACTTGAAACAGATCTAATCGGCTGTATGGTGATGAATCGAAGGAGAACGATGACGAAGTCGATTACCCTGATCTCAAGCTGGATAACTGGTGATAATACTAGAATAACAGGTAAAACTTGCAATTCTAGTAAATATCGATAACTTGTGAATAAATCCAAACAAAACCACAGCGATGCGCCCGTAGTTAAAGCTCGGATATTACTCGATAAGCGGAACCTACCAATTGGCCGGAGATCAGGTTGATGCAGCCCTGCCAATCCGTACGAACTCGTGAAAGAAAAAGATATTGGCGAAGTCGCCGACTTGAAAAGTAAAGTACTGGTAAAAAGTAGAAGTATTTTGTTGATTGATGTTGGTTTTTTCTTTGCAAAACCCTAGCGACTCCTATTTATACCCTGAAACTAGGACTCCTGGTCGATTACGACTTGCTACAACCTTATTTAAAACAGGAAAACTACTATATCTATAATAACTTTAAAAAGGAAACGGACTCTCGCAGAATCTTCCGCCGCCGTTTCCTAATCCAATCAGGACCTCTTCAATTGCTTTCCGGCCAAGTTAGCATGCCGCGTTGACCAGCTTTTGACTAGGATCTTCTGGAATAATCCTATCCTGTTGGCATAGGCGGCGCCACCAATCGGCCGATTTTCAACTGTTACCCCGATCGGCCGATTCCTTACTGTAGTTCCCAGATCTGCCGCATCGGCCAATCTTCTTCTCCTGACGCCGATTCAAGACGTGTCAAAATCTGGCGTCAACACAGTCATATGGTTAGTGGCTCCAGAATCAATAACCCAAGGCTTGGATGGTCTTATGGATGCATGGTGTTTCATACCTTGGGATATGGTATGGAAACTAGAATCAACTATAGAGGATCCTTGGGAAGGAGACAATCCTTCTAAGACCTTGAGCTTGGATTTGAACTCCTCAAGAGCTTGTGCATCTAGTACCTGAGACTAAGGCTACTCTTCAGTTGTAGTGTGGTTTGCTCTATTAAACTTGTAACTTAGGCCTCCCCCTTGTTGAGACTTCATCTTTTTCCATCCTGGTGGAAAACCATCTAACTTAAAGCACCTATCAATAGTGTGCCTTTCATCACCACAATGATCACATTTAAACTTTCCCTTGCCTTTACCTCATAAGTTTGAGTTTGAGGAAAACGTCTGCTTTGCATGGACAAAGCTGCACGATCACCAGTTTCTCTTGGGTTCTCTACTTTGAACTTTGCTAGTCTTGTTTCTTCCTCAATGACACAAGAAATAATATCATCAAGTCTGGGCCATTCTAGTTTAGAAAAGATAAGTTGCCGACGAATATCAAACTCTTCATTCAACCCATCCAGAAAAATCTTAACGACAAATGACTGAAACCAAGTATGATGAATCGCTAAATCTTTCTTTTCAATTGGTTCAAATGGATGGTAGTAATTAAGTTCACATGCAACTCGGCTACAGATCTTGTCCCTTGCTTCAAGTGCAACAATTCATGCATAGTCCGGGTTGCTTGCATCTTATTAGTTTTTCCTGAAAACTGTGTTTCCAATGCAGACCACACCTTAGTCACGGTCTCCATAGTCTCAACTTGTTCATGTACTGATGATTCCATGCTACCCAGCAGCCACACCAACATTCTATCATTAATTTGTTTGTTGTCTGTGGTATTGCCTTTTTCTTCTTCACTGTCAGTACCAAGAAGCAATTTTTTCATAGCCATGAGAGCCTAAAATTAATTTAGCTTGTCGAGCCCAGCTGACATAATTTTCTGGTCCTGATAATTTCACCGGATTAGGCTAAAGCATACTTGAAAACTTTTGGAGTCACTCTGGGTTGCTCTATTATCTTGCTGAAAATCTCACACAGCCTGTGAATTCCATATTTTTATGTTTCCCCACTCTTATCAGCCATTGCGATGCTAGAAGTGTATGAACACTAGAATAGCTCACGTTCCAGCCAATAGACTATTGGGATTGGAAAAATAAAGCACTTTGAGGGGACCAGCACCCACAAGATCCAAAAAGCAAAATAGATTGGCAGCTTTGTAGGCAGCCCTATGGGCTGCTTGCTTTGTGCAGACAAGAAAACAATCACCAGACACCAAAACCAGCCAGCAGCAAGGATGACTGCACCGAATCACTAGGCAAGCTCCACGGAGAAACCGACTAGCAAATGGATTGAACAGGCAGCCGCACAGTGAACGGCCGCAACTGCGTACCTCCCCCGTCGAGAATACGTTTTGTTACATAAAGAGCCACAAGCCGTAACCTAGAAGCAAAGCCTTCGGATCGATGATGGGGAGACGAATCCAACCAATAGCAGCTTTACAAAGATGGCGTCGGCTATGGCATCTCCACCTTCTCTTCCCCCACTCAGCCAACGAAAATGGGTTGGAAATACCAGGATTAACCCGCTCTGATACCATATTGAAGATTAATTGGTGGATTTGGGAGTAATTTTGGATTTAGGGTTGAGAGTAAGAGCAGCCATGAACACAGGTAATGGGGAAAAGTTATGGATCGAGTTGTGTCCCGATCCTTCTCTGTTCCTTATTTACTTCTACTATATTTTTACAATTTAACCCCTAGTACATATTAATTTTGCACTTGAACAACTTTTAAAATGCAGATCTAGATGGTCTAAAAAAATGCAGGTCTCTTGATGACGTGTTTGAACAAATGGAGTGAAATTGTCATATAATGTGTATTTTCATCTAAGTGGCTGATGAGGTACGTATACAGGGTTTGGTACAAGATTGCTTGAAAGCTAATTGCCACAGTGGTATTACTAAAATATTCTACAAGAGTAAATTTTCTAACTACAAACGCATTTGTTCATTTCTCAAAGTTCCCAAGTAGCCGTCCTTGACCATTACCTTTGCTTCACCGTACCCATGAGGTTTGCTGCTCATCAGCTAGCGGAGATTGTTATCTTGAATGGGAGCTCTAATACCGTACCACCACTATTGCAGCAAATGCTGCTCACCTCAACTAGGTAACCAGCCTTCAGTGCGCTACCGGTGATTAATTCTAAAAGCTGGTAAATTATAAAATCATAAATATTCTCAATGAGAAATTTTATGGGTGATGAAACCTTACAGGTAGTGGGTTATAAAATCCTACACGTGATGGGTGTTAAAATCCTATATGTGGTGGGTGATAAAATCCTAAGGCACGTTTCTCCCTGCGTGATTCCTGGAACCATGTGGAACTGCCACAGCATGTCTCCCTTTCATCCTATTTAATTTGTTTCCTCCAAACCCTTCAGCCATGCACCCCGATAAAAAACTCCAATTCCCCAAACTCCCCAGCGACCACTCAGCCAAGCACCCACCTCTACCTTCTCCAAATTCTTCCGCTCGTCCTCCACTGCGTGGGGCCGCTTCCTCAAGCCTAGCAACTTCAGCAGCAACTCCTCCCGATCCTCTCGGAGATGAGTTCATTATGGAAACAATTAAGGAGTTGACCTCTATTATTAGTGCTGAGTGGGTAAGGAAGGTGGAGCTATCACCCGAAGCAATTTGAATTAGCTCTTCTTCCTTATCTATTCATTGCCAGATAAGAGACCAAACGGTGGACGCTCTCTACAATTCCACTGTCGATACCAATATCTTGTTAGATTCCTCTGGCACATACCAGCAAGATCTTCAAGAGCTCCTCTAGATCTCTTGTAGAAGGCTATGGGATTTTCCAAGTTGTGTCTTCCGTCCTTGGGTGTTGAGGTGATGATCGAATCTACCGATGACTCAGAAGATTGTGGGGGATCCAATATGAACAATAGCAAAACTAAAGACAAAATTTAAGGGGGGTAGATAAACATATTTGTGGTTCAATAATTTGATAGTTTGTCCCAAGTTTTCATTGTTTACACAAGCATACACTAGATAAGAAATTTGACAACATGGATTCCCCCGGCACCGCGATGGTTCCTGTTCCCATGCACCTTCCCAAGACGGTTGCCATCCCCAGTGATGCAGCGCCACCTGAACTTCCTGGCGACGACGCGGTCGTCGGCGGAAGTTCCCAAGAGGGGGCCGTTTTCAAGAGATCTCCTCCTCCACATTGTCTCCATTCCCATGCCAGTTCGAAGAGGTGATTTTAAGATCAAACTCCTACTCTCGTCGTCCTCAACACTCCCCAAAAGAGGGTTTTTTCTAGAAATCCCCTATTGTACTGTAGCCCGTCTTGATGATCCACCGCCTCATCTCCAATCACCACTTTGCCTATCTAGCCCTCCGGCTTGTCGACATCCACGCATCACGGCTCCATCCACACCAGCGCACGAGCCCTCAGGTGGCTTGTTCTCGCGCTCCTCGTTTCACGACATCGTCGACGGTGGCACTCATGGTGGCGCCCATCGCAGTTGCTCGCAGAGCTCCCTGCCGAGGTGGCCATTCAGATCGCGGGCCACATCACTGCGACCTCGGTACGGCCAATGGATGAACTTCGAGCACTTTGGGTGACATGCCACTTCATGCGCCGCGTGTGCCGCAACCCCGAAGTCGGCAGGCGCATCTCCGTAGAGCGATTGTCTGACAACATGTATTGGTAGGACCCCGGAAGGTTTTTCACCCTCCTTACTCACCTAGTCCAAGTCGGTGATCCAGAGGCTTGCTTCATAATCGGGATGCAGAGAGTCTTCCGTGGACCTGAGATCCCCGTCCATCCATTCCTCGACGAGAATCTCGAGCGTGCCGCCCATGGTGGCCACAAAGTGGCGGCCTTTTTGGCTCTCGTCCTCCTGTACATGGCCAATGGTGGTGCCGGCATCGACGATACTGTTAGGCAGTACATGAGATAGACCGTGGGTGAATCGGTGGTGGTGCCGGTGGGAGGGTGCGGCACAATGCTGAGAAATGAGGAGTGTGCCCCGTGTCTCGAGAGGGACGTGGGTGTCATCTGGAGACGGAGGTGGCGCTAACCCCTAAAGTGCGTGGCACTGACACTATCCCGCCTGATCTTCCTCCCTGCACATGCCATAATTGTGATGGCTTCATTCCTCTAGAATGGCCGAAATGGAGATGCAGAGTGTTTTGCAGCGAGGACTGTCAGCTTCATCGCAAAATCAAGGAGTTCCTGGAGACAGTTTTAGAGTAACTTTTGCTTTTCTATTGCTTTTTCTTCATGAATTTTAGAGTGAATTATTAGTAGTCAAAAATTGCCAGCAGTTGCAGAAAATAGTAGCGGTGATGACAATGTTGTGCAGGAAGAACTGCAAGCAATTGCAGAAAACACTAGCTGTCATGAGGACTTGAATGGTTGTTCAACTCCTTTGAGAGACAAAGAACAGATGATGGTAATGGCCTCAACGAAGATGAGATCGGACGGAATACCGACTCTAGGCAGTCGGATTCCAGAACTGAAGGTTGGTTCATTGACCCTAAAGCTTTTTAGCGTTAACGGTTTTATATTTGATGAATGATGAGAATTTGAATGAAATCTCTGCAGCACGTGCACAAAGAGTTGGCTTGAGGAAGGTGAGGCAAGGAACCTAGGGAATTATGCTTGATAGGGTGAACAAAGTTATGGGGAGAAGGATGCCCATCTCTGTTTCTGAGGGGAACCAAAGGCCGCATGATCCGGTGCAAGCTGCCAAGTTTGCATTAGAGGCTGGTATTGTTGTTGGGTTTCAAGTTCTTATCTTCACTCATTAGAAAGAATACAAAGCACAGTCTGAACATTTTGATGGCTTCGTGGGAAGGCTTTCTGTGAGTGCCTATCTACTAGTCCCTGTTTTACATTCAACACTTACATAGCCCTTGTATAACTCGGATTTCAATTCTAATCACAAGGGGAGGTTAGCAATTGACACACGCAAGAAGCCAAGCAGATGCTTGTGTTAGTGTGTTCAAGTCATCCATACAGCAGACGTGGTATAAGTTGAAGTAGCAATACTTTGTTGGCGTCCCTGCTAATTAGATCCCCACAACCTCTCCTGTCTCCAACATGATTGATGCAGACTAGTGTAAACTTGTTGACAAGTTGTCAACTGCACACAACAGGGTAATTTCTCTCGGTGTGCTTTTAAATATGTACTTACAATGGAGACTAACACATACATCTCTTGTAGGCAGTTTCTTACCAGAACAAGCGAAACCGGGTCAGAGTCCTGTTTCCTCAAGTAATAGGATCTCGCTGCTACGTTGCACAGTTGCATTCATATGTAAGTGTCAACACTATTCAAATGTAACTTTTTCCATTCTTCTGCTTCCTTAAATGACTACACACATACACACTTGCACTTCAATCTGTCTCACGAGGCAAGTCTCATTATTCTTTAAGTTTGATTCATGCATTTGGTCACTAAATCAAAGTATTAGGGTATAGTGTCTATCAGTTCATCTATGTTTTTCTGTTTTTCTGACCACCATTTTGGTACATCAGAACAAGAATAAGAACAACAATGCCGAACCCACTGAAGTCAACGAGGATCAACCCCAACACCAAGTTGATGAAGCTGATGAAGAAATGGATGCCGTGGAAGCCTTCAAGGTCTACCATACCAGCAGCAAGAAGGGTACGAGTAACCCGGATAGAGATGCAATTGCAAGTCCCTATACATTCCCTTTGCAAGACTTTTGTCCTTCTTGTCAGACTCTCTTTCGGTGGTCAGCTGTACATGTTGCATTATATATTGTTAATGTGCATGGTTGCCCCTATCTTTCGGTGGTTGTTATATTAATAATATTTAGTAGCAGTTATCCAATCTGCCTTTATTTCCAGTTTGTTTAATGTACTCCTTTTTTAGTATAGTCTGTAAACTAACAGCTCCAACACCACTTTCTTGAAGAATGCTTGTGTAGTCACTCCCTCGAAATCTCCATCAGCTAGTGAAGCCGCGCTTCATGAAGAACTTGCTGCTGAAAAATAAGGTTCAGCTGTTCTGCAGCAAGAAGTCAAAGAACTATAGAAGAAGACTGAAGCATTAGAGGTAGCGCTAGTGAGAACTCAAAGACAGTATGAGGAGCTGAGGAAGCTACAGGAAGAGAGCAATCACATCCTTTCGAGGCTCTTAAGTATGAACAATTCTGGTATCTCTTCTGAGCCCTAACACTGTGTGTGGAACTGTTATCGTGACTTCTTGTGATTGTGCTATATCCTAATGTGGTCTTGAACAACCAGTTAACTAATTGTGGTGGTGTCATGAACTTATTTGGTTATAACTTATTTGTGGAATAATTCTGCTGTATCATTTGTTGTCTTGTGATGAAATGGTTCTGTATATGGCGTGGACATGTATAATATGGCATGTATGACATCCAAAAAAGAACACGTGTCCTACATGTGGACCCTTAGGAAAACACCACGTGGCCCATCCAGGGCATAAGACGTGGTCAAACAACAAAATGACACGTGGGAGAGCCAGGAAAGGACACGTAGGTCAATAGGAAACCGACATGTGGTGGAACCAGGAAAGGACACGTGGGAAAATAGGAAAATGACAAGTGGGAGAGCCAGGAAAGGACACGTGGGCTAACAAGAAACCGACACCTGGTAGAATCAGGAAAGGACATGTGGGCAAACTAGAAACCAGCATGTGGGCGAACCAGGAAAGCACACTTGGATGAACTGGAAACCAACGCGTGGAAGAATCTGGAACAAACACGTGGGCGAACCAGGAAAGGCTATGTCGTCAAACAGGAAAATGACACATGGCAGAACCTAGAAATGACATGTGGACAAATAGGGTGCCGACACGTGGCTGAACCGGGAAAGGACACGTGGGCAAACAAGACACCGATAGGTGGACGAAGCACTTGTGGCGTAATGCTAGTGCGCCACTTGGTCTTATGCTAGCTCGCCACATGTCGGTCCACATAGTGGCATGTGCCGCCCAACACGTCACTTGCCAGCGCGGACGAAGCCACGTGGCGTGCCAGCGTGTCCAGGCCACATCACATGCCAGCATGGATGGCGCCATGTCAGCCACGAGCATGGACCGGAACACGTGGATCCAGTAGTTTTGTGACATTTTGTGACTCATCACAGAACTAAAATATGCTTCCATGATGAATTTTTTTCATCACAAAAAAATCCATTCTGTAACATTTTTGGTAATTTCATCATGGTACAACTAAATTGACGCGATTTCTAAAACAAAGGCATTTTCGTCACAAATTTGTCACAGAACTCCTTTTATGACGTATTTGGCATTTACAGTGATGAAAGTCGGACATCACTGAAGCGTTGATTTCCACTATTGCCACACCATACCCTGCGAACCCTAGCTGCACCGTCCTAGATGTACCACGTGTTAGTGGGATAGATGCTGGAGAGCGCTGACCGTCACAACTCGGGTATCAGCCTTAACCCCTAACCCCAAGCTATGTAAGCTCCTCCGCTAGCCCTCACATACCCTAGACCACCCTAGGTTTTTCCCCTTTCCATTAGCCATGGTCGCCACTGGTTCGAGGAAGAGGAGCCGAGAGAGAGGAGGACACCGGCAAAGCTGGAGCAGCTAATTCCAGAGGCTGCGTGCACCATCGTTGTCATCACGTCAAGGAAAAGGAGGACCACCACAAAGAACTGGAGCCGACCCAAAGCACCACCGTTCAACAAGACATCACCAGGCCAGCCATGTGCTACAACATCACCTCATGATGAGCCGCTGTGTAGCCTCTTTTCCGACCCCTTTGTTATCCGGCGTGCTGCCCGTGCCGCCCACCGAGGAACCCTCTATGCATCGCCGGCCCATGAGCTAGGCCTCTCCACGCCACCGTGCAGTCACCCTTACCCCTGTGTCTAGCCTTTGAGCCGCATTTTGATGCAGGTGCCTCACTCGTACCCATCTCTACAGCTGCCATCGCCGAGCTGCAGCCGTGACAATCCCGTGGACCAAGACGACCATGATGTTGCGCACCACCATGGTCGTGCGTGGGCTTGAAACACCACTACCTCGTGCACGCACCTTTGCCTCACCATGATGAACTCCAGTCGCACTGTCACCCTGTTCACAGTGATCACCCCTCGAGCACGCATGACTTTGCGTGTTCCGATCCTAAGGACCTTTAGCCGAACACCTTGCATGCGTCTACTAAACAACCGATGGACCGTCCGCCTAGTTTGTTGCCTCCGCCATATGGACCGTCCACCCTTGGGCTGGCCCACCCAACCTAGTGCTTTCGAACCAGGTCATTCTAGCTGCCTAGTGGGCTGACACGGACCATTTGGGCCCGTTAGCACCCCTGTGTGTAATCACACCCATGTTAGGCATGTATGTAGAAAGAGTCCTACTGTGCATGCTATTTAACCTTGGAAAAAGTCCATATTACTCCCCTCAAGCTATTTATTAATTTAATTTACACCCTAAACTATGTCATTAGGTCCAATTAACCCCTAATAAAATTAATCTTTTTTTATTTATCCACGCCCAAGCGAAGTCTTGAGTTAAAATTCTGCAAGATGACAGTGGACATCATAACACATTTTAGAAAAATATGTCAAGAATTTTTCATCATTATTTTGATAGGGTATGATATTTTAGAGTAAAATGCATTAGAGGTCCATCAACATGTAAGAGGGTCTCACTTAGGTCCATCAACTTTGTGATTGCATTTCTGTGTCCATAAACTTATAATTTGTGCCACTTAGGTCCACAAATTCTGAAAATCCATTCCTAGGTCCATAAACTTGTAATTTGTATCACCTAGGTCCATACCCCTCCACCTAGCCTTCATGCACTGATATCGCACCAACATAACTCTACACGGTGCCTACACGCTACTGGAGTTTCACCAAAATGGTCAAATTTGAGCCTTGATTTCGAATCAAGTGCATAGGGCGAGGGGAGAGGAGGGATGAATGACTTATCTTGGAGGTTATTAACATGTATTAGGATTCAAAGGGGGGGTTACGAATTGCCATTGGTGTGAGTTTTGGAGCTTAGATCTAGATATGACCTTGTAATATGGGTGGAAAGGAGGGGGTGATGGCTTGGGAAAGGTGGAGGAGGTCACAGAAGGACTCAACAACATGTGTACCGTGGTAGGGGATATTATGTGCTCCGTGGCGCGGGTGGCCGGATATGGTGGTGCCAGGTGTTGTGGTGAAAAATCTCATGACGACGTTAGAATTGGGTCAACTCTGAGTGGTTCTTAGTGAGGGGTTGAAACTCTGAGTGGTTCTTAGTGAGGGGTTGAAAGATATTCATGGACAGCGATATCGGGGTGACTTTTGTGGGTGCGTCTGTAGCCAAATGAGTGCTCATGGATGAAGTTCATGGACCTAAAAATGCACGTTCGGAGTTTATGGACCTAAGTGACACAATGCAAATTAGAAGTTTATGGACCAAAAAATGCACTTTCAGAGTTTATGGACCTAAGTGACACAAATGACAAGTTGATGGACCTAAAAAATTACTTTTGGAGTTTGTGGACATAAATGACACACCCTTACAAGTTGGTGGACCTGTTGCGCATTTTACTCTTTAATAATTAATTAACCACTATGATACGAAACTGTAGAAAAAATAATGATGAAAAATTCATAATGTATTTTTTGACATATATTGTGATGCCCACAATAACCCTGCAAAATCTTAAATTAAGATTCCACTTGTACGTGGAGAAATAAAAAAGGTAATTTGTGTTAGAGGGTGAATTAAAATGGTATAGCTCAGGGGTCAAATTAAACCAAGAGATAGTTAGTTAAGGGGTTATCCGGACTTTAACCATACTTGAGGGGTGTAATTTGTACTTTTTCATTAAACCTTTATTATTTCTCTTATCAATCTTGTTGTGCTCTATGTAATTAGCATTGTTTCCTTTTTCGTGTATGCATGCACCACAACTGCGATCCTATGATAATTGTGCTAATTGCATGCAATGGGTGCATCCCAAGGATGCCTGAGTTTAAATTAACCAAAAGGCTATGGCATATGGTTTGGTTAATTTAATTAAAGTGGTTCCTCATATATACCCCACATACCTCTTAGGCTAGTCTTAGTGGGGCGTATTATCGCACAGTTACCAAGACTGTTAACTAGGTAACCGCCATGAAACTCCTTCTCCTCTCTCTTTCTTGCCATGTCAGCAAATTTAATGCTCATAACACTACTATGACACTTCCATTGAGATTAGCCTTACTGGGGGAGGCTATGAGCGAGGAGATGGAGGAAGAAGAATATATATATGGAGACGATACAGAGGAGGAATTAGATGACGGAAACCTAAGGCGGAAATAAAGGAAACCAGAGGTGCTGAGAACATGGAGTCAACTATAAGTATCCATTGTTGAGAATATAGACAATCATAGTATTAAATTCCGTATTAAATAAATCATGATGAACACAGAAACTAGTAGCATGCATAGATCTAACATACTAGACATCACAAATAGCATAGCCAGGATCTCAGGGTATATGCTTATGAACAAATCAGATCACAGAACACGTACTGAGGTTTGGCTGGAGGGTTGACGACGATGAACCGCCGCTGCTGAACACGACGAAGGTGATTGGCCCGAGAGGCGACGGAGTTGGGCGGAAGACGCGCCGTGGTGAAGACGTGAAGCAATCGCGTGGAGCACTTCCCAAAAGTCTTATTCGCCCTCTCCTGGTGCAGGATCCCAAAGGCGAAGGGTTCCGGAGACTTGCTCTCCCGTTCGCCGGTGCACGCCAGCGCTCGGGGATGGACAAGGCTACGATGGCGGCACAACAGCGAGAAGAGGAAAAAAACCATAGGTGTTGATGATTTTTTGGTGAGGACCGACGGGTCATATATATAGGAAAAACCAAACTGATCTAACATCATGTTAGCGATCTAAACCGATTAGGTTTAGATTTCCATATCTCGCAGTCTTAGAGTCCAAGTCACCAAAAATGAAAACTGCAAAAGGAAGTCGCGCCCTCGCAAGGCGTGGAGCCGAATTTCGGTGGACCATTCACGCAGGTGTCGCGCGCCCGCGCCCTTCGCCCCGTGCCCGCGCTCGGCCTGGCGAGGTGAGGCGTGGCGTGCGCACGCGTGTGGTGTTTCTCTTCTCTCCCCGATCACATAGCTTGAAGGGGTGAAGACAACCTCAATATTTATGTTGGCCATCCCACTCCTCCACTTACAAGGTGGGACTAAAGTTTGCACCATTTCCTCTTACACACATGGGCCTTTGAGATTTATAGGAATTTCTAAAATCTCCATTGGGCCAAAGCTCATTAATTCGAGCAATCCCCCACCAGATCTCAAATGCCCGTTCAGAATTTTGCCTATTTCTTGCTACTGTTTGATATTCCAGCGTTTCAGCAGAGACTGTTAAGTTGAACTTCCACCTAGAGCTCCAAGGTACACTCATTCACAACTTGACAATGGACTATGCCTTGAATTGCTAGTTTTCTGCGAACAAGTTTCACTCAAAGTCATAACCAGTACATGGCTGCTAGTAGCCTACCCCGCCGGTGGAACATATATGTCGTACTCCCTGGTCTCTTCATGAACTTGCTAGAGATCACCCAAGTCTCATAGACCGCGACGTTTAATAGTCGGGCTCATATAGGTGTGTTCTTTCAAGAAAGCTCTTTCAACAGCATCTTTGCTTATCGAAGCCAATAGAAACACATTAAGGCAAACTGCTAACCTTCCATACAGCATTTGAGAGTATTACATGTTCACTTAGAGAGGGTTAAAAGTTACTCTCCTCAGTCAACCAACAGCTTGTTCTTCCCAGGTCCTAATTCACGGGATCTCTGACCACATAGGTTGGGTTAGTACTGTGGCAACTTATATGGGTCTCATACCCATCTCCCTCGATGCATTTTCAATCACATTCCATGAAAGCCCTTTTGTAAAGGGATCCGCCAGGTTTTTCTCAATTGAAATATAAGTCACACTTATTACTCCGGAGTTTCTCAACTTCCTTACAGACTTTAGTCGTCTCTTGACGTGTCTTGAGGACTTCGCATTATCCTTAGCACTTTTTACTTTGACTATCCCCGTTTGATTGTCACAGTTCATAAGGATAGCCGACACTGGTTTTTCAGCCACAGGGAAGTCCATCAAGAGCTCACGCAGCCACTCTGCCTCAACAGTGGCTGTAACTAGAGTAGTAAGTTCTGCATCCATGGTTGATCTCATCAAAATGGTCTGTTTGCAAGACCTCCATGATATCGCACCAATTGCAAGGGTAAACACATACCTACTCATGGCATACAACATCCGAAATTCAGTTCGAGTCACTATATCCCTCTAGCACAGCGGGGTGCCCAGAATAGTGAATCCCATAGCTCGTAGTACCTATCAGGTAACGCATAACCCGCTCAAGTGGATGCCAATGATCAGAACCCAGGTTTGACATGAACCTGCTTAATTTGCTCACAGCAAAAGATATGCCAGGCCTCATTGCACTAGCTAAGTACATGAGTGAACCAATAATCTCAGAGTACTTCAATTGATCCTTAGCAATTTTCTTATTCTTGCGAATTATCACACCGGGATCATAAGGTGTTGGAGATGGACTACTGTCCATGTAGCTGAATCTGCTCAAGATCTTCTCCACATAATGGGATTACGAAAGAGTAATCCTACTCTCATCCTTAATAAGCTTGATGTTGAGGATCACATCAGCTTCTCTCAGATCTTTCATATCAAAACACATGACAAGAAAGACTTGACATCATTGATTACATCAATATTTGTGCCAAAAATTAGTATGTCATCCACATACAGGCATAATATAACTCCATGACCCCCACCATAGCGATAGTACATACATCTATCAGCCTCGTTAATGATAAAGCCAGCAGAAGTCAATGTTCTATCGAATTTCTCATGCCATTGCTTAGGTGCTTGTTTCAGACCATACAGGGATTTTAACAACTTGCACACCTTGCTTTCTTGACCGTTCGCTACAAACCCATCTGGCTGATCCATGTAAATCTTCTCATCCAACCCTCCGTTTAGGAAAGCTGTCTTAACGTCCATTTGATGTACAATAAGATCATATGAGGAAGCTAGGGAAAGTAGTGCTCGAATAGTGGTCAGTCTAGCAACAGGTGAGTAAGTGTCAAAGAAGTCTTCTCCTTCTTTTTGTGTATAACCTTTGGCCACAATTTGAGCCTTGTACTTCTCAATTGTACCATCAGGCCTAAGCTTCTTCTTGAACACCCATTTACAACCAACTGGTTTGCAGCCATAGGGTCGTTCAATTAATTACCATGTCCCATTGGATAGAATCGAGTCCATCTCGTTATGAATAGCTTCTTTTCAATCATCTGCATCAGGAGATGTGTATGCCTTTGCAATAGATGTGGGAGTATCATCCACAAGGTACACAGTGAAATCATCACCAAAGGATTTTGCAACCCTCTGTCTCTTACCCCTCCTAGGAGCTTCACTGTCATCCTTCTCAAGGATTTCCTCATTCTCAATAGGTTGTTCAGAAGACTCAATAGGTGTAGTAGATTCAGGAATTATATCAGTAGAAAATCTAGAAATGCTATACATATATTTCATAGGAAATATATTCTCAAAAAATGTTGCATCACGAGATTCCATAATAGTATTAACATGCATATCAGGTACCTCAGATTTAACTACTAAAAATCTATAAGCAATGCTTCGTTGAGCATATCCCAGAAAGACACAATCCACTATCTTAGGTCCCAACTTGTGTTTCTTAGGAATGGGCAAATTCACTTTTGCCAAGTGTTGGCGGTCGTTATCTCGATAATCGACCACCACATTCTCGGAATAAAATGGAGTTTATAACAAGAATCATGTTTATTTCATTGAACTAATAAGGTCCACGAGCTTTCTCATGTAGGGAATGAACAGACCAAAATTCAACACAAACCGAGGAAACTCTAGTTCGGCCACAGCAAGGTGGTTCGGCGGCCACACCAGGGCTGAGCCCAATTCAGATCACCTTTTACCACATGCAAGGAAACACACTTGGAACACATCCCATGCGTTGGTTTGGTGTCGTAATCCGAAGGACACAATGGATCACCCATGGATCCATGGGCCCACAAACTCAATGCAAACAACTTCATTCATCGGGAACCCGCCCAGGGGAACATCACACACCATCCAGGCATCACGTCGGTGGAACGGAGGGCCAAACGGCCCTGGGTGTGGTGCGGCCGCACCACCCCTGGTTCGGCCGCACCAGCTTGAGCTCCAATCAAGCTCAACTGCCTCGGACAGGAAGTTACCGACCTCAAGACATCATCTGGACCGTGAAACGCTTGAGGCGGTGGATCAAGTGGTTTGGCCGCACTGGGCCCACAGCAAACCACCATCAACTCTATCCTACAAGTACCTCCTGCTGTCCTAAGCACTATAAATATGGGAGTTAGGCTAGTACTTATGTTGCGCTAGTGATCAGGACACACACCAAGGAGGAATCATCTACTTCACTTCTATTTAGTTGAGTTAGGCTAGTAGTAGTTGGGAGTTAGAGTCGAGTCGAGCTTCGCCTCGAGGTTTCAGAGTCGTCTTCGGGAGTTATGGTATAAGCTCTTGTATTTCTTCCTTAACTTTTTGTAAGACTTTGAGCCTTCAATATAAAGTTATCTTCTATCTATCTTGAGTTAATTTCCCTTAGCACTTACTTCATTATTAGTGCAAGTATCTAGTACTAGATCAGGGTGGGTTAGATTGGCACTAGAGTGAGTGTTGTAGTCCCTTGTATGCGGGTTTCATGTTATTTCTCTTAGGCTCTTGTACCTTAGAGCCTCGGGGAGAGGGTGCTCTCTTGCTTGGAATCCCAAGAGAGAATTAAGTTATATCTATAGGCGTGGTGCCTAGAGTTATCACTTAACTTGAATTGCACCCAACCCCACAGATAGTTGTGGTAGCCGGCAGGTGGTGACAGCCCTGTCCGGCCTACGTATTCCACCACGTGAGAGCGGTTGGTGCTATAGGACTTAGGAGTAGACCGCACAAGTTTCCCTTCTCATCCCTTTCTGGAGCTTGTTCCGTCCGGGCGCCCAAAGCATACTTGGATCAGCTGCAACAGTTACTCCTCCCTATCTTTGCTTCCACCTTTGAATCTCTGCTAGAGTTGGCTCAAAAACATAATAAGTGTCTAGGAATCTATCCCATCTCGTTGTCCTCCCACTACTCAGGTCGCTCACTTATTTATTTATTTTATCATGATATCCTCGTGTGTCACTACTATCATTTATCTATCATTACCTTACCCCTGCTGAGTTGTCATTCACTAAAGTCTTGATTTATTCTTGAGATTTATTTACCGATTGCCTTAGCCATAAGTGCATCCCCATGAAAAATATAAATTACGATACTCTAGAATACTCTCGGGTGAAGTGCTACAGTGGTGATTCTGTGCGCTTGCAGAATTAATCTTAAATTATATCTGTGGACCATAAGAAATACCAACACCAAGCATCCCCAAGTGCGCAGATAGGAAAGCGATGGTTTTCTCCCAATTCACATCTCATATGGTGTTTGATCTTTATTCTTTTTTGGAACACTATTCAGGACATGACATGAAGTCACCAGGGCCTCCCCCCACCATGCCTTAGATAAACCTGCAGTGTCCAACATGGCATTAACTAAGTCAGTCCAGGTGTGGGTTTTCCTCTCAACAACCACATTTGATTCAGGTGAATAGGGAGACGTCGTCTCATGAATAACACCATGTTCTTGTTGGCATTTTGTAGCGTCATCACTAGGATAGGAGTTTCCAGCAACGGCGCCAGAAATGTCGTGTGATATTTCTTACATTACAGATGGATCCACAAGCGCACGGAATACCGTTGTAGCATTTTATCCATCATTACGGGGTCGTATTTATATTTCCGTAGGGAAGGCGACAGTTATTGGAACAGATAAGTTAATTGAATAGCTCTATCATGGATATTCATTTGAATAAACAAGGGTAAGATAATATATGGGTAAAAGGTAGTATGACACACAAGTTACTCAAGCTCTCACTCTAAGCAAAGCTTATAGGAAGGGAGAAAGGAAGAAGAAACTTAATCTAAGGACTTATGCACTCCTAGCTAAGCATACAGATTATACTATGCACTCATACACATACACACGATTAGGATTGGGCTCTAGGCCCCTAGGCAGTACCAGGAGACCGCAAAAGATATGGAAAGGTGGCCACTAGATCTTCACAGCTACTTTATGGACCTCCTACAGCTACTACACGAACGGGGAGGGTTACGATGGACAGACAGGGCTGTCACCACCTGCTGCCTACCTCAGCTAACCATGGTATAGAGCCGCATACAGCAACACTAATTTTGTAGCCTATTTGACACTCCTGTGACTTCTATTAGCTTCCACCGTTAGAGGCATGGGCCAGGCAGCAGGAAAAGACCAAAATGCTCTTCTGGGCCAAGCAGGGAAAGAAGTGAAGGTAGGGGCAGAATCACAGAAAGGCTCATGGTCGGCTATCGTGCTCGTGCTCGCGCTCGGCTGGGGAGTGGGGACTCCCGAACCCTAGCACTGCGGCACAGCCATGGATCAGGGCGGCGCGGCCACCGGGGCGGTAGGTGCGGCCACGGAGGAGGGCGGCTTGTGGATCATGTCTCCAAGATATAGCAGTGCACCATGTCTCCCATCGCGAGCGCCGCTTCAACCCGTTCAAATGGCTTCTGTGCAAACACCGCCTACAAGCTCAGTGCCTTGGGGGGCATCAGCCACGACGTATTTACCCAAGCCAGCGAACGGGCATCGCACTTACCCGTTCCAGGTGCCGTACCAATCGGCCGCCCGGCCAACGGTCTCCCAGTACCAGCCGATTTTACCAGAAATCGGCAGGGGGGCATCAGCCATGACGCATTTTCCCGAGCCAGCGAACGGGCATGGCACTTATCCGTTCCAGGTGCCATACCAATCGGCCGTCCGGCCGGTGGTCTCTCAGTACCAGCCGATTTTACCAGAGATCAGCAGGGGGGCACGCACTGTGGAGGCATTCAGAGGCGCGGCGCCAGCAGCAATGTACGAAGGGGGTGCGGACGCGTTTCGCCAGCAGTTATCGGCCGTTCAGCAAACTTCGCCGATCCATCACCTGGCCGAACCAGCCCTACAACACGTGCCCGCGCCGCGAACAACTGTTCATCAGCAGCAGGTGGATTGGACGGCAAGAATAGCAGAAGTAATTGAAGATCAGTTTGGGCTGAAGCCGAAAGTTCAAACTTATACTTACAAGACGCCGTATCCATCGGCCTATGACTCGTTGCCGTTCCCACACCGCTACAAGGTTCCTGATTTCACCAAGTTCTCAGGGACGGATGACACATCCACTGTGGAACACATCAACAGATTCATCATCCAGTGCGGTGAAGCTGCCTCACAAGACGCTCTGAGGGTACGGTTATTTTCATCATCTCTATCCGGATCGGCCTTCCAGTGGTTCACCACTTTATCGCCAAATTCTATCGTCACGTGGGCCGATCTGGAGAAACAATTCCACAAGTACTTCTATGCAGGGGTACACGAGATGAAGATTTCGGACTTAACCAGCCTCAGGCAAAGAAGCGATGAGCCGGTGACAGGATACATGCAGAGGTTCAGAGAAATCAAGAACAAGTGCTACAGTCTGGCTCTAACCGATGCACAGTTGGCCGATATCGCTTTCCAAGGTCTCTTGCCGCAAATCAGAGAGAGGTATGCCGCCCAAGAGTTTGAGAGCCTGAGTCAAATCGTCCACCGATTGTCAGGGCAGGAGATCCGACCACTTGAACAGCGGAGGAGCTTCCAGAAGAAAGTGGCGTACTTGGAGGGATCTGAATCTGACGCGGAGGAAGAAATCGGCCTGGCGGAATGGGTAAAAGGAAAAAAGCCAATATCCTGCCCCTTTGGCAAGAAGGAGCCAGAGACATTCGGCTTTGACACGTCCAAGGCCGATAAAATTTTTGATCTACTGCTTCAGGAGGGACAGATCAAGCTGTCGCAACATCACACCATCCCTACGGCCGATCAGCTGAAGAAGATGAAGTACTGCAAGTGGCACAACGCTACTTCTCAGGACACCAATGAATGTAAAGTCTTCCGTCAGCAGATACAATCGGCCATTGAACAGGGGCGGCTCAGATTTGAAACTCCAACCAAATCGGCAATGCCGATGAAGATAGACCAGCACCCCTTCCCGGCCAACATGGTCAACGCTGGAGAAGAATCAAGTCAAACCAGGGTGCTGACATCAGAATCGGCAAGAAAAGACGGCGTTGTCGATCCCAGGAGGCAAATCACGACGGAAGAAATCAGAAGGAACAGGCGAGGACCAGAACGACCACACAGGCCTGTCACCTCCCGATTTCTACTTAGTAAATATCGGCAGCAGCAGGAACAAGCACAACACCAGGAAGAGATGATACGCCGGCGTGAAGATCACTGGCAGTGTCCCTTCTTCATCCACTGCTGGGAGAACGACATCAGACTGCCCTCTGCCGATAACTGTCCGGAGTGCAACGGATCAAACCGCAACGATCGCCCGAAGCCACACTCTAGGGACAGAGGATCAGAGCCGATCAACAGAAATCGGCGCCAAGAACGGCGCGTTTCGGCGCATGATCGGCTGGGGGGCAGAGTTGACCAGTACGGTAGGTCAAAAAGCAAGATCGGCCAGCAAGATGGACTGGGGGGCAGGATCAGCGCGCACGATCGGCTGGAAGAGATGGCCGATGATAGGATGTCAGACGAAGATCCCCTAGGAAGGGAACCAGATTGGGGACACGCTAAACCATCGGCCAAACTAGTGAATCCCAAGTGGTGTCCTGACGGTCTATCCAGATCCCAAAAGCGGAGGATCCAACGCCTACGCCAGTGGGAGCATCAAGAAGAAGAATGGAGACAAGTGCCAGAGAGAAGGAATGTGAGGTCTCGAATTTGCCGCCCAAAGAAGAATGATCAGGAAGCAAACAGCCAAGAATCGGCGGCCGAGATCGATATGGTTTTCATACTGCCGATGGAGTTCATGGCGCCAAGCGATCGGGACAAAGTGACAAATACAAAGGAAGAGCAAATGGCACAACTGGTATTAGAGCCGATGACGGCTATATTTGAGAAACCAGAAGAAGAAAAACGGCAGCATCTCAAAGCGCTGTTTCTCAAGGGCTATGTTAACGGGAGACCCGTCACCAGATTGTTGGTAGATGGAGGAGCGGCGGTTAACATCATGCCGTATGCTATGTTTCGCAAGCTGGGCAAGGGCGATGACGACCTCACCAAGACGAACATGATGCTGAAAGATTTCGAAAGCAACGTGTCGCCTGCCCGCGGGGCACTCTGCGTCGACCTCACCATCGGCAGTAAGACCCTTCCTACCACTTTCTTCGTCATTAATGGCAAAGGGTCCTATAATATGCTGCTCGGTCACGACTGGATACATGCAAACTGTTGTGTCCCATCTACTATGCATCAATGCCTTGTGCAATGGATCGGCGACAGTACAGAGATAGTCGCAGCCGATTCTGTCTACAGTGTTGCAGCGGCCGATACGCAACAGTGGAGCTGCGAGCACGTCAAGTGTATATCTGGCAGGATTTGGGACACTGACTTCCTGAGAGTGTCCGATTTCGGTCTACAGCCGATCCAAGCAGTCGGCTCCGAAGATTCAGAATAAATGGATCAGCTCATCCGAGAAGATGGGAAACTGGGGCACGGGTTCACGTCGGCCGATCTGTTAGAGATGGTAGATTTGGGAGATAGCAACAAACCGAGGCCGACATACGTTAGTGCCAATTTGGATTCTGAGTACAAATGCAAGTTGATAAAATTATTGAAAGAGTTCAGGGATTGCTTCGCTTGGGAATACCACGAGATGCCAGGACTAGACCGGTCTATTGTTGAACACCGGTTACCTATAAAATGTGGATATCGGCCGTATCAGCAACCTGCACGGCGGTGTAACCCCAAGATTCTACCTGATATAAAGGCTGAGATCACAAAGTTGATTGAGGCAGGATTTATTCGGCAGTGCCGTTACACCGAATCGATTTCTAACATTGTGCCTGTATACAAGAAGAATGGAAAATTGCGTGTGTGCATCGATTTCAGGAACTTAAATCAGGCTACGCCAATGGATGGTTATCCGATGCCAACGGCCGATATCTTGGTGGATGCCGCCGCAGGCCACAAAGTCATAAGTTTCATGGATGGGAATGCCGGATACAATCAGATATTAATGGCCGAAGAAGATATTTCGAAAACGGCTTTTAGGTGCCCAGGCCATCTTGGTTTATTTGAATGGGTGGTCATGACTTTTGGCTTGAAAAACGCCGGCGCTACATATCAACGGGCCATGAACTACATCTTCCACAAACTCATTGGTTCATCAGTGGAAATTTATATAGATGACGTCGTGGTCAAGTCAAAAGGTCACCAGGATCATCTGGCCGATTTACAGGAAGTGTTGGAGTGCACTAGGAAGCATGGGCTGAAGATGAACCCAAACAAGTGTGCGTTTGGTGTATCGACCGGACAATTCTTGGGATTTATGGTCCATGAGCGTGGGATAGAAGTCAGCTGCAAGACTATAGACGCCATCAATAAAGTAGTGGCCCCACAAAATAAAACTGAACTGCAATCCCTCATCGGCAAGGTCAATTTCATCAGAAGATTCATATCCAATCTATCGGGACGTATTCAGGCTTTTACTCCTCTGTTGAAATTAAAGCCCGACCAAGAGTTCACATGGGGAGAAGGACAACGCAAGGCACTGGAGAATATCAAGCAGTATCGGGTTTCACCTCCGGTGTTAGCCCCGCCACAGCCTGGTAAGCCGTTCAAGTTATATTTATCGGCTGACGAACAGGCTATTGGATCGGCGTTGGTACAGGAGTTTGAAGGGAAAGAACGAGTGGTGTACTACGTCAGCAGAAGACTTTTAGACGCCGAAACAAGATATTCTTCGGTGGAGCGATTATGCTTGTGCTTGTACTTTTCATGTACTAAGCTCAGGCACTATTTGCTATCGGCAGAATGCATAGTCGTATGCAAAGATGATGTGGTGAAGTATATGCTATCATTGCCGATTTTGAAGGGGCGGATTGGAAAATGGATCCTGGCTTTGTCAGAATTCGATCTGAGGTACGAATCGGCCAAAGCCGTCAAAGGTCAAGTGATGGCCGATTTCGTAGTTCAGCATTGTGGACCAGAAATTGCCACCGTTGAACCAGTTCCATGGACTCTATATTTTGATGGTTCTTCGTGTGGGGTCGGATCAGGAATCGGCATCGTTCTTGTGTCGCCTCGGGGGGCAACTTATGATTTCTCTCTGCCGATAGAAGCTTCTGCAACCAACAACCAGGCGGAGTATCGAGCTGTTCTGAAAGGCATCCAATTGTTAAGGGATGTCAGGGCGGATGCAGTCGAGATCTTTGGGGACTCCATGCTCATTGTGGATCAGTTAACAGGACGATCCGAATGCAAGGACGACATCTTAAGGATTTATTATGAAGATTGTCTTCAACTTTTGAAAGGCTTCAAATTTGCAACATTTGAGCACATCCCCAGAGATTATAATGAAGAAGCCATCAGACTGGCTCAACATGCTTCTGGGTATCGGCCGATTCAGGGAGCGATGACGCTAGAACTCGCGGCCGATGACTGGCGGAAGGAGATCGCCGATTATTTGAAAAATCTATCCCAAAAAGTGGATCGGCGAATACGTTTTCAGGCTACAAAGTATGTGTTGCTTGAGGATGACTTATTTTTTCGGACGATTGATGGAGTTCTCCTCAAATGCCTGGGGACAGAAGAGGCAAAGATTCTAATGGGAGAAATCCATGAAGGCGTGTGTGGAGCTCATCAATCGGCCCATAAAATGAAGTGGATGATCAGGAACAATGGATATTACTGGCCGACCATCCTAGAAGATTGTTTCAAGTATTACAAAGGATGCCAAGACTGTTAGAGGTTTTGCGATGTGCAGCGCGCACCAGCATCGGCTATGAATCCGATAATTAAGCCGTGGCCGTTCAGAGGTTGGGGAATAGATCTCATCGGACAGATTCATCCTCCATCTAGCAAAGGGCATAAGTTCATATTGGTGGCTACAGATTACTTTACCAAATGGGTGGAGGCAGTTCCTTTGAGGAACGTGACATCAGCCGATATGATTGAGTTTGTTAAAAGCCATATTATATATCGATTTGGTATTCCTCAAACCATCACAACTGATCAAGGGACAATGTTCACTTCTGGAGAATTCGGAGAGTTCGCCGCCGATATGGGGATTAAATTATTAAATTCCTCTCCATACTATGCTCAAGCCAATGGCCAAGCGGAGTCATCTAACAAGGGGATAATCAAGCTAATCAAGAGGAAGATAGAAGAGCAACCCAAGAAGTGGCATATGTCTTTGGCTGAATCTTTATGGGCGTACAGGATGGCTTGTCATGGGGCCACTAAAATATCCCCTTATCATTTGGTTTATGGCCATGAAGCAGTCTTACCATGGGAAATAAGAACAGGGTCAAGACGCATATCACTACAGGATCAGTTAACGGCCGATGATTATTCCTTTCTCATGAAAGATGAACTCAACGATTCGGCGGGTTTGCGGTTAAGAGCTCTGATCAGCATAGAGGAGAATAAGAAAAGGGTTGCCAGGTGGTATGACAAGAAGGTCAAAGTCAAACAGTTCTCTCATGGAGATCCGGTATGGAAGCTGGTGCTGCCGATAGGATCTAAGGATCCCAAATTCGGTAAGTGGTCACCCACTTGGGAAGGGCCGTATAAAATCGGCCGATGTGCTCCCGGAAATGCATACATTCTGGAGACGATAGAAGGGGAGGAATTCGCAAGAGCTCTGAATGGACGATATTTGAAAAGGTACTATCCAAGCATTTGGGTAGATGCATAACTTACAGCAAGATATATCAAGGTAACATGGCCGATTTCTCGTCGGTTTTCTGGTTATACATCTGGTGAAGGGAACATTGGGATTCATTATCGGATGGAAATCATAGATTACATGGCCGACATGGTATAAGTCGCCCTTAGAATAAAAACACTACTGGTTACGCCTGCGTTGGATTTCTCTTTCGACGCGACCTAATTTTATCATGAGGGAGAGCCTTTCATCTTTCAAGTCCTTTGCAGTGGCTCCAGCTTCAGCTTGGTCACAGAGTTCTTTCAGCACGCGGGCCTTCTCCTCTTCCAAATCTTTCATGGTGGCTTCAGTCTTAGCTTCAGCAAGTCGGTGTGAAGATGAAGAACTCTCGTCAGAAGATGGCATTTGTTCAAAGCAGACGAGATCCATATGGTCCAAGATTGATCGGACATTGGCGGGAACATGATCTTTGAGTTCTTCAGAATGAGCTTTTATCAGATCTATATCAGCTGGCGACAATGGCTTGCCTGAATGCATGATTTCGATCGCTCTTTCCAAACCAGGGCTGAGACGGTTCGGCTGAAAGAAGGAATAGAAAAATATGTTGGAACAAAGAAAGATATCTCAGGAAGGGATGGAGAGGAAATTGATACCTGGTTAACGGAAGAGGAGGATCGAGAAGACATTTTAATGCTTGACCAAAGACGGCGAGGGACGGGATTCAGAAGTAAAAGAAGACGAGCCAGATGAGCATTTTTGGAAAAAATATGAAGAGTCGTATTTATAGAAAGGAAGAGACAAAGGGTTGGCAAGACGTGTACCGTCGGAGTAAAGACATCAGTAAATGAAAAGCTGCTAGGGGAGATGGTTAAAGTCTGAGTCTACACGCCACATAACGTTTATCCTGTTACCGGATTCCATGTCATAGAGCTGATTCTAGAGAAAGGATTAGATGCAGAGGAAAAGGTAACGCAACTGATTCCGAGGTTTACTCCTATCACAATGGGGAATTGAAGAAAGAGTTTCGGAGAAAAAAGTTATATTTTACTCCGAAACTGGGGGGCATGTGTTGACGCCAGATTTTGACACGTATTAAATCGGCGTCAGGAGGAGAAGATTGGCCAATGAAGCGGATCTGAAAGCTACAGTAAGGAATCGGCCGATCGGGGTAACAGTTGAAAATCGGCCGATTGGTGGCGCAGCCTATGCCAACAGGATAGGATTAATCCAGAAGATCCTAGTCAAAAGCTGGTCAACACGGCATGCTAAGTCGGCCGGAAAACAATTGAAGAGGCCCTGACTGGATTAGGAAACGGCGGCGGAAGATTCTGCGGGAGTCCGTTTCCTTTTTAAAGTTATTATAGATATAGTAGTTTTCCTGTTTTAAATAAGGTTGTAACAAGTCGTAATCGACCAGGAGTCCTAGTTTCAGGGTATAAATAGGAGTCGCTAGGGTTTTGCAAAGAAACCAACATCAATCAACAAACACAACTTCTACTTTTTACCAGTACTTTACCTTTCAAGTCGGCGACTTCGCCAATATTTTCTTCTTTCACGAGTTCGTACGGATTGGCAGGGCTGCATCAACCTGATCTCCGGCCAATTGGTAGGTTCCGATTATCGAGTAATATCCGAGCTTTAACTACGGGCGCATCGCTGTGGTTTCGTTTGGATTTATTCACAAGTTATCGATATTTACTAGAATTGCAAGTTTTACCTGTTATTCTAGTATTATCACCAGTTATCCAGCTTGAGATCAGGGTAATCGGCTTCGTCATTGTTCTCCTTCGATTCATCGCCATATAGCCGATTAGATCTGTCTCAAGTGTTGCTTCTATAGTAATTGTTTAGATTGCTCCAGCAGTTCTCTTTACAATTACTATACGATCATCGGCTGACTCATAGCCGATCATCTCTACAGCAAATCGGCCGATTTGCCGCCGACGCGCTCCTCAGGACAGATCGGAAATCCAGCCGATCGACGTGCCTGGAATTTAATACTGTATTTCCGTGTCAATCAACAGGTCAGATTGACTGGCACGCCGCGCGAACCGCACCAGGGCGATAACCCGAACAGGAGCTAAGCAGATTCTCCCGGGTCGTGTGTCCGACGCTGAAGACCCATCGGCCGATTCCTACCCGGTCGATTTTAGCGCCAACATATGATTACTTATAATTATATTAAGTTCAATATAAATCCTTTAGGTACATATATCTAACATAACACACATTTAGACATTTTTCTCATATAGGAATTGTTGGCGCTAAAATCGGCCGGGTAGGAATCGGCCGATGGGTCTTCAGCGTCGGACACACGACCCGGGAGAATCTGCTTAGCTCCTGTTCGGGTTATCGCCCTGGTGCGGTTCGCGCGGCGTGCCAGTCAATCTGACCTGTTGATTGACAAGGAAATAGAGTATTAAATTCCAGGCGTGTCGATCGGCTAGATTTCCGATCTGTCCTGAGGAGCGCGTCGGCGGCAAATCGGCCGATTTGTATAGAAGCAACACTTGAGACAGATCTAATCGGCTATATGGCGATGAATCGAAGGAGAACAATGACGAAGCCGATTACCCTGATCTCAAGCTGGATAACTGGTGATAATACTAGAATAACAGGTAAAACTTGCAATTCTAGTAAATATTGATAACTTGTGAATAAATCCAAACGAAACCACAGCGATGCGCCCGTAGTTAAAGCTCGGATATTACTCGGTAATCGGAACCTACCAATTGGCCGGAGATCAGGTTGATGCAGCCCTGCCAATCCGTACGAACTCGTGAAAGAAGAAAATATTGGCGAAGTCGCCGACTTGAAAGGTAAGGTACTGGTAAAAAGTAGAAGTTGTGTTTGTTGATTGATGTTCGTTTTTCGCAAAACCCTAGCGACTCCTATTTATACCCTGAAACTAGGACTCCTGGTCGATTACGACTTGTTACAACCTTATTTAAAACAGGAAAACCACTATATCTATAATAACTTTAACAAGGAAACGGACTCCCGCAGAATCTTCCGTCGCCGTTTCCTAATCCAGTTAGGGCCTCTTCAGTTGCTTTCCGGCCGACTTAGCATGCCGTGTTGACCAGCTTTTGACTAGGATCTTCTGGATTAATCCTATCCTGTTGGCATAGGCTGCGCCACCAATCGGCTGATTTTCAACTGTTACCCCGATCGGCCGATTCCTTACTGTAGCTTTCAGATCTGCTTCGCCGGCCAATCTTCTCCTCCTGACGCCGATTCAATACGTGTCAAAATCTGGCGTCAACACATGCCCCCCAGTTTCGGAGTAAAATATAACTTTTTCTTCGAAACTCCCTCTTTAATCTTTTTTCTCCGAAACGGGTGCAGTAAAAATCTCCTTCCGTTCCGCGGCACAATGATTGCAATTTCCTCGACCCGAGCGCGCGAAACGACCGCTCCCCTGGAACTCGTGTAGACGGTGCGGTAAAAATACCATCTTTGCCCTTACCCCCTTATCTTTCTTAAGTACTGGTTTTCTCCGCCTCTCCTTCTCCACGAATCCAGCATCCTTTCTGCCGCATTACTGTTCATCTTCCTCCAAGTTCTTTCGATTTCCAAGCGCTCCCCCTTCTCCGGCGACCTTGTCCGCAGCTCCCTCCGACCCCAATGGCGCCTCCGTCGGCGACCACCCCATCTACAGAGGCTCCATCGGCTGCTCTTTTGGCGGCGGCGGCCCAATCGGCGGCTTCTCCAGTGGCGTCATCGGCAACGAGGACTTCCATCCCAGAGGTAAATGTCCGAAAAATCTTTTCTTTTCGCCTTGCTGCTTTAGTATTTTCCGGACCCTTTCTTAGTTTCTTCCCTTTTTTCCTCTCTTTTTAGGCCCTTAGGCACAGGATCACCATTCCTCTCTCAGAGTCTCCTGACCTCATCTGTCTAGGCCCTATGGGGAGTCCTGATCCAACGGATCTAATCAGTTTAGAAACTCACAGAATCCCCTTTAAGCAGTCACCCATGGATTTAGATCACTGGGTAGGTGCATTCAGATCCTGGCCGAACAAAACACCCGGGTGGAGAGAGTGGTACCAGAGGGTAGCCGGGTCTTGGAAAGTCCAATGGGAAGAACTTAAAATCGGCCAGTGCATAGATCTGTCTCTGTCTCAGATGGAGAAGACCGAACCTTTGGTTGTGGCAGCCTCTTACTTCTGGTCCGATGCACTTAACGCATTTCTTTTTGGACACGGACCCATGACCCCGACCTTAGCCGATGTCTTGCTGCTAACTGGCCTAGATGTTTCCTCCGCCGATACCCCCTTTAATTACCTGTTCAAGCCATCTCATCGGCTAGACACCAAAGGAATCGGCGGGTGGAAAGGATACATCAGTAAGAACATGAAGACAGGAACAGTCTCACAAAGAGAGCACACCGCCTTCTTGATGATGTGGCTGGAGAAACACCTCTTCTGTGGTAGAGCGGTCGGTCCCTCTTCCAACACTCAAGCTCTGGCAGAGTCCCTTGCACAAGGATCGGCCGTCCCCTTGGGTAAACATTTGCTGGGATCGGCATACCACATGATGCATCAAATCGGCGCCAAGCTGTCGAAAGGAGAGCCGATAGGGAATCCAGGCGGTCCCTGGTGGTTCGTCACCCTCTGGCTCAATCTACACATGAGCAAGGTCTCTCAGCAGAGGATAGAGACAAAGACCTTTCCCAACATTGAGTCAGAGGAGAATCCATCGGTCCGTCGCCGCTGCAGATCTGTCGGAGAGGCAGCATCAGCCTTTCCTGGCTGCCAGTTCACCACTACCCGGGTAGCCGAATATTTCAGATGCTTCTATAATGGACTTAGCGAGGAGATGATCACCTGGTACCCATATCAAACCGCGGAGCCGATTTTTGAGTTGCCTGTATGCTTTGACTTCTCCACCCACACGTTTGACCGAGAGTTGATGGATGTCTTGATTAAGCCGGGAATTTTGCCGGCTAACTTCTTCTCGGGGAAGGACTCACCCACTTATGAGTTCTACTGCCCGTCAGCTGCAGCAAGGCAACTAGGTTTTGGCCAATTGCCGATTCGAGTCTATTTCGCCGGCCAAGCAAAATTCAGAGACGGATTAACCTCTAGTCTCGACTACAGCCGATTGTGCGATTTAGTACCCGATTCCAGCACCATTGACTTGAACGGCTGGTCAGTTGCCTCTTTCGCCACCCAACAGTACAAATTATGGTGGGCAGAATGGAAGCAGCATCTTTTCTGTATATCCCCATCGATTTACTGCAACATTCTGGACCCAGAGAACATCGACCCAAATGTTGCGGTATGTCTTTTTCTTTTCAGCCGATTTCAATGTTGCACTGTCATCTTGTTGTTAACTTATGTTTACCTCTTCAGTCTGAAAGCCATGCCCCCCCCCCCCAACACGGAGCCGAAGCGGCCGGCCGATTGATAGCCATCATCAATACACAGTGCAGCCACTCATCGGCCTCCATGCTCCATCTATCAGAGATATCTCCACCGGCCGATCAAGACGAGCGCCCAAGAGACCAACACCAAAGATATCCAACCGTCGGATGCGGGCTCGCATTGAATCGGCCGGTCAGACAACAATAGCATCGGCTGAAGTCTCTCGTATCGGATCGGCTAGCCAGATGGCAGCAGCATCGGCCGAGACCCCCCGTGTTGGATCGGCTGATCAGATGGGAGTGATGCGCGCCGAGACCCTAGATCCTTCACCTCCATCAGTCGTCGAGACGGCTGATCCCCAAGTCGCCGCCGAAGTCGGGGCTGCTGCAGCATCACTCTTAGTAGAAGCTGTCCAGGTAACTTTATTTATCTCATGTATTCCCCAAAAACCTTCTGCTGATATCAATTTCATCCCTTTACCAGGCTGCACGAGTTGTCCCACCACAATCTCCACGGCTGTCGGCCACGTCTCAAGTAGGGACTGAAACTATAGCAGCTCCTGTTGCCGAGGTAAATGATCTCTTACCCTGCATCCTTAATATTCAGGAAACTTAACCAACTCTGATGCAGGTTGGCTTGGGTACGCCGATTGTAACTCCACAGCTGGAATTGGCCGGAGAACCCGCAGAGGCATGTTAGATTCCCACTACCATCTTATCTCATTTTCCCATAGTATCCTCACGAGCATTTATATCTTTCCCAGGAAGCTGGCCCAAGCGGAGCACCAATAATGATCGAATCTTCTTCTTCTGGTGAACCCAGTGCACCAATCCCTGAAACAAGGGAAATACTTCCAACGGCGCAGGCAAGAGAGATTCGTTTCAAAGAGGTAACAATCTTACCATCAGAATCGGCCGATTTCCTTTCACTACTTGCTTACCCTTTGCTTCGTTCTCTTACAGGAGCAAGATTCTCCCAACAATAGTGTCTTTTCTTTTGCTGTCTCCTTGGCCGATGAAGAAGAAACTGTCTCACATGTGGTTCCACCGAGTTCTGCCTCCGACGACGCCCGCTCTAAGCTCGAGAGCATCCGTACTCTCCTCCACGGTGACATCGGCCGACTGGTGAAAGACGCATCGCCGATCCGACAACTTTTCAATGAGGTCGTAGATCACATTCCGGAAGAAGTGTCAGAAGACTTGGGGTATGCTGCCTATATAGAGGGCATGCGGATTCCGGTCTCGCGGGCGCTGCGACGTATGGCCGATCACGCTCAAATGGCCAAAACTCAGGAGGAGGTTGACTCGTACAAGCACCAGGCCCAGGAAGTACATCACAAAATCAACTTCCTCGAGAACCGCCGTCCGGACATCGTTGGCACAATAGATCGGCTGAAACGGAGGAGAGCAGAACTAGCCAAGGAGATGAAACAGATAACCAAAGAGATAGCCGCTGAAGAGAAAAAGCTCCAAGAACTCCCAACCATGATCAGCGAGCTGAAGCAAAAAAGACAACATCTGGCCCGTGAAGCAATAAGACTCCGTCACCGCGTGTCAGAAGTGTCAGGATCGGTCGAAAGTGATTAGAGGATAGTAGAATCGGCCGATCAAATCAGACGACGAGCGATTGTAGCCATAGATACTTTCCTTGGGCTGTAAACAATATGTTAAACATTGTTGTTCCTTAATGCCACCGCGCCGATTTGATTTTCAACTGCTTCATGTAATCTGTAATTTCCACCTAACAATGAATCCCAATATCTCTTTCACCGGATGTTGTAGCCAGAAAACCGATGAGAAGTCGGTCATGTTAACTCGACATATTTTCTTTTTTGTGCTCAGAATCCCCATTGGTACCAACGTACGTCGACCTTGATCTGATGCTATCTCTTAAATCTCCCATCTCTAATGAATTGGCCGACGTGAACCCATGCCTCGGCTTCTCATCCTTTCGAACGAGCTGAATCCTCAGAGCCGACTGCTTGGATCGGCTGTAGACCGAAATCAGACACTTTCAGGAAGTCAGTGTCCCAAGTCCTGCCAGATATACATTTGACGTGTTCGCAGCTCCACTGTTGTGTATCGGCCGCTGCAACGCTGTAAACAGAATCGGTAGCTACTATCTCTGTGCTGTCGCCGACCCATTGCACAAGGCATTGATGCATAGTAGATGGGACACAGCAGTTTGCATGTATCCAGTCGCGACCGAGCAGCATATTATAGGACCCTTTGCCATTAATGACGAAGAAAGTAGTGGGGAGGGTCTTACTGCCGATGGTGAGGTCGACGCAGAATGCCCCGCGGGCAGGCGACACGTTGCCTTCGAAATCCTTCAACATCATGTCCGTCTTGGTGAGGTCGTCATCGCCCTTGCCCAGCTTGCGGAACATAGCATACGGCATGATGTTAACCGCCGCTCCTCCATCTACCAACAATCTGGTGACGGGTCTCCCGTTAACATAGCCCTTGAGAAACAGCGCTTTGAGATGCTGCCGTTTTTCTTCTTCTGGTTTCTCAAATATAGCCGTCATCGGCTCTAATACCAGTTGTGCCATTTGCTCTTCCTTTGTATTTGTCACTTTGTCCCGATCGCTTGGCGCCATGAACTCCATCGGCAGTATGAAAACCATATCGATCTCGGCCGCCGATTCTTGGCTATTTGCTTCCTGATCATTCTTCTTTGGGCGGCAAATTCGAGACCTCACATTCCTTCTCTCTGGCACTTGTCTCCGTTCTTCTTCTTGATGCTCCCACTGGCGTAGGCGTTGGATCCTCCGCTTTTGGGATCTGGATAGACTGTCAGGACACTACTTGGGATTCACTAGTTTGGCCGATGGTTTAGCGTGTCCCCAATCTGGTTCCCTTCCTAGGGGATCTTCGTCTGACATCCTATCATCGGCCATCTATTCCAGCCGACCGTGCGCGCTGATCCTGCCCCCCAGTCCATCTTGCTGGCCGATCTTGCTTTTTGACCTACCGTACTGGTCAACTCTGCCCCCCAGCCGATCATGCGCCGAAACGCGCCGTTCTTGGCGCCGATTTCTGTTGATCGGCTCTGATCCTCTGTCCCTAGAGTGTGGCTTCGGGCGATCGTTGCGGTTTGATCCGTTGCACTCCGGACAGTTATCGGCAGAGGGCAGTCTGATGTCGTTCTCCCAGCAGTGGATGAAGAAGGGACACTGCCAGTGATCTTCACGCCGGCGTATCATCTCTTCCTGGTGTTGTGCTTGTTCCTGCTGCCGCCGATATTTACTAAGTAGAAATCGGGAGGTGACAGGCCTGTGTGGTCGTTCTGGTCCTCGCCTGTTCCTTCTGATTTCTTCCGTCGTGATTTGCCTCCTGGGATCGACAACGCCGTCTTTTCTTGCCGATTCTGACGTCAGCACCCTGGTTTGACTTGATTCTTCTCCAGCGTTGACCGTGTTGGCCGGGAAGGGGTGCTGGTCTATCTTCATCGGCATTGCCGATTTGGTTGGAGTTTCAAATCTGAGCCGCCCCTGTTCAATGGCCGATTGTATCTGCTGACGGAAGACTTTACATTCATTGGTGTCATGAGAAGTAGCGTTGTGCCACTTGCAGTACTTCATCTTCTTCAGCTGATCGGCCGTAGGGATGGTGTGATGTTGCGACAGCTTGATCTGTCCCTCCTGAAGCAGTAGATCAAAAATTTTATCGGCCTTGGACATGTCAAAGCCGAATGTCTCTGGCTCCTTCTTGCCAAAGGGGCAGTATATTGGCTTTTTTCCTTTTACCCATTCCGCCAGGCCGATTTCTTCCTCCGCGTCAGATTCAGATCCCTCCAAGTACGCCACTTTCTTCTGGAAGCTCCTCCGCTGTTCAAGTGGTCGGATCTCCTGCCCTGACAATCGGTGGACGATTTGACTCAGGCTCTCAAACTCTTGGGCGGCATACCTCTCTCTGATTTGCGGCAATAGACCTTGGAAAGCGATATCGGCCAACTGTGCATCGGTTAGAGCCAGACTGTAGCACTTGTTCTTGATTTCTCTGAACCTCTGCATGTATCCTGTCACCGGCTCATCGCTTCTTTGCCTGAGGCTGGTTAAGTCCGAAATCTTCATCTCGTGTACCCCTACATAGAAGTACTTGTGGAATTGTTTCTCCAGATCGGCCCACGTGACGATAGAATTTGGCGGTAAAGTGGTGAACCACTGGAAGGCCGATCCGGATAGAGATGATGAAAATAACCGTACCCCCAGAGCGTCTTGTGAGGCAGCTTCACCGCACTGGATGATGAATCTGTTGATGTGTTCCACAGTGGATGTGTCATCCGTCCCTGAGAACTTGGTGAAATCAGGAACCTTGTAGCGGTGTGGGAACGGCAACGAGTCATAGGCCGATGGATACGGCGTCTTGTAAGTATAAGTTTGAACTTTCGGCTTCAGCCCAAACTGATCTTGAATTACTTCTGCTATTCTTGCCGTCCAATCCACCTCCTGCTGATGAACAGTTGTTCGCGGCGCGGGCACGTGTTGAAGGGCTGGTTCGGCCAGGTGATGGATCGGCGAAGTTTGCTGAACGGCCGATAACTGCTGGCGAAACGCGTCCGCACCCCCTTCGTACATTGCTGCTGGCGCCGCGCCTCTGAATGCCTCCACAGTGCTTGCCCCCCTGCCGATCTCTGGTAAAATCGGCTGGTACTGAGAGACCACCGGCCTGACGGCCGATTGGTATGGCACCTGGAACGGATAAGTGCCATGCCCGTTCGCTGGCTCGGGAAAATGCGTCATGGCTGATGCCCCCCTGCCAATTTCTGGTAAAATCGGCTGGTACTGGGAGACCGTTGGCCGGGCGGCCGATTGGTACGGCACCTGGAACGGGTAAGTGCGATGCCCGTTCGCTGGCTCGGGTAAATACGTCGTGGCTGATGCCCCCCAAGGCACTGAGCTTGTAGGCGATGTTTGCACAGAAGCCATTTGAACGGGTTGAAGCGGCGCTCGCGATGGGAGACATGGTGCACTGCTATATCTTGGAGACGCCGGAAGTGGTGGAGAGTTGTATCCTTCGCGCTGCGTCAATATCGGCTGAGAAGCCGATTGGGATGTGTAGGGTAAGCTTCTGGCCGGCAGGGTAGTTGGAGGGGCATACGCCGGTCCCTGATAACCTTGAACGGCTCCGCTGGCCAGAGAGTTGACGACGGCGTTGTACACTGTGTTGCTCATCACCGAGGATTGGTCAATGAACGCTTGATACACGGACTGTTGAATCATCTCCGACATCTTGCCCGAGTCTTCAGCAATGGTGATGTGGCGGGGTGCTGGAATAGGAGCTTTCTTAACTGCTTCCCCGCTTCTGGTACGACTGAACGATTGGAGGTACATCTTCTTATAATCTTCCAGATATTTGGCCAATTCCTCCCTCTAGTCGTCCTTGAGATCAGCTTCTGTGACCCCGATGATGTTGCTGTCAGAGATTTCTGCGTTGTTCGACATATCAGGTCTTGGATGGTCCCACCAGGCGTGCCAAAAGTGTGTTGGCGCTAAAATCGGCCGGGTAGGAATCTGCTTAGCTCCTGTTCAGGTTATCGCCCTGGTGCGGTTCGCGCGGCGTGCCAGTCAATCTGACCTGTTGATTGACAAGGAAATAGAGTATTAAATTCCAGGCACGTCGATCGGCTGGATTTCCGATCTGTCCTGAGGAGCGCGTCGGCGGCAAATCAGCCGATTTGCTGTAGAGATGATCGGCTATGAGTCAGCCGATGATCGTATATTAATTGTAAAGAGAACTGCTGGAGCAATCTAAACAATTACTATAGAAGCAACACTTGAGACAGATCTAATCGGCTATATGGCGATGAATCGAAGGAGAACAATGACGAAGCCGATTACCCTGATCTCAAGCTGGATAACTGGTGACAATACTAGAATAATAGGTAAAACTTGCAATTCTAGTAAATATCGATAACTTGTGAATAAATCCAAACGAAACCACAGCGATGCGCCCGTAGTTAAAGCTCGGATATTTCTCGATAATCGGAACCTACCAATTGGCCGGAGATCAGGTTGATGCAGCCCTGCCAATCCGTACGAACTCGTGAAAGAAGAAAATATTGGCGAAGTCGCCGACTTGAAAGGTAAAGTACTGGTAAAAAGTAGAAGTTGTGTTTGTTGATTGATGTTGGTTTCTTTGCAAAACCCTAGCGACTCCTATTTATACCCTGAAACTAGGACTCCTGGTCGATTACGACTTGTTACAACCCTATTTAAAATAGGAAAACTACTATATCTATAATAACTTTAAAAAGGAAACGGACTCCCGCAGAATCTTCCGCCGCCGTTTCCTAATCCAGTCAGGGCCTCTTCAATTGTTTTCCGGCCGACTTAGCATGCCGTGTTGACCAGCTTTTGACTAGGATCTTCTGGATTAATCCTATCCTGTTGGCATAGGCTGCGCCACCAATCGGCCGATTTTCAACTGTTACCCCGATCGGCCGATTCCTTACTGTAGCTTTCAGATCCGCTTCATTGGCCAATCTTCTCCTCCTGACGCCGATTTAATACGTGTCAAAATCTGGCGTCAACAATATAGTATGATTTTTGTTCTTTTATTTATTTTGCAAAATGATATCTATTTGGTTCTTCCACAGAGAGGACTCCTCAGTCCGGAGTCGAGAGCAATCAGGATCAAGCCAGAACTGTCTCACACTCCCCGTGTTCACAAAAGGGCATTTTGGTCTTTTCCCGCTACCTCACCCACGCCTTTAACGGTGGAAGCAAACAGAAGTCATGGAGGTGTCAAATAGGCAACAAAGGTTTGACTTGAGGACATATAGGTAAGATCTGAAGTTTCAGTGTCAAATAAGCAAGCTCCATTATTTCTAGTGTCAAATAGGCAGTTCTCTCATACTCTAATGTTCCGCGCGGGTAGAATACTAGAGCAAACATACGAATACTGAAAATGTTGTCGTAGTTGTTGGCATTTCATAGCGTCATCACCAAGTATGGACATAGAATCCATTCCCCGGCAACGGCGCCAAAAATACTTGTTGGTATTTCTTACATTATAGAAGGATCCGCAAGCGCACGGAATACTGTTGTAGCATTTTACCCATGAGTACAGAGTCGTATTTATATTTCTCCAGGGAAGGCGGTGGTTCAAATGGATTTATTATCATGATCAAATATCCAGAATCTAATTAGGGGTAATTGATAATATGATTGAGAGGTAGTGTGACACAAGATCAACCTATGAAGGAATGACTAGGATCAGAGCAAGATAGAAGGATGCTTTCAAGGGCATACAAAGGATAACTCCTATCTAGGCAAGCATAGAACATACTCATGAACTCAAACACATACACATGCTTAGGATCGGGCTCTAGGCCCCCAGGCATCACCGGGAGATCGCGCAAGATATGGCTAGGTGGCCACTAGATCTTCACGGCTATTTTATGCACCTCCTACAGCTGCTACACGAACGGGGAGGGTTACGCTGGACGGACAGGGCTGTCTGTGACAACCCTGGTAATTAAAATTTCAAAATCAATGTCATTAGCCTAACTCTATGTTTTAAACCAACTAATGAGAAGGTGGAAAGAATTTAAAACGGGTTCAGTTGGAATTCAAATTAAATTTGGGCACATTTGGACACAATTGAAACTTTTAAAATAACTTTGAAATCATAAGCCAAATGAAATTTTGCCTGAAACCAAAGTTGTAGAACTTTTTATTTTGAGCAACTTTCGTGTTCAAAAGTTTTTGAAATTCAAATCAGAAAGAGGAGAAAACGCCCTGTTTGCACCCAGCCCCCTGAACTTTTTCGAATTTTTGCATTCCAGTCCCTCGGCTGCTCTGCCGCGCCGCGCGCGCGCGCCCGCCCGCCGCGCGCCAGGTGGCCGGCGTCGCCTGACCGGCGCGAGGTGCCAGGCCAGTGGCCGCCGCGCCACCCCGCCACGGCCGGCTTTCCCCCGCCCCGACGCCGCGCCGCCCAGTCCCCGCCCGCGCGTGCTGCCGCGCCCCGGCTGCCGCCCGCTCGCCCAGTGGCCGCGCTCCGCCGTGCCGCCCCGGCCCCCGCGCCCCACCAGTCGCCGCGCCTGCCCTCCGCCCGAGCCGCTGCCGCTGCTGCTTCCCCACTCCGCGCTCGGCACTATCTCACCGCGCCCACGCCACAATCGCGGCCGCCCAGTCACCGCGCCCGCTCGCCGCACGCCGCGCCGGCGTTCTGCCGCCGCCCGCCGCGCCCAGTGCACGCCGCTGCCGCGCCCCGCCCCGCGCGTCACCCAGGCATCTCCACGCCCCCTCCTGTCCCTATAAAAACGCCACCCCGACCGCCCGCGCGAAGCCCCGCCACCAGAACGCCTCGCCGCGCCATCGCCGCCGCCGAGCACCACCCGCCCGTGGGCAGCCCTCCACAGCCGCCCACTGCCCAAACCGAGCACCCAGCCACCACTACATCACCTCACCGCAGCTCGCCGACCCGCCCAACGCCACCCAGAGCCACCGGAGCACCGCCGCCCGCGCTGCCGTCGCCGCCGCCGCCCCTGCTCGCCGTGGACAGCACGACCCCGACCCCCTCCGTCCAAGCCGAGCCCCGGAGTAGCTTCCCCACGCGCCACTGAAGCTCACCGACCGGACCACGCCGCCCCAAGCCCGCCGGAGCACCGCCGTCGACGCGAGCCGCGCCGCCGCCGCCTCTGCTCCAACGCCGGCGAGCCCTTCCCGGCCGTCCCCCACCTGAACAACACCCCCACAAGGTAGCCCTCGCACCCCTGAACCTTCCCCGACCCCCGCCCCTCGCCGCCGGCGAGCCCCCTCGCCGGAATTTCGGCCGGCCGCCGCACCCGAGCCGCCGAGGACCCAATTGCAAGGATTTAAATCTTTAGAAGGGTCTGAGCGTAAGATTCAAGGACCTAGTTGTAAAAGAAAATTTCAAACCTAGATTCAAATTCAGTGAACTTGTAAAATTCGTATAAAATCGTAGAAAATTCAGAAAAATGCAAACTCAACTGTTCTGGAATCCTAAGAACAAACTCTACCACTTTTGTTACAAAAATTTTCTCAGAATCTCAAAATATTTTGCTCTACATTAAATAGAAGCTTTAATGGACATATTTTATACCCACTGTTCTAGAACAAGGCTGACCCTGAATTTTGGTCAGTGAACTAGTTGCTGGATGGTTAGGACTGTGTAAAAAGATCAGGCCCAAATTCCATCTCTAGATTTACTGTTTGATAAACTTAGTTTTATATCATGTGTAAAAGGAATGTTTTATCCCTGTAGTTAGGTGGTGAGTCACCCATTGAAATTTTTCCTATGCTGATGTATTGGTAACTAGAAGCCAGAGAAAAATTAGGAGAATTTTTATCTCACAGTAACCCACTTATTTGATTTATGTGCTAATAACATACATTAAATCAAGAAAATAGTACCTTAGTTTGGAAAATCCCCAAATTATTACTGGGAGTTACACTGTGGTAGAGGTTGCTGTGTAAAACGTTTCATGGACAAAAACCCTGTGAAGGGTCCTGTAAAAAAATGAATCTTTAAAAAGCCTAGGTGTAGAATGTCATATTTTCTATGCTCTAAATACTGCATGATAAATCCTACAAAAATTACAGTAGCTTCTGCATGCTCAAGTGAGAGCTCTGTAAAAATCTTAGCCACAATTGTTGCACCAATTGATCTGTACAAAAAGAACAAGTATCTAACAGCAACAATGAAATCTATTTTTCAGAATTAATCTGTTACATAAAATTGGCTGAAAATTTTACAGTAAGCACCCCTTTCCTTGATGTACCTAAATCCAAAATTTAGTGACCAGAAACTATCCCTTGTAGTAATTACTCTCAAATCGTAATCAAGTGCTGTTTCCACGACTTAAACTTGTGCACTCATGTAGAATCGACGACTCTCGCCGACGGAACCTACGAGCTGGTGCCCGCATCCGAGAGTGAGCAGCGTGAAGCTCAAGCAAATCTAACTGAAGCTTTTGAAGACCCGAGCCCAAGTTCGGAAGATCCCCAAGCGAACTGCGAAGGCAAGCCCCGGAGCATAACCCATTCTTTCCGAAATTATGCAACTCTTTACTCCTTGCTTGTGCATTAAGTTTATAGGAGTTGGATGAAAACTTAGTTGCATGATGTCAGGGACCCTTGCGTGAAAACTAGATGTAAGGTTCGATAGAATGCTGTGCTAATAGGACTCCGGTAAAAGTCGAGTGATTTCCTGTCACTCGCGAGAAAATAGGAGTTGAATGACTACTACACGCTGCAATCATAAGGACACGGACGGGTTATGTAACGATGGTTACGATTGAGGCCCGTCTGTCTAGTGAAAAATGCTAAGGCCGCAGGGTGTGGTAGTGATGGTTAAGTCTTTGAACGTACTAAACACATGCCGAGATTATGGGAATCGGTAAGCTTAAGTACCTGATTGGCCCGGCAAGGGGACGGCATCCTACCCTTTGAACTTCGGTCCCATGTGCATATGGCGAGTGCAGAGAGTGGTCACGACCCGGCGCCGAACCGTGGCGTGGAGCTCTTGTACTCTCGGAGGGTAGCCCCGATCCACGACCCGGAAAGAAAGGGGAAAAGTTGCACGTGTGACTCTAGGGAGTAACCACGTGACGTGTGTTTGGGTTTCCCTTGCAAGGTTAAGAAATTCGATTCGAATCGTCCGTTTCTCACGGCTATTGAGACTGCTTAACCATTTTTACCCACAGAGTAAGAAGAGGAACAATGATGATGAATGAACTGGTTGGATGGAAAGTTTAATGCTTCACCATGTATGCTTTAAATAGCTGCTTACCTAGACTGGCTAACGAAACTAGAATCTTGAGCTAAAAGTTGAAAGTAAGGACCCAATTGTAGATGCTTTTCGGCAAAACAAACCCCTGAGCCAAAAAGCCTTGCATATCTAGAGTCGGTGGAGTAGTTCCCACTACACGGGTAAGTCTTGCTGAGTATTAGTATACTCAGTCTTGCTTGTGACTCGTTTTCAGGTGAACCCTTTGAAGACATGATTGCTAGCTTGACTTGGCCCTGCACTCTTCCCCCTGGTTGGTCGGTGGAATGGGATGCGCCCCCGTCCAACGGAGATAAGGCCGAGTGATGTCTCGTACGGGCTTCATCGAGACATCCTGTATCGTCGAGTAGTTTCCGTTGTTATTTCCGCTGCAATTTTAACTCTGAAGAACTTATTTATGTTAATTGAAGTACTTGTTTTCTAAACTCAGAATTAGGTCTGTAATACTTACTTATGCTAATGATGTAATATTTGCTGGAATGTGGTATTCTCTGGGCTCATCGTCGCATGAGCATTTGTATGTACGGCGCTCGATCCGTTCACCGTGGTTGTATCGGGAGGTTATACCCGACAGACCAGTGGATTACTCCGTTTGAAGTGTAAGGTTAACCGAGGATGCCTTAATGGTGATGGTTAATACACTTGAGTCGGATTAATTCAGGTGGATCTGCCACACTGTCAACACCTGCCGCCTACCTCATCTAACCATGGTATAGAGCCGCATTCAAACTTAACCGATAACCCAGACACCACGTATGTGTTAAGGATTATCACTCTAGCCTTACATTGAGACTAGGGACACCCCAACTAGGGGAGATGAAACCGATGTCGTAGCGTCAATGTTTTACCACGTCTAAACATGCAAGATACGCCACACGAGCAAGACTATGAAAGGGTCACATACTAAACATAAGCATATGAACCAGACACAAGCTAAGATAGGGAACTAAACTTTCACTACTACAAAAAATGATTTACCGTGACCTTTCTAAAACACATCCGAGGCGGGCAGGAATTTCAACTGCCTCGGTTAATGGTAGGCATTAACCGAGGCGGTCATCTTTTATTAACCGAGATGGTTACAAACAACCACCTCAGTAAATCAGGTCCAAACGCCCAGCCCACACTGACCCACACCAGCCCACTAACACCAACCCACTAATAGCTTATATACATTGGGGAGTTAGGGTTTCATCCACTCCCCTCCCCCTCCACTCTCTCTCTCTCTCTACACCTAGGCTGGCGGCATGCCTCCCCTCCCCCTCCACTCTCTCTCTCTCCTACCCAAGCCGACGCAACCATCCGAACCCTCCTCTGCGCCCTCGCCGCAGCTCCGGCCATGTCGGTGAGTACCCCCCCATGCCTTCCTCTCCTCCCTCTTGATCTTGAATTCTTGACGGGTTCGACCCCCGCCCATTGCAGATCTTCGAGTACAATGGGTCCGCCATGATGGTGATGGTGGGGAAGAATGGGTCCAAGGGGCTGACCTGCGGTGGGACGCGGTGGCGAGCGCGGCGGGCTTCCTCCCCCACAAGATGCGGCAGCGAGCGCACCTATCCCCTTCACCAGTGGCGACGCAGGGCGGCCGGATCCGGCCGGTGGCGGCGCAAGGAGGCCGAATTCGGCGGCCACACCAGCGGCGCACCTCTCCCCTTCGCCAGCGGCAGCCTGGAAGTGCTGGTGGATCCAATGAGCGGCGGCGCTTGGATGGGCTTGGAGGGCTTCATCAATGGGCTCAGTGGGCCCCATCGACGGGCTTGCTGGATTTTTTTTTTATTACCCGAGGCGGGCATTCAAAACACCTCGGAAAAGGTCCTATTAACCGTGACCTTGGGTCTGAGGCGTTTCGTATGCCCGCCTCGGATAATCTAAAATGCCCGCCTCGGTTGAAGTTATTGTAGTAGTGTTTATTACTAAATTCCAAACCATACATAAAGAGAAAGATACAAAACCATACCAAACTCTTCACGAAGACTAGAAGACCTTGAAGAACTACTCCTCACCTACACTCCACTACCCTAGAGAGCTTTACAAAGGAGGAGAGGCTACATCTTGGTGTGTATTCTTTAGAAGCACCCCATCATGTATTTATAGGCATGGAACAGGGGTGCTAGGAAGGAATTCACCGCAACTCAAGCAAAACTGACATTGAGGCGAGCTGTGGGAGTGACACGTGGAGGGGTTAAGTTGGTTGCAGCATTCCTGAGTCAGCCGAACTGGCCAGTTCGGCTGAACTGGCTGGCCTCCATCTTGGGCTGGATCACTCCTTGCTGGGCCCTTGTGCCTCTGGTTGATGATAGAGCTAAAGATAGGTTGATTTGCTTCGGTTGTGGGCCCTCCAATCCATGTGATGCGCGTGTGGCAGCGTATGATTGGTTGAGGCTTATTTTCATGGATCAATGAAGTGTCTTTTCCTTTTAATTTCAGCTGAAATCCTGCAATTATAAAATTCTCCAAGGGCATGTGGAATGTATGCATTTATTAGCAGAATGTGTATAAGAAATGCAAGTTCATCCTTATTTTGTGATCAAATTGACGCTCATTTTTGGTCTGTAGCGAGCGTCAACAATAGCCTAGATGTCTTACCATGTCTAATCATGCAAGATATAAGGCATAGGTATAAACTAAGCATGGCATACATATCCGAATACACAGAACATATATTATACGAATACGCTAAGCTAGAAGATAACTCTATTAAGGAATTCCAAGTATTACAAAGGTGAGGAAGAGTAAAACCCATACCGAACACTCCTAGGCAACCTTGGGAACCAAAGAAGAGCTACTTCACCTAAACTCCACTATCCTACTATCCTAAAGACTAAGCAAGAGAGAAACTTGAGAGAGAGCAACTTGAGGTGTGTCTTCATATGGAGCACCCCCTTGTACTTATAGGGGTGAGTGTGGAGGTGCACGACCGGGACTTCAGCTGCATTCACTTTGAACCGACATGGAGGACAAATGAGCAAGCGCCACGTGCAGCAGGTAAGGCGGTTGTGCCTGGTCTGGTTCGGCCGACCTGGCTGGTTCGGCCGAACCAGGTTGGGCACAAACCAACCTCAGCTTCGGCTGAGGGGTTGACACGTGGGCCCTGATCACTCATGTGCGTGAATGGGTTCTGTCCAAGGTCAGTTGCATGTCCTGGTGAGCCCTCCAATCTATGGGAGGCCAAATGGCGCGCTTTGATTGGTCGACGTCACTTGCCTTGGATTGAGGTGTTTGTTTACACTTGATTTCTACTCAATTTCCCTACATTGCAAATACTCAAACGGGAATGTACAAATGACATTATTTTGGGTAAATATGCAAGTTAAGTATGCTAATCCTCCTAATTTTCTGGTCAAATTGACGCTCAAAATTGGTCCGTAGCGAGCGTCAACAGTTCCTCACAAAATTCATCAAAAATTTTGGAGAAATATTCGCCACCACGATCAGACCTTAGACGTTTGATCTTTCTCTCTAGTTGATTTTCAACTTTGGCTTTATAGATTTTAAAGTAGTCTAACGCTTCATCCTTAGTTTGCAACAAATAAATATAGCAGAATCTAGTCGCATCATCAATCAACGTCATGAAATATTTCTTTCCACCTTTTGTCAACACACCATTCATGTCGCAAATACCAGAATGTATGAGTTCTAGAGGTGCCAAATTCCTCTCCTCAGCCAACTTGTGAGGTTTTTGAAGTTGCATTAATTGCACACAACTATGGCACTTAGAACCTTTGGCAACGGTGAAACTCGGAATTAAACACATGTTAGAAAGCCGAGACATTAAACCAAAATTAACTCGACATAAACGAGAATGCCAAACACTCGCATCATCATTAACGCCACCACAAATATGGTTCACTGACTTATTACAAAATTCTGCAAGGGAAAAGCGGAATAAGCCTCCTCTATCATAACCTTTACCAATGAATTATCCATGCTTAGACACAACTAATTTATTAGACTCTAACACTACCTTAAAACCATCCCTACACAGAAGGGAGCCGCTCATGAGATTCTTGTTGATAGAAGGAACATGATGCACGTTCTTCAGCTGCACGATATTTCCCAAAGTAAACTTCAGATCTACCGTGCCAAAACCATGAACAGAAGCATGTGCCCCATTCCCCATCAGGATGGAAGAACCCCGAGTGACCTGGTAAGAAGAATACATAGAGATGTCAGCACACACATGGACATTAGCACCCGCACCAAGCCACCAACTAGTAGATTGAAATATTGAAAAAATAGTAGGTAAATTACCATACCCGTCTCCCGTGTTGCTCACGGTCACTGTGTTGACAGTCTTGGATCCAGATCCATTGCTAGCCTTCTCCTTGCGATCTGCACGGTTTGGACAGTCTCTTGTGAAGTGTCCCCCATCACCGCACGTGAAGCAGGCTCCTTTAGCATTAGTAGTCTTCTTCTTCTTGAAGGTAGTAGTCTTGACAGGCTTGTTGGAAATCTTCCCTTTGTTCTTGCCTTTGTTCTTCTGAACCATGTTGTCGCTGGAGTGAGTCTCACCTTTTCAACTGGTAAAGGACACATCAAGAGTTCTAGTTCCTGAAGTCATTTCACTGCTCGCATCGCATCATACTTTGCAACCATCGCATCATATATACTTTGCAACCAATGCATCCTACAGCTCTTTTGCATCTTTTACGTGCATGTACACATCAACCAGACGATCAGCAAGAAAATGTTCACCCGCTGGTATGCCAAGCCTCGCTTCCCATGCATGCATTACAGTCAGCAAAACTTTTCCGTGCCCAAGCCCGAGCCTTTTCCGGCCTCAGTGCATCAGCAAAACTTTTTCGTGCCCAAGCCCGACCCGAGCCTGGCGAGGCAAGGCATGCGCGCGTGTGGTGTTTCTCTTCTCTCCCCATCACATAACTTAAAGAGGTGAAGACAACCTATATATTTAACTATATATTTATGTTGGTCATTCTACTCCTCTACTATTAAGGTGGGATTAAAATTTGCATCATTTTCTGCTACACACATGGACCTATGAGGTTTATCGGAATTTCTAAAGTCTCCATGGGGCCAAAGCCCATTAATTCCAGCATGCATCGCCCACACACGTGGTACGTGTGGATGATATAGATATATATATCACTATATGCCAACCTGGCTAACTAGGCCTGCAAGAACACGTCATTGTAGCTAGCAGGTATATCTAATATGATATCTCGTACATATGAACAATTCATAGGATGGATCGAGATCGGAGAATATATCTTCATCTTAGCAAGCATTTATTCATACCACCGTGCGCGCGCGCGTGTTAGCCGTACCCTGTGGGCCATACGTGCACCGCACCCGGTATTTCTACGGCTGGAGTCTGGAGTACACATGACGCAGGCACACAGCCAAAAACGCATGGCAAATAAAGGAAAGCAATAAGCGGCGACACTCGGCGGGGCAGCTAGCCGGCGCGCCTAATATGTATTCTACTGTACTTGTATGTATACACCCCTCTGTCTAGTATATGTAAGTATGTACATATAGACAGACAACCTTCCACTCCAGTACAAGCAGTATACGTACGTGCACCCTGCAAACTAAACCCTGGTCGACGACCCCAGCTACATTCCATGAGGAGGTATTGAGAGGAAGACATCCGTGCCTCCGCATGCCACAGCCATGAGGAGCCTCGCGTTTGGTGCCGCGGCGGCAGCCGTGTCGTCGCCGGCGGCGGCGGCGTCCGTCCTGCGCGCGGTCTGGCAGGCGTTGCGGTGGCACGTGGTGGTGCCGGGGCTGCAGCTGCCGTGTACCTCTGCGCCACCATGTCGCTCATGCTCTTCCTCGAGCGCCTCTACATGGCGGCCGTGGTCGCCGGGCTGTGGCTGCAGCGGCGCCGCAAACGGGCCCGCCGCCGCCGCCTCCTCGCCGGCGACGATGTCCGCAAGCGCGTGCAAGACGACGGCGACGACGACGACCTGGAGTCCGGCGAAGACCGCCGCTGCCCCATGGTCCTGGTCCAGATCCCCATGTTCAACGAGAGACAGGTGAGTGATCGATCGAGATGGCTCTGATGATTATTGCTCCCGATTCGCGTCTTGCTGCTTCTCTTTAATTCTACTAGCTGCTGATTTGCCACTGAGTTAATAATGCCTGGCTCACTGGTATGGTATGAGTAGGACATTGTTTGTTTGTTTGCAATAGCTCAAGCAAACAAGCTAGCATGAAGTCTTCATGCATGAGAAACAACTGAAAGTAAGGGGAGCTAAATCTGTCCAAGCATGGCATGATCGATCATCCCAAGCGTGCATGATCTGTGTGCGTTTCTTCTGTGCAGTTGGTTGTTGCCTCTTATATGCACTTTAGTTTGTTTCTCCTCCATGAAAAAGCTAGAAATTAAACCCCAAGCTACTTTGCCTTTTCTGTAGCTTCCACAGTTTCTTGTTTTTCTATATTCCCCTCTTTTTCTTTACCTTTGCCCCCCACGGAAATGAATTGTTTGCATCTATACATGTATCTGTAGAGGAGTGAATGTTAGGGACACGTCACCAGCATATCTAGTAGGTAGGTATGTAGTAACAAACAGGAAGGCAACTCTCGCGCTTGTCGCTAGCTATTTGAGATGATGAAGATATTATGTATAGCTAGCTAGCTAGCTGGAATTAATCATTTCCGTTTCTCTAATTTGATTATATCTAGTACAATTTTTTTGCCATATATATTGGTGTGCACGCTTCCACACTTACTATATTTACATATATGTATCTAGAGGCTAGATAAGCAGTCGGTTTACTTGATCCTACAATTAATTGATAATTAAAACACGCGCACGGGCAGGTGTATCGGCTGTCGATCGGAGCGGCGTGCGGGCTGTCGTGGCCGTCGGATCGGCTGGTGATCCAGGTGCTGGACGACTCGACGGACCCGGCGATCCGGGAGCTGGTGGAGGTGGAGTGCGCGCGGTGGTCGGGCAAGGGCGTGCGCATCCGCTACGAGAACCGCAGCAACCGCAGCGGGTACAAGGCCGGCGCCATGCGCGAGGGCCTCCGCAAACCCTACGCCCGGGGCTGCGAGTTCGTCGCCATCTTCGACGCCGACTTCCAGCCGGACGCCGACTTCCTCCGCTGCGCCGTGCCGCCACCGCTGCGGGACCCCGGCGTGGCGCTCGTGCAGGCCCGCTGGCGCTTCGTCAACGTCGGCGACTGCATCCTCACGCGCATCCAGGAGATGTCCCTCAACTACCACTTCGCCGTCGAACAGGAGGTGGGCTCCGCCTGCCACGCCTTCTTCGGCTTCAACGGCACGGCCGGCGTGTGGCGCGCCGCCGCGCTGGCCGACGCGGGGGGCTGGAAGGAGCGCACCACCGTCGAGGACATGGACCTGGCCGTGCGCGCCAGCCTCCGCGGCTGGCGCTTCGTCTACGCCGGCGACCTCGCCGTGCGCAACGAGCTGCCCAGCACCTTCCGGGCCTACCGCTACCAGCAGCACCGCTGGTCCTGCGGGCCCGCCAACCTCCTCCGCAAGGTGCTCCCGGAGATCCTGCGCAGCGACCGCGTCTCGCCGTGGAAGAAGCTGCACCTCCTATACGCCTTCTTCTTCGTGCGCAAGGTGGTGGCGCACCTCGTCACCTTCCTCTTCTACTGCCTCGTCATCCCGGCCTGCGTGCTGGTGCAGGGCGACGTGCACCTGCCCAAGTACGTGGCCGTGTACGTGCCGGCCGTCATCACGCTGCTCAACGCCGTCTGCACGCCCAGGTCCGGCCACCTGCTCGTCTTCTGGATCCTCTTCGAGAACGTCATGTCCCTGCACCGCTCCAAGGCCGTCGTCATCGGCCTGCTGGAGGCCAGCCGCGCCAACGAGTGCGTAGTCACCGACAAGCTCGGCGGCGGCAAGGCAGCGGCAGCCACGACGCCGGCGGTGGCCAGGAAGAAGAAGAAAAGCAGCTGCTGCGGAGACGGGAGGTGCACGTGCTGGAGCTCGTGATGGGGGCGTGCCTGCTCTACTGCGCCGTCTACGACATGGTCTTCTTTGGCCAGGACCACTTCTACTTGTACCTGATCCTGCAGTCGGCGGCGGCCTTCATCGTCGGCTTCGGCTACGTCGGCGCCTCGGTGCCGGCAGCACCCTCGTGAGACCGACACACCGATGCCCGACGACGATTCAGTGGCTGGGCGTGATCCACACTCCCAAACATTCATTAATTGTTTGGAGCCTCGTGTCCTGGGGAATAATCATGATTCATCAGTTCACTATCACTACATTTTCGTTTTCCTTTAAACAGAGAGGCAGGTTTAGACTACCCCCACCGAAAAGAAGAATTCTTAACGAGCTGGACTTCCGTCAGGGCAAGGGCCTCTCATTGTCTGAATGAATATAATGGGTTTGCTGTGACAGCAACAAGCTACTCATGGCACGTATCTGATTGGTATCTTTCTGTTGGCTATTATAAGTATTATAAACCCCAAGTTGTTACATCAGGTTAAACTCAAAGCTAGCTAGCTCCTGTTTGATTTGATCCCTCCTAACACACCAGCATTATCCAAGCAAGCCTGACCTAGCATTTTTTAACAATAATTCCCGGTGATGACTCTTTACACTAAATTACTGAAAGCAAACAAATGAAGATACAACCCTGACAGCAAAGGTTCATATCATGAGCTGTATCTATTCCACGTATACATGTATCTACACAACATGGCAAAAAAAATGATGTTCAGAACTTAAGTCTTCTAATCAGCAAAAGCTCACTCTAGGTCGTCTGCCTTAACCTCAAATTCTTCCCTTGTTGATAGTATCTTTACACGAACCATACCACGCTCCCACTCAGAATTTCCAACCAATATCAGCCTGCTAGCATTGATCCTCTCTGCGTGCTTAAATACCCTGGTAGTAGCAAAGGGGATGTTTCAGACACAGCATATTGAAAGGGGGGGAAACGCTATAATATATACCATTTGAGACGCTTGTCTTCTACAAGGTCAACAGCTCGGCCTTTCTTCCTCAGAGAAGAAGCGATACTGGATGCTGGTCCTTCAAGCTCTTCATCCAAAGGGAAGACAATGTCATCTATCTGACGTGACATATCCGGCAACAGACCCTTTTCTTTCAGCAGCTGTCAGAATGAAAATAATGTTAATGTCACTCTTGAAGCAGTGACTCAAGAAAATGTAAAACTGCAAATAATACTTTTGAGAAATTCAAGTTGTTAAGTAGTAGACATCTTATTTCCGTCGTCCACTATGCATGAATTAGCACACAGCTAACACATGTGATGCTTACTGTCTTGAATTGATTCTGTTTTTAAGTTCATATTAACAGGAAGTAGTCTCTATCTTCATTAAACATCAATCTAACTTATTTCTTACACCAAGCAGCTTGTTTGATGCTGTAAAGAAAGAAACCAAAGATGGGTTAGAACATAGCATACTTCCACTATAACAGCATCTCCAAATCCAAAGCCACAAGCTGGAATATCTTCACTTCCAAATGTTGAAAGCAATCTATCATACCTTCCACCACCGCAAATTGCTCTAAGTTTTCCTTCTCTATCAAATGCCTACAAAAGTGGACCAAGAGTTTCAAATGAAACAGGAGTTGGTGGCATGAAAATGATGAAGCAGAATATATTTAGCCAAACAAGGGTAAAAAGAAGAAGGAATGGCACATCAACACTACCTTAAAGAAGCCAGATATACTCTATGATAACGAAATAAGTCATCTAATCAGGCATCTATATTGAATTGTTGATCAAATTTTAACCTGCCATTCTGCATGGACAATGTATAATCTAGCGCTTAGAATGATGCTAAGTAAGAATACAAACCACGGCATTTAACTTGGGAAAACCTAGCAGAAATATTATTTGTAGACACAATATATTATTATCTGAAAATGAATAAAATCTTTTTAAATAAGCTTCTGTTTACAGTTTGATGTTATAGCAGTCCTGCAGTTGAACCAATAAGTTTCACAAATTTAGACATGAGAAAGAGATGAGCTGAAGACTACCTCAAATACAATTCCTGTGTAGTATGCAAGGCCACGGACCACTGATGCGTCAAAACAAATCCAATCAGCATAACCATATTGCTCCGCGAATGAGAAGAGTTTCTTCAAGTCAGCAACAGCTTCAACACCAGAGCCTAGCACCTCTGCATGAATATTTGAACAAGAACATTTGTCAAAACGTCCATCAATGAAGATTATTCATTAAAATAATCATTTAAATATGGATAAAGAAAGCAAAAATTATCAGCTTAACAACAAATTCAGCACAAAGACCCCAGCGCAGAACTTTAATTAATAGTTTCTACTTTCTAGATAATACAATTAACAATTTAGCTACATTAACTTAGGGTAATATTCAAGTAAAGGTATATCATATAGAGGCAATTCCTAGTGAGCCATTATAAAAGTTCTCAATTCCCTATGTGCCACTAGAAAAGTTGCAATGTCATATGAGCCACTGCTCCAAGTTTTTGGACCCCTGCGTACCACTGCCGTTAGCTTTTGGTGGAACAGCAGCTAACAGCAGCTTAAAATACCCCTTTTGCCCCCCCTTACAGGTGGGCCCCGCATGTCAGCCGCACTATTTGGCACTATTCAGATGGGTCTAAGCTTTCTCACCTAGCCCCGTCATCTCTCTCCTATTTCCCCACCACTCCATCTTCTTCACCACAAAGCAGGGGCATCTGGGGGAGCAGTCGGTGACCAAATCATGGTCGGGGGAGGGCTTGGCGGTGGAGGAGGACCGGCCAGCGACCTGCGCGGGGCTAGGGCGCACCGGTGGGTGGCCACGGACCCACCGGAGGCAACCCGAGGCGGGCAGCCGCGGGAGCTGGCGGTCAGCTGGGCGCATCAGCGGCGCCGGCAGCGGGCTACGGCAGTAGTGCGACGGGACGCGACGGCCAGCGAGGATGGGCTGTGCAGCACCGGGCGGCCACAGCGCACCTGCGGCGGGGGGCCGTCCGTGCCAAGGCAGGGCACAACGGCCTGGCCGCGTGCGCGCGCGGTGGCGGCTCGAGGAGGGGCTGCGGTGGCGCGGGGGCAGTGGCAGGGGAGCGAGCGGAGCCGCGGAGAAGGGAGGCCGGCTGGCCTGGCGCTCGTTCATGGAAGATGAGGCGGGCGGCCAGCAGGCGGCGCCGGCGAGGTGGAAGGCGAGAGAGTGGGGGATGTTGGAAGTTGATGAAGAAAACTGACATGCGGGACCCACCTGTAAGAGGGGTAAAAGGGACATTTTGAGCTGCTGTTAGGTGCCATTCCATCAAAAGCTAACGGCAGTGTCACGCAGGGGATAAAAACTTGGAGTAGTGGCTCACGTGACATTGTAACTTTTTTAGTGGCGCACAAGGAATTGAGAACTTTTATAATGGCTCATAGGGAATTGCCTCTATCATATATCATATAAAGCATGCATAATAACAAGTCAACCACCAAAGGTTAGGAGAAAACCTTCAAGCTTGGACAATGACTTGAGCGAAAGCACTTCAATGATACCCTGGACAGCTTCAGATGACAGTCCAGTTGACATCAGTTCCTTCTCAATTTCTTCCCTAGTCAATTTTCCCAACTGCAAAACGCTCATCTTAGAATGCAAGACATGTAATAACACCAATAAAAACTGTAGCAATAAATAAATAAATTAATGCATGGTATTCATCAAATTGTTACAAAAAATACAGCAGTGATAATCTGTTGCACAGTTCAACGATTGTATAAAAGGACTGGGGCTCTGTAATAAATGATTACTGGTTACTTTCAATTTCACGATAAAGGTAGTCATGAGCTGATGAGGACAAAATTTATCAGCTTATCCAGCTGTTCACTCACATGATACAAGCGTGGGTACAATGGAATGGTCCATATGACCATCATGGACCAACAGGTGCTCTTGGTAGCAAGTGCCAAACTACTAGAAGGCAAAATGTTTTGGAGTTGAGGGATGTTTCTGAATTCTAACAAGAGCTGAGGGGGGTTTAAAAATATCTTGTTCCGTTACAAAAAAGAAACGTTGGTCGTCTAGTCCACTATCAAAAATGTAAGAACCTGAAAAAAAATATACAAATCATCCTACTTTGATTTGCAGCCTGATGTTACAAGTTACCACAACTTGTCAGCTCCCAAAGCTATAAACAGAATACAATAGGCAAGAAGACAACATAGAATAACAATCAGAAAAGAACATGTGTTATGTCACTATCAGAATTTTGGCATACCTTATCAACAATAACACAAACTTCAGTGAATAAATGTTCTGGTATGGAATACATGTTCAACACAGCCTGAAGAACCTGGAAAAGACAAATAATAGTCAGCTAGAACGAAAAGAAAACATATGCACTGGCATATATCAAGATGTTTTCAAGTTGCATCTGCATCATTTAGATAGCCCAATTTCCACTGGAGTTCCACCTCCTTGTGAAATAGATGGGAATAAAAAGGACAATCACTACCACAAAATAAAATGGTCATGTACCAAACCAATTTGACAACACAAATTTAAGAGTTAACTATGATGAATAGCATACCAAACCTTACAAATTTACTTTTGGAGGACATACAGCCAAGACAAAAGAACAAAACATGAAATGGAAATATTGAGGATAAGGTGAACTCAGATGGATTGATAATTGAGCGAGTGAAAGATTACCTTTCTGCTGGACACTCTGATCCCCACATCTGAAGATGTAATTCCAAGACGTTGAAATAGGAGAACAATAGCCTGAAGAAGCTCAGCCTCGGCCTGAATTTGAATAATGGGATGGCAATGCTGAATCAATTCAAATGTACAAGCATAGCAGCATCAGGAATCAGCAAAGGAGGAGAAGGTTGGTACCCGAACTTTAGGCACACCAAAGATATCCATATTCCATTGGTAATGCTCCCGTCTTCTTCCTCTGGTCATGCGCTCATATCGCCAACATTGTCCTATAGTAAACCATTTCAGTGGAAGGGAGACTGATTTTCTAGACAGAAGAAGAGTAGGCGAAGATCACATTCTGACGGAAATAAGTAGATTGGTTTCTAGGCGAGAGAATGGGTGAGAATAGAATAGCAAAGCCATACATACCCTTGCTTTATGACTAGGCGCGCGAGGGAAGGGGTGATTTCGGGCCTGAGAACAACACGGCGACCCCCTTTATCCTCGAAGTTGTAGAGCTGCGTTGCAGAATCAATAGCAAAATTATACTACATGACTTCAATTCACAAATCAGAATGGGCTTATCGGGCGAATAACAACAATGACGATGATGAGAACAGAAAATAGAGGGAGAAAAAAAAATAAGAAGAGACCTGCTGCGTGATCTCCTCCCCCGCCTTTCGGATGAAGAGCGCCTCCGACTCGAGGACGGGGAAGTCCACCTCCTCGAAGGCCATGAGGCGGGAGACCTCCCTGAATTGATCGAACAGCCAGGTGCGGAGGCGCATGTCCTCCGGCGGGAAGTCCCTGGTGCCGCGCGGCGGGTTGACGTCGACAACCCCGTCAGCATCAACATGGGTCGAGGCCTCGTCGCCGTGGGTAAGCGTCGAGGAGGATGCGGAGGAGAAGAGGCGGCGGCGGCTGTGGATGTGGACGTGGCGGCGGGAGAAGGAGCCGGCGAGGCAGGTGGGGCTGAGGGGTAAGCGCGGGCGGAGGAGGAGGTGGCGAAGCGACGGCGACGACGACCACGCCGCCATCGATTCGACTCCACTGCTAGATTGGAGCAGCAGCACCAGGCAAGGCAGCAACAGGCAGGGGAGGCCGCTGATGGTGGAGCGGAGATAATGCGATGCGGTTAGCATTTGGGCTGGGCCGAGCCTTACCAGGCTGAGGCCCATTAACGATGCAATTTGCTGGCCTTCATTCTATTTCCGTGGCTCCTTCCTCTTCTCCTCCGTCGCCGGAGAAAAGTCAAATGTCGAGGGCGGCGGCGGCGGCGAGAAAGCTCGCCGGAATCGCTCAGCTGCGAGTTCCACCGGCCTCGACCGGTGGTCTTCTCTACCGGTAGGCATTCATCTAAAGACTTCCGTTCCAAATCCCAAGCCCGAACTGACCCCAGATCTCTCCCATCTCTTCTGCGCCATGCCAACCTTGGTTTCACCTCCTATGAGGCGGTGTTGCGAACGACGACCATCAAACGAGGAAGAACGCAAGATCAAACCACAGCGAGATACAAGATTTAACGTGAAAAATCCTCCCAATACGGAAGGTAAAAACCACGGACACCAGCCAGCAAACACTTCTCACTAATTTCAAGAGTCGGGTTACAACACCGTATGGCGGTTTAATAAAAGGTGGAAACCCTAACACAGGGTATATGTACCGTACCGCGGGGGGCAGGCCCCCGAACCCCCCCGAACCTCAGGGGCGCGGCCCATGTGGGCCCACTTCTGCCTTCGCTTCGCTTCGTCAGAAGTCGGCCAATAATGATGTGGACTGAATTTGGAACATATTCAACAAACTCCACCTTGCGACAAATTCATCTTGTAGCATAAATCAACACCTTTATCCTGAACATAGCAGAAACAAAAAACTGCTGGCGCCAAATAGCCTCTTGGGCTAATCCATCAAGCCAACTAAGCTTGAGCAAAGCTCAAACTTAGCAACAGGAACTGGCTTTGTCATCATATCAGCAGGATTATCATGAGTACTAATCTTGCATACCTTTAGCTTACCTTCCTCGATCACATCACGAACAAAATGATACTTGATGTCAATATGTTTTGTTCTCTCATGAAACATCTGATTTTTGGTAAGGTAAATAGCACTTTAACTGTCACAGTATAAATTAATGCAAGAATCAACTCCACACAGCTCAGCATACAAACTTTTCAGCCAAATCAGTTCCTTGCATGCTTCACAAACAGCCATGTACTCTGCTTCAGTAGTAGATAAAGCAACAACAGACTGCAAAGTAGCCCTCCAACTCACAGCACAACTGCCAATAGTGAACACATAACCAGTGAGAGATCTCCTCCTGTCCAAATCAGCAGCATAATCTGAATCCACATAACCCATAACCCTTATCAGTCCTTCCAAACTTCAAACAAGAATCTGCTGTGCCTTTAAGATACCTGAAAATCCACTGAACTGCCCTCCAATGTTCTTTACCAGGATTAGACATGTATCTACTAACCAAACTCATAGCATAAACTAAATCTGGGCGAGAGCAAACCATGGCATACATCAAAGACCCAACAGTACTAGAATAAGGAACTTTTGACATGTATTCAATATCTTGATCTGAACTAGGACACTGAGCAGCTGACAATTTAAAGTGAGGTGCAATAGAAGTACTAACAGACTTTGCATTATGCATATTGAAACGCTGAAGAACTTTCTTAATATAATTTTGCTGACTAAGAAACAACAAACCAGATTTTCTGTCTCTAGTAATTTCCATACCGAGTATTTTCTTAGCAGCACCAAGATCCTTCGTATCAAATTCACTACTCAACAATTTCTTCAATTTAGTGATTTCAACTTTGCTCTTGGCAGCAATCAGCATATCATCAACATACAACAGCAAATATATAGGTGATCCAAACATGCTTAATGTAAACACAGCTATCAAATTTTGACCTCTTAAAACCGTGCGACAGCATGAATGAATCAAACCTTTTATTCCACAGACGAGGGGACTGCTTCAAACCATACAAGGACCTCTTCAATTTGCAAACAAATTTCTCCTTGCCAGGCACTATGAACCCTTCCGGCTGGTCCATATATATATCCTCCTCAAGCTCTCCATGCAAAAACTCAGTCTTCACATTTAACTGCTCAAGCTCAAGATCATGTGAAGCAACGATACTGAAGAAAGTACGAACAAAACTGTGCTTACCACTGGAGAGAAAACATCATTATAGTCAACACCTGGAATTTGACTATAGCCTTTTGCTACTAACCTTGCCTTAAACTTTGGAGGCTCGCTTGGAGATAAACCCTCCTTCCTCTTGAAGATCCATTTTCAACGAACGGTCTTCTTTTTCTCAGGCAAGGGCACAACCTCCCATGTGCAATTCTTCTCGAGAGACTGCATCTCCTCATGCATAGCCGAGATCCACTTCTCACGATCATCACAATCAATAGTTTCAGTATAAGTTGCTGGCTCATGAGTATTCTCCACCTGTTCAGCACAACTCAAAGCATAAGAAGTCAAATTACATTCTTCAATAAGACGAGCTGGAGGTCCACAACTCCTCTTTGATCTGCGATGAGCAATAGGCAATTCCTCCTCTGGCTGCAAAACAGGAGGTGAGTGCTGAACATCATCATGAGCATCATCATCAGCAACTTCATTATCATGATCATCAACTGGCTCCAACTGCGTGGCTACCTCATCATCCACATGCTCCACCTGCACGCTCATATGCCGCAGCTCTTTTTCAGAATTATCTGGAACATGATCTGAGGATAAACTGTCATTAAACATCACAGATTCATCGAAAACAACACTCCTGCTCATAAAAGTCTTTCCTGTTTCGGGATTCCACAATTTATATCCTTTAACTCCCGAACCATAACCAAGAAAAAGATATTTAATAGCTCTAGGCTCTAATTTTCCATTATCAACATGAGCATAAGCAATGCAGCCAAAAACCCTCAACTGTGAATAATCAGCAGGTGAACTGGACCATACCTCAATGGGAATTTTCTTATTAAGAGGAATAGAAGGCGACCTGTTTATCAAGTAACATGCAGTATTAGCAGCTTCAGCCCAAAAACGTTTGCTCATCCTAGCATTGGACAACATGCAACGAGCCTTTGATATGATGGTCCTGTTCATACGCTCAGCCACACCATTTTCCTGCGGAGTGTGAGGTATGGTGTGGTGCCTAACAATGCCTTCTTGCCTGCAATAATCATTAAAAGCATCCGAACAGAACTCTCCACCATTATCAGTACGAAGCAATTTTACTTTCCTTTCAGTTTGCCTTTCTATCATCACTTTCCAATTCTTAAAAGTATCAAAGGTGTCATCTTTATTTTTCAGAAAATATGGCCAAACTTTTCTAGAGTAATCATCAATAATTGTAAGCATGTAACGAGCACCACCAAGAGAAGGCTTACGGGAGGGACCCCATGAATCAGCATGTACATAATCGAGAGTACCTTTGGTGGTATGAACTGAGGTGTTGAATTTTACCCTTTTATGCTTCCCAAAAATACAATGCTCACAGAACTTCATGTTACTCGAAGTGCAGCCCTCAAGAAGGTTTCTCTTCATCAATTCTGCCATGCCAAGTTTGCTCATATGTCCCAAACGCATATGCCAGAGGTTAGTCTTACTAAGTTTATCATTAGTAACAACAACAGCAGCGGAAACAGAACCATGTAATGTACTTCCTCTAAGAACATATAACTTTGCAGAATTCATATCACCTTTCAAACAAATGAGAGAACCTTTTGATACCTTTAGAACTCCACCTGAACCGGAGTAATGGAACCCTTCTGCATCAAGCGTGCTGAGCGAGATGAGATTTCTGGACATCCCTGGTATGTACCTCATATTCTTCAGCGTGCGTGTCATGCCATCATGTGTCTTGATCTTAACAGAGCCGATGCCCTCCGGCCCAAGCCTCCGGCGACGGGCCTCCGCTTCGCTTCGTCAGAAGTCGGCCAATAATGATGTGGACTGAATTTGGAACATATTCAACAGGCGGCTCCAGCGGAAGCCGAAAGAGATCGCTGCCTCGGAGGGTCTTGTCGATCGGGGCCATCAGCCTGGCTGGGGGGCTCGTGCTCAGCGCCGTCAACGACCTCGCCATCTTCCATGGATGCACAACGTCAGCTTCCTTTCTCCCTTTTCTTTTTTTGGCTTGCTCCATTCAAAACCAATCCGGTACCAATCTACTCTTGTGCTCCCAATATTTTATTCTTCTTAGTTACGGGAGAGAATTGAATTACATGCGAGCAACTGCGACTGCCAAACATCAGTAGCTTTGGTCTTTACTCAAGAGCAAATGATGTGATTTCGATTCCACATCAAAATGGGATGGGATGGGCACGGCAAAGTGCGGACAATTCCCCCAAACGTGAGCATTTCGCCTTTGTGTTGCATCAGTGTAGTATCCATTATAGAAATCCATTTAGGGGATTACATTGAAGACTGAACTCTGTAGGGTATAAATTCAGATGCTCACTATTGAATGCTAATGTATTTACAATTGACGCACAGCACTCAGTATGAGTTGTGGCTTCATCTGGGACAACCACAGTGGTTCTTCTGTTATCTGGTTGAATGGTAATTTGTTTGTTTAGTGAATGGTGCTTCGTTTCATGACTGCAAGCAGGAATTGTTGGGTTGAGTCCTCACACATATGATGTGCTTGGTCTACTTGGTCTCTGTTGCTTTCCACGCACCGAATAAATAACGTAGCTGTGCGACTGCCAACTGAATTTCATCCATCGGCTTTGTTCATCAGCCATTGTACTTTCTGTTACCCTAATAATTTTCTAGATGCTTATGAACATTGTTTTCCATATTTTCTATCTGACTCCGTGCTGCCGTGCAATGTCAGAAATGTACATGGATGTGACATTGCATTTTTGTGTGCTTTTCTCAATGATAAACCTAATAAAGGAGAACTTACAAGTTTGAATTCTTTCAGTAAGGTAATTGAGAAGGCTGCTGACAACCAAAAGGTTGTCGAGGCAATTGGGGTGCCTCTAGTCAGAGGACCGTGGTATGAAGCGTCTCTTGAGGTGGGCCACCGACGCAGATCTGTTTCATGCACATTCCCTGTATCTGGGCCACACGGGTCCGGCTTTTTCCAAATTGAGGCTTTTTCCTTTGTTGTGCCTGATTAGTTGTGTACCTGGCACAACACGATGATGGAATCCTTCGTGTGGCACAGAGGACGGTCTGCTTTCCTTTCTGCGGCATCATGACTGGGAGATCCTTACCTTGGAGGCTCATCTGCATGTACCTTCAGATGATGAGCAGCAGAAGACGCTGGTGAAGGTGAATCTTGAAAGCAATGGCGGTGGGCAATGTGGGGAGCCTGAGAGTGAGAGCTAAGCTGACATATTCTCATATCAGCCCCTTGATATGCTAATGCTGCTTTTCAAAGGTCTGGTCATTGATCAATCTATGTGTTTGGTATGTACTGAATTTGATAGAGGGCTGGTAGTGTCTTTTCTGAAGGTGGATTCATCCAAGCTAGTATGTATATTAACTGAAATGACCCAAAGAGAACAGAAGTAGTTGTTTTTGTTCCAAAAATAGCAGCAGCAGCAGCAGCAGCAACCTGCAAAGCACACAATCATGCACGCGGCCATATGCTATTTGTGGCCAGCCATTAGTTATATTGGTCCAGTTTTGGCGCCCTGGCGGCCAGGTTGCTGGCCACAAGACAACTGGATCATTCACTTTCTAGGTCACCTCTGTTATTGATTTGTTTGTTGCTACTGCATCTTCCGGGGCCAAGCCTTCATCCAATTGGATCGTCGCTGCCTCCGATCGCTCCGCCGGCTCGCCGCTGCATTGTTGGCATTGCACCCAGCATTGGGTGTCGTTCTAGACAATCCCATCCTATTGGATTGGATTGGACTGAATGCTTGGGCAAATTCGAATCGAATTTGCTCAAGCATTCGTCTCGATTCCCGGCCGGTAGCTGACCAGTCGGGAACCCGCCGAGGCGACGCCGATGGGCATCTTGTGTTGCTTCCAGTCCCACGCTGACGGCGGGGGCGGCCACCATGATCAGGCTGTTCCTTCCTCGTCGGCGGCTTCTCCGTCCTCTGCCACCTCATCGAGTGGAAACAAGGATCGCCCTCTTCCCGAACGCAGCAACAGCGTTGATTACAGCAATCTCGTCGCCCTCGTCAACGAGATCGTCGGCGAATCAGGTATCGATCACCTCCCAAAGATGGGCAATATAATGAATGCATTCCATGATCGATGATTCGAATGGCAGCGATGTGAGATTGTGAATCTGTGATGCAGTGAGCTACCGCCACAAGCGCGTGGCCGACGAGATCCTCAAGATGGGCAAGGCCGGCAAGGTGACGGCGCGCGCCTTCACGTACGCGGAGCTGTCCGAGGCCACCGGCGGCTTCCGGCCGGATTCGCTGCTGGGCGAGGGCGGCTTCGGCCCCGTCTACCGTGGGCGGCTGCCCCCCAAGTCGACGGGCCCGGAGGTGGCCGTCAAGCAGCTGGACCGCAACGGCACGCAGGGCACGCGCGAGTTCCTGGTGGAGGCGCTGATGCTGAGCCTGCTCAAGCACCCCCACCTGGTGACGCTGCTGGGCTTCTGCACCGACGCCGACCACCGCATGCTGGTCTACGAGTACATGCCGCTGGGCTCCCTGGAGGACCACCTGCTGGACCTGCCGCCGGGGCGCGCGCCGCTGGAGTGGGCCACGCGCATGCGCGTCGCGCAGGGCGCCGCGCGGGGGCTCGAGTACCTGCACGACACTGCGCAGCCGCCCGTGATCTACCGCGACTTCAAGGCCTCCAACATCCTCCTCGACACCGGCTTCCGCGCGCGCCTCTCCGACTTCGGGCTCGCCAAGGTTGGCCCCTCCGGCGACAAGACCCACGTCTCCACGCGCGTCATGGGCACCTACGGCTACTGCGCGCCCGAGTATGCGCTCACCGGCAAGCTCACCACCATGTCCGACGTCTACAGCTTCGGCGTCGTCTTCCTCGAGATCATCACCGGCCGCCGCGTCATCGACACGACCAGGCCGCCGGACCAGCACAACCTCGTGCTCTGGGCGGGGCCGCGCTTCAAGAACAAGCGCCGGTTCGCCGAGATGGCCGACCCGATGCTCCAGGGCGACTACCCCACCAAGGGCCTCCACCAGGCGCTCGCTATCGCTGCCATGTGCCTCCAGGAGGACGCCACCATGCGCCCCGGCATGAGCGACGTCGTCACCGCGCTCGAGTACCTCACCATCGCAGGCGGAGGCGCCACTGACATCGATGACGAGCAGGGTCCGGATCCCGATGAGCAGCAGCAAACCGACGACGACGCGCAAGCGTAACATGTGTCCGATGCAAATTCGAAGGGAATTCCGAGGCGTGAAGCCGTGAATTGCCCATACATGGTCATTAATATGCATATATATGTGTATGTAAATTCATACATATACTGTGTTGTTGCATGCGTATATCCCATGGATCGATCGATGCAAGGAGGACTTTCAGGACAAAATTGCAAAGCCTATTGTTACAAGATAACAATTGATGTATATTCTTTCCGGATAAATACATGATAGTAGCTAGTGAATAATCTGTATATCAATCAATCCTTGCTTGAACAAAGGTATGGCCAGGTAGTCCTTTCTAGGACCATTGCAACATGATGGGAAATATATGATGGTGTTGACGCAAAATTCAGTCAAACACCAAAGCACTAGAGCATTGCGGATCGAAACGTTATGAGTGTGTGAAACATGTTCGACCGGTTTTGAAAGAGATCAGACCGGTTTCCTTGGAATTTGCCGGAATCCGTCGTCCGAGGATGATAGCTACCATGTTTATATGTTAGAAGATGGCTAGATTTACAAGCAAACCAATTAATGGTAACCAATGTATTTACGTGACAAAGAACGACTAGTTTACGAGCAAACTTGTAAAGACCATCGATACTCTCGCCTCAGAGGGAGCCATCAATATGTGGACGTCACCCGTGTGCCCGTGTGCCCTAAATCGGCTAACAAGTCTAGAACATCATCTCTAGGCATGGAGATTAGTACACAAACAATAATGGATGTTGGAAGAGACATTAAGGTTTAGAAGTGAAAATGTAAATGTGTGTATTATATTTGGTTTATTGGGTTTTCCGGACTTAGAGATAGTGTATGAAGAAAATCCCACATGAATCTCCAATTCCATTCGGACTTGTGAAAATCGGTAACCAGTCTGACCTATATTCAAATTGGGCTGACATGTTTTCAAGGTAAAGATCTCCCTGAAGCCATAAATCTCATATCCGAATTCCAAATTGAACATTCTATGTATGCATTGGGGAAGTCCAATATGCACTTTCGACAATATTACCGGTAAGGACGATTTGCATAGATGATCCAGCAAACAATATTGTTCGTCAACAGGTGATAAAGAAAAAGTTATCCCCGTTGTGTTGCGCAGTTTATATCAGTTATACATACTTTCCACTCCATGGAATGGAAAAGGTGGGATACGCGTGGGTGCGCCCTTACTGGTTGAGCCAGTATTATATGTAACAATACACATTTGCAACTTTCATGCAACAGTTGTGATATCAAAATAGATGTTTAAAATATCCACAAACAACATTTGCAACATTAACATGGTACTGCAACATTTGTATAAAAGGGTAAAAAATCTCAGCCCCTTCAAAAATGAAGTAAAATATACATATTTACTGTTAAACAATTGTGAATAGCGTTAAATGGGCATTAGAATTTGCAGATAGAGCGCAGACTGGATCAAAACTGTATTTCTTAATGTTTGTGTGAGAGGGATAGACAGTGCGCCCCCACTACCCGGTTTAGGTGAAGCTTCCTTGCCTAAGGCCAGGATTAATTTTTAGTCACCTAAACTTTAGTATTAGATGGTCCAACATAGGAACTAAAACGTGAATAAAAAATTTAACAATGCTAGCGTCAAGACGTCTGATGCCAAAACAAAATCAGACGTCCCAATCCAGCACACTAATGTTGCGATGGGAATTTTTTGCACATAATTTTGTTTACGATAGGTATGAGCTGATGTTGCAGTGTGAAAGATATTCCAACCTCAATGACGGATATTGCGGTCATCACTAATGTTGCAATAGTTATTTTTATATGGTTTCGATGGATGAATATGTGATGTTGCAGTGGTCATTTTCAGTATGTTTGACATATGAAGTGATGTTGCCACAGTTGTTCTAGGATATTGCATAAATTTATTCTAGATGTGTCAATAGTTGTTTTGCCATGTTGCACATTTTTAATATAATAGACTAATTCTATTCATTGTATTATTTTTTCAAAAAAAATTAATATTGCAATTTTTTTCAAAAATATCACTATTATTATTTTTAAATATTATAAAAGGTAAGTATGGATGTTAATCTACACATTACAAAACTCTATATCTAAAAGGTGGCCGCAGATGAAAAAGACTGAGGGTCTGTTTGTTTTAGCTTCAACTTTTAGAGCTTTCTGAAAAGCTGCTGCTAGCTTGTTGCATCTGAAAAGCCAATAATAGTTTTTAGACGATGCTTTTAACTTTCTAGGCTTAAAATGCTTAGAAAACTGAGTTTTCAGCTTTCCATATAAACTTAGTTTTTTTTAAGCTTTTGGCTTTTCGGAAGCTGCGGAGAAGTTTGCTGGCTGTTTGAGCTTCTGGTTTTCCATGTTGAAAAAGCTGCCCCAAGCTCAAACAAACACACCCTAAAATGCCCCGGCCTCCAAATGCTATCCATTCTGCATCCTAACAAGCTAAATGGAGCTCTAATATAATTAAGAAGTATCTGGGTCTTCCTACTGCCTTGGAAGATCCACCAAATAGGCATTGGAGTATATGCCAACTCACTTAAGGGCTTGACTGGGGTTTGGAGTGGCAAAAAGATTAGTTTGGTTGAACCAATCCATTTTTAGCCTAAGGAAAAACTCACGATTGGCTAGCTTTTTCTGGCTTGACAGTGAAGGGAAGAGTAAGTATCACCTACCAAATTGGCAACATGCTTATTACTCGAATGAAAGATTTTTTTTTTTTTTTGGGGGGGGGGGGGCTTAAAGCATTTCCATTAGATACTCATTCCCCAATCCAACTATCATATTTGGGAAGTTCGTACAAAAATAGTGCTCAAGCAGAACCCCTCTACCTTTCTCTTTTTATTTAATAATTATTGGGACGAACTAATCGACCCCAACTCTCCCTAAACAGAGGGAGAGTTAGAACTCTCCCAATACGGTAGCTGGATCAGGATGAGATTATTTGGGGATTGACCATCAAAGCAACTCCCCACCCCCCCAATAAAACCATGAAAGAAATTTTGGAACATCCCCATTAGTTGATTTGGAACTGCTAGAGATGCTCTTAGGTATCCCTGATTTACATCATATGCATATGTGTTTGCTCTTGACTCTCGGATTTCTATGTACACAATTAAATTGCAATGTTTTGTGCAAGAACATTCTACATTACAAGTATGTAACATCGAACATGTGAACCAAAGTTGCTCTATTGCTCATAAATTTAGGCCTCTTCTTTATGGAAAGTATTGCTCTAGGCAAATAAGGTTTCGAAAGGATCAACGGTTTGGCTCCTCTAGCCTGGAAATTAAATTTTTATCTTTGTATAAGTTTGTAAGTGAGAAATAGATCACAATGGATGAAGCCTGGGATGAAAGTGATTTGAACTCTACATTTTGTTGGATTGTATCGATAGCTTTAATGAACCTTTGGTATGATCTAATTAGCATAGCTAAACGTGCGTATTTCATTTTTTAATGATAATGATGACATTGTGGGCAAACCAACTCTTCTATTGCTCAAACCTTGTCTGCTATTCAGCTATTGTGGTGGCGTCGTGTGGTACCTTTTTATATTCCATCTGTTTGGAAGCCGGTTATTCCACGAATCCATGATATTATTTTTTTTTCCATGTGGTTGCTTGTAATGTTTGGCCTTTGTATTCCAAAATTTCAAAACACTACTATAGAATAGGGCATCGCAAAGAATAGGGCTTCACAAAGGGGGAGATGATATTTTTTATTAAATTAAAATTCTTATGGGTTATGTGGTACATAGATGGATCGATGATGGATGTACGGTATTAAGGCTGGAAATTTGGATGGTGATAGCCATTTTGAACCGGCGGTAGGGAAAGTGCAGGTTGGCACTGCCTTTGAATATGTGGCGAGGCAGTAGATTAGTAACAAGATACATGTGTGCTACTATGTTATGGTGCTTATGGAAGCTGAGGAACAATCTTTGTTTTTCAGGGAGTAAGCTGGTCCCGATGGTAGTGGTGGCAAAGGCGCTGGGAATGCCACGCCAATGGAGAGTAGCAGTTAAAGCAGGCGGTCTTCTAGCATTGGAAGTCTGGATCTGTAAAATGCAAAGCAAAAATTTCAAGTTTAGTAACATTCCTTAAACTTGACATTTTTCAACATATTAGTGGCAGCAATGTCATCTGGCCCTTGCACACATTGGTGGAATATTTCCAATCAGATATTCTATTATATGGCAGCAGTCATAAACTCCTTATGCGAAAAAAAAACTTGCTCCATGGTTTTGGTGGCTGGATTTCACCTCTTGAATTAGGTCAAATTTGCATCTCTTAAATTTGTACCCCATGAATAAAACCATATCATGGATCTCTACCACCGCTAGGGATGCAAGTTATATTTATTTTGGACCATTGGATTGACCTAAAAACTTAATAAAATGAACTATGATGGCATTGTACATAATTAATTTAGGAGAAAAAATAAACTAGGATGGCATGTCATCGTTGTCGGTGTTTTACCGCCAAGCTCACCGAGGGATACCCCCGAGGTGGTATGTTGTAGGTAGGGTGTCACCAAGATCAAGAACTCGAAGGTGCAAGGAACACAAAGGTTTAGACAGGTTCAGGCCGCCGAGAGCGTAACACCCTACGTCATGTGTGGTTTGTATTGCCTTGAGGATTATGAGTTGTTTTAGAGGGGTCCCTACGCGCCCTTATATACTCGGGGGGACAGGGTTATATGGAAATCCTAGCCAGGAACTGGTTAAGGAGTCCTACCCGAGTAGTTTTCTTACGTCCGAAGTACTCGGGTAGTTTTCTTACGTCCGACTAGTTCTAACTCTATACAACTAGTTACAATGAAGATAAGGTATGGCCCATGCGCCATCCCCTACTACAGGAATATGTACGCCAAGTGTGCAGTCCCGCTGCCCCGGGTCTGACAAGCCCCCGAGCTCTTCGTAGCCGAGTACTGCAGGCTTCCGAGTACTTCTGGAAGACGTCTTCAAGTCCCTGCTGAGTCCCCTTGAGGAGGTGTCGTCTGAGTACTTCCTTGGCTGCATCAAGGCTGTGAGGTGCTCAAGCCCCGAGTAGTTTTCAAGTTTTCTTTTATATGGGGTGCGATTTTACTCGCACTCCATATGGAGTAGCCCCTGAGCCTTAGGTTGAATCAAAGAATCAGGCTGAGGGTCAAATTAGTCTTGAATCTTCCGTCTGTATCTTCCAAGAATTTTTGAAAAATAAGCCATCAAAGACACGTATCCCGCAGCCCCCGAGCCTTTAATGCAAATTCCAAAGTTTGGAAAAAAGGATCTAAAGAATCGTGGCATGTGTTGTGTTTTTAGAATCAATCTGATGGTATTTACAGGTTAATTGGTTTTGAAATTCGAATAACCCATATTTTCGGGAGTCTATCCCTGAAAAACGGCTAGTTCAAATAACTTTCTCAAAAAACCTTTGAAAACCGCTCAAATTGAATCATTATCCCGAGAAAGTCGCTTTGACTTCCAACGGTAGAAATGGGTGTCGCTGGCTATTTAATCCCGTGGTAACCCTTAGGTTTTCACCTCAGTCGCTTCCGCTTCCGCAGTCGAAAAAATAGATCTGCTCCGCCAAGAACCCTAGCCGCCGCCGCCGCGCCCAAATCCACTACTCCGCAGCCAAATTGAGAGGAGTAGCCGAAATCACTGCCTCCGATCTCCCTCCACATCCTAGCGAGTTTCTCTGGGCATGCGCACGAAAGTGCCAGTGACCTTCCGCCCCAAAATGCCGAGAAAAAGCAGCGCTGATCACGGGAGGAAGAGGAGCGGCGAGGGGGGCAACGACTCGTCCCCGCCGTCGAAGGTCGCCAGGACGGCGGCGGACGACGAGTGCAGGCCCTCAACTTGCCGGGAGAAGGACCTTCTCTGGCTCGTCGCGGATCGGCTCCTTCAAGAGAAGGACATGGTGCAGTGGTGCCCCGGCAGAGTTAACACAGCTCCATGGGACCTCACGGGTGAGACAATCTTGTTCGCCCCCTTCGTCGAGCGCAGTCTTGCCTTGCCCTCTTCGAACTTCTTTCGCAGAGTTCTTGATTTTTACAAATCAAACTCTACCACCTCACCCCCAATTCAGTGCTTCACATGTCCATTTTTGTTCATCTTTGTGAGGCATTCCTTGGAATCCGCCCACATTTCCGTCTCTTTCATTTCCTTTTCCGCTTCAAGCCCCAACCCGACGCCGACAACCCAAAACTAGTCGGGGGGCGCAGGACTCCAACATCGTAATAAGGAAGTGTACTTGGAATACTCGACCCCGACTAGTTTGTCTGGGTGACATGCCCAGCGGTTCTATATCGGGAACCACAAGCCGGGGCTGCCTGAGTGAGACAATGCTCCTCCTAAGTGTCAGGATTGCTGGTTGGAGGAGTTGTCGGAGGAGGACAAACGTGACATCCCCGAGCTGATAAAGCGAATCCAAGCTTTGAAGGACAAGGGCATCACTGGGGAATCAGTGGCGTACTCATTTCTCGAACGGCGTATCCAGCTCCTCTAGCAACGAATCCACCTTGGCTTCGAGTACCAAGGAACCAGTGATCTGTCATGGATGGCTAGGGATGTGCCATCCAATGAAGAGATAATGCGCAGGGTGACCTGCCTGTTTATGGGGGTACACTCGGAGCCCTACATCCCGAAGCTATTCAGCTCGGACAATTCACCTGACCCTGTAAGAGTTTACTCGAGTACTTTATGTTGGTGAAGTCTTCTTTTTCTTTGTGGTAACACATTCACTATACTGTAGGTCTACCTGGAGAGATTCAGGTCTGACCCACCTCTGCCAGTCGTCGAAGAGCCGGCCGAGAACCCGCTCGCCAAGAAGGCTGCAGAAGATCCTGTAGCGAGCCCGCCGCATCAGCAACGAGTGGCAACGCGCAAGCGAAGGGCCGTTGCCAAAGTCGATGCATCGACTAGTTGCCAGACACCGTAAGTAGCCTTGTTACTTGAGCCTGTTCAATTTTATTTGCTTCTGCGAATACTTCATCTAGTACTGCATGCAGTGGCACTGACGAAAACCCCGAGCCCCTAAGGTAGAGGGGATCTGAAGAGGATAGTAGGAGTCCAGCGTCGGGGCAATCACCGCCCGCGACTACCGAGCCGGCCCTCACTAGTCTGAGAAGCAGAACCGCGCCGAGAGGGCTGGCTGTGCCTAAGGTACTCCACCTCAAGAAGGCCTCCAGGTTTGTCTCCAAATTTGTCATTTTGGAAATTATGTATTAGTATCGAGTACTAATACAATTTTTCAGAAAGAAAGAAACTCTAGGGCTGGCAGACTCTGGCTCCACCCAGGTTGGCACGAGTGCTACCTCGTTGCCTAAAGAACCTGTGGCCCCGAGTACTGCCACGCCTTCAGCTGCTGAAGATGCTCCCGGAGCATTCAGAGGGAAAGATCTTGACCGCCTCGGAGCGGTACCAGGGACCCAAGCCCACGGGATCAGTCTGTCCAAGCGACAGGCGTGACTACCTTGGGCCAGCAGGAGGTCCTGGAGAGTTCCTGAGCACGGCTTCAACAGGAGGTCGAGGGAGGAGAGGTCCCCCCTCCGAACGCCGAGCTATTTGAGGATTCACTTTTGCATCTAGAGAAGACGTCGATCATGCTCGAGTTTGGCCAACGCTTCATGGAGTACACTCAGGTATGTAGTCGAGTATTCTTCTAGGCTTGTTATCCTTTTGATGAAGTATACTGACTTGTTTGTTGTTGTTGTGCAGAGCCTCATTGGACATTCCCGGGAGAAGTCGGTGCTGCTGCAACAAATCGGGGATGTGTTGCCTTGCACCCACAAGGCAGAGGATGACCTGGAGGCAGAGAAAGCCAAGAACGCCCAACTCCAGGAGGAACCCAATGCCTTGAAGATTTCTCACCAAAACGAGATCATCGACATGCAGCGTAAGCATGACCTGGTGCTCCGGAAGGTCAAAGACTTGACCGCCTAGATAGAAAGTGAGTAGACTCCTCCTTCTGCCCGACTAGATTTGTCTTGCTGCCTTTCTTCTGAGTTGTATATTTGTACTTTGGCACAGAATATGCTCGTCTTGAAAGAGCTTTGACTGACTGGAAGTGTGATATATATCATTTTACAGAAGAGAAGGAGCAGTTGTAGAAGGCCTTGGAGGAACTCTAGCTGAAGTACTCAGATCTTGACGAAGAACACAAGACTGTTATTCGCTAGTTGAAAGATGCGGACAAGCAGCTCAAGACGGATATGCAGAGGATCCAGTCTCTCAACCGTGACAAGGAGCGCCAGCAGAAGGACTTGGACCAACTTGGGATTGCGGCCCATCGGGTGTGTGAGTTCATCGACCCCACAGTATACAGACGCTTGCTAGTGCAGCGCCTGGTTGATGCTCCTACGAGCATTGCAAGATATGTGTCCAGAACTGCTAAGGTGGTGCTCACTCATGGGCTGGCCATTGTCAAGTTATATTTCCCGGAGATGGACGTGCGTCCGTTTGCTGAAGGCGTCGCTGAGGATTGCACCAAAGAGAAGTTCGTCGAGTACCGTGATGAGGTACAAGACGTAGCTCATAAGATAGACGATGACCTTCAGCTGTTCTGAGACTGAACTGTGTATGTTTTGTGGAGAAAACAATAGTTGGCTTGTAATATATTTAATCTTTTAGTCGATTGTTGTTTGTTATGCCAACTCGTCGAGTAGCATGTAGAAACGTGATCGTTTAAGCATTGAGTACGTTAATACTAGTGTGGAGTTACCCTGAAAGCAACATTTCAGCTGGTAGACTAGTGCTAGTAGGTACTTGAATAGAGTTGCGTTCATGGAACCTCTATGTTATAGGCGTGAGGACCTCTTTGACTTTACCCAGAGAGACCTTGAACCAATAGCTTTACTAAGCTGTGTAGGAAGGTAGTCGGAAAAGACACTTCACACGTGTAAGAGTGTAGCCTGAAAGGCCTTTGGTCGATAATCATGACAGAAAGTACTCGTGGCGTAGCCCCCGAGTGTTTTCTGAAGATTAGAGTTAGTTAGCGTATTGGTACAACTCGTGGCGATAGCCCCCGAGTTTGCTCAATGTTGCTAGAGAAAAAAGAGTAGTCATTTGGGGAACCAAAGCAACCATGCATTATTGAACTGTGTTGCACTGCAGCTAACAGGTTTTGTACAAGTTTCTTAAGCATAGAAACAGCGTATGTGCTCGATATTCCAAGAGTTTGGGACTTGTAGTCGATACGACCCTGGTCTTGTGACCTTTGTAATGATGAAGGGTCCTTCCCATCTTGAGTTGAGCTTGTGAAGCCCAGTCTCATCTTGAATGTGATGTAGGACCAGATCACCGACGTTGAAGGATCTTTCTTGGACATTGCGGTCGTGATACTGTCGAACGCCTTGCAGGTATCGGGCTAATTGAAGTAAGGCATTGCATCTGATTTCCTCAGCAGAATTGAGTTCCATATGCCTTGCCTCGTCAACTTCTCCTTCCTCGTACATCTCCAGTCTGGGTGATTCCCACATGATGTCTGCTGGGAGAATGGCTTCTGACCTGTAGAAGAGAAAGAAAGGTGACTGTCCTGTGGCTTTGCTCAGTTGAGTACGAAGCCCCCATACGACTGTGGGTAACTCGTGTATACACTTGCCTCCCTTTTTGCTGTTCTTGTCATAGAGTCTCTTCTTGAGTCCATCAAGGATCAAGCCGTTGGTTCGCTCCACCTGGCCATTGGCGCGGGGATGAGCTACCGAAACAAACTTGACCTCAATGCCGCTACGTTCGCAGAACTCCCAGAATATGTGATGTAAAGTTGGATCCCAGATCGATGATGATTGTGTGAGGGAAACCAAAGTGATGGAGTATGTCACAGATGAAAGTGACTACTCTGTCAGCAGTTAGTGTTGTGATTGGCCTGTACACGATCCACTTGGTGAACTTGTCAATTGCCACCAACACGTGGGTAAAACTTGCTGGCGCTGTTGTCAATGGTCCAATCATGTCGAGACCCCAACAAGCAAATGGCCAAGAAGGTGGTATGATGATCAGCTTATGGGCTGGGATATGAGCCTGCTTGCCGAAGAATTGGAAGTTTGTGCATCGGTGAACGATGTCTTCGGCATCAGCCAAAGCCGTAGGCCAATAGAAACCAGACCTGAAGGCCTTCCCAACTAGTGTTAGAGAGGCCGCATGGTTGCCGCATGCACCCTCATGAATTTCTTCTAGGATTTCTCACCCTTCTTCAGTAGTTAAACACCATGAGGACCCCTGAGGCTGATCCACGCTTGTAGAGTTTTCCCCCGACTAAAACATAACCCTTGCTTCGCCTGACTAGTCTAATAGCCTCGGCGCTCTTTGGGTCGACGTCAGGGGGAAGCTTCTTGTCTTTGATTAAGTCAATGAACTGTGCCCGTCAGTCCACCTCGATCATTATGACCTCTCGACTAGGCTCCGTAGGGCCCTGGTCGATGGTACAGCGCTGTATTTTGGGGATAGAGGGATGGTGGAGCTCATGAACGGACACTCCAGCCGGGACATTGGCTCCAACGTTGTTGTCGCGGAGCACATGATGAATCTCCAGGCCCGAGAACTTGTTCTCGAGTTTACGGATTTCTGCGACGTAGGCGTCCATGGTTTCCTTGTTGGTGTGCCACTCTTTGTTGACTTGTTGAACTACTAGCAGGGAGTTGCCAAAGACGAGCAGTCACGTGATCTAAGAGAGACAGCCAGGCGTAGCCCATGCAACAGTGCCTCCTACTCGGCTTCGTTGTTGGAGACCTTAAATAGTATCTGGAATATGTATTTAAGCTATTCCCCAGTTGGACTGATGAAGAGTACTTCCGCGCCACCACCTTTGAGCTTGAGCGATCCGTCGAAATACATAACCCAATGCTCTGGCTGGTTTGCTGGAGTTGATACTTGATTTTCTTGCCATTCAGCCAAGAAGTCGACTAGGGCTTGTGACTTGATGGCCGTGTGTGGCTTGAAGTCGATGTTGAGCGCACCTAGTTCCACTGCCCACATGGATATGCATCCAGTGGCATCCTGATTGTGGAGTATATCCGCCAATGAAAAGTCCATGATAACCGAGATCTTGTACTCGTCAAAATAGTGGCGGAGTTTCCTAGAGGTGATGAGTGCAACGTAGAGAAGTTTCTGAATTGACGAGTAACGAACCTTAGATTCAAAAAGGACTTTGCTGACGAAATGCACTGGCCGCTGCACGCCAAATGCATGGCCCTTCTCGTTTCGTTCCACCACTATAGCTGTGCTGACTACGTGAGTAGTCGCTGCTATGTAGAGTAGAAGGTTCTCGCCAGGGTTTGGAGCCGTGAGGATGGGGGACGATTGAAGGTGATGCTTAAGGTCCTCCAATGCCTGCGCCGCATCCTTGGTCCAGAAAAAGATGTCCTGCCTTTTGAGAAGCTTGAAGAAGGGTAGACCCCGTTCTCCAAGTCGGGAGATAAATCTGTTTAGTGCTGCCATACAACCGGTGAGCTTCTACACGTCTTTGATCTTCTGTGGAGCCCCCATGCTGGTTATGGCGTGATCTTTTCAGGATTAGCCTCAATTCCTCGGTGACCAACGATGAAACCAAGGATTTTTCCCTGTGGTACACCGAAGACGCACTTAGTCGGGTTGAGCTTCCACTAAAACTTCCAGAGACAGTTGAAGGTTTCTTCGAGGTCAGAGATGAACTTGTCAGGACTTCGGGTTTTGACGACCACATTGTCCACATAAGCCTCAACATCGCGAAATAGCTGGACAGCAAGGCATAACTGTATAGCCCGATGGTACGTAGCAACCACGTTCTTCAACCCGAACAACATAGTCGTGTATGCGTAGGCGCCAAATGGGGTAATAAATGTTGTCTTAATGTGGTCTTTTTCCTTGAGGGCAATCAGATGGTAGCTCGAGTAGCAATCAAGAAAGGAGAGCGGAATGCAGCCGGCGGTGGAGTCAATAACCTGATCGATACGGAGAAGTGTGAAAGGATCTTTCGGGTAGTGCTTATTGAGATCAGTATAATTGACACACATCCTCGATTCATTATTATTCTTTTTAAGAACAAGTACAGGGTTGGCTAGCCACTCTGGGTGGTACACCTCTTTGATGAAACCAGCCGCGAGTAGTTTAGCTAGCTCTTTCTTGATGGCCTGCCTCTTTTCGGGAGAGAAACGATGAAGTGGCTGCTTCCTCGAAGTGGCCTTGGGATTGACTTTGAGTGTGTGCTCAATCAACTCCTTGGGCACACCTGGCACATCTGCTGGTTTCCAGGAAAATATGTCTTGGTTGGCCCTAAGAAAGTTGATGAGCATGAGTTCCTATTTGCTGTCCAAGTGCCCGCCGATCAGGGCTATCTTGGATGAATCGCCTTCTTGGAGCTGGATAGTCTTGATGCCGACGTTGGAGTTTGGCTTCACCCTCGACTGGCTTGGCTTCTTGTTCGGCACTTCCAGTTCCGCCTCGGAGAGTTTTTGCGCGGCCACGAGTACTTCGGATGAAGGCTCTGGCACGCTTTGCTGTAGAGGCGTACTCGATCGCCTCCTGGTCGCAGTCATATGACTTCTGGACGTCACCTCGTAGGGAGAGTACACCAGTCTTGCCCGACATTTTGAGGACCAGGTAGATGTAGTGGGTGTGACAACCCTGGTAATTACAATTCTAAAATCAATGACATTAGCCTAACTCCATGTTTTAAACCAACTAATGAGAGGGGGGAAAGAATTTAACCGGGTTCAGTTGGAATTCAAATTTAATTTGGGCACATTTGGACACATTTGAAACTTTTAAATTAACTTTAAAACCATAAGCCAAATGAGATTTTGCCTGAAACCAAAGTTGTAGAACTTTTTATTTTGAACAACTTTCGTGTTCAAAAGTTTTTGAAATTCAAATCAGAAAGAGGAGAAAACGCCCTGTTTGCACCCAGCCCCCTGAAGTTTTTCGAATTTTTGCATTTCGGTCCCTCGCTTCTCCCCCTCCTCTGCCGCGCCGCGCGCGCTCGCCCGCCCGCCGCGCGCCAGGTGGCCGGCGTCGCCTGACCGGCGCGAAGCGCCAGGCCAGTGGCCGCCGCACCACCCCGCCACGGCCAGCTTTGCCCCGCCCCGACGCCGCGCGGCCAGTCCCCGCCCGCGCGTGCTGCCGCGCCCAGGCCGCCGCCCGCCCGCCCAGTCTCCGCGCTCCGCCGTGCCGCCCCGGCCCCCGCGCCCCGCCAGCTGCCGCGCCTGCCCTCCGCCCGAGCCGCTGCAGCAGCTGCTCCCCAATCCGCACGCCGCGCTATCTCCTCGCGCCCACGCCAAAATCGCGGCCGCCCAGTCGCCCGCGCCCGCTCGCCGCACGCCGCGCCGGCGTTCTGCCGCCGCCCGCCGCAGCCAGTGCACGCCGCTGCCGTGCCCCGCCCCGCGCGTCGCCCAGGCACCTCCACACCCCCTCCTGCCCCTTTAAAAGCCCCGCCCCGACCGCCCGCGCGAGCCCCCGGCCACCAGAACGCCTCGCCGCGCCATCGCCGCCGCCGAGCACCGCCCGTCCGTGGACAGCCCACTGCCGCCGCCCACTGCCCAAACTGAGCACCCAGCCACCACTACATCACCTCACCGCAGCTCGCCGACCCACCCAACGCCACCCAGAGCCACCGGAGCGCCGCCGCCCGCGCTGCCGTCGCCGCCGCTGCCCCTGCTCGCCGTGGGCAGCACGACTCCGACCCCCTCCGTCCAAGCCGAGCCCCTGAGTAGCTTCCCCACGCACCACTGAAGCTCACCGACCGGACCACGCCGCCCCAAGCCCGCCGGAGCACCGCCGTCGACGCGAGCCGCGCCGCCGCCGCCTCTGCTCCAACGCCGGCGAGCCCTTCCCGGCCGTCCCCCACCTGAACAACACCCCCACAAGGTAGCCCTCGCACCCCTGAACCTTCCCCGACCCTCGCCCCTCGCCGCCGGCGAGCCCCCTCGCCGGAATTTCGGCCGGCCGCCGTACCCGAGCCGCCGAGGACCCAATTGCAAGGATTTAAATCTTTAGAAGGGTCTGAGCGTAAGATTCAAGGACCTGGTTGTAAAAGAAAGTTTCAAACCTAGATTCAAAATCAGTGAATTTGTAAAATTCGTATAAAACCGTAGAAAATTCAGAAAAATGCAAACTCAACTTTTCTGGAATCCTCAGAACAAACTCTACCACTTTGGTTACAAAAGTTTTCTCAGAATCTCAAAATATTTTGCTCTACATTAAATAGAAGCTTTAATGGACTTATTTTGTACCCACTGTTCTAGAACAATGCTGACCCTAAATTTTGGGCAGTGAATTAGTTGCTTGATGATTAGGACTGTGTAAAACGATCAGACCCAAATTCCATCTCTAGCTTTACTGTTTGTTAAACTTAGTTTTATTTCATGTGTAAGTAGAATGTTTTATCCCTGCAGTTAGGTGGTGAGTCACCCATTCAAATTTTTCCTATGATAATGTATTGGTACCCAGAAGCCAGAGAAAAATTAGGAGACTTTTTATCTCACAGTAACCTATTTATTTGATTTATGTGCTAATAACATACATTAAATCAAGAAAATAGTATCTTAGCTTGGAAAATCCCCAAATTATTACTGGGAGTTACATTGTGGTAGAGGTTGCTGTGTAAAAAGTTTCGTGGACAAAAACCCTGTGTAGGGTCCTGTAAAAATGAATCTTTGAATAGCCTAGGTGTAGAATATCATATTTTCTATGCTCCAAATACTGCATAATAAATCCTACAAAAATTACAGTAGCTTCTGCATGCTTAAGTGAAAGCTCTGTAAAAATCTTAGACTCATTTGTTGCACCAATTGTTCTGTATAAAAAGAACAAGGATCTAACAGCAACTATGTAATATATTTTTCAGAATTAATCGGTTACATAAAATTGGCTGAAAATTTTACAGTAAGCACATCTTTCCTTGATGTGCCTAAATCCAAAATTTCATAACCAGAAACTATCCCTTATAGTAATTACTCTCAAATCGTAATCAAGTGCTATTTCCACGACTTAAACTTGTGCACTCATGTAGAATCGACGACTCTCGCCGACGGAACCTACGAGCTAGTGCCCGCGTCCGAGAGTGAGCAGCGTGAAGCTCAAGCAAATCTAACTGAAGCTTTTGAAGACCCGAGCCCAAGTTCGGAAGATCCCCAAGCGAACTGCGAAGGCAAGCCCCGGAGCATAACCCATTCTTTCCGAAATTACGCAACTCATTACTCCTTGCTTGTGCATTAAGTTTGTAGGAGTTGGATGAAAACTTAGTTGCATGATGTCAGAAACCCTTGCTTGAAAACTAGATGTAAGGTTCGATAGAATGCTGTGCTAATAGGACTCCGGTAAAAGTCGAGTGATTTCCTGTCACTCGCGAGAAAATAGGAGTTGAATGACTACTACACGCTGCAATCATAAGGACACGGACGGGTTATGTAACGATGGTTACGATTGAGGCCCGTCTGTCTAGTGAAAAATGCTAAGGCCGCAGGGTGTGGTAGTGATGGTTAAGTCTTTGAACGTACTAAACACATGCCGAGATTATGGGAATCGGTAAGCTTAAGTACCTGATTGGCCCGGCAAGGGGACGGCATCCTACCCTTTGAACTTCGGTCCCATGTGCATATGGCGAGTGCAGAGAGTGGTCACGACCCGGCGCCGAACCGTGGCGTGGAGCTCTTGTACTCTCGGAGGGTAGCCCCGATCCACGACCCGGAAAGAAAGGGGAAAAGTTGCACGTGTGACTCTAGGGAGTAACCACGTGACGTGTGTTTGGGTTTCCCTTGCAAGGTTAAGAAATTCGATTCGAATCGTCCGTTTCTCACGGCTATTGAGACTGCTTAACCATTTTTACCCATAGAGTAAGAAGAGGAACAATGATGATGAATGAACTGGTTGGATGGAAAATTTAATGCTTCACCATGTATGCTTTAGATAGCTGCTTACCTAGACTGGCTAACGAAACTAGAATCTTGAGCTAAAAGTTGAAAGTAAGGACCCACTTGTAGATGCTTTTCGGCAAAACAAACCCCTGAGCCAAAAAGCCTGGCATGTCTAGAGTCGGTGGAGTAGTTTCCACTACACGGGTAAGTCTTGCTGAGTATTAGTATACTCAGTCTTGCTTGTGACTCGATTTCAGGTGAGCCCTTCGAAGACATGATTGCTAGCTTGACTTGGCCCTGCACTCCTCCCCCTGGTTGGTCGGTGGAATGGGATGCGCCCCCGTCCAACGGAGATAAGACCGAGTGATGTCTCGTACGGGCTTCATCGAGACATCCTGTATCGTCGAGTAGTTCCCGTTGATTATTTCCGCTGCAACTTAACTCTGAAGAACTTATTTATGTTAATTGAAGTACTTGTTTTCTAAACTCAAAAGCTTGGCCTGTAATATTTACTTATGCTAATGATGTAATATTTGCTGGAATGTGGTATTCTCTGGGCTCATCGTCGCATGAGCATTTGTATGTACGGCGCTCGATCCGTTCACCGTGGTTGTATCGGGAGGTTATACCCGACAGACCAGTGGATTACTCCGTTTGAAGTGTAAGGTTAACCGAGGATGCCTTAATGGTGATGGTTAATACACTTGAGCCGGATTAATTCAGGTGGTTCTGCCACAGTGGGGTACCGCCATGAACTTGGCTAGGGCAGGCCTGCCAAGAATAGCATGGTATGAAGATTCGAAGTTTGCGACTTCGAATTTTATGTACTCCGTACAAAAGTTGTCAGCTGTCTCGAAAGTAACTGGCAAGGTGACCGAACAAATTGGTGTAGTCGCGTTACCAGGAACAATCCCGTAGAACGGAGCCTTGCTGGGAGTGTGGATCTTGCCGATGTCCAATCTCATCTTCTTTAGAGTACTCGGGAAGAGCAGGTTTAAGCCGCTACCCCCGTCGATGAGTACTCGAGTCAGAGTGGAGCCCGCCACGATAGGGTCCAGTACAAGTGGAAGTTTTCCCAGCTCAGAGAAGCTGGTCCACTGATCCTCTCTGGAGAAAAAGATCGGGACCTTGCTGTGTCTCATGGGACGTGGCACGGCTAGCTCAACTGACATGATCTCGCCCCGAATCAGCTTCTACGCGCGTTTGGAAAGGATGCCATCGTCGCCTCCAAAGATGATGTTGTGTCGTTGCCATCGTCCTCCTTGTCCTTGTCCTTCTCTTCGTCATCGAGAGGAGACGCCTTGAGACTTTTGCGGAGGGTGTTGCACTGGTACAGTGTGTTCTTTGACTTCGGGTGCATCGAGCACTGCTTGTGGAGGATCTTCTCGTACTGGTCTTGGAGCTTGCTCGACTTCTTGCCGTGAGGGTTACGCTCGACGGCCGCAACTTGATCGTCCGGTTTGCGTTTGTGGGAGGGGGGCGAGTTGTTGTACTGGCCCTTGTCAGAGCGGTTGTTGTAGTTGCCCTTGTCGCCCTTGCGCTTGGGGAAGTGCTCGTTCTCCTCGTCTTCTTGATCCGCCCATCGCTGCATCATGTCGCAGAGCTAAACCACGGTAGTCAGAAGATTTCTCTCGAACTCGCGGTACATTTGCTTGGTGGTGAGGCCATTTCGGAAGCAGCAGTTGACTTCCTCGTCGGCGATGTTGGCGATGGTGGCGCAGGTGTCGAAGAAGCGACGAGTGTACGACCTCAGGGTCTCGTTCTCCTCCTGTTTGACCTGTTACAAGTCGTGTCGAGTACTTGCTCGGATCATGGATCCTTGGAAGTTGTCAACGAAGACTTTCTTCAGTGCCTCTCAGGAGTCGATGGAGTTTGCCTTGAGGCTCTCAAGCCATGTGAGTGGTGCTGATTCCAGGGCCATCGGGAAGTAGAGGGCTTTTGTCGAGTTGGAGCCGCCTGAGACCTCAATGGCGATGGAGTAGCACCGCAGCCATTGCCACGAGTCTTGTTTCCCGTCAAACTTGGTATAGCCATAGGCTTGAAGTCCTTCGGGATGTCACGGTTGGTGATGTTCTCAGTAAAAACTAGGAAACAATCACTATCTTCGAAGTCGCGAGCATCATCTTCAGCACGTTCACGTAGTCGGCTATTGATGATGGTACGCGTGTCACGGTTACTATTGATCCTTTGCCTCAGATCGCCAGGGGGTGGAGCCTGTGGGTTCCCTTGGTGGCCTTGGCCGCCCGCGGGTTTCCCTCCACCTTTGGATCTTTGGACCTGTTGGTTCTATTGTTGCAGCACCTCCTGTTCGGCATGTCGGTTGTTGTGGGGCGCAGGGTCGCCGCCGGGCGTATGACTAGCCGTAGAGATGGTGTTGCCATGGCATTCTGATCTAGAGCGCGTATGCTGGACAGAGTTCATAGGATTCATCTGATCTAGTTGGACCATGGCTTGTTTGGCAAGCCGCATGATCCGTTGAGTTGCCTCAGTTTGTGGGAGTTGTTGCAGGAGCAAGGAGGCCTCATAGATTTTGCCCATGGAGGTGAGCTCTTGGGCATTGCGCCTACGCTTGGCCCTTCTGGCGTTCTTACACTTTCATGTCCGCCTTTGCTCCTCGGTCTCATCCTTAGGGGCGCCGGCGGTGTCTTGGTTGGCAGAGATTTCATCCTCGAGCTCGTTGTTGAACTCGATGCCCGGTTCGTCGTCTTCAAGGTCGTGCAGCGAGGCCATGTAGTCGGTGGTGACTAGGACAGTTGAAGCTGCGGAGCCGGTTCCTTCCTCCTGGATGGGGGAAAGTGGTCTGCCCTTCGGAAAAGGCAGCTCGTGGATGGTGGCTACCAGGCGGGCGTCATTATCGAGTAGTTTGGAGGGCTCCATGCGCTTCCAGTACAAGAATCTGCCTTGCAGGGTAGTCATAATGCACAGACCCAGATGGCTGACCGCGGATGAGTCGGGGTCATCATCTGAATCCGAGTATTAGTCAAAAACGGGAGCCTCCAGGAAAGCGGTGGCATCCTTGTCTCCGAACTCGAGTAGGAGATCCAAATCCTTCTCCAAGTCGGAGAGGGATTTAGACCGTAGGGCCTCCATGTGGGTAGAAGCCGCGTTGCGTAATCCGATTGGAAATCAGATACGCTCTTCCTCAGATCGGGTTGGACCCGGGCTCGAAAGTCGTGTTGAGACACGAGTCGAAAACGCGTCGGGGACGGAATTCTCCTCGATCTCCCTGGCGAGATACGGAAGCATCTCGTCGAGGCTGTTGATGAACTCGTCGAGTCCGCTTGAACAGCTTGATGCCTCAGGCTCTCTGGTGTTGGCTAGATGGTTGTCGAAGCCACTCGAGCCATTGGCAACGCAGATCCAGAAGCCAAAGATGAAAGTTGTGCCCTTGTCGAGCACAGCGCTTGTGAAGTTGAACGAAATCATCAAGTTCGCCGGTGCATGCTCGATGAACACCCCTACCTAGCGCGCCAGCTGTCGGTGTTTTACCGTTAAGCCCACCGAGGGATACCCTCGAGGTGGTAGGTTGTAGGTAGGGTGTCGCCGAGATCAGGAACTCGAAGGTGCAAGGAACACAACGGTATAGACAGGTTCGGGCCGTCGAGAGCGTAACACCCTACGTCATATATGGTTTGTATTGCCTTGAGAATTATGAGATATTTTGGAGGGTTCCCTGCCCACCCTTATATACTGCGGGGACAGGGTTACACGGAAATCCTAACTAGGAACGGGTTAAGAGTCCTACCCAAATACGTCTCGGGTAATTTCCTTACGTCCGACTAGTTCTAGTTCTATACAACTAGTTACAATGAGGATAAGGTATGGCCCATGCGCCATTCCGTACGTACGCCAAGTGTGAAGTCCCGCTGCCCTGATTCTAACAATCATAATTATTTATTTGACTCATAAAACACCATTAGATACACACTTACATCCCTGCCACCGGCCACTGAGGCCTGCGGTTGGCTCCCGAGCTGCGTTGTGGGAGGTTGGACGGCGGGCTGAGCAAGGTCAGCTACGACGTTTTTATGCAGCGCGTGTGCTCCAGTCAGGAGAGGAAATTAAAAACCACTCAAAAGTAAAAATAAAAGGGGAAAAAGAGGAGAACGGGAAGGAAGAAAAAAGTGAAACCGCGTTTCTGGAAGAGGTTGACCGCATACAAATATTTGCTGCATTCAGATGTGACATAGCTGCGTGCAGAAAAGTTTCACTAGTTTTCAGGCTTGAATACTGCCAAAAAAAATTGTATGCAAGTCAACAGCAACCAGCACAGGGTCATAGAGTCTTTCAGAGACTTTTCGTCCATGCATCGAGGTTGCTTGCCTACAACAAGGTGGCGATGGAAGAACTTGACTACGGCCACAAACACAAAATGTGCCTGGTCCCCGACAGCGACGACACGCGCGCACCGCCGCAGGCTGGCCAGGTCGCTAGGTCGGTGTACCGAACGCGCGAATTGATTAAGCTGCAGATACGTGCACTCCCCGAGCACGGAACGAAGAAGACGCGATCGTTACAACATCAGAGAAGAGAATTACTGATCTGAATATATGACACATTCAGCAGGATTATCTGGCAGAGAGCCGCCGCCGCCAGTTTGGAATGCTTCTTAGCTTCTTCATGTTCACTTGTTGCACAACGAACGCAACAACTTCTGTTGACGGGTGCATGCAGCGGTACGGTGGTCAGACCATGCGTGGAAAGGTCAGCGAGACCAACAAACCCAACACGCAGCCGACTGGCCGCTGAAATGAAGAACTGGTCATACCTTTAACCAGTACTACGTAGCAGCAAATCCAACGGAAAGTAAGCTCTGACGTCGTCTTCAGGTACATCCATCTGCCACCTACCGCGCGCCCTCATCGATCACATAGATGCTATATATATGCCCCCAATCTCTCGGATCAACCCATCCAATTTATAACAAGTTTCTAGCTCTGCAGCAAGAGCTAGCTTGCTCTTCCAAGAAGCTCGGCGATCTCCTCTGCTTACCACCCCTTCCAGCAGCTAATAGCTACCAGCTGACTACTTGTGCCATGGCAAGATTTATCGCCGTTGCGGCCGTGATGGCAGCGGCCCTCGTCGGCATGGCGTCGGCGGCGGTCTACAACGTCGGCGAGCCGGCCGGGTCCTGGGACCTGCGGACCAACTACCGCGACTGGGCCGCCTCCAAGCGGTTCCACCCGGGCGACCAGATCGTCTTCAGGTACACCCCGCAGGCGCACGACGTGGTGGAGGTGAACAAGGCGGACTACGACTCCTGCTCCACCGCCAGGCCCATCGCCACCCACACCTCCGGCAACGACGCCATCACCCTGACCTCCACCGGCACGCGCTACTTCATCTGCGGCATCACCGGACACTGCGACGCGGGCATGAAGCTCCAGGTCGACGTCGTGCCCGGCGCCACAACCTCCCTCGCCCCGGCCGGCGCTCCCGGCGCCAACGCCCCGGTCTCTCCCCAGACCCCGTCCACGCCCGCTTCCGCCGCTACCAAGGCCACCGCCACCGGCTTCGCTCTTGCCGGCGTCTTGCTCGCTGCCAGCCTCATATGACTTAATTAGCAAGTTATATCTTGTATATGCAGATGCATGCTTACATTTAGTATTCTTTTGGAGAGAGGTCGTACGATACATGTATGTAAGCGTATATAGAGAGATGAGACACTATCGGCAAACATCGTAACTATATACATCTACATATATTGTATTTTTTTTGCCAGTCATACATATATAGTAGTATATATAGTTATATACTCTGACTAGTAAGTGGAGTTGCGAGTGTTTATCTTTATTGGGATAATATAGGATGCAGATTATATGCATAAGAATGAATGGTCAGTATTGGTCTAAATCACGACATGTAACGAGGGACGGACGGCCTCTGCCATAGCTGCCATTCCTAGCTACAATTGCTCTCCATCGATCGTTCGTCCGGGCCTTGCGAGTATGATGTGAACCGTGCATATAGCACTGCTACATATATACCTCGCATCTCTCCGGCGACCAGCGTTTGTAACGGTCTTACTACAGCGGCCAGTTGATGATGGCGCGGTGGTCGGCGGCGGCGTTGTTCGCCGCAGCGGTGTTGACGGCGGCGGCCAGCTGCGTCCTCGTTGCGGCGGTGCGGGACGACGACTTCTTCGTGGAGGGCTCGGTGTACTGCGACACCTGCCGCGCCGGGTTCGAGACGAAGGCGACGACGCCGATCGCCGGCGCCAACGTGCGGCTGGAGTGCCGGCACTTCAAGAGCGCAAGCGGCGCGGTGGAGCGGTCGGCGGAGGGCTCCACGAACGCGACGGGGCAGTACCACATCGAGCTGGTGGACAACCGCGGCGCGGAGGAGGTGTGCGTGGTGGCGCTGGTGAGCAGCCCCATGCCCGGGTGCGGCGAGAAGGAGGTGGGCCGCGACCGCGCCCCCGTCGCGCTGCTCACCGACGCCGGGCTCGCCACCACCGTGCGCCGCGCCAACCCGCTGGGGTTCCTCAAGGAGCAGCCACTCCCCAACTGCGGCGAGATACTCGCGAGCTACGCGCTCCGATCCGCGCCCAGCTACTGACGGCGGCATGTTTGTTCCTGGCATCCATCCTGCTTCTTGACCAGCATGCGGCTCGCCTCAATCTTGCTTGCATTTCATTCCGATCCCACATGTTTAGATTACAAATAATCTCGATATCAGCTAGCACGAGCAATGTAGGTTATTATCTCTGAATCATATACCATTTCAAAAAAAAATCCCTGATATATATATTTCGTGTAATTAAAGCATGTCATGTCTCTGTTCATTATCTCTGAATGAATCATGCATATATATGATATGTACACTACGTAGCGCTGCCAAAAGGCCCAAAACTGGTGTGTCCGTCCGCGCGCGCGATTCCAATCCTTCCCATCACTTACCTATCTGTTGCTGCTCCATGCCACAGAATCGATCTCATCCCTCGCAGATTTGTACAGCTCCAGCCTCTTCCAGCACTGCTGCCGGCGCTCCATCATCGCCGGGTCCTCGTCCAGCAGATGCGCAAACTCCCCGGCCTGCTCCGGACCGCATCAAACCAATAACACTCAAGTGAGCTCGGTTATCAATTTATCATATAATAATGATATAATATAGGAGAACTCGGACACGAAAACAGTACATACGGCAATCGCCTACCTCTTTCTTCCCGATCTGCACGTAGAAATGGTTCAGCAGAGATCTCTTGGCCTCGCGCACTTGGCAGTGGACAGCTGCCTTGGGGATCGTCTTCAAGAGTTCGTCTCCGACCATCCTTATGTACTGGGACACGTTGTGGGCAATGTTCCTGTAGTGCCCGTCCCCGTAGCGGTCCAGTGGTACCGGCGACTCCGCTGAAGCCTTAGCTCCTGCCTTGCTACTAGCATCAGCAGCAGGCAGATCTTGAGGACGGTTCCGGAAGAATTCCACCGTTGGGTATGTAGCCTCCATTTCCACTAGACGAAGAGCTGTGCTGCGCCCATCCTCCCGAAATCGTTCCAGGGCTTCATTAGCAGCGGTGGCGATCGCAGTTTGAAGAGTGGGGAATCTTCTCAGTTGCTGCAATCCGCAAAGCACGCATACCATGTCAATCGTTTCTTTCGTTTCAGGATTGAACGTCTACCGTATAATGCTAAGATGTGAAAGCACTGAGAATAATGGAAAAGGGAAACCACCTCTGTCTCTCCTATGGATTTCCTGACCAAGTCTTTTAGAACAACGTGGACCTGGAAAAATAGATTTGTCAGACATATCTTACCAAGAATCAGAAGCTAAGGTGTTTCACATGGAATGCAAGCATTTGGACAATTGGACCATGTCAGTGCAGAATACAACTAGTAGAGCTGAAAGAACAATGCATACGCTGAATCACTAATTGAAGGCGTACAGATCAGTGCAGAATACAAGAAGTCAGCGTACATCATCAGTTGATCATTGAATGGAAGATTAACTCAACAAATAGCAGGACTGCATATGAAAGCCATGGAGACTAGTCAATTTACCGCATCAACAGTGGCTTCAGCTGGTCCCCTGAAATAGGTAAGGCCGGTTCCAATAAGCCGACGGTATCCTTGTTCAGGGGCGATAAGATGGGGCTGATAGCCATCTGCTTCCGAGACCACCTTCTTCACGTTTTGCACAGATAGATAGCGATCAAAGGGAAGCTTCTTAAAAGCAGCAGGGAGCTTATGATCAAACACACCATAAATTCTATCGCCGCCTGACCTCCTGCAGTTAGGCATCAAAGAGTTTACAGAACAGAATAAACCTAAGAACATAATATAATTGCATGAGTCCACAAAACAATACAAAATGAACTGTTTACACAAACAAGAAATATTTCATATCCCATGCATTGTAGCAACGCCTAAAAATAAACTGAATGTTTAAAGACTTATTTTTCACAATGTTCACCATACAAGATAGTGAGTGGAATCTTAAAACACTGTAAGGAAAAAAAATGGAACATAGATATAAGGAGTGAAAAAATTAGTCCATGTACCGAACATGCAGGTAAAATAGTATGAGAAGATAACAGATGGTTTATCATGTGCTACTGGACATTTAACAAGTGAATAACACGCTTTATTAAGTAAATCATCCATTCTATGTACTAAGAGAAACAAAATGAGATATAAAAGAAGGATGATGCCAACCCTCCATCAAGATGTTCCTTGAAGACGCGGTCAAAAGCACGGCACAGGTCCAATATAGTGTAAAGTTGTGCCTGGGATTTATGCAAAAGTTATCATAAGATAAGAGAAAATACAACCATGATTACATTATTATAGAAATATGATATAAATGACTGACCCCTGGGTCAACAGCCACAGCTCTCCCTATGGTGTCCAGCTCTGATTCAAGTTCATCTATAGTCTTATTGATTACCGCTGTGATACTAGGAATGCGTGCTTTGATGACAGATTCGAGATGCTGAAATGTTGCAATAAAATTAGTTTGTAAGTTTGTAGGCAGCTTTGTTTGGATATAAGTCCAAGAAATGAGCTTTAAAGCTTCTGGTACCTCAGAAAGAAGCTTAGCAAGGTATTCAGAACCCATCCGGCTCGCTAAATGTGCATAATCAGGACTGCTTTCAAAATATTCCCTTTCTTTTTCCCTTGCAGAAATCATGTCAACCTTCCTGTTAATATCTGCTTGCGAGCGGTTGACAATTCCAACCCAAGGATTCTGCAGCCGATAGGCCCTTCCCTCAAGAACCTTTAAGGGAAAACAACAAAAACATTCAAGGTAGGATGGGCAATGAATCAGTAACCTTACAGATGCCAGAAAGGTGTGATATAAACAAGACAAAGAAGCAAGTTGATCCTTTGAAGTTGACAGCATTCAAGTTGGAGACGATAGACAAGATTAATCTTACATCGAGAGCATTTGTTCCTTTGTCCATCAGATCCAGCTTTGTCAACACACCAAAAGTCCTTTCACCTAATCATGTACAAAATTTATGCTCATTGTATGGAGAAAATATGAAAGTTTGCAGAAATAGTATAGATGTCAAAAATTTTCCTATGTGCACTAGATATTAGCACCTGTTGGATCAACTTCTTTTGAGAGCTTAATTGCGTCAGAAGTCGCAATATCCTGGTTTGCTGGAGATATAGCCAGAATGATACAGTTGGGCTGCAAAACGTGTATGAATATCTCATTATCACCTACATAAATGGCCACCAAGGTGAAAAGTAAAAGAATACCCCCACATAGGAATTTTGTTGTATCAACAGGAGATTGACCATACATACGGAATCAGTGATAGAGAGAAATGTGTCTAATAGTAACAGCTACTTCACTAGGATCCTTATGCTACTTATCAAGTATGATGAAACACAGATGCCCACGTCCGATATGGAAAAGCTACATGTACTGATCAAATTATTACAGACTCATTGTGAATACTAGTTACCTTATCAACATATGAGCGAACCATATTCTCTATATCTTGAACAATACTTTCAGGCTGTCCTTCTGTGTATTAGCAAATCAACAAGTTGCCAGAGGTGAATGGTAACACTGGAACAAAAAGAAAAGCCTTCCTTTTCACTTTTTAATAGAAGAATAGTATTACCTACAGCAACCTTTGTCAACCCGGGAAGATCAATCAATGTTAAGTTCACAACTGCAGAGAAAAGGTGTAAAAGTATTATTAACCTAAAATGTAACGGAAACAACAGTCAGAAGTTCACACTTCAACAGCTGTACAAAACGATACAATAGGGATGAGTTATGACAAGCCATAGCAGGCTAGAAATTCAGACAATGATAATTCTTTTTAAGTGATTGATATGTGGTTTGAAGCATTGTAATCTGGAAACATGTTTCATACAATCATTCAATTCAACTTGCAAGGCTGAAAAGTATTTCCCATGAGACATACAACATGATACAAATTGAAGATTCAAGAAAGAGGACAAAAGCAAATAGATTTACCCTTGGGCGAGTAGATGCTGAGGTGAATAGGGACAGGAGATGTTTGTTTAGTTTTCCCAGTCAGTCTATCCGTCTCATCAGCAATTTCTTGTCGAACACGGGCTGCACCACAGTACAGAGATATTATTGTTTGTGCCCTGGTAGTTTAGGAAATTCCAGTAGGCATCACAAGAAACACAATATGAACGATCAGTCTACGTCAGGAACTTGACTATGTCATATGTGTTAGTTGAGTCTCGACTTTCACAAAGAGAATGAGGAATGCAGGGGCCTCCGGACCTGAACTTTATAAGTTGCATACTAAACTATACGTATGCTGATGCTATGTTAATTTTATCAAGTTGCCATGCATCAGAAAATGGGATTGTTCATAGAGATGTCCGACATGCTTGTTTTGATCCATATATATTGGATAGGGGAAACAGAGGGGAAAAAAGGATTAGGCTGAGAATCGCACCAAAGTCTGTAAACCTTATCTTTGGCATATGTAAGAACTCTGCATATTCCTGGGATCCATCGTCTGTCTGGTGCAGCTGCAGTACTAGTGGCCTCCGAGTGACAATTCCTGTATATAGAGAAAGTTTATTCCTAAGTTACTCTGAAGAAATTAATCTATGCACTGAGAATAGCTGGATTGAATTAAAATAGCTGGAACTGACCCGATCCACGGGGAAGGAAATCGGTGCCAACAATGCTCTCAAGTACAGAGGACTTGCCAGAACTCTGTTGTCCAGATAAAACAATTATTACTGGTGAATCAGTAAGTACTTGGGTAGTACCGAAGTAAACCGAGACATGCAAGGATGATTAGTAAAACGAGAAGAAATTAATACTGTAGCATGCACGCTGTGCTCAAAAGGAAATGATCGGGGAAACGGGGGAAGAGCAGCACCTGGCCTCCGACGACGGCGATGGTTGGGAGCGACTCCCAGAGGGTGGGCAGTTCGCCTCCTCCTCCGTGGTCTCCGAGGGCGGTGCAGGCGCGCTGGATGCGGTTCATCAGCCCGATCAGGCCCTCCATGGACGCCATGATCTTCTTCTTTTTCCTATTTGATTTGCTTCTGAAACTCAACTGCTTTCCAGTAGATGGTATTGTCCCGCTGCTTTTTCGTGGGCAATAGGAGGACTGGAGGAGCCAAGGACGACTCACTGAAAGAAGAAGAGTCGCCCGGGAAGAAAGAAAACCTCCCCGCGAAGGAAGCGAAGCCAAGGACGACGACGACCTCCTCCAGAAGGATGACGACGCGGCGGCGCTTTGAATTCCACGGGGCAGCTGGGCAACTTTTTGTTTGCTCGGCCAGCCCAAGATGAGGTGGCCCAGCCCGGGCTGGCCCATATTCTTTCTTTTCTTCTTGCCCATCTTCGGGTCCCCCGAGCACCGTTAAACCTTTAAATTGACGGAGGGATTTGCCAACAAATACTACCTTAAATTGTTTTGTTCGTCGAAAAAAGAAAACGAATTTCTTTATGAATTCACTTCCCATTCCCCATTTAGGATTTATCAAGTTACACAGTTGACATAAATATCCTTGTCATCTGTACCACCACCCCATCATCAAATTTAATTTACGGGTTTTAAACACATCACAAGGACGGGCAAACATGCACATCACACCACGGGCGATTTGAATTTTTGCTCCCAGAAGCAGTTTCCGCGTACTGAAACCCACACAAATCTAGCAAAGCTGGGCGTGCTGGTTGGGATACCGGGGCCCAGTGGCGCACGGTGCTAGAAATGCTTTCACAGCCAGCGCCAAGTCAAGCACATCTTGGGAAATAGTGTTGGCCTACGTAGCCTCCAGCCATTGCCCTTTTAACATTTGCCTCAAACATCTTTGGGTTGTCGCGAAGGACAACTGCAGCTTCGTGGTTCAATGGATCCTCGTCGTTTGGTTGCTGCACATAACAATGTAAACATTAGATAACCCGCAAAAAAAGGAAGGTTAAATATTCTTGTCTTTTTCTTGAGATGGTTTTCCAATGTAACCATGGTATTTCCAAGATGCCATCCTTGAAAACAAGGTTCAGAACCAAAACTTACTATTTTAGCTGTCACAAGTACAAGCTCCGTCTAGTTTTGCTCATATGTTGACAAAACAAGACTGATCAATGACACTAAAACATGGGATGCACTCTAACAACTAAATAGCAAAATATTTGCTACAATAGCTACAACCAAATGTCTGTTTACCTACCCTTTCATGAGAACAGTTAAGGACTAAATTCAGTTCTACTGGTACTGCAGTACATACTGAAGAGAATTTATGGAATACTTAGAGGTCTTGCTCAGGTTGGTTTGTCCATTTTGAAGATAACATCCTTGCGACCACACTAGTGGTTACTTCTTTAAAAACAGCAACTCTCAAACCACAGTCCATGAAACATAGTAACATGGTGATGACAGTGCATGCACGATTGCAAACACCACTTTTCATCTTCCTATTTTTTAAATCTAAAACATATTATTTGAATAAATGATGAATCAAGATAGCTGAATACCGTGAAAAGAAGATTCAGGCCATAAATAACAGTGTTGATGTTAAGAACAGGCTTCCAATCTTCACGCAGAATGTTCAGACATACATTGCCTTCCAAATCAATATTTGGATGGTACACCTGAACGCATGTTATAACAACAAAGAGATTAATCACTTAATATGGTATGGTATTCAGTGGATCATGAGAAAGGAACCATGGATGTACAGGATACTGTCTTATACCTTGGTCTTGCACTTGACCTTTGGAGGCTCATGAGGATAAGATGGGGACACTTGAAAGGTGAAAATGAAAGTGCCTCCCCTAGAAAAGGTAGTGAAAATACAGTTAAATTGGGAAAGGTTCAGAAAATTGACAGCTGGCAGAAAAGATACTACCGAACAAATATAATGGGGAAATGATGCTCAGAAAATGATTAAAAAATGAACTCATTAACTTAGGGAGCAGTCAGCATAATAGTGACTTTTAAAGTATTTTTGTGTAGACTGAATTGACAGCCTCTCCTCTAGAGCGATAACATAAATACAATTTTGATTGGAATAGGTTCTCTTATCTTGGTTATGCAGCAGGGCAACTACCCTGAAGAGTGCCACTTACATATAATATCCTTCATCAGGTCGGATGATGATCTCAAAATTCATTAGATCATCCTTGCCATTAGGAAAAGAAATCGATGTAGTCTTCGGTAGGTTGAGCTCACTAATATCTGCAACGTTCAGACAGAACTAACCACATAAATAAGTCATCAAGGCACATTCAATTGGGACCATCAGAAAACCCTGAAATGAATCAGCTACATAAAATAAGTTGATAACTAGCACCTTGTTTAAGAATTCATGCATCACATGCCCACACATTTTAAATTAGGATCATGGCTTATTTAATTAGAGTTCAGAAAATAATTAGATAATGAGCAGGTTGGTGCACAAAAAAAAATAGTTACCATTTTTCTACAAATAGACAGTGACAGCAATTCCCATATATGAGCAGAAATGATTACTAACCACAGTATAACTGACTGCTTCTGGTAAATTCAAAATTCAAGGATACTCTGTTTTGGCACCATCCAACTCATCAAACAATGGTATCCAGAGCATATTATCATATTAACATGAATGGAACCCATTTCTCAGAACAGTTTTAGTAGGGTCAAATGACATTTATCAGGAGGATGAGAGGTCACAGTACAGTCTGTACTGTAAGCAAGTTACATCAGGAAAAGAACAACACCCTCAAATGAAAAAACAAACACAACACCACCTCTGACAATGCAATTGTATTTCCATAGTCACAAGTGGAACTAACTGAGATGCAGCATACAGCTCTCCCATTTGCATGCGAATCAACCCATGAACAAAAATGCTAACCATGTGACAGAATGCAACCACTGGTAACCAAAAACGTACTACTTACCAAATGCAATCCATGGAAAACAGTTCAGCCAATGGAAAACATGCAACACCTTCAAACATGGAAACACAAAATGCAAACAAATGACGAATGCAACGGAAAGCCAATGCATGACACTTGCGCAACAAAACATCTAAAATTAAAAAAGGAATGTATGAAACAAATAAAACTTGCACGAGAAAATATCTGAAAAATGAAAAGGATGAAACAAACTAAGTCTCCACCATCGGCAGTGGCTCCTTATGCACTCACTGCTGGGGGTCATTGATGCACCATCTTGGGCTGCAGTTGCACCAGCTGCCTGAATTGCACCCACACAGATCCAAAGGCAAGGAGCGCAGAGAGCCACAAATCGCTAACAGTTGTTCTTGAGTAGGCATGTTCCGTCGTTGAATTTTAAAAAAATATCACTAGGATTAAGGGTATGCTTGCAGCAGCTACTCGAGGTGACACTTTACTGGCGAGTATAAGATGTTGAACTTCTGGCAGAAGCATAGTGAGATGGGTACAGAGTGGTGGTGGGAGGACACTCATCAGTGCAGGTCTCACCAGATTGTTCAGCATCATCTCACAGTTGGTGTCGAGGAAAGCACGTGGCAATGGAGATGAAAAGGCACTAAGGTCTGGGACCAAGTTAAGTATAGGGAACAAGAGAGCATGGGAGGTGGAAGAACCGGAGGAGTCAATAGGAGAGGATCTAAGATAAATTTATAAACGTCTAAAAGGCTCTGCACTATAGTCACACCATTAGCCTTGTTCCATAGGAATTGATCGAGCATTTATATTGTTACTTACTGCATATTCTCAAATCTCAATGCAATAAGACTTCATATGGTATACCATGGGAGCTTAAGTACTCCTAGAAACTGTCTTGCAATTTAGCATGGGACCATATCAAAAAAGGGCTACGCACACAAATGCATCTTTCATCTTTCAATAATCAATAAAATAAATCAGTGTACTTGTTGGGCTATCTCCAAAAAGATAAGGATGCACGTCAGACAGTAGTACTAACAACTAGCAGTAACTGGAGCTAACACAACTTTTGCCATCTAGTGCTAGCTCATCAGTGGAATCTGGAAAACAAGCATGCAAGTTTGCGTACTAACAATATTGTACGTGCTCGTCTGCTCGATTAACAAACATTCCCCCCCCCCCCCCCCCCCCCCCCCCCCCGTCCTGATTTCGACCCATGCTCCACCACTGACTTTAGTCAAATCATACTAATGCAAGATGAAAGGAGTTTGTAATGTCTACCCCTTCTAGTAAGAAATAACTCATTACATGCTATCCTGTTTTATGTGGGGCCTTAAATATTGGAACAAGCAGCGGCAAACAGTTCACGATATTATGAAACAGATAGAGTAACTTTTCAGTTAGTTTGGGTTATATAAGATAAATGATGTGTTTGAAAGGAAAAAAAGAGAGACAAGAGATTGATAGAAGAAAGAGTCACCTATAACTTAACAAACCTTTATGGAGGCGGAGCTCCCCAGCAGACTGCTTCTTAACAGGGGCCTTTCCAGCAGCACTTGCCGCCTCTTCTTTCTTTTGACCCTTTATTTTGAAAAGATTAATCATCTTTCTGTACAGCAAAAGGAAAGAACCACAGTAAGTGATCAGAGAGCAGTATGTAGAACTTCGAGATTTTCCAGTCAGTGGAGAAAATGTCTCATAGGACAAATCAATTCCACAATTGCATCTCTATGATTTAGTTTATTTTGTGTTATATCGACTAAATATGTTCCACACCACCCTCTTAGACTAAAATTCCTCTTGGAGCATGTAAACCATGATCGAAACATTGGGAACAAAAACAAAGATGACTGTGAACTGCAAGAGGTGTTGAGTAGCAGAAATAATTCACTGCTAAGGTTAACATGGTAGAAACACAGATCAAAAACTTAGATATAATTATTTACATAACAGTACCATGTAATTATTCATATTAGTGAAGTTCAGCTAGCAACTATTACCCAAAGGTATCAAGGTGGCCCGACCAACTGTGGCACCTAGGTCTACGCATTTTCCAAGGTGTTTTTCCCCTTTTGGACACAGCAAGCAATAAGAGCAGTTCCAGTGTTGCATATTTGAGGGTGCTAGGAGGAAAGAGAAAAGAAGAGAGTGGGTGCAATACACTGGAGGAGGTAGTGCTAACAAGAAAACACTAGCACCTAGTGCTCTATTTTGCACCCGGTGCAAAGGATAAAAACCTTTTTCCCTTTGCCTTGGTTCTCGTGCCACCATAGCATGCAGCAGCCGAAGCTTCCAGCTCCACTCACTGCTGGTTCCGTGGAGAGAGAGAGTTTTTGATTTTATTATTTGGCCTGGTGGTGCTACACGATTGCTAAGCACTGGAGCAATTTTTGCTAACGTACCTTTTCTTAGGTGGGTCCCATCTTAGCTTAGCATAAGTGCTAAACACTGGAGATGCTCTAATGGTTCATGGTTGGTTTAGTTGTGAACTGTAGTGGGCAAGTAAGACAGGAGATCAAATGCACAATAAAGAATAGGAGGAATTACATGAACTGGAACAAAAGCCTCTACTAAGCAAACATAGCTGTTTAACTGTAAAGGTATTATGCAGCACACAGTTACATACCAAACAGGAAAGCTAGCATGTTAAGTAAATGCAAGGATGATAAAGTGTTGAGACAAGTTGACAACTGGTGCTTTTGTGAACTTTCTACATTGATCCAAATTTATCCAAGATGCCGCTTTCACCAAATTCATGTTCCTATTTGCAATCATGTGTAAAAGGCTTAAATGTACCTCTGCAACATTTTTCCATAAGGAGGGTAGGTTAACCATGAGATTTTTTTAGCTAAGGTACTGCTTAGGGATCCCTTGAATGTGTAGTAAATTTGCAGAGGCAATAAGTTAAATATAGCATGACAAAATACTAAAAAAATAAGGCATCCATATGTATCCAGAACTGTCCTGAAATGCAAAATCTGAAGGTAACAGGAATATAACTACATTAACTGAGAGTCTGACACGTGTAACACATGAAAAAGTTTGCTGAATAAATTAGTTGCAGTAGCATACAACAAACTACCAGTAAATGGAACTTGTTTAGCTGAACTTAGTAGAATACAACATTTTTCAGCAGAGACGACAAAATATGACCGCTCACCTAACAGAACTACATGCCAAAACTCGCAAGCTTGCTAAGAAAAAGAAGCACTGATCTTGGTTTGCAAATACTTGTTCATCCTGAGGCCTAAAAAAACATGAAACATGAACTCAATATAACCTAAAACCTAAGCATCCGGTTTCGCGAGAACATTCACCTGGCCACCTGGGTGAGGTGACGTGACGTGACGTAAGGGGTCAAAAATTATTGGCATCGATGGTAAACTAAGCATCCAGGCAGGGATAGATCAATCCATGGCAATCAGTAGGGGCGGATCCAGTAGAGGACATGGGAGTACACAATTTTTGCAACAAAAACAAACGAAGTTTAGCAGGTAAATACATGGTCAGATCCGAATAGAAATAGCATACATCACGGTTCTGGGCAGGGGTTATTTCGTTAGCATAAACCCGATAATTTTTGCAAACGAAATCGAAGTTAGTAGGTAAAATATTGTAGCAGGATTCAGATCCGAATACAAATAGTTTTGTTAGGGTTTGGGGTGCTCCGTCTCGCACAGCAGAAGGAAAGAGAAGGGGAGGGCATACCTGGTGGATGCTCGTCGCCGGCAAAGGGCTGGCCGAAGACGTGACAAATGGCGCCGCCGCTCGCCCAGTCGTCGCCGCCAGGGAAGGAAGAGCAAGAGAGGAGAGAGTCCGAAACCGAGAGAAGGGAAAGAACCTGAGGTCCTGAGCCCTGAGCCGTGAGCGGGAGGGCTGTCGAGCCGAGCTCGAGCGAGCCTGCCATCTCAAGCTCGAGCATCCCGAGCCGAGGTTGATCTGAGCGTGAGATATTCTTAACTTTTAACTTTTGAACACCTCTTAACTTTTAACTTTTGAACACCACGACACAGCAACTCCACAGCAGCAGTATTGATCTTTTAACTTTTAAGAAAATTCTTTGTTCCACACTGAAAAGATGACCCATTCCTTTCTTGACCCTCAAAATTTTTTCATTCCTTACTTAACACTCATTTTATGATTCAATCCTAAAATAACACTGTTGTCAAATATGAGTGCTAACAGTGTTAAGTGACATGCGAAAAGACAAATCTGCCCCTCGTATGTTTTCCCTAACCAATGTTGCTGTACTGTTGCTCATATGTTTTCACTAATAGCACTGAAGGTAAAACAATATTGCTATACTGTTGGGCCGGCCGAAAGGGCCAGCGGCTACCACCGCTGCCGCGGCACCGCTCCGCATCGACGATGTCCTACCGCTGCTCGGCCAGGGTCCGATGGCGCGGGAGGCCGCACCTTGACCAGCCCTGCATGCCCAATACGGCTAATGCCGCAGCCATGGTCTGGCTCCCCGCGCTCTAACGAGCCCGCCGCTGCTGCTGGGCGCCGGCGGGTGTCGCGCCCACCCCGACGGGGCATGCCAGTGCATGTGGCTGGGGCGGCGCGGCACCCCTCCGCCGCTGACCCACGGTCTTCATACCGGCGCGGGAGGGCCGCCAGCAGGTGTCGCGCCCACTGCGACAGGGCATGCCGCCGCCCCTGAGCAAGGGGTCGCCGACGCAGGAGGGCGTGCCTCCATGCGCCCCGCACGCCCAACGACATCTACTGTCGCCGTTGGAGAGGGTTTGACGGAGCGAGGGTGCGCCGCGCCGCCGCCTCCACCCTCCCCGCACGGCCGACGAGGCCCATGTAAAAGTGCATCTAGGCCTATAAGTAGATTTTGGTGGTTTGAATGACAAAACGATTAAAGAACTAACTTGTTGGATTAAGATTGTGACCAGATTTTTATTCTAATGTTCATAGCATGATGTTATTTCATATATTGATGAACTTGATATGGCTCACAATGATGATATCAAATAAATATGTGATCTCGTAATGAATATTGGATGGTCATTGACAAGCAAAGCTTGGTCAACAAATAAATGGATCATCAAGAAAGATACATTGATAAACAAATAGACATTGCAAGGCTTCATGTATACATGTTCAAGAGACAAGAGCATATGTTTACAAGATGGTTTTATCATTGGAAGCTTGCAATATATGTGACGTTCTTTATCAATCAAGAACAAACATTTGAAGAAAAATATTCAAGTGGGAATTCATTATTGATGTGCAAAGCTTAACTTATTGAGGCAAGGGTAAGTGGTGAAAAAACCAACCGAGATGACTAGAGCGAGGGACTAAGCAAGCTTTGGTTAAACGATGGCTTGAGACCATGTGCGTATTGCTAGGGTGAAGTATCTAGTATCCGTGGGGTTCTCGAAGTATCATACTTAAGTTTCAAAGAGAGGAGCAACGTAATGCATCAAATATGTGGGATTGATAAAATGGAGTGACTTAAGGATTCGAGTAAACAATAACTTGAATGATGGAAAATCCTAAGTCACTAGCTCAAGTATGGATGTGCTCAAGATGATAAGCAATATTGAAAGTCCCAAGAATAAGAAAGACAAAGTATGGCATGATTGAAGTGACATAAAGCTCAAGTGGTTGAATTAGATTTCATATTTTATCTTGAGTATAGGTATGCCGTATTATAAAGAGGGATGCAACATTGGTTGATTGACAACACCTAAAGTGCTCATAGGTATACCTAATGAGAAGCCTAGAGAGAAGAAAACTTTGGGTCTCCTCCGGCTCAAACTGGTCTGACCGGTTTGAGGGACCGGTCTGAGCACTAACGGCTACTTGTTTCAAATCGACCGGTCGGACCGGTTGGCCCCTGACAGAGCAACGGCTAGTTTTTGAGAGTGGGGTATTTATACCCTTCAGCCCTCTCCTTCGAGGGATGCAGGTTCTTCTGCACTCCTGAGCTCCCCAAAGCCTTTCTACTGACCAACAAGCTCTCCCCATCCACTCTTTGTGAGTTGTGCTAACTAGATTGTATATCCTATTGTTGGGTTGAGAGAGAGATCTTGTGTGAGCAAAAGTGAGTAGTAGAGAACTGCAGAGAGCATTCTATAGCTTGAGCACTTGTGGTTAAAGTCGAAGCAACTCGTGAAGCATTTGTTACTCTTGGAGGTGAAGCCTCCTAGACGGCTAGGAGTCGCGGGCTAGCTCCCAAGGTGTGGTGAACAACAGCAAGTTTGTAAAGGGTTGTGATCTTGCCCTCTTGGTGGAAAGGATCGACTTAGTGAAGCGAGGATTGGTTGGAATAGACCAAGCTCAAGGGATCGAGTCGAAAAAGACTCAAGCCCAATGAGCTCCACAACGGAGATGTAGGGTTTACTGTGGTGGATCTGAACTTCGAAAAAAAATCCTTGTGTCTCCATTTGGTTTGCTTTGATATCTCACTCTCTAGCATTTACCTATTAATTCCGCATTGATCTACTTGGGTGTGTTGTTTCCGTGTGCAGTGGTTTTTTAGAAGTACTTAAACTCATCTGCAGAAGCATCTCACTAAGTTTGATTTGTGCTAGAGCTCGAGGAGGGAAGCAACTCTAATTTTGTGTGCTTTCTGCTAGACCGATCTGACCGGTCACACAACCGGTCTAACCAGTTGAAGTTATGATAGCGTGTTTTTAAGAGATAGACCGGTCTGCCTGACCGGTCAGTGTGCTAACAGTTGCAATTAAGTTTTGTAATTTGCAGAAATGCCTATTCACCCCCCTTTAGGCGACATCATGGTCCTTTAAATTGGTATCAGAGCTTGGACTCACATTTAAGCTTAACCGCCGTGAGGAAAAGATGTCGACAATATGTGAGGTATCATTGAAGCCACTAGCTCTAGGTGGCTCAAATTACTCCTCTTGGTCAGCTCATGTACTTAATGTTTTAAGGACCATGGGTCCTTCCTTTGATCGTGCTGTCAAAATGAGTATTATTCCCAAGGACTTTGATGATTTGTCCAAATTGTTAAACGAGGAAAAGGAGTGCTTGTTTTGCAACCTTCGTATTATTGATCTCTTGTTTGAGAATATAGACAGAGATCTTTCAGACTGCATATAAGAGGAGAATAAGTTGCGAAAGATACGACTTGACGCACATCATCTTTGGAAGTTTATTGAGGCAATATGTGAGGAAGATAGTGACGATGAAGATCAAGAGGAAGAGGAGTCACTGGAGGAGTATGCTGCCGCAACAACCTATACTCATCCACTTATGATGCCTCCTAAAGATCAAGGAGCAAAAGCGGAAGAGTCTGCTGGTTCCCTGTTGGAACCAGTCAGACCGGTCCATGTGACCGGTCAGATCGGTCTGACCAGGGAAAGGAGAAAAGAAAGCAAGAAGAGCTCTCAAAGGCGATCAAGACAGCCCAAGTTTCAACAAGGTCCTCATCTCCCAGTGATGATGGTCACACATGCTTGATAGCCAAAAACAAGAAAGAAGATGCCCAAGGAAGTGATCAAATAATGGCATGCAAGAAGGAGCTTGAGAGTCCCAGGCTCACCTATGCCTCCCTGGTAAGCAAGTCAGAAGGCTTCTCCACAAATTCGTTGTCTCGGATAGATTCTTTGGAGAAGGAAAATCGAGTGCTCAAAGCTAAATTGGAGAAGCTCTCTAGTGATCATGTAAATCTACAAGGAACTCATATGGAACTTGAAAAGTCCTATGAGAAGCTTGTGGACTCACATGCTTTACTACAAGTGGCTCATGAGGTTATGGTTACAACGGTAAAATTCTATGAACCTCCTACACACACTTGCACATGCTCACATGTTAAAACTATGTTATCTTGTGATAAACCTCGTTGCTCCCAAGCAACCAAATCTTGTGTTGAGCATGTTGTTGTAGAATCTTGTGATGACCTCATTGCGCAAGAAAATGATGAACTCAAGCGAGAGGTAGGAAGGCTCAAATTGGACTTGATCAAGTTGAAGAGCAAAGGGCAAGTGCAACCTCCTCAAGATAACTGTGATATCATGGTGAAGAAGCTTGAGAAGGGATCAAATATCACTACCTTAGCTCTCCAACAAGGTCAAATCAAGAAAAGAAAGATTCAACCAAAGGAAGAATGCCTTGTTCAAGTTAAAGAATCAAACAAGGGACACAACTCATCTATGTGTCCGATAGAGTTCAAGAACAAGATGAAACTGCCAAGAAAAGAAAAATATCAAACAAGGACAAGGGTATGTTTTAGATGCAAACAAAAGGGTCACTTAATTGCAGCATGTCCAATCCCTCAAAGTGAGGTGGACTCTGACCTTACCGGTCAGACCGGTTGGTGACCAGGGAGCCCAACCTCACTCCAGCAAGAGCAAGCAAGAGCCAAAATCTTTCATGAAGCCTGTTGTAAAGCAAGTACAAGATGCCAAAATCAATAAAGAGACTAGAAGAGTCAAACATCGCACTTGCTACACATGTAGAGAGAAGGGACATGTCGGTAAGGATTGTCCTAAAGGTAACTTGGCAAAATCAACACTCGTCCATTATGATTTTACTATGCTTGGGAAGGAAAAAGTTGGAACTTGTGCTATTAGAGTGATTGATACTCCTCAAACTAGCATAGGGGCCATTTGGGTTCCCAAGCACCTTGTGACTAACATTATCGGACCCAACAAGATTTGGATACCAAAAGGCTCTTGCTGAGCTTGCAGGACCATGGAGATGCATTGGAAACTTGGGTTGTGAAATAAAGTGATTTGACTCGAGTAACAACCAAGTGAGAAGCTACATTGATGAAATCCTTGCTCCAATGACATCTCGGTAACTTGTGCTACCTGTCACATCAGAGTCAATTTCAGTTCTTGGTGAACAAGAGTGTGTCACAATTCTAGGAGCTATGAGATACTTGGAAGTGACTTTAGTTAAAATTCTAGTTATCCATCCCTTTGTGCCATATGATACTTTTAATGTCTCTCTAGTGGAGAAATGTCTTGTTTTGAAGTGCAGAAAGAAAATCATTGGTAAAGACCTTTCACAAGACAAGATACATGACACATCACCTAAGTCAGCCTACCTCTGACCAAACCGGTCTAACCGGTTTGGCAGACCGTTCTGGCCCAGAGTTAACTGATTCTGTGTTGAAAAGTGAGAAAGCTCATCTATGCAAATCTTGAAATTTGATGTCACTTATGGGATAGTTTTGGGTACATACAAAATGATAGTAAGCACGTTTCGCACAAATCTCAATTTCGCATATTATTCTTGTGATGTGACCTAGTTTGTGAATAAGTCTTCCCATGTCTTTAGTTAGACAAATGTGCTTTGCATATAAGATATTCAAAACCTTAAGCACTTATTTAGGGAGAGCTTATTCTCAAACTTGTGTCACCTTGGGACTATCAATTTCTTCAAGTGAATGTGTAGCCTCATGAGAGAAATTGAACTCTCTCAAATTGGAGTATGCTATGGTTTAATCAAATGTGAAAATGGTAACCTGTCCATATCCATTCTTTACTTTTGTTACTAACTCTTGCATAGCTACTCTCCATGATATAGTTTAAATTCCTTGAGTTGTACTTAATTGACCAAGTTAGTGCATGTGAACTTGCCTTCCACATATCCTCACATGCGCACTAATAATTAATGAATTTAGCCTATATTATGAGATTTCATCTTTAATGATCCTAATTCTTCCTACAACAAAAGGGGTCACTAGAATGAAACTAGAAGCTTGTGAAATTAACCTTGTTTGCTCTCTTGTATTGTGATTTAAATGGAAATATCAAATGAGAGCAAGTGAATTTTATTTCCCATAATTTTGCACAATGCTTACAACTAAACGACAAAGGTATGTCCTCGTGAATTTATGTTTCTAACTTTGTGCATCTAGGCCACTTTGTCGTGCTAGTGTGTGCATCTTCATGCTTTGTGTGGCATAGGATAGTTTATTTAAAATTCCACTAGCATGATAGGAAGTGTGAGTGCCTAGGTAGTGTTTGGTTGTTGGTCTCTGTGACCTAATTGATCCACTTGTGACTATAGTTATCTTTGATTGCTTGTTGGTTAGTCACAAATGGTGAAATTAACTCAAGTCCATAAATCCAAATCTCTCTCTCTCTTCTTTTTGGAAGTATCAAGAAAAACTCGAAACATTGGATTGCTCCAAATATCTATATCTTAATCCAATACAAAGGTCTTCCAAGTAAAATACCTGTTGGAAATTGATTCCTATCCAAAACCCAACTGATCCTATCTGTCTGGGGGCAACCGGTCTGACCGGTCACCCTTGGCAGTTACCTTTTTACCCCTCCCGTGAGTTTAACAGTAAAAATCTTATCCTTTCACCCTCCACCGACACCCATTCGTTCTGTTTCATCGTGCCTCTCTTAAACCCGAGCTCCAAGCCCCTCCATTGGCGATTTGAGGATTCAACCAAGGAAAAGAAGGTTCCTTTGGGGGACTTGAAGCTCTTCACCGATCTGACCGGGTTCCCAAGAAGGTCATTCATCTTCCTCATCGAAATCTCGGTCTAAAGGTACTCTATGGCTTGTTTTTCATCGATCTACTCATCTTGGCCATAGATTCAAATTTCCTTTGGTAGAACATCTTTTGCAACATCATAGAACCTACCCCTAGGACATCGTTCAACTTCGCTGGCTACATTGGACGGATTCAAAATCTAGGGTTGGACTGGGTCGACCGGTCTAACCGGTCAACCGGACCGGTCTACCCAGTGGAGCCCTAGACTATGTCCTCATGCAATTGATCAACACATCTTGTCCTAGGAACATCCTTAACCCGTATATGGTCTTCATGTCAAACCCTAGCTGCTAGATTGGAAAAGTTTGGAGTGTTTAGGTCCAATCTGTGTGAGAACCAGTCTGACCGGTCTCTCTGACCGGTCTTATCGGTCTGGCACAGAAAGGCTCTAAGCTTTCTGAATTTGTGATCCTATCAATTCCCAATCATATACAATCTATTCTTGTGGTCTTGTTCTCAATCTTCTCATATTGTGAACCCAGGATCAGTAGCTGACGGTGAGTGAGGACCACCAGCAGGGATTCATGGGAACCCCCATTTAGAGATTCGGCCAGGGGTGTAATACGCAGCGAAGTTTCAACCGTGGGACAAAGAGTTTAGATAGGTTCGGGCCGCTCAGGAGCGTAAGACCCTACATCCTGTGTGTATGTTCTTGTTCTGTTGCTCGAGTGAGCTTGTAGCAGATGTGTTGTGGGACTTTTGTCTCTCTTTTACATGTTGCCCTGATATCCTATTTATAGCCCCTCCCCTGGGCCCACGGAGGAGTTTTACTGCCTTAGATTTACCGTCTTTGGGTGTGAACGTGGCGCCGTACTAGGGGGCGCCCCCCTGCAAGTGGCGCCACCTTTCTGACGCCGTCTTATCTTGCGGGCCCCACCTGGTCGGTTCCCGGGGTCTTCCTGGGGTACCCCGGGGTGGTCAGGCTGACAACCGAGGTGTTTATGGGGCCCGCGAGGTCCTCGGGGCGCATCCCCTGGTCGTCCCGGTGTCTTTTCCAGACCCCGAGGCATTCCTGGCGGTCCAACCGACGCGACGGGGGCCCAGGCGGTGGGCCCCGCCTGTGGCAGAACCACCTGAATTAATCCGGCTCAAGTGTATTAACCATCACCATTAAGGGATTCTCGGTTAACCTTACACTTCAAACGGAGTAATCCACTGGTCTGTCGGGTATAACCTCCCGATACAACCACGGTGAACGGATCGAGCGCCATACATACAAATGCTCATGCGACGATGAGCCCAGAGAATACCACATTCCGGCAAATATTACAACATTAGCATAAGTAAATATTACAGATCAAGTTTTGAGTTTAGAAATCAAGTACTTCAATGATCACAAATATGTTCTTCAGAGTTTTAAGTTGCAGCGGAAATAAACAACGAGAACTACTCGACGATACAGGATGTCTCGATGAAGCCCGTACGAGACATCACTCGGTCTTATCTCCGTCGGACGGGGGCGCATCCCATTCCACCGACCAACCAGGGGGAAGAGTGCAGGGCCAAGTCAAGCTAGCAATCAAATCTTCGAAGGTCTCACCTGAAAACGAGTCACAAGCAAGACTGAGTATACTAATACTCAGCAAGACTTACCCGAGTAGTGGAATCTACTCCACCGACTCTAGACATGTCAGGCTTTTTGGCTCAGGGGTTTGTTTTGCCGAAAAGCATCTACAAGTGGGTCCTTACTTTCAACTTTTAGCTCAAGATTCTAGTTTCGTTAGCCAATCTAGATGAGCAGCTACCTAAAAGCATACATGGTGAAGCATTAAATTTTTCATCCAACCAGTTCATTCATCATCATTGTTCCTCTTCTTACTCTGTGGGTAAAAATGGTTAAGCAGTCTCAATAGCCGTGAGAAACGGACGATTCGAATCGAATTTCTTAACCTTGCAAGGGAAACCTAAACACACGTCACGTGGTTACTCCCAGAGTCACACGTGCAACTTTTCCCTTCAATTCCCGCTTCACGGAACAGGCCCACCGCCCTCGACTACACCTCCCCACAGACCACGGTACGTCGGGCTGTGGCGGCCGATGCACCCGCCATTAGCTAGATGTGAACGAATTCAAGACAGTGGGGAGTATATTCCGGCCTCGGTTCAATCCAGTACTAAGCTTACCGATTACCATATTCTCGGCATGTGGTTAGTACGTTCAAAGACTTAACCATCACTTACCACACACTGCGGCCTTAGCATTTTTCACTAGACAGACGGGCCTCAATCATCAACATAAACATCGTACCACAGCCCGTCCGTCGTCCTTATGATTGCAGCGTGTAGTAAACAATCAACTCCTAATTTCTCGCGAGTGACAGGAAATCACTTGACTTTTACCGAGTCCTATTAGCATAGCATTCTATCGAACCTTGCATCTGGTGTTCAGAGCATGGGTACCTAGGATCATGCAACTAAGTTTTCATCCAACTCCTATAAACTTAATGCACAAGTAAAGTAGAGTAATAAGTTGCATAAGTTGAGAAAATAGGGTTCATGCTCCGGGGCTTGCCTTCTTGTGAACAGTTAGCTTGGGGCTCTTCCGAACTTGGGTTCGGGTCTTCGGCAACTTCAGTTAGATTCACTTGAGCTTCACGCTGCTCACTCTCGGACGCGGGCACCAACTCGTACGTTCCGTCGGCGAGAGTCGTCGTTTCTACATGAATGCACAAGTTTAAGTAGTGGTGATGTTAAACGACATGATTTCCTTCACGATAAAGTTGCAGTTTATAAAACATGAGTTTGATGTGGAGTGAGTTACTTCATCAATCGTGGGCAATCGTTAATATAGTTTATCTTAATCTATTTAACTTTATTAAAGAAGAAGGGGTTGTGTTATATTGAAAACTTAGTTTCTTTTTAAACACAAACATGAGTTGAACACAATTACTAATCTAGTTAGCCTCTGGTAATAAAATTTTATTCAAAGTACATTATGTAGAGATAGGATCACTGTAAAAATTTCAGACATTTTTGTGTAGCATGTTAAATATGAAAAATGTAATACACAGCCACTGCTAGGATCTAGTTATTTTTATACAGAACAACCCATGCAAGTATTGATGCTACAAATTTTACAGGGTGTTGCTATAACCATATTTGTGCTACTGTAAATTTTTCAGATTTTTTTTGCACATGGTATAGAGCATAATAAATGGGACAAGCTACACTCATGTTATTAAAGATTATTTTCTACAGGATGTTATACAGAGTCTCTATGTACGAAACTTTTTGTACAGCTTGAGATACTCTAATGTGTTTCATAGTAAAAAGATGAACATTTTCTAAGCACTTTACTAATTATTTTGAATTAGTGAAGTTTTCCTAACACAAATTCATATGAACAGGTTACATATAGTAAAAATGTTCCTAAATTTTTCTATGGCCTCTAGGTATTACTACAACAACACAGAAAAAGTTTCATGACATTAAACATCACAGAACAGCAGGAAAAATTAGTTCTATCACTTTATGGCATAAAACAAGGTTGGACAAAAGGTGTATCTACAGATGGCTTTTGGTCCTGATCTTTTTACACAGCCCTAAACATTAAGCAAGTAACTCACTGCCCAAAAATTAGGGTCAGCAATGATCTACAACAGTGGGTACAAAAGAAGTCCATTAAACCTTCCATTTAATCTAGAGCAAAATATATTGAGAATCTGAGAAACTTTATGTAACAAACGCTGTAGAGTTTCTTATAAGGAGTCCAGAACAGTTGAGTTTGCATTTTTCTGAATTTTCTACGATTTTATACGAATTTTACAAGTTCACTGATTTGGTTAAAACTTTCTTTACAGAGGGGTCCCTGAAAACTAGCAGAAAACCCCCTGGGAAGATTTGGGCGTTTGCAATGTAGTCCCTGGTCGCAATTTCACGGCGGGGTCGTCCTGTCCGACCAAATTCCGGCGAGCTCGGTCGCCGGCGGCGAGGGCAAGGTGGGGGAGGAGCAAGAGGAGGTTGGGGGCTACCTTTGGGTGGTCACGGTTGGGGCGGAGGTGGTCTGAGCAGGGCTGCCCGCGGCGAGCAGGGGCGGCGGCGGTGGGGCGGCGCGGACGGCGGCGCTCCGGCGATGAGGGCGGCGGGGCTCGGGCTGGGGAGCTTCAGCGCACTGAGGGGGACCCGTTTCAGCGCTTGTCTCGGGCGGAGGTGGGCCGGAGCAGGGGGTTCCACGGCGAGGTGGGGGCGCCGGCGGCAATGGAGCGCTGCTCTACTCTGTTCTGGCGGGGAAGAAGAAAGGAGAGGAGGGAGGGGCGCTGTGCCGGCTTTATAGCTGGTGGAGCTCGTGGGGGCGGGCTCGGCACGGCCGGGGCGCGAGGTGGAGGGGGGGCGGCGAGGCTGGGCGCCATTGGTGCGGCCGGCGGTGACCAGCGGCCAGAGGCGCGTCGTGCGCGTGGCGTGCGTGCGCTGGGCGCGTCTGGGGCGCGACGTCGCGTGTAGGCGACGCGGGCGGGCGGTTGGGGAGCTCGGGCGGCACGACGGGGGCACTGGGTGGAGGGGGCGGCGGCCAGTGACTGGGCGGCGGGGCGGTGCTGCAGGGAGCCGCGGGTTGGGCAGGGGCATGCCGTGCGGGAGGGAGAAGGAAGCGCGGCCGCGGTTGGCCGAGCGGGGGCGGGCAGCAGGCAGGGCGCCGGGGTTGGCTCGGCGCCTGGGGCCGCGCAGGCGTCGAGGGCCAGGTGGCCGGCGGCGGTCGGGCGAGCGTGCGGTGCAGCAGAGGAGGGAGGGGTGAGGGAGGGACCTAAGTGCAAAAATTTGAAAAACTTCAGGGGGCTGGGTGCAAACAGGGCGTTTTCTCCTCTTTCTGATTTTAATTTCAAAAACTTTTGAACACGAAAGTTGTTCAAAATAAAAAGTTCTACAACTTTGGTTTCAGGCAAAATCTCATTTGGCTTATGGTTTGAAAGTTAAATTTAAAAGTTCAAAAGTAACCCAATGTGCTCAAATTAAATTTGAATTCCAACTGAACTCGTTTTAATTCTTTCCACCCTTTCATTAGTTGGTTTAACCATAGAGTTAGGCTAATGACATTGATTTTGGAAATGTAATTACCAGGGTTGTCACACCGCCTGCACCGTGCTCTGCTGGGATGACGGGACGTGACCGGGGGGAGGGGCTCCCCTTGCTCTGGTCAGGGCGCCGTCTGATCGCACGCCTCTCTATAATCATGCTGTTTTACGGGGAAGCCACGCCGTGGTGGACCCCGCTCTGCACAGTGTCGGTGCGGTAAAAAATCCTCAGCCGGAGGTAGTTCCTTACAGGCTAAGGAACCGCCCTAACTGGCGGGCCGTCCGCATCCCTGACTGGCTCGGCATTCCTGAAGGTTGCCGAGTTGGGCTGGGCCTTGACGCCCGTGATGGGCCTGATGGCCTGCTTATCCTCTGTTTTTGTCGGGTGAGGTGGGGAACCCCATTCTCACGACGCCAACAGTAGCCCCAGGCCCCTTGCTTGAATTAGGCGGATGATCCGGGCGGGGGGCCACGTATCTAGGAGGGGCGCCTTGCTCCTGATTGTAACGCCTCAGGTGTTTAAATTGCTAAACAAAATCTCATTAGCATAACAATATGCTTAATTAACTAAGAAAAGTTTAAAAATAAATGAATTATAAATTAGTTTCGCTTTGAATTGAAAATAGGTCTGTATATGTGCACAAGTACATGTACTTTAATCAAACAAATTAAATAACTCTCACCTCAAAGCACTTATGGCTACGAAATTTAATAGGAACACCATTGATGGCAGGATAAACAAAAGTCTAGTTGAAGCCTAGGAGAGGATACAAATTTTTGCCCAGGAAATGACGTGCCCTCCGAATCATACTTTTTGAGTTTTTAAAATAACTTCTAAACTAGAACTCAAATGAACTTTGGCCTGAAACAAAAGTTGTGTAACTTTTCATTTTGAACAACTTTCATGTTCAGATATTTTTGAGTTGCAACACAGAAATGTAAGAAAATATCAGTTTTATGATCAGACCCTTAAAATTTATCAAATTCTCGCGTCTCGATCCCTCCCTCACCTCTCTCCTCTGCTCTGCCCCATCAGCCTAGCAGAACCCGCCCGCCACGTCGCCGGCGATGCCTGCCGCCGCGTCGCGCCAAGCTAATCCCCCAACGCCTCTGCTCGCCGCCCAGCTCGCCCAACCCGCGGCCGCGTCCTCCTTCTTCCTGACGCGACATCCCGCAAGGCCAGTAGAACGCCGTCGCCCCGACGCCCAATGGCGTGCCGCACGCTGCATGGCTCTGGCCACTGCCGGCCACGCCCAATGGCACACCCCTGCCATGCCCGCCCCGCCCCAACCCTCTCCCCTTCCTTGGCTCGTTATAAAAGGGAAGCACGCCCCTGCTTGTGCGCAGACCCGCCGACGCCCGCCATTAATGCCGCCACTCGGAGCTCAGCGCTGAGCCCTTCCCTTCGCCCCGCCTCCACTCAATCCAACCCCCGAAATCGGTCCCCCACCATCCACCAAAGCTCCTCAGCAAAGCGCTGCCGCTCCACATCACCGGAGCTCGCCGGAGCCAAGCTCCAAGCGCCGCCGCCCCTGCTCCACCGTGGCGAGCCCACCATCGGCCACCTCGGCCCCAACTGGGACCTCTCCAAGGTAGCCCATGCCTTCCCCGTGCTCCTCCCCCACCTTGCCCTCACCACCGGCCCCTCCCCTCGCCGGAATCGAGCTCGAGCTCGCCGGCCGGCCGCCAGGGACCACATTGCTTTGATTGCAATCTTCCCAGGGGCCTGCACGCAAGTTTCCAGGGACTCCTCTGTAAAAGAAAGTTTTAAACCTAGTTTCAAAAATAGTGAACTTGTAAAATTCATATAAAATCGTATAAAAATCGTAAAAATACAAACTCAACTGTTCTATAATCTTTAGAAGAAGATCTACAACTTTTGTTACATGTATTTCTTCAGTTGCTTGATAAATCTTGCTATTAATTAAACTGGAGATTTAATAGACTTTAATTGTACCCACTGTTGTAGATAAAGGCTAAAACTAAAAATTTAACAGTAGATTGGTTGCTTGATTTGTAGGCCAGTGTAAAAATATTAGGACCAAAACCCATCTCTAACTAAACTTTTTGTTAAACCTTGTTTATGCCATGAAATAATAGAACTAATTTGTAACTGTTGTTATATTGTGATTCATGTGGTGAACCTTTTCCAGAGCTGTTATATTGATGCCTAAATAACCTTTTTTCTCTCTGTAACCTATTTATATAATTTTGTGGTGGGAAAAATGTATTAAATAAAAATAATTAGTTTCTTTACTTGGAAAATGTTCATCTTTTTACTGTGGGACTCCTTAGTGTAGTTTATGCTGTATACAAAGTTTCATACATAGAAACTCTGTAGAACATCCTGTAGAAATTAATCTTTATTAAAATAGGTGTATCTTTTCCTATTTATTATGCTTTGTATCGTGCACAATAAAATCTAAAAAATTAACAGTAACACATATATGGATATATTAACACCCTGTAAAAGTTTTAGCTTCAAAACACGCATGGTTTGTCCTGTATAAAAATAACTATGTTCTAGCAGTGGTTGTGTATTATATTTTTCATAATTATTCTGCTGCACAGAAATTTCTGAAATTTTTACAGTAGTCTTATCTCTGCATAATGTATTCTGAATAAATATTTCATCACCAGAAGTTATCTAGATCAGTGTTTATACTTAATCCATGCTTATACTGCGAAAATTTAATTTCCAATACAACACAACCCCCTCTATTAGCGATTGCCCAAGAAAATCGTAACTAAGTAACTTCACAACTATGTTTTGTGGACTATAACTTTATCATGAAGAAAAAAAAATAATCGTCATATACCATCACTACAACTTACACTTGTGCATTCATATAGAATCGACTACTCTCGTCGACGGAACATACGAGCTGGTGCCCGCGTCCGAGAGTTAGCAGCGTGAAGCTCAAGTGAATCTAGCTGAAACTTTCGAAGACCCGAACCCGAGTTCGGACGAGCCCCAAGCTAACTTTACCCAAGAAGGCAAGCCCGGGAGCATGAACCCTATTTTCCAAATTATGCAAATTATTACTCTATTCTTACTTGTGCATTAAGTTTATAGGAGTTGAATGAGAACTTAGCTGCATGATCCTAGGTACCCATGCTCTGAACACTAGATGTAAGGTTCGATAGAATGCAATGCTAATAGGACTCCGGTAAAAGTCGAGTGATTCCCTGTCACTCGCGAGGATTTAGGAGTTGAATGTTTACTACATGCTGCAATCATAAGGTCGACGGACGGGGCTATGGTACGATGTTTATGTTGATGATTGAGGCCCCGCCTGTTTAGTGAAAAATGCTAAGGCCGCAGTGTGTGGTAGTGGTGGTTAAGTCTTTGAACGTACTAACCACATGCCGAGAATATGGTAATCGGTAAGCTTAAGTACCTAATAGGACCGGCAAGTGGACAGCATCCCACCCTCTCAACTTTGGTACCATGCGCGCACATGGTGGGTGCAGAGCTAGGCTCTGTAGTCTCGGATGGTGGCCCTGATCCACAACCCAGGAAGAAAGGGGAAAAGTTGCACATGTGACTCTGGGAGTAACCACGTGATGTGTGTTTAGGTTTCCCTTGCAAGGTTAAAAAATTTGATTCAAATCGTCCATTTCTCGCGGTTATTGAGACTGCTTGACCCTTTTACCACATAGAGTAAGAAGAGGAACAATGATGATGATTAATCTTGTTGGATGCAAATTAATTCTTCCACCATGTATGATATTGGATAGTTGCTTACCTAGAATGGTTAAAGAAAACTAGAACTTGGAGCTAAAATTTGAAAGTAAGGACCTACTTATATATGCTTTTTGGCAAAACAAACCCCTCAAGCCAAAAACCTTGCATGTTTAGGAGTCGGCTAAGTATATTCCACTAGTCGGGTAAGCCTTGCTGAGTATTAGTATACTCAGCCTTTCTTGTGGCTTGTTTTCAGGTGATACTTTTGATTACATGATCGCTAGTTTGACTTGGCCGTGTACCCTTCCTCCTGGTTGGTCGGTGGAATGGGATGCGCCCCCGGCCAACGATGATAATGCTGAGTGATGTCTTGTGCGGGCTTCATCGCGACATCATGTTTCGTCGAGTAGTTTATCGTTATTTTTTTCCGCTGCATTGAACTCTGAAGAACTCAATTATTTTGAACTCTGTATTACCTTGTTTTACGAATTTGAACTCAGTTGTAATAATAATTTATGATGAACCCTGTGGTGTAAAATTTGTGGAATGTTGTATCCTCTGGGCTCATCTTCGTGTGAGTACATGTATGTGTGGTTCCGATCGGCAAAAATCGTGGTTGTATCGGGAGGTTACCCGACAGACCAATGGATTATTCCGTTTGATGTGTGAGTTAGCCCTAATTGCCCTCGTGGTGATGGTTAGTGCACTTGAGCCAGATTAATTCAGGTGGTTCTACCACAGCTGCAAAATATAGAATTTTTTTTTAACATTAATTTCTTCTTCCTCGAAAGCAATTGTCTTTGCATAAGGATTATCTAGCAAATCTGTCATATTCTACCATATCTGAAAAGATGAATTTATTAAGCTTAGAAAAGGTAACTTGGGAGGTAGTCGTCTTCCTCCCATTCCTTGTTCGAGGCTTGGTTCCCCCTTTTTCGCCTTTCTTAATTTCCGTGTTGGAAGAATACGCAGTGCACCTGGTGCATCTTTCCCTGAATTCGGTGATGACTCTGGCGATTTTCGCGCATGCGTGCGAGATGTTCATCGGAGTGTCGCCCTCGATGGAACTCTTCTGTTACTTCTTCTCCCTTTGCAGGTCCTCTTCGGCGTCCCCAGGCCCAGTGGTGGCGGTTCGGCACCGCACAGTGGGAGGGTGCTTCTTCCGGATGCGTCTGGAGCGCCGTGAGGGTTTCATCCATTTCTCTATGAAGGAGAAATGGGAAAACTGGGAACTGCAATGGCTCTACGAGGTGGTCCCTTAGGATTCCCCCTTTCTTCATCTTTCCGACGGGCCGCCCATGCGTGGCCCGGGGTGGTACGGGAGGCCGGCGCTAGGCAGGAGGTGGGACCCTGTGATGGATCGGCTCGCCGTCCTGCGGCAAGCCGGTTTGTCCTGGGTGATGGTAGCCTTCGACTTTCTCCGACGCCGCCTCGCCCCGTTGCAGGCGCGCCGTGATCCGGCGTGGTCCTATGCCGGTGAGGATGGCGACGCGCGCATCGCCCGTGGGGCGTGATCTTGCCTTGACGAGGCCAGGTTGTCCCACTTGATGCGGTTGGCGACGGACGAAGGTGACCTCTCGGCCGCCCGCCTTCTGGGGGCCGTTCAGCGTTTGTGCGAGGATGAGGGACGGTCTGCGGTCCTTGCCAGGATGCCCCTCACTGATGTCCGGGGTTTTGCGCTCGCAATGGATGCTGTTGGGGCCGTTGATTCTGACATAACCCTCTCAGTTCGGTCCGGTGATCGTGCCGGCGCTGGTGATGTCATGACACCTCGGGCGGCCGGAGGTTCTGAAAGGTACGTAGTGGATCACCACCTCGAAGACACGCCCGGTCGCGGGGGTAAGCGTTGACGGTCCACCTCTTCGACCATAGGTCTCTCGCCGCTCGTGCCACCCTCGTCCCCGACGCCGCCTCTGCTGTTACCCGGAGACTGCTGCCTGGGGCGTATAGAGATGGTGGCCGGGGGTTCATCTTTGGGTCGTTCCTAGTTGCCAAAGCATACCAAGCTCAGGTGGCGGCTGAGGGCTTCTGAGTCGAGGTCCGTGCTTCCCTCATTTCAATTCCGCTTCCGCCTCGGGCCCCGATGCTCGACCTGTGGATTTTTTAGGGGCGCGCCCAGTCGTGAGGCTTCATCGTCGGGGAGGGTCCCCTCGTCGGAGGCAGCCTCAAGTCTCCGGTCGCTCTCCCCGTGGAGTTTGCCTTGGCGTGCTTGTGGAGCCGCGCCCCTAATACACCCTTGGACTAGATTCATGAGGGCATCATCGCCGGCGATAAGGAGGCGGCCCGCGACGCCGTTCGGTATTTGGCGGCGAACGTGGTGGGCATGTTCTCCGCCATCGGAGCTGTGGACCCGCCTTTGAATCAGGAAGGGGACGGCGGCTCTAGGGTCACTGCTAGGTCCGCCGAACTAGACGCCTCCTCAGGGGCTGGCCGGTAGGGCCCTTCTTTGTTTTCTTGTAACCACTCGACACCCCCCTTGTGCCGCATGCAGGGACCGTCGACTGGGGGGGCAAGCCGCTGTTTTATGCCAGTAATCACTTCCTTCCACGCTTTGGCTTGCCGAGTTGTTCCATTCTTGGGCTCTGCAGCTCATGTCCCATCAGCGCGCCCTACTAGAGTGTCCCCGCCTTAGCCGCCCGGAGAGGGTCAGTGGGGAGTTGGGCGCCACACCAACCTGATTCCTGACCTGGATCAGGTGCCTCCGGCTATGTGGCGCCCATGCCACACCCTTGGCCCTGTGAGCGTGGCCGCGTGGAGCCGCTGGCGGCTTTGATGTCTGCCACGACACGGGCGCGGATGAGGACGGGACAGAGGGTGTGAGGTCCTCCTTTTGACTAGTAGTAGGTCCCGCGGTTCTTCAGGAATCTTGGGCTCCCACTTTACCTGGTCGGCCGGCCTATAAAAGGCAAGGTAGCCAGGGCTTCTCCTTCGCCCATCAGCCATGCGTCCTTTAGCTTTTCTTTCGTTTCCCGCAGATCCGGGGGTCCTGCCTCCGCAGGCTTCTCCCTTAGCGGGTATTCCGCCATTAGTAGGGCATCCAAGGAGTTCCGGCGTGGCTGGTTCTCCTCCCTCCTAGCGTAGCTGAGTTGGACCGAAGAGGCGTCGCGGCCCCGGGGAGCCGCGACGTGATTGGAGCGTTGAGGAGGCAGCTCTTCGGCGTGCTTGGCGTCGTCCCGGAGAACTCCCCCTTCCTTCCGTCTCCCTCTCCCCTGATGTAGTTGAGAGGGACCGAAGGAGGGGCTTGTTTCCCAGGAAGTCCATGGCAGCCGCCCGGGGGTTCTTCATCCTTGGAATCCCCGGTGAGCGGTTGCTGTTGGGACTACCGCTGGCTCCCTTGGTGGTGGTGCTGCTCCATCCTTCTAATTGGAGGAGCAGAGGCCAAGCCAGGGCCGGCGGTCCCTTGCCGTCGCCAACGAGCTGGAAGATCCCGATATGGCCAGGGCCTTGACATCCCTGAATGTTGCTGCTTCTGGTACCGGGTGGATGGCTTGCAGTCCTTTTCATCCTCCCAAGTGCCAGCAGCTGCTTCTTTTGGTGCTGCCTGCAGGCGGCGTCATGCTCCTCTGGCCGGTGTTGAGGTTGCCGGGTCGGGACCCGGCGGCCTAAGCACGGCTCCGACGAGAGCGCACTGTTTCTCTGGGAAGTAGTGGTGGTCTAAGCTATTGGAAGGTGAAGCTTCCCGGCTTTTTCTCCACCCCACGCATCCCGAACTATCGAGTGATCTCGCCTTTCCCCTTCCTCCGCTCACAGTTAGTGCGCGGGGGTCTCGGCCGCTGATCCACCTGAGTGGGGTCAACGAGTGCCGCTCCCTCTCCACCTGCAGGCCGTGAACGTGACGCAGGAACGTCGTCGCTGCCCCTGAAGATAGCGCCTGCGCTGATCGTGGCGTGGAACCCCCTTGTGGGGGTGCGGAGGTAGGCTTGGTCCTGAACATGGTTGCAGGTGTTGGCTCCTTTCTAACCCCGCCAGGTCGGTCTTTGCCTTCTTCCACGCTCGTACCTAGGGGATTCCTCACGACAGCTTCATGTATCCATATCGCCGGTGTGGCTTTCGCTTGTATCTGTGTACTTGCACCAATAAATATATGAAATTTTCTTTTTCGGGACCCCGGCCAGCAAGTTCCCTTTTGTGTGTGGAAAACATATTCCTTAGTTTCTGTTCATGCTTAGACTTCTACCCCGGGATGGGCCACTGCGCATTGATTGATGCCCCTTGTCAAGACGAGCGTGTGGTGGTGAGCATGTAGGGTTCCTGGAAGGCAACTGATCCCAGGGTCCGGGGACCAAGCAGGGAGTCGAAGTTGTCCGGGAAGAGCCTGTTTAGCCCCCAGCCGATAGTTCGCTGTTCGAACAAGTTCGCTCTTTTCATGACGCATGCCGAATATCCGCTAGAGAGAAAATCTTTCGCAAGAAAAAGTTTCAGAATTCACAAGGAAACTAAATCAAAAGATAACTATGCGTATGGGAGCCCCCAGCCAAGTACTGTGCGGAAGCCAGTCTGCGGAGTACTTGGCCTTTATGCCGGAGCATTAGTGTGACAACCCTGGTAAAAATTTCATTTCTAAAATCGGTATCATTAGCCTAACCCTATGCTTAAACCGACTAATAAAAGGGTGGAAAGAATTAGAACGAATTCAGTTGGAATCCAAATTTAATTTGAGCACATTTGGTTACTTTTGAACTTTTAAATTTAACTTTCAGACCATAAGCCAAATGAGATTTTGCCTGAAACCAAAGTTGTAGAACTTTTTATTCTGAACAACTTTCGTGTTCAAAAGTTTTTGAAATTCAAATCAGAAAGAGGAGAAAACGCCCTGTTTGCACCCAGCCCCCTGAAGTTTTCCAAATTCTCGCATTCAGGCCCTCGCACCCCCCCTCTCTCTCCTCTCCGCCCGACCGCCGCGCGCCAGGTGGCCGGCGACGCCTGACCGGCGCGAGGCGCCAGGCCAGTGGCCACCGCGCCACCCCGCCACGGCCGGCTTTGCCCCCTCCCCACGCTGCGCGGCCCAGTGAGCGCCCGCGCGTGCGCACGCCGCAGCCGCGCCCAGCCTCGCCGCCCGCCGCGCCCAGTCACCGCGCCCCGCCGTGCCGCCCCGGCTCCCGCGCCCCGCCGTCACTGCGTCCGCCCTCCGCCCGAGCCGCTGCAGCTGCTGCTCCACCACTCCACGCCCAGTGCTATCCCCTCGCGCCCACGCCATATCCCGGCCGCCCAGTCACCGCGCCCGCGCTGCCGCACGCCGCGCCGGCGTTGCGCTGCCGCCCGCCGTGGCCAGTGCGCGCCGTGCCGTGCCCCCGCCCCGCGCATTGCCTAGGCCCCTCCACACTCCCTCCTGCCCCTATAAAGGCCGAGGTCCGACCGCCCGCGCGAACCACGCACCCAGAACGCACTCGCCGCCGCCATTGCCGCCGCTGAGCGCCGCCCGCCGTGGACAGCCCTCTACCGCCGCCCACCGCCCAAACTGAAGCTTCAACCACCACTACATCATCCCCCTGAAGCTCGCCGACCCGCCCAACGCCGCCCAGAACCACCGGAGCGCCGCCGCCCGCGCTGCCGCCGCCGCCGCCGCCCCTGCTCGCCGTGGACAGCGCAGCCCCGACCTCCTCCGTCCAAGCCAAGCCCCTGAGCAGCTTCCCCACGCGGCGCCGAAGCTCGCTGACCGGACCAGGCCGCCCCAAGCCCGCCGGAGCAACACCTCCACAAGGTAGCCCTCGCACCCCTGAACCTTCCCCGACCCTCACCCCTCGCCGCCGGCGAGCCCCTCGCCGGAATTTCGGCCGGCCGCCGTACCCGAGCCGCCCGAGGACCCAATTGCATGAATTTAAATCTTTAGAAGGGTCTGCGCGTAAGATTCAAGGACCCAGTTGTAAAAAAAAAGTTTCAAATCTAGATTCAAATTCAGTGAACTTGTAAAATTCGTATAAAATCGTAGAAAATTCTGAAAAATGCAAACTCAACTGTTCTGGAATCCTTAGAACAAACTCTACCACTTCTGTTACAAAAAGTTTCTCAGAATCTCAACATATTTTGCTCTACATTAAATGGAAGCTTTAATGGACTTATTTTGTACCCACTGTTGTAGAACAATGCTGACCCTAAATTTTGGGCAGTGAGTTAGTTGCTTGATGTTTAGGATTGTGTAAAAAGATCAGGCCCAAATTCCATATCTAGCTTTACTGTTTATTAAACTTAGTTTCATATCATGTTTAAGTAGAATGTTTTATCCCTACAGTTAGGTGATGAATCACCGAATGAAACTTTTTCTCTGCTAGTGTATTGGTGCCTAGAAGCCAGAGAAAAATTAGGAGACTTTTATCTCACAGTAACCTATTTATTTGATTTATGTGCTAAGAACATACGTTAAATCAAGAAAATAGTATCTTAGCTTGGAAAATTCCCAAATTTTTACTAGGAGATACACTGTGGTAGTGGTTGCTGTGTAAAAAGTTCCAGGGACAAACACCCTGTGTAGGGTCCTGTAAAAAATGAATCCTTGAATAGTCTAGGTGTGGAATGTCATATTTTCTATGCTCTGAATACTGCACGATAAATCCTACAAAAATTACAGTAGCTTCTGCATGCTTAAGTGAAAGCTCTGTAAAAATCTTAGACTCAGTTGTTGCACCAATTGTTCTGTACAAAAAGAACAAGGGTCTAACAGCGACTATGTAATATATTTTTCATAATTAATCTGTTACATAAAACTGGCTGAAAAATTTACAGTAAGCACATCTTTCCTTGGTGTGCCTAAACCAAAATTTCATGACCAGAAACTATCCATTGTAGTAATTACTCTTAAAACGTATCGGTTACCATTGCCACGACTTAAACTTGTGCATTCATGTAGAATCGACGACTCTCGCCGACGGAACTTACGAGCTGGTGCCCGCGTTCGAGAGTGAGCAGCGAGAAGCCCAGGCGAATTTAACTGAAGCAGTTGAAGACTCGAGCCCAAGTTCGGAAGAGCCCCGGACTAACTTTTCGCAAGAAGGCAAGCCCCGGAGCATAACCCATTCTTTCCGAAATCATGCAACTCATTACTCTTTACTTGTGCATTAAGTTTATTGGAGTTGAATGAAAACTTAGTTGCATGATATCAGGAACCCTTGCTTGAAAACTAGACGTAAGGTTCGATAGAATGCTGTGCTAATAGGACTCCGGTAAAAGTCGAGTGATTTCCTGTCACTCGCGAGAAAATAGGAGTTGAATGTCTACTACACGCTGCAATCATAAGGACACGGACGGGCTATGGAACGATGGTTACGATTGAGGCCTTCAAAGATATGATTGCTAGCTTGACTTGGCCCTGCACTCTTCCCCCTGGTTGGTCGGTGGAATGGGATACGCCCCCGTCCAACGGAGATAACGCCGAGTGATGTCTTGTACGGGCTTCATCGAGACATCCTTATCGTCGAGTAGCTGTCGTTGTTTTATTTTCCGCTGCAACTTAGAACTCTGAAGAACTTATTTGTGATAATTGAAGTACTTGATTTCTAAACTCAAAACTTGGTCTGTAATATTTACTTATGCTAATGTTGTAATATTTGCTGGAATGTGGTATTCTCTGGGCTCATCGTCGCATGAGTGTTGGTATGTATGGTGCTCGATCCGATTACCGTGGTTGTATCGGGAGGTTATACCCGACAGACCAGTGGATTACTCCGTTTGAAGTGTAAGATTAACCGGAATTGCCCTAATGGTGATGGTTAATACACTTGAGCCGGATTAATTCAGGTGGTTCTGCCACAGCTGGTATCAGAGCCGTAGCTGGTGCCATAGCTGGCAACAGCTGGCGCCGGAGCTAAAATACATACGCCAGAGAATGCGACAAGCCTTAAAAACTCATTTTACTAAAACTTGACTAGAAGGATGTGTTGCGAAGTACGTTGGTACGTTAAGGATGGTGCCTAGTTCGTAAAGCCCTAAGGGATTATGAGAAAGTTTACTAGGTGGCTATCTAACTTCTATATATATTATCAACTGACTTCCAGCACATTACTTTCTGTCAAAACTTACTTTCATGCACAACCGACCTTAATTTCTGTAACAACGCACTCATCGCTAAGGTAAGAAGGTAAGGATCCTCAGCCAACTGAGAGAGCTTGGACTTCCTATCGGTGATGCGAACCGAACGCTGCCCTCAAGCAGTGGCTTACTTGAGGTGCTGCCAATATGCCAACTGTTAGTTGATCATATTGGGAGTAGAAGGTTTGGCGCAGGGTATGGCGATCGCTGTTCATACCCCCGTCTCATGACGGTACCCCCCTTGAATACGCTATCTCGATAGCGTATGTTAACGTCGTCTGTACGGCGGAAATTGTACAGATATCGTTTCTATAAGTAAACGGTAATGAATACGGACGCTTTCATGAGTGCTGGCATGAAAGGTTCATGAAATATATATGCTTGTCAATCTTCTGCAGGTACACCAACCGCGATTACGATAAGTTAAGGAACGGTTAGAAAGACTCGACTAGCTATTATAGCGAGAGCCGTATTGTGTATGCCACCGAAACTATCTTCATAAGACCAAAGCTATTTGGCAATTATTTTACTTTGTGAGGACGAGTAGGACGTGCATGCATCATGACCACATATATCTGAAATCAAAATGCGTTGTACGAGAGTGGTAAGGTTCTTGCGTACCTAAAAGCATGGTTTGCATAAGGACCATCTAGCGAAACTGTCCGAAATCTGCCGTGACCGAAAAAGAGCGATTTATTGACCCAAGAAAATGACCTTTTCTGATAAAGTTCATGTTGAAGAAATGGTTCCAAATTTTGTGTTCTACCTTCTGTTCAAAGACGAAAAATTCTGAACTTATGGATGGTGAGAAATAACAGAAACCTTGGAATGTTAGAATTCTGTCCCGAATAAGCACTTCTGCCACTTAAATTTTTAGGCCCCCTTCCTGCGGTTTTCTGCAAAAGAGCACAACATGAAACTTGTTCCAAATTTACCCAGGTAGCTGCTGTTAAAATTTGGTAAATTTTGGCTGGGTAGATTTTGAAACTCTGGCCCTCTGTTCACTGAAAATTCTGGGTAGACAGTAAGGTAAAACCTGAAGAGAAAGACCATCTTAGAGACCTATCTAGCTCTGGAGTTGACTAGCAAAGTTGTTCACAGATACCTTAGGAGTGATCTGGTGAAATTTGAGAATTTTCGGATTAGAACTGTGGAAGTTATGGTTATTTTTGCACCCTATGCAGAATCTGTCCTTGTGCTGTTCACAGTTTTTCGCTATCTCACTCCATTTGATCTTTTGTTCAGATGGCCGAGCCTGTTGCTATGATGGTGGATGAGGATGGACGCGTCCACTCGCAGTGTCTCCACTGGGAGGGCTTTCCCTCTATTTTGTGGGATGTTCTGCGTACCGCGGGCTATCTAGTTCCCCCACGTTACGCCGGACTGGAGTTTGCAGAAAATGGAGTTACCCAGTGCCGTGTCAACGTGACTATCTTTCCGCACCCGCTACACCCGGAGTGGCCCGCCTTGGAGCTTGAGGCTGTTGGTCGCTGTTTGGCCGATACTTGGGAGCTTGCAGCCATGAGGACGCTCACCACTTTTTGTGCGCAGCGTCCCGAGGTTGTCACACTCGCTCCCATTGGATTGTTTCCTGCTGCCCAGGACAACGACCCCTTTTGGCTCAACAGGGTGCAGCACGCACAGTACTTGGTAGACTTTCACGCCCAAGAAACTATTCATACCTCCGTGCGGTGCATGAGTGCACTCTACCGGATTCAGACTCTCCAGAGTCTGGCACTTGAGCAGCTCACTGATCTTGCTCAGGCCTACCACATGATGGCAGATACCAGGGATGAGCAGATTAAGGAGCTCAGTCAGGATCTTGAGGACAGAGATGCTCAGATTGGCCAACTTGAGGGCCAAATCCAGGAGCAGGACACTCTCATGGGTGAGAGAGATGCCACGATAGCACAGTTGGAGGAGCAGCTCCACGATCTGAGCCTTGAGTTGGAGGATGCGAATGAGCACATTCAGTGGCACCATGATCAGAATGACCATCCCCATGAGGAGGACATGGAGGAGGATGAGGAGGAGCCACAGGAGATTGATGGTATCTCCGGTATGGATTTCGAGGGTGAGGTACCACAGGCACCTCAGATGGGAGCTCACTCTCCTGCTCACAGCGAGTCGTCCGTCAACGACTTGGATGATTTCTAGAGGACGACCTAGGAGGACTTTTGCACATACTCCTTGATAGGGTAGCCTAACTTTTGGCAAGTGTTGTAATAGGCTAACTAGGAGTTGAGTAACTCTTTTGTGTTGGGTACACCTGAACCAAGTGGATACCCTCAGCATGTAAGGAACGGCGATAAACTTGGGAGATTTCGTTGTAATTTGGTAAACGATGAAATCCACAATCGCTGAGACTTGTCGGAATTTTTATCCATGTCTCCTTGCATTTCTTGGCTGAGTGTTGAATACCAAACTTGTGCTAAATTTTGTGATCTAGGTTCTCATAAAAATTCAGCATCATTGGACCTCGCTAGTTTGAGATATAGGCGAAACAGTACCGATCAATCTGCTGAAAAACAGCTAAGACAGTAAGGCAAGGGACGAGCCTTTCGACCACCTTAGCTACAGTTCTAGCGCCGAAGTTAAATACCAAAGTGGTGCATTCCTAAATTCTCTGACTACTGCCAGAGTTTGAGATGTTTTGGATAGACCCACAGCAAGTTATGAATTTTTCTCGCAGCAAACAGAGATTCTGTCCATACTTCTAGCTGTGATTTCAGAAGTCTTTGACTATACCAATCAGTTATGAATCGAGGAAGTATTATGGATCGCGTTGCTAATGGTAACCTTTCACGTTTCAGATGGTTGGATCAACACGTGGCAACCCCGAGGGTTTTGGTGCCGGTGGCAGCCGCTCGCGACAATCGCCACCACCCCCGCCCAGTTTGGTGGAAGTGATGGCCGCTCAAACCGAACTGCTGCGTCAGATCGTGCAAGGACAGCACCAGCAGAGGGGTGGGCATAATGCTCACCAATCCCAAGCTGCAGGATACACGGATTTCCTAGGGACCCAGCCGCCCTTGTTCCATAAGACGGAGGAACCCCTGGACGCAGATGCATGGATTCGCACCATCGAATCCAAGTTCACATTACTTGTGGCCCCATGCTCAGAGGCCAACAAAGCTCGTTTTGCCGCGCAACAGCTTCGCGGTACCGCTCGACTGTGGTGGGACCACTATTTTGCGATGCTCCCGGCTGATCATGTGGTCGACTGGGATGAATTCAAGACCGCATTCCGGGCACATCATATCCCCGAGGGTCTCATGGAGAGGAAGTTGAATGAGTTTCTGGCACTCACCCAGGGCACCCGCACCGTGCTGCAGTACGCCCAAGCATTCAACAACCTATGCTAGTATGCGGGCTATCATGCTGATACGGATGCCAAGAAGCGTGATCGTTTCCGCCGAGGTCTGAATACCAAGCTCAAGGAACGTTTGAACCTAGCCAGGGCTGACACCTACAACGAATTGGTCAATATGGCCATTACCCAGGAAGACTGTATCATGGCACACCGGGCAGAGAAGAAGAGAAAAGCACCCGCAGGACCATCAAGTGCCCAACCACCGAGGTATCGCATCGTGCAAAATGCCGCACCCGCAGCTCCACCAAGGGCCCCGCAACCAGGGAGATGGATTGCCAGACCCCCACAGCAGCCAGGCATGGTACGACCCCCGATGCCTCCACAGAATGGTCCGAGGCCCATTCTTCAACAATCTCTCCGACCTAGCCCCGCGAATCGCTGTTTCAAATGCGGGAGTTCTAACCACTTTGCACGAGAATGCCCTCAGTCTGGACAGCCTAACCAAGGCCAAGGATCCAACCCGAACACCAAGAACAGGGGCAAGAGACAAACCCTGCAAGTCAAGCAAGGACGGATTAACTTCACCACGCTTGCACAGCTTCCTGAAGGAGCCCCAGTGATGTCGGGTACATTCTCTATCCATAACAAGCCTGCAGTTATATTATTTGATTCTGGTGCATCGCATAGTTTTATAAGTGCAAAATTCGGTGCAAAAGTAGGCTTGGATGTTTGTCACACAAAAGGGTCTTATATGATATCAACACCGGGTGGTAAAATTGCCTCGAATCAAATGATCAGACAAGTACCAGTCAAGTTGGGTAGTAAAACTATCAACACAAACTTGATTCTTTTACCCCTTGACGGCATGGATCTTATTTTGGGCATGAATTGGATGATTTTGCACAAAGTCACACTAGACCCCTCATCCAGAGTTGTGGAGATAAATTCACCTAGTCACGGAGCCACTACCCTTTTTCTACCATTCCTGGATTGCACGAATTCCTGTGCTTACAAGATGGAAGGACTTAAGCTAGAGGATATTTCCGTGGTAAATGAGTATGCCGACGTTTTTCCGGATGACTTACCAGGAATGCCACCAGATAGGGATATAGAGTTCATCATTGAACTACAACCAGGCACTGCACCTATATCCAAAAGGCCATATAGGATGCCCCCTAAAGAATTGGCAGAACTGAAAATTCAACTCCAAGAACTACTGGACAAAGGTTTCATTCGCCCTAGCGCGTCACCTTGGGGATGTCCAGCCCTATTCGTAAAGAAGAAGGATGACAGTTTGAGATTATGTGTGGACTACCGACCTCTCAATGCGGTAACAGTTAAAAATAAATACCCCCTTCCTCGCATCGATGTACTCTTCGATCAATTAGCTGGAGCTAGAGTCTTCTCAAAGATTGATCTTCGTTCGGGATATCATCAAATCAAGATTCGCCCCTGCGATATTCCTAAGACTGCCTTCTCCACACGATATGGACTATATGAATTCTTGGTCATGTCCTTTGGACTCACCAATGCCCCTGCCTACTTCATGTATCTCATGAATTCGGTATTCATGCCCGAACTGGACAAATTCGTCGTAGTGTTCATCGATGACATCCTTATCTATTCCAAGGACGAGGAAGAGCATGCCAAGCACCTTCATATTGTTCTTCAGCGACTCAGAGACCATCAGCTCTATGCTAAGTTTTCTAAGTGTGAGTTTTGGTTGGATACTGTAAAGTTCTTAGGTCACACGATCTCCAGCGAAGGCATAGCTGTTGACCCCAGCAAGGTACAAGAGGTGATGGATTGGAAACCCCCTACCTCTGTTCATCAGATTCGCAGTTTTCTCGGCTTAGCCGGTTACTACCATCGCTTCATCCCGGATTTCTCTCGAATTGCTAAACCCATGACTGAACTGTTAAAGAAGGAAGTGAAGTTTGTATGGGATGAGAAATGTGAAGAAGCTTTCCACACTCTCAGAGAGCATCTGACTACTGCACCTGTGTTAGCTCAGCCCGATAATACCAAGTCGTTCGATGTGTATTGTGACGCATCAGGTACTGGTCTAGGATGTGTGCTTATGCAAGAGAATCGAGTGATTGCATATGCCTCACGAGCCCTTCGGCCCCACGAACAGAATTATCCCACTCATGATCTTGAGCTTGCAGCCGTCGTTCACGCTCTGAAAATATGGAGGCACTATCTCATGGGTACACAGTGCAACATCTACACGGATCATAAGAGTCTCAAGTACATCTTCACACAAGCCGACCTGAATATGAGACAACGGAGATGGCTAGAATTAATCAAGGATTATGACCTTGAAGTGCACTATCACCCCGGCAAGGCTAATGTAGTCGCGGATGCACTAAGCCGCAAGTCCCATTGCCATTGCTTATCCATGGAATCCTACAATGAGACATTGTGTGCAGAAATGAGGAAGCTTAACATGGAAATGGTTTCCCAAGGCACACTAGATCACATCTCAGTTGAGCCCACTCTTCACGACCAAATCGTCATGGCACAACTACATGACGAAGGAATTAAGATCATCAAACAAAAACTCTCTCTAGGTGAGGAGAAGTATAAATGTTTCCGCCAGGACCATAAGGGAGTTCTATGGTTCGAAAGTCGTATAGTCGTTCCGAAGAATCGTGAACTCCGCAAGCAAATTCTTGATGAGGCACACCTTTCCAAATTCTCTATCCACCCCGGCAGTAGCAAAATGTATCAAGACCTAAGGCAAAACTTCTGGTGGACTAGAATGAAAAGGGAAATTGCTACGTATGTCTCGGAATGTGACACGTGCCAGAGAGTAAAAGCTAGCCACTTGAAAGTAGCCGGTACACTTCAACCGTTACCTATACCATCCTGGAAATGGGAAGACATAAGTATGGACTTCATCGTTGGACTACCAAACACTTCCCAGAAACATGATTCCATATGGGTTATCGTGGATCGACTCACGAAGACGGCACATTTTCTTCCGGTACACACCACCTATTCTACCAAGAAATATGCCGAGATTTACCTCGATCGTATTGTTTGCCTGCATGGAATACCTAAGACAATTATTTCCGATCGTGGTCCTCAGTTTGTAGCACGCTTTTGGGAACAACTGCAAACGTCTCTTGGCACTAAACTGATTCGCAGCTCAGCATACCATCCTCAGACTGATGGACAAATGGAAAGAGTAAACCAAATCCTTGAAGACATGCTGAGAGCTTGCGTCATCCACTATGACAAGAATTGGGACAAATGCCTACCCCTAGCAGAGTTCTCGTACAACAACAGCTATCAAACGAGTTTGAAAATGGCACCATTTGAGGCACTGTACGGACGAAGGTGTCGAACTCCTTTGAGCTGGTCACAAACCGGAGAACGTCAAATAATTGGACCCGACCTGGTAATCGAGGCAGAGGAGAAAGTAAAAGTAATACAAGCAAACCTTAGAACCACACAAGCTCGACAAAAGAGCTATTCTGACAAAAGGAGAAAGCCCCTAAAGTTCGAGTTGGCGATCATGTCTATCTTCGAGTTTCACCAACCAAGGGAGTGCGAAGATTTGGAATCAAAGGCAAACTAGCTCCCCGTTATGTTGGTCCTTACGAAATCATTGAGAGCTGCGGACCCGTAGCCTACAGATTACGACTGCCCCCTCAGCTCAAAGCCACCCATGATGTCTTCCACGTATCTCAACTCAAGAAGTGTATTCAAGTCCCTACCAAGATTGTGGAACAACAAGAAATATCGTTGGAACCCGACCTCTCATATGTCGAACACCCAGTTAAGATTTTGGATCAAAAAGAGAGAGAGACCAGGAGGACAGTGATTAGAATGTATAAAGTACAATGGAATCACCACACGGAAGAAGAAGCCACCTGGGAAACTGAGAGCTACCTGAACCAACATTTCCCTGGGTTTCTTATCTCCACCACTGGTATGTGCACCCACACCCACACTAAGAATTACCGAATCTCGGGGCGAGATTCTTGTTAAGGGGGGAAGGCTGTGACAACCCTGGTAAAAATTTCATTTCTAAAATCGGTATCATTAGCCTAACCCTATGCTTAAACCGACTAATAAAAGGGTGGAAAGAATTAGAACGAATTCAGTTGGAATCCAAATTTAATTTGAGCACATTTGGTTACTTTTGAACTTTTAAATTTAACTTTCAGACCATAAGCCAAATGAGATTTTGCCTGAAACCAAAGTTGTAGAACTTTTTATTCTGAACAACTTTCATGTTCAAAAGTTTTTGAAATTCAAATCAGAAAGAGGAGAAAACGCCCTGTTTGCACCCAGCCCCCTGAAGTTTTCCAAATTCTCGCATTCAGGCCCTCGCACCCCCCCTCTCTCTCCTCTCCGCCCGACCGCCGCGCGCCAGGTGGCCGGCGACGCCTGACCGGCGCGAGGCGCCAGGCCAGTGGCCACCGCGCCACCCCACCACGGCCGGCTTTGCCCCCTCCCCACGCCGCGCGGCCCAGAGAGCGCCCGCGCGTGCGCACGCCGCAGCCGCGCCCAGCCTCGCCGCCCGCCGCGCCCAGTCACCGCGCCCCGGCTCCCGCGCCCCGCCCGTCACTGCGTCCGCCCTCCGCCCGAGCCGCTGCAGCTGCTGCTCCACCACTCCACGCCCAGCGCTATCCCCTCGCGCCCACGCCATATCCCGGCCGCCCAGTCACCGCGCCCGCGCTGCCGCACGCCGCGCCGGCGTTCCGCTGCCGCCCGCCGTGGCCAGTGCGCGCCGTGCCGTGCCCCCGCCCCGCGCGTTGCCCAGGCCCCTCCACACTCCCTCCTGCCCCTATAAAGGCCGAGCTCCGACCGCCCGCGCGAGCCACGCACCCAGAACGCACTCGCCGCCGCCATTGCCGCCGTCGAGCGCCGCCCGCCGTGGACAGCCCTCCACCGCCGCCCACCGCCCAAACTGAAGCTTCAACCACCACTACATCATCCCCCTGAAGCTCGCCGACCCGCCCAACGCCGCCCAGAACCACCGGAGCGCCGCCGCCCGCGCTGCCGCCGCCGCCGCCGCCCCTGCTCGCCGTGGACAGCGCAGCCCCGACCTCCTCCGTCCAAGCCAAGCCCCTGAGCAGCTTCCCCACGCGCCGCCGAAGCTCGCTGACCGGACCAGGCCGCCCCAAGCCCGCCGGAGCACCGCCGTCGACGCGTGCCGCGCCGCCGCCGCCTCTGCTCCAACGCCGGCGAGCCCTTCCCGGCCGTTCCCCACCTGAACAACACCCCCACAAGGTAGCCCTCGCACCCCTGAACCTTCCCCGACCCTCACCCCTCGCCGCCGGCGAGCCCCTCGCCGGAATTTCGGCCGGCCGCCGTACCCGAGCCGCCCGAGGACCCAATTGCAAGAATTTAAATCTTTAGAAGGGTCTGCGCGTAAGATTCAAGGACCCAGTTGTAAAAAAAAAAAGTTTCAAATCTAGATTCAAATTCAGTGAACTTGTAAAATTCGTATAAAATCGTAGAAAATTCAGAAAAATGCAAACTCAACTGTTCTGGAATCTTTAGAACAAACTCTACCACTTCTGTTACAAAAAGTTTCTCAGAATCTCAACATATTTTGCTCTACATTAAATGGAAACTTTAAGGGACTTATTTTGTACCCACTGTTGTAGAACAATGCTGACCCTAAATTTTGGGCAGTGAGTTAGTTGCTTGATGTTTAGGATTGTGTAAAAAGATCAGGCCCAAATTCCATCGCTAGCTTTACTGTTTATTAAACTTAGTTTCATATCATGTTTAAGTAGAATGTTTTATCCCTATAGTTAGGTGATGAATCACCTAATGAAACTTTTTCTCTGCTAGTGTATTGGTGCCTAGAAGCCAGAGAAAAATTAGGAGACTTTTATCTCACAGTAACCTATTTATTTGATTTATATGCTAAGAACATACGTTAAATCAAGAAAATAGTATCTTAGCTTGGAAAATTCCCAAATTTTTACTAGGAGATACACTGTGATAGGGGTTGCTGTGTAAAAAGTTCCAGGGACAAAAACCCTGTGTAGGGTCCTGTAAAAAATGAATCCTTGAATAGTCTAGGTATGGAATGTCATATTTTCTATGCTCTGAATACTGCACGATAAATCCTACAAAAATTACAGTAGCTTCTGCATGGTTAAGTGAAAGCTCTGTAAAAATCTTAGACTAAGTTGTTGCACCAATTGTTCTGTACAAAAAGAACAAGGGTCTAACAGCGACTATGTAATATATTTTTCATAATTAATCTGTTACATAAAACTGGCTGAAAAATTTACAGTAAGCACATCTTTCCTTGATGTGCCTAAATCCAAAATTTCATGACCAGAAACTATCCATTGTAGTAATTACTCTTAAAACGTATCGGTTACCATTGCCACGACTTAAACTTGTGCATTCATGTAGAATCGACGACTCTCGCCGACGGAACTTACGAGCTGGTGCCCGCGTCCGAGAGTGAGCAGCGAGAAGCCCAGGCGAATTTAACTGAAGTAGTTTAAGACCCGAGCCCAAGTTCGGAAGAGCCCCGGACTAACTTTTCGCAAGAAGGCAAGCCCCGGAGCATAACCCATTCTTTCCGAAATCATGCAACTCATTACTCTTTGCTTGTGCATTAAGTTTATAGGAGTTGAATGAAAACTTAGTTGCATGATATCAGGAACCCTTGCTTGAAAACTAGACGTAAGGTTCGATAGAATGCTGTGCTAATAGGACTCCGGTAAAAGTCGAGTGATTTCCTGTCACTCGCGAGAAAATAGGAGTTGAATGTCTACTACACGCTGCAATCATAAGGACACGGACGGGCTATGGAACGATGGTTACGATTGAGGCCCGTCCGTCCAGTGAAAAATGCTAAGGCCGCAGGGTGTGGTAGTGATGGTTAAGTCTTTGAACGTACTAAACACATGCCGAGATTATGGGAATCGGTAAGCTTAAGTACCTGATTGGCCCGGCAAGTGGACAGCAACCTACCCTTTGAACTTCGGTCCCATGTGCATATGGCGAGTGCAGAGAGGGGTCACGACCCGGCGCCGAACCGTGGCGTGGGGCTCTTGTACTCTCGGAGGGTAGCCTCGATCCACAACCCGGAAAGAAAGGGGAAAAGTTGCACGTGTGACTCTAAGGAGTAACCACGTGACGTGTGTTTGGGTTTCCCTTGCAAGGTTAAGAAATTCGATTCGAATCGTCCGTTTCTCACGGCTATTGAGACTGCTTAACCATTTTTACCCACAGAGTAAGAAGAGGAACAATGATGATGAATGAACTGGTTGGATGAAAACTTAATGCTTCACCATGTATGCTTTTGGATAGTTGCTCATCTAGAATGGTTAACGAAACTAGAATTTGGAGCTAAAAGTTGAAAGTAAGGACCCACTTGTAGAAGCTTTTCGGCAAAACAAACCCCTGAGCCAAAAGCCTTGCATATCTAGAGTCGGTGGAGTAGATTCCACTACTCGGGTAAGTCTTGCTGAGTATTAGTATACTCAGCCTTGCTTGTGGCTCGTTTTCAGGTGAGACCTTCAAAGATATGATTGCTAGCTTGACTTGGCCCTGCACTCTTCCCCCTGGTTGGTCGGTGGAATGGGATACGCCCCCGTCCAACGGAGATAACGCCGAGTGATGTCTTGTACGGGCTTCATCGAGACATCCTTATCGTCGAGTAGCTGTCGTTGTTTTATTTTCCGCTGCAACTTAGAACTCTGAAGAACTTATTTGTGATCATTGAAGTACTTGATTTCTAAACTCAAAACTTGGTCTGTAATATTTACTTATGCTAATGTTGTAATATTTGCTGGAATGTGGTATTCTCTGGGCTCATCGTCGCATGAGCGTTGGTATGTATGGCGCTCGATCCGATTACCGTGGTTGTATCGGGAGGTTATACCCGACAGACCAGTGGATTACTTCGTTTGAAGTGTAAGATTAACCGGAATTGCCCTAATGGTGATGGTTAATACACTTGAGCCGGATTAATTCAGGTGGTTCTGCCACAATTAGGACCCCCGCATCTAAGTAAAAACTTCAAAAATTCGTTCAAAAGATGTTTAGATTGAATTTCTGCAAATGAAAGGGTGTTTGTATATAGGTGGGAGCCCCCGGCCAAGTATTGCGTGGAAGCTGGTCCGCGGGGTACTTGGCCATCATGCTAGGACATTAGGACCCTTGCCTATCTACGGATAGAACTTACAGAGATGCTTGATGTTCCAGACGTTGGGTACCTTCATCCCGTCCTTTTCGGTGAGCATGAACACCCCGGGCTGGCGTTTCTCAGTGACGCAGAAGGGACCTTCCCACATGGGGGAGAGCTTGTTTTTCCCTCGCGTGACGGAGGACCTGGTCTCCGACTTGGATGGTTCTTGGTTGTACGTGGCGCTGGTGGTAGCGGCTGAGGGCTTGCTGATAACGAGCAGCCCGGAGTGCCGCCCTACACCGAACTTCCTCGAGGTACAGGACGTCTTGCTACTGCATGCGATCTTGATCTTCTTCGTTGTAGGCCTGTACACGTGGGCTTCCTAGTGTCACCTCGGCTGGGAGGACCGCTTCGGCACCGTAGATGAGGAAGAAAGGTGTTTCGCCCATCGCTCGGCTGGGTATGGTGCGGTTTGACCAGACCACAGCCGGTAACTCATCTATTCAGCCGGTGCCGTGTTTCTTGAGCTCGTTGTAAGGTCTGGTTTTCAACCCTTTGAGGACTTCAGCGTTTGCTCTTTCCGCCTGCCCGTTGCTTCTTGGGTGGGCAACGGACGCGAAGCAGAGCTTGATGCTCATGTCGTCGAGTAATCACCAAAGAGGTTGCTCGTGAATTGGGTCCCATTGTTGGTAATGATGTGGTTAGGGACCCCGAACCGAGCCACCAGGTCCTTGATGAACTTGAGGGCTGAAGTTTTGTTGGCCTTTACGATCGCGGAGATCTCCGGCCATTTGGTGAACTTGTCGATCGCCACGTACAACCATTCGTAACCCCCGACAGCTTTTGGGAAAGGTCCCAAAATGTCGAGCCAGCAGACCGCGAACGGCCATGACAAGGGAATGGTTTGGAGTGCCTGTGCTGGCTGGTGAGACTGCTTTGCGTGGAATTGACACGCCCTGCAGCGCTGAGCGAGTTCGGCTGCATCTTGGAGGGTTGTCGGCCAGTAGAAACCTTGCCGAAAGGCTTTACCGACCATCGTGCGAGAAGCCGAGTGGCTTCCATACTCACCCTCGTGGATATCGGCAAGCAGCTCGCCGCCTTCTTCCAGGGTGATGCACCGCAAAAGGACCCCATCTGTGCCACGCCGATATACATCCCCATCTACCATGACGTAGTGTTTGGACTGTCGTGCGATCCGTTCCGCAGCGACATCATCCTCGGGAAGGATATTTTCTTTCAGGAAGCCGCGGATGTCGTCCATCCACGAGGGTCCCTGAGTACTGGCCGAGAGCAGGGTTAGCTCGGCGTTTGCCTGGGCCTGGTTCCCCCCGCTCGAGGACAGGGTTCCCCCATCATCACAGTCGGCAACCGTGACGATAGGTTGGCACAACCTTTCTTCGGACACCCCGGGGGGCAATGGAGCTCGTGAGGACGCGAGGTGGGACAGCTCATCGGCCTCAGTGTTCTTCTTTCAATGAACGTATCGCAGCTCCAGTCCGTCGAAATGCCGTTCCATTCGTTGTACCTCGGCCACGTAGGCGGCCATCTGAGGGTTGGCGCATTGGTACTCCTTGGAGACCTGATTTACCATGAGGTGGGAGTCCTCCTTGACTAGAAGGCGGCGTACTCCCATTCCAGCGGCCGCTCGGAGCCCGGCCAGGAGACCCTCATATTCTGCCATGTTGTTCGAGGCCCGGAAGCCTAACTGAACAACATACTTGAGGGTGTGATCATCCGGGGCAGTGAGGACCACCCCGGCGCCGGGCCCCAGGAGGGTGAGCGATCTATCGAAGTTCATGGTCCATTATTCCAAGGTCCAAGGCTTGTCGTCGTCGACCGCCGGGGTGTAGTCACCTCCGGGAGCTCGATGTCAGGGACCGACGTCCATTCGGCGACGAAGTCGACGAGTGCTTGGCTCTTGATGGCATGTTGGGTTGCGAACTGGAGGCCATATTCTGCCAGCTCGATCCCCCATTTCACCGCGTGTCCCATCCCTTCCCGATTCCGTAGGATGTGGGCTAGAGGGTACGACGTGACCACGATGACCTGATGCGCTTGAAAGTAGTGTCATAGTTTGCGGGACGCAATTAGGACGGCGTACAACATCTTCTGCGCCTGCGGGTAGCGCTCCTTCGCATCCCGGAGTATTTCTCTCATGAAATACATCGGTCTCTGCGTACGGCTGGGTGGCCTTGCGTGTCCGTCCGGGGTGATACCGGGGTCGGGAGCAGGCTGCCCCTGTGTAGCTTGGTTGTCTTCTGGCTTGCCGGGGTCTGAGACTTCTTCCCCGAGTTTCTCTTGCCTCCCAGGGTTCGCCCGTTCATCCCCGGGGTCGCTCTTCCCTCCCGGGCTGGCTTCGCGTTGCCCAGGGTCTTCTTCTTCCCTTTCTACCACCAGCACTGCACTCACTACTTGCGGGGTTGCCGAGATGTAGAGAAGTAGGGCCTCCCCCTCCCGTGGTGCCACTAGCACCGGCGGGGAGGAGAGGTATGTCTTCAATTCCTGGAATGCCTGGTCGGCTTCCGGGGTCCACTCGGAACGGCCGGTCTTATTCAACAATTTGAAGAGTGGGAGACCTCTCTTCCCAAGCTTGGAGATGAACCGTCCGAGAGTTGCCATGCAACCCGTGAGGCATTGTGCTTCTTTTAGCCGTGTTGGGGGTTGCATGCACTCGATCGCTTCCACCATCTGAGGGTTCACTTCAATGCCTCAGCTTGATACTAGGAAGCCTAGGAGCTTCCCTGCCGGAACCCTAAACATGCACTTCTCGGGGTTCAGCTTAAGCCTGGTGGTGTGTAGGCTATCGAATGCTTCCGACAGATCCCGCAGGAGGGACTGCTGCTGCCGGGTCTTGACCACAATGTCGTTGATGTATGCTTCAACATTGTGGGACTGCAAGTCCTGCAAAGTGATGCGCATGGTATGCTGGAAGGTGGGACCAGCATTCTTGAGCCCGAAGGGCATGCGGACGTAGCAGTATGTTCCCACTGGGGTGGTGAATGAGGTTTTATCCTCGTCCTCCCTTGCCATGCTTATCTGGTGGTACCCAGAGTGCGCGTCCAGAAAACAAAGGAGGTCGCATCCTACCGTGGAATCGACGACTTGGTCGATGCGGGGTAGCGGAAAAGGATCTTTTGGGCAGGCTTTGTTGAGGTCGGTGTAATCCACGCACATGTGGAGCTTGCCGTTGGCTTTTGGGACAATGACCGGGTTGGCCAACCACTCGGGGTGGAAGACATCCCGGATGAACCCTGCGTCCAACATCTTCCGCACTTGTTCGCGGATGAAATCTTGCCTCTCCGGAGCCTGTCGCCGGATCATCTGCTGGATCGGCCGTGCGTCGGGGTGCACGGCCAGGCGGTGCTCGATCACCTCTCTGGGGACCCCGGGCATGTCGGACGGTTTCCAGGCAAACACGTCAACATTAGCCTAGAGGAAGGTGATGAGCGCGCTTTCCTATTTTTTGCCCAGCTGGGCCCCTATCGTAACTACCCACGAAGGGGCTCCTCCCAAGCAGACCTCTTTGGTGAGGGCCACGTCGTCGGGGGAGAGTCGCTGCTTCACCAGCAGGGATGTCATCGAGTCGGGGCGTTCATCGTCCTCAGGGGCGGCTGCCATGGAGTCGTACAGCTTCTCAGCACAGTACGCGGCCCCCTGGACGTCCTTGACGGTGATGACCCCGGACGGCCCCGGGATCTTCATGGTGCCGTAGGCGTAGTGGACGGCAGCCATGAACTTGGCCAGCGCGGGGCGACCAAGGATGGCGTTGTAGGAGAGGTCATAGTGCGCCACGTCGAAGACCATGTTCTCGGTGCGGAAGTTGCTCCGCTCCCCGAACGTGACTAGTAGCTCGATCTGCCCCAAGGGTTTTGACGGCTGCAGCTTGCGTCCCCCAATCTGCATCTTGTGGAAGACCTCGGGGGAGTGGAGGTTCAAGCCTGCTCCTCCGTCGATGAGGACCCTGGCAACTCTGATGTTGCAGATAGTGGGGGTCACCACGACAGGAAGCAACCCGACTCCCGCGCGTGTTGTCGGGGTGGTCGTTCCGATCGAAGGTGATAGGAGTGCCCAACCACTTCATGAGACGGGAACTCTCAAGCGCTGGAGAGACGGCACATACCTCCCTCTAGAGAAGCTTGGCTCTCCTCCGGGATGGTGGCGCGGTTGCTCCTCCGAACACGGTGGCGATGGCCTGCCGCGGCTCTTGGAAGCCAAGATTGGCCTCGCCGGGAGCGTCATTTCCGTTGGGATGGCGATCACCACGCTCCTTCCGGTGGTCCTCGGCGAGCCCCTTAACTAGCCGGCACTCGGTGAGGTCGTGCCGGTCGGTTCGGTGAATCTCACACCACTCGCTAGCTCCTGGTTTGGCCGGAGCCGGTGTCTGGAATACCCTACCGGGCCTAGGGTCACCTCCCCCAGGAGCTCGGCTGGGCTGTTGCTTGTTGTGGCCCTCCGCCTCCGCCAGGACGGTGGCGGCCTTCCGCTTGTTCTTCTTGTTGTCGGGCCGGTCGGACCGGGCGTGTTCCGACGCAGCGGGCTCATCCGGGGTGCCACGACGCTCAAAGCGCTGCTGCACCTTGGCTTCCCGAGCACATTTGTTCGCCCACGAGATGCTTGTTGGTCACGCCCTCGGTGAACGCCATGATGACTGCCGAGGGTGTGATGCGTGGGATGGTGTTGCGTACCTGCCTGGCTGAAACACTGGATGTATTGTCGCAGCGACTCGCCCTTGCGCTGCTTGACGGTGAGTAGGTCACCCCTGGTCCCCGGTCTGTTGAATGAACCAGAGAAGTCGGTGATGAACTGCTCGCATAAATCTCCCCAGGAACCGACTGATTCCTGGGAAGTTTCATCAGCCAGGACTTCGCCGTGCCCTTGAGGGCGACGTGGAAGTAGTTGGCCATGACCTGAGGACCCCCACCCGTAACCTGAATGGCCGTGGTGTAGATCTGGAGGAACTCCTCCGGGTTGATGGTGCCGTCGTACTTCTCCGGGAGATTCGGCTGGAACTTGGTGGGCCAGTTGACCCGTCGCAAGTCGGCGGTGAACGCTCGGCACCCAGCCCCGTAGGGCCCAATGTCGTTGTCCACCGAGTCCCCCTGCCCACGTGTGCCGCGGACAGGGGAGCCAGAAGAAGCATGCTCATCCCTGGCCCCTCGGCGGCACTCGCGTGCACGTTCAAGGGTGGTTCGGGCGTCTTCGCTCGCCCTGATCTCTTGGAGTCGGGAACGCAAGTCGTGCGTCCCGTTCGTGGCCGATCCCGCCAGAGCGGGTGGCCGCGGTGGTCGCCGGTAGCCTCCTCGGGAGGAGCCCCCAACCATTGCTCAAGAGCCCTGAGCCCCCAGCTTGAGACAGGCCTTCCCCACGAGACTGGCCAGCTCGTCGAGCCAGCGTTCCTCGGGGGTCCCGGCTCTGCTCGCACTAGAGGGTGGCACAGGAGCGCTCGAGCCGCGACCAGCGCTTCCCCTGGGGGAACGCCGCCGCGGTCGGTCCTGGCAGGCGCATGGGATGCCTGTCAAACCGTGCGTTGTTGGGCCTCCGCCCGGAGTTGGGCGTACCGAATGTTGGCCGACGTGGTACCCCAAGAGGCGTGCTCGTCTCCGCTCTCGCAGTCGGAACGGTCGGAGCGGCTCACCATTGCTTCAATCGGAGGTTCTTCGTCGAGGATGAAGACTTCATGCGCCAACACCCCCTACCTGGCGAGCCAGCTGACGGTGGGTGAGGACTACCAGCAGGGATTCGTGGGAACCCCCGTTTAGAGATTCGGCCAGGGGTGTAACACACAGCGAAGTTTCAACATTGGACAAAGAGTTTAGACAGGTTCGGGCCGCTCGGGAGCGTAAGACCCTACGTCCGGTGTGTATGTTCTTGTTCTGTTGCTCGAGTGAGCTTGTAGCCGATGTGTTGTGGGATTTTTGTCTCTCTTTTACATGTTGCCCTAATATCCTATTTATAGCCCTTCCCCTGGGCCCACGGAGGAGTTTTACTGCCTTAGATTATCACCTTTGGGTGTGAACGCATCACCGTACGTGGGGCCGCCCCCTGCAAGTGGCGCCGCCCTTCTGATGCCGTCTTATCTTGCGGGCCCCACCTGGTTGGTTCCCGGGGTCTTCCCGGGGTGGTCAGGCCGACACCCGGGGTGTTCGTGGGGCCCGCGAGGTCCTTGGGGCACGTCCCCTTGTCGTCCCGGTGTCTTTTCCAGACCCCGGGGCCTTCCTGGCGGTCCAACCGACGCGACGGGGGCCCAGGCGGTGGCCCCCGCCTGCACCGTCCTCTGCTAGGATGACGGGACGTGACCGGGGGGAGGGGCTCCCCTTGCTCTGGTCAGGGCGCCGTCTGATCGCACGCCTCTCTGTAATCATGCTAATTTATGGGGAAGCCGCGCCGTGGTGGACCCCGCTCTGCACAGTGTCGATGCGGTAAAAAATCCCCAGCCGGAGGTAGTTCCTTACAGGCTAAGGAACCGCCCTGACTGGCGGGGCCGTCCGCATCCCTGCCCGGCTCGGCATTCCTGAAGGTCACCGAGTTGGGCCGGGCCTTGATGCCCGTGATGGGCCTGATGGCCTGCTTATCCTCTATTTTTGTCGGGTGAGGTGGGGACCCCTGTTCTCACGATGCCGACAGCAGCAAAATGCCGAATCAACATGAGAGAAGGACAAAGCGCCGCCTTGATTCATCACAAGTTGATCTAAATGAGGGTGGGTCAAGCCATGAAATCAGTGGCAGAACTTTGAGATCAAGGGGGCAGAAAAGGGCACCATCAGGTGACATTGAAGGGGAAAGCAATGGCAGCTCTAGTAACTCAAATGATGAAGTTGAAGATGAAACCTGTTGACGCCAGATTTTGACACGTGTTGAATCGGCGTCAGGAGAAGAAGATTGGCTGATGCGGCAGATCTGAAGGCTACAGTAAGGAATCGGCCGATTGGTGATACAGCTTGCGCCAACAGGTTGGGGCTACATCAGAGGGTCCCGGTCAAAAGTTGGTCGACAGAGCGACGCTAATTTGGTCAAGAAGCAATTGGAGAAGTCCTGATTGGATTAGGAGACAGCGGCGAAAGATTCTGCGGGAGTCCATTTCCTTTTTAAAGATATTATAGATATAGTAGTTTTCCTGTTTTAAATAAGGTTGTAACAAGTCGTAATCGACCAGGAGTCCTAGTTTTAGGGTATAAATAGGAGTCGCTAGGGCTTTGCAAAAAAAGAAAAAACACATCAATCAACAAAACACTTCTACTTTTTACTAATACTTTACTTTCAAGTCGGCGACTTCGCCATTACTTTTTCTTCCTTCACGAGTTCGTACGGATTGGTAGGGCTGCATCAACTTGATCTCCGGCCAATTGGTAGGTTCCGCTTTTCGAGTAACATCTGAGCTTTAACCACGGGCGCATCGCTGTGGTTTCGTTTGGATTTATTCACCAGTTATCGATATTTACTAGAATTGCAAGTTTTACCTGTTGCTCTAGTATTATCACCAGTTATCCAGCTTGAGATTGGAATTATCGGCTTCGTCATCGCCCTTCTTCGTTCATCATCACATAGCCGATTAAATCTATTTTCAAGTGTTGCATCTGTAATAATTGTTTAAGTTGCTCCAGCAGTTTCTTTGCAATTATTACGTGATTATCGGCTGATCCATAGCCGATCATCTTCATAGCAAATCGGCCGATTCGCTGATACGCTCTTAGGGGCAGATCGGAACCCCAGCCGATCGGAGCGCCCTAAATTTAATACTCTTATTTCCTTGTCAATCAACAGGTCAGATTGACTGGCACGCTGCGCGAACTGCACCAGGGCAATAACCCGAACAGGAGCTAAGCAGATTCTCCCGGGTCATGTGTCCGACGCTGAAGACCATCGGCCGATTCCTGTCTGGCCGATTTTAGCGCCAACACACTTTGCCATCAACTGTGAACTGCTCAGCAAAATTTGCCACATACTTCGATTCATCACCCAGCTGTGCCACCACCAGCCCTTCAACATATGCCGGCACCGCGAACGGTCGTTCATCAGCAGCAGGTGGACTGGACAGCAAGAATAGCAGAGGTGATTCAGGACCAGTTTGGGTTGAAGCCAAAAGCGCGGACTTACACATACAAGACGGCATACCCATCGGCCTATGACTTACTGCCGTTTCCACACCGCTACAAAGTGCCCGATTTCACCAAGTTTTCAGGGCTGGACGATACATCCACCGTGGAGCACATCAACAGATTTATTATCCAGTGCGGGGAAGCCACCGTGCAAGATGCTCTGAGGGTACGTTTATTTTCATCGTCTCTGTCTGGATCGGCCTTTCAGTGGTTCACCACTTTGCCACCAAATTCTATTGTTACTTGGGCCGATCTGGAGAAGCAGTTCCACAAGTACTTCTACGTAGGAGTACATGAGATGAAGCTCTCAGATTTGACCAGTCTCAGGTAGAGGAGCGATGAACCACTAACTGGATATATACAGAGGTTCAGAGAAGTCAGGAACAAATGCTACAGTCTGGCTCTGACCGATGCACAGTTGGCCGATATCGCTTTCCAAGGCCTCCTGCCACAAATCAAGGAAAGGTATGCTTCGCAAGAGTTTGAAAGCCTAAGCCAAATCGTTCACCGATTGGCGGGACAGGAAGTCCGTTCGCTTGAGCAGCGGAGGAATTTCCAGAAGAAGGTGGCGTACTTAGAAGGATCTGAATCTGACGGGGAGGAGGATATCGGCCTGGCAGAGTGGGTGAAAGGCAAAAAACCAATATCATGCCCGTTTGGAAAGAAAGAACCAGAGACATTCGGCTTTGACACATCAAAAGCCGATAAGATTTTCGACTTATTACTCCAGGAAGGGCAGATTAAGCTATCTCAGTATCATACCATCCCTTCGGCCGATCAACTCAAGAAGATGAAGTACTGCAAGTGGCACAACGCCACGTCTCATGATACGAATGAATGCAAGATCTTTCGTCAGCAGATACAATCGGCCATCGAGCAGGGGAGGCTCAAATTTGAAACCTCGGCTAAATCGGCAAAACCGATGAAGATAGACCAGCATCCTTTCCCGGCTAACGTGGTGGACACGGGGAGAAATCCACTTCAAACCAAGGTGCTGACATCAGAATCGGCAAAAAGGAGCGGCGCCATAGACCCCAGGAAGCAAGTCACGATGGCTGAAATCAAAAGGAACAGGCGGGGACCAGAACGACTGCGCAGACCCGTCACCTCCCAGTTCTTGCTCAGCAAATATCGGCGGCAGCAGTACAATCAAGATACCACGGCGAGATGATACGCCGGCACGATGATCATTAGCAATATCCGTTCTTCATCCATTGCTGGTGTGACAACCCTGGTAAATTACATTTCTAAAATCAATGTCATTAGCCTAACCCTATGCTTAACCAACAAATAAAAGGGGGAAAAGCATTAGAACAAGTTACGTTGAAATTCAAATTGAATTTGGGTACATTTGAATACTTTTGAATTTTTAAATTAACTTTCAAACCATAAGCCAAATGAGATGTTGCCTAAAACCAAACTTGTAGAACTTTTTATTCTGAACAACTTTCGTGTTCAAAAGTTTTTGAAATTCAAATTAGAAAGAGGAGAAAACGCCCTGTTTGCACCCAGCCCCCTGAAACTTTTCAAATTCTCGCGTTTAGGCCCCTCGCTCCTCCCTCTCTCTCCCCTCCCCGCCCGACAGCGCCGCCAGGTGGCCGGCGACGCCTGACCTGCGTGAGCCGCCAGGCCAGTGGCCGCCGCGCCTCTCCCCCACGCACGGCTTTGCCCCCCCCCCCCCCCCCCACCGCCGCGCTGCCCAGTACGCGCCCGCGCGTGCGCACGCCGTGCCGTGCCCTAGCTCGCCGCCCGCCGCGCCCAACCGCCGCGTCGCGCCGTGCCGTCCCGACCCCCGCGCCCCGCCCGTCACTGTGCCTGCCTCCCGCCTGAGCCGCTGCTGCAGCTGTCTCCCCAATCCACGCGCCGCGCTATCTCCTCGCTCCCACGCCAAATCCCCGACCGCCAGTCGCTCGCCTCCGCCCGCCGCACGCCGCGCCGGCGTCCTGCTGCCGCCCGCCGTGGCCACTGGCACGCCTTCGCCGTGTCTGCCCCGCGCGTCGCCCAGGCACCCCCACCTCCCTCCTGCCCCTATAAAAGCCGCGCCCCCGGCCACCCACGCGAGCCACAGCAGCCAGAGCACCTCGCCGCCGCCATTACCGCCGCCGAGCTCCGCCCGCTTGTGGACAGCTCTCCACAGCCGCCCCCTGCCCAAATTGGAGTGCCAGCCACCACTACATCACCCCATCGGAGCTCGCCGACCCGCCCAACACCGCCCAGAACCACCGGAGCGCCGCCGCCCGCGCTGTCACCGCCGCCGCCGCCCCTGCTCACCGCGGACAGCTCGACCCCGACCTCCTCCGCCCAAGCCAAGCACCCGAGCAGCTTCCCCACGCGCCACTGAAGCTCGCCGACCAGACCAGACCGCCCCAAGCCTGCCGGAGCACCGCCGTCGACGCGTGCCGCCGCCGCCGCCGCCGCCTCTGCTCCAACGCCGGCGAGCTATTCCCGGCCGTCCCCCACCCGAACAAGACCCCCACGAGGGAGCCCTCGCACCCCTGAACCTTCCCCGACCCTCACCCCTCGCCACCGGCGAGCCCCTCGCCGGAATTTCGGCCGGCCACCGTACCCGAGCCGCCCGAGGACCCAATTGCAAGAATTTAAATCTTTAGAAGGGTCTGCACGTAAGATTCAAGGACCCAGTTGTAAAAGAAAGTTTCAAATCTAGATTCAAATTCAGTGAACTTGTAAAATTCGTATAAAATCGTAGAAAATTCGGAAAAATGCAAACTAAACTGTTCTGGAATCCTTAGAAGAAACTCTACAACTTTTGTTACAAAAAGTTTCTCAGTTTCTCAACATATTTTGCTCTACATTAAATGGAAGTTTTAATGGACTTCTTTTGTACCCACTGTTGTAGATCAATGCTGACCCTAAATTTTGGGCAGTAAGCTAGTTGCTTGATGTTCAGGACTGTGTAAAAAGTTCAGGCCCAAATTCCATCTCTATCTACACTGTTTATTAAACTTAGTTTCATACCATAAGTGGCTAAATATTTTTTTATCCCTGCAGTTAGGTTATGAATCACCTAATGAAACCTTTTCTATACTAGTGTAATGGTACCTAGATGCCAGAGAAAAATTGGGAGACGTTTTATCTCACAGGAACCTATTTATTGGATTTATGTGCTAATAACATACATTAATTCAAGAAAATAGTATCTTAGCTTGGAAAATTCTCACATTTTTACTAGGATATTCACAGTGGTAGAGGTTGCTGTTTAAAAAGTTTCATGGACAAAAACCCTGTGTAGAGTCCTGTAAAAATAAATCCTTGAAAAAAACCTAGGTGTGTAATGTCACATTTACTATGCTCTGAAAACTGCATAATAAATCCTTCTTTCCTAACTTTTCGCAAGAAGGCAAGCCCCGGAGCATAACCCCTTCTTTCCTAAATTATGCAACTCATTACTCTTTGCTTGTGCATTAAGTTTATAGGAGTTGAATGAAAACTTAGTTGCATGATGTTAGGAACCCATGCTTGAAAACTAGACGTAAGGATCGATAGAATGCTGTGCTAATAGGACTCCGGTAAAAGCCGAGTGATTTCCTGTCACTCGCGAGAAAATAGGAGTTGAATGTTTACTACACGCTGCAATCATAAGGACAACAGACGGGCTATGGTACGATGTTTACGATTGAGGCCCGTCTGTCTAGTGAAAAATGCTAAGGCCGCAGTGTGTGGTAGTGATGGTTAAGTCTTTGAACGTACTAAACACATGCCGAGATTATGGGAATCGGTAAGCTTAAGTACCTGATTGGCCCGGCAAGGGGACGACATCCTACCCTTTGAACTTCGGTCCCATGTGCATATGGCGAGTGCAGAGAGCGGTCACGACCCGGCGGCGAACCGTGGCGTGGGACTCTTGTACTCTCGGAGGGTAGCCCCGATCCACGACCGGAAAGAAAGGGGAAAAGTTACATGTGTGACTCTGTGAGTAACCACGTGACGTGTGTTTAGGTTTCCCTTGCAAGGTTAAGAAATTCGATTCGAATCGTCCGTTTCTCACGGCTATTGAGACTGCTTAACCCCCTTTACCCACAGAGTAAGAAGAGGAACAATGATGATGAATAAACTTGTTGGATGAAATTTAAATGCTTCACCATGAATGCTATTGGATAGCGGCTTATCTAGAATGGTTAATGAAACTAGAATCTTGAGCTAAAAGTTGAAAGTAAGGACCCACTTATAGATGCTTTTTCGGCAAAACAAACCCCTGAGCCAAAAAGCCTTGCATGTCTAGAGTCGGTGGAGTAGATTCCACTACACGGGTAAGTCTTGCTGAGTATTAGTATACTCAGCCTTGCTTGTGGCTCGTTTTCAGGTGAGACCTTCGAAGATATGATTGCTAGCTTGACTTGGCCCTGCACTCTTCCCCCTGGTTGGTCGGTGGAATGGGATACGCCCCCGTCCAACGGAGATAGTGCCGAGTGATGTCTCGTACGGGCTTCACCGAGACATCCTGTATCGTCGAGTAGCTTTCGTTGTTTTATTTCCGCTGTAACTTAAACTCTGAAGAACTTCCTAGTTAAGATCACTGAAGTACTTGGTTTCTCAACTTAAACTTGGTTTGTAATATTCACTTATGATAATGTTGTACTATTTGCTGGAATGTGGTATTCTCTGGGCTCATCGTCGCATGAGCATTTGTATGTATGGCCTTCGATCCGCTCTACCGTGGTTGCATCGGGAGGTTATACCCGACAGACTAGTGGATTACTCCGTTTGAAGTGTAAGGTTAACCGAGATTGCCCTAATGGGGATGGTTAATACACTTGAGCCGAATTAATTCAGGCGGTTCTGCCACAGCTGGGAGAACGACATCCGACTACCGTCAGCCGATAACTGTCCTGAATGCAACGGATTGAGTTGCAATGATCGCCTGTTCAAAAGACCACGCTCTAGAGACAGAGGATCAGAGCCGATCAGCAGAAATCAGTGCGAACAAGAGGGACGGCGCCTTTCAGTGCATGATCGGCTGGGGGGCAGAGTTGACCAGCATCACCGGTCAAAAGGCAGGATCAACCAACAGGATGGACTGGGGGGCAGAATCAGTGTGCATGATCGGCTGGAAGAGATGGCTGATGACAGGGTGTGAGACGAAAACCCCCTAGGAAGGGAACCAAATTGGGAACATGCCAGATCATCGGCCAAACCAGTAAACCCCAGGTGGTGTCCTGATGGCCTATCCAGATCCCAGAAACGGAGGATCCAACGCCTGCGCCAATGGGAGCAACAAGAAGAAGAGCAGAAGCAGGTGCCGGAGAAAAGAAACGTTAAGTCTCGGGTTTGGCGCCCCAAGAAAAACAATAGCCAGGGGCAGACAATCAAGAATCGGCAGCCGACATCAACATGGTGTTCATATTGCCGATGGAATTCATGGCGCCTGACGATCGAGACAAAGCGACAAGAATGGAAGAGCAAATGGCGCAACTGGTATTAGAGCCGATGACGGCTACTTTTGAGAAACCAGAAGAAGAAAAACGGCAACATCTTAAGGCGCTGTTTCTCAAAGGCTACGTTGACGGGCGACCCGTCACCAGACTATTAGTAGATGGAGGCACCGTAGTCAACATCATGCCGTATACCATGTTCCGCAAGCTAGGCAAGAGAGATGAAGATCTCACCAAGACGGACATGATGCTAAAGGATTTTGAAGGCAACGTGTCTCCCGCCCGTGGAGCGCTCTGCGTCGACCTCACCATCGGCAGTAAGACCCTTCCTACTACCTTTTTCATTTTAATGGCAAGGGATCCTACAACATGCTGCTCGGTCGCGATTGGATACATGCAAATTGCTGTGTCCCATCTACAATGCATCAATGCCTCATGCAATGGGTCGGTGACAGTACGGAGATAGTCACCGCCGATTCCGCCTACAGCGTCACAGCGGCCGACACACAACAATGGAGCTGCGAGCACATCAGGTGTATATCTGGCAGGACTTGGGACACTGACTTCGTGAAGGTGTCCGATTTTGGTCTACAGCCGATCCAAGCAGTCGGCTCGGAAGATTCAAAATAGATGGATCAGCTCGTTCGAGAAGACGGGAAGCTTGGGCATGGGTTTACGTCGGCCGATTTATTGGAGATGGTGGATTTGGGAGATAGTAGCGAATCAAGGCCGACGTATATTAGTGCTAACTTGGATCCTGAGTACAAGTGTAAATTGATAAGCTTATTAAAAGAATTCAAGGATTGCTTTGTTTGGGAATATCATGACATGCCAGGTCTAGACCGGTCCATTGTTGAACACCGGTTACCTATAAAATCAGGATATCGGCCATATCAGCAACCCGCACGACGGTGCAACCCGAAGATTCTACCTGATATAAAGGCCGAGATCACAAAGTTAATTGAAGCAGGATTTATTCGGCAGTGCCGCTACGCCGAATGGATTTCTAATATCGTGCCCGTGTATAAAAAGAATGGAAAGTTGCGTGTGTGTATCGATTTCAGGAACTTAAATCAGACCACACAAATGGATGGATATCCGATGCCAACGGCCGATATCTTGATAGATGCTGCGGCAGGATACAATGTCATCAGTTTCATGGATGGTAATGCCGGGTACAATCAGATATTAATGGCCGAAGAAGATATCTCAAAAACGGCTTTTAGGTGTCCAGGTCATCTTGGTTTATTCGAATGGGTTGTAATGACCTTATGATTATAGAACGCCGGTGCTACATATCAGCGAGCCATGAACTATATCTTCCACAAGCTTATTGGTACATCAGTGGAAATTTATATAGATGACGTTGTGGTCAAGTCAAAAGGTCACCAGGGACATCTGGCCGATTTACAAGAAGTACTGGAGTGCACCAGGAAGCATGGGTTGAAGATGAACCCGAACAAGTGTGCATTTGGTGTATCGGTTGGGCAATTCTTAGGATTCATGGTTCATGAGCGCGGGGTAGAAATCAACCCGAAGACCATAGACGCCATCAACAAAGTTGTGGCCCCACAAATTAAAACTGAGCTACAGTCCCTCATCGGCAAGGTCAATTTTATCAGAAGATTCATATCCAACCTGTCAGGGCGTATTCGAGCTTTTACTCCTTTGTTGAAATTGAAGCCCGATCAGGAATTTGTATGGGGAGAGGAACAACGCAGAGCGTTGGAAGACATCAAGCAATATCTGATTTCACCTCCGGTTTTAGTCCTGCCACAGCCTGGTAAGCCATTCAAATTATATTTATCGGCTGATGAACAGGCCATTGGATCGGCGTTGGTACAGGAGTTCGAAGGGAAAGAACGGGTGGTATATTATGTCAGCAGAAGACTCCTGGACGCCGAAACAAGATATTCCCCGGTGGAGCGGCTGTGCTTGTGTTTATACTTCTCGTGTACCAAGCTCAGGCACTATTTGTTATCGGCAGAATGCATAGTTATATGCAAAGATGATGTGGTGAAATATATGCTATCATTGCCGATTTTGAAAGGGCGGATTGGAAAATGGATCCTGGCTCTGTCAGAATTCGACTTAAGGTACGAATTGGCCAAAGCTTTCAAGGGTCAAGTCATGACCGATTTCGTAGCTCAACATTGTGGGCCAGAAATTGCTGTCGTCGAGCCGGTTCCATGGACTCTATACTTCGATGGTTCTTCGTGTGGGGCTAGATCAGGAATCGACATCGTTCTGGTATCGCCTCGGGGGGCAAGTTATGATTTCTCCCTGCCGATAGAAGCATCCGCAACCAATAATCAGGCGGAATATCGAGTCGTTCTAAAAGGGATCCAATTATTAAGGGAAGTCAAAGCTGATGCAGTCGAAATTTTTGGAGATTCCATGCTCATTGTGGATCAGTTAACAGGGCGATCTGAGTGCAAAGATGATATCCTGAGGATTTATTATGAAGATTGCCTTCAGCTTTTAAAGGAATTCAAGTCTGCAATAATTGAGCATATCCCCAGAAACTATAATGAAGAGGCCAACAGGCTGGCCCAACATGCGTCCGGATATCGGCCGATTCAGGGAGCTATGGTTTTAGAGCTCGCGGCCGATGACTGGCGAAAGGAAATCGCCGATTACTTGAAGGATCCCTCCCGGAAAGTGGATCGGCGAGTACGTTTTCAAGCTACAAAATATGTGTTACTTGAAGATGATTTATTTTACCGGACGATTGATGGAGTTCTTCTCAAGTGCCTGGGAACAGAAGAGGCAAAGGTTCTGATGGGAGAAATCCATGAAGGCGTATGTGGAGCCCATCAATCGGCTCACAAAATGAAATGGATGATCAGAAACAATGGGTATTACTGGCCAACGATTCTAGAGGATGCCAAGACTGTCAGAAGTTTGGCAATGTACAGCACGCACCAGCATCGGCTATGAATCCAGTAATCAAGCCGTGGCCGTTCAGAGGTTGGGGGATAGAACTCATCGGACAGATTCACCCTCCATCGAGTAAAGGGCATAAGTTCATATTGGTAGCCACAGATTATTTTACTAAGTGGGTGGAGGCAGTTCCTTTAAGGAATGTGACATCGGCCGATATGATTGAGTTCGTTAAGAACCATATTATCTATCGATTCGGTATTCCTCAGACTATCACAACTGATCAGGGAACAATGTTCACCTCTAGAGAATTCGGAGAATTCGCCGCCGATACGGGGATTAAATTATTAAATTCTTCTCCATATTATGCTCAAGCCAATGGCCAGGCAGAATCGTCCAATAAGGGGATAATCAAGTTGATCAAGAGAAAGATAGAGGAACAACCCAAAAAGTGGCACACGTCTTTGGCTGAATCTCTATGGGCTTATAGGATGGCTTGCCACGGAGCTACTAAGATATCTCCTTATCAGTTGGTTTATGGTCATGAGGCAGTATTGCCTTGGGAATTAAGGACGGGGTCAAGACGTATATCGCTTGAAGATCAGTTGACGGCCGATAACTATTCCTTCCTCATGAAAGATGAGCTCGATGACTCGGTAGGTCAGCAGTTGAGGGCCCTAATTAGCATAGAAGAGAACAAGAAAAGGGTGGCCAGATGGTATGACAAAAAGGTCAAAGTTAAACAATTCTCTCGGGGAGATTTGGTATGGAAGTTGGTGCTGCCGATAGGGTCTAAAGATCCCAAATTCGGTAAATGGTCGCCCACTTGGGAAGGGTCGTACAGAATCGGCCGATGTGCCCCTGGAAATGCATATATTCTGGAAACTATTGAAGGGGAGGAGTTCCCAAGAGCTTTAACGGATGATATCTGAAGAGGTACTATCCAAACATTTGGGTAGATGCATAACTTGCAGTAAGATATATCAAGACAACATGGCCGATTTCTATCGGCTTTCGTCTGCACAGCCGATGCAGAAATGACATCGCCTGAAGAAAGAAACATTGTGATTCGTTTTGACCAGTGAATTATTGGATGAAAATGACAGAGTACATGGCCGACATGGTACAAGTTGTCCTTAGAATAAAAATACCGATATATCTATTGATTACGCCTGTTCTGGATTTCTCTCTCGACACGACCCAGTTCTATCAGAAGGCGGGTCTTATTCTCCTTCGGATTCTCTACGGTGGTTCTAGTCTCAGCTTGATCACAAAGTTCTATCAGGAGGCGGGTCTTCTTCTCCTCCAAACTCTCCATGACAGCTTCAGTCTTGACTTGACGAGGGTGGTCGCTTACGGACCAAGTAGTGAGCATCTATAAGTGGTTCGTCTGAATGCATGATTTCGATCGCTCATTCCAGACCGGGGCTGAGACGTTTTGACTAAACAGAGATGAAAAGCTACCCAGCATCAGAGCGATTGAGATGTCTAGGAGAGAAGCAGAGGAGAGTTCATACCTGATTGACAGAGGAAGAAGATGAAGAGGATGAAGAAGACATCTTGCTGTTCGGTTTGGGAGGATATAGATCTAGTGTTAGAGAGAGAGAAGATGGATAATGCGTATTCCTCTAGAGACCATGAAGGATCTACTTATAAAGGAAAGGGGGGTAGATAGATGATGAGACACGTCCCATCAGAGTAAAAAGCATTCATAAATGCAAAGCTGGCAAAAGAAGTGGTCCAAGATCAAGTCAGCGCAGTAACATTAAAGGAGCAAATCGGCGCAGTAACATTAAAGGAGCATTAAGTGTTTACAGCATTCTTTACAGCCTGAGGAAAGCATCTATGGCCGCGATAGCTCGTTGCCTGATCTGATCGGCCAAATCTAGTACTCTTTGGTCGTCGTTGGCCGATCCAAGAACTTCTGATATATGGCGACGAAGCCTTATCGCTTCACGAGCCAAGTTCTGCCTTTCTTGCTTTAACCCAGTGATGACGGATGGGAGCTCTTGAAGCTTCTTTTCTTTAGCAGCTATGTCTTTGGTTATTTGCTCCATCTCCTTGGCTAGCTCTGCTCGTCTCCGTTTGAGTCAATCTATCGTGCCGACGATATCCGGGCGACAGCTCTCGAGGAAATTGATCCGTTGATGTACCTCTCGGGCCCGGTGCTTGTACGAGTCAGCCTCTTCCCGGGTTTTTGCTAGCTGGGCGCGATCGGCCATATGGCGCAGGGCCCTAGAAACCGGGGTTTGCATATGTTCTATATATGCAGCACGCTCCAAGCTTTCTATTGTTTCTTCCGGGATTCGACTCTTGATGTCATTGAAAAGTCGTCGAATCGGCGAAGCATCTTCTACTAATCGGCTGATATCGTCTTGGAGGAGAGTCCGTATGCTCTCGAGCTTGGCGCGGACATCATCAGAAGCAGAGCTCGATGGAATTTGGCGTGAAGCGATTTCCTCATCATCGGGCAAAGAGACGGCGAAGGAGAAAACACTGTTGTTCGGGGTGTCTTGCTCCTGTGGGGGAATAAAGAAAAGGGTCAGCAAACAGTAAAGGGGAATCGGCCGATTCCAATGATAAGTTTGTTACCTCCTTAAAGCGAATCTCTCTTGCCTGCGCCGATGGGAGTGCCTCCCTCATCTCAGGAACCGACACGATTGGCTCGTCAGAGGACGAGGACTCAACTACTATTAACGCTCTGCTTGGGTCAGCTTCCTGGGAAGGTATGACAAATAAATCCTGTGAGTATATTACGATAATTGAATAAGATGATATGGGATATTTGCCATACTTCTGTTGGTCCTTCGGTTGATGTTTGTTGAGGAAGTTCGACCGACGTACCCAAATCGGCCTGCATCAGAATCAGTTAATCTTCTGAATATCGAGAAATTAAGGTAAGAGATTATCTAACTCAACGGGAAAAGTTGCTGGAACTTCGGCTTCCACTTGGGATGTGGCTGATTGCTGTGGAGACTGCGTTGGAACAGCTTGTGCAGCCTGGCAGAAAGAGAAAGTTAGTGTTAGTGGAGCACTTAAAAGATATATGAAATGAGCAAGATTACCTGAACAGCTTCCACTAGCAGTGATGCCGCAGCCGCTCCGACTTTTGCGGCAACTTGAGGATCGGCCATCTCAGTAGTTGGCAAAGATAAAGGAGTCGGAGTCTCGGCCGATGCTACCGCCGTTTGGTCAGCCGATCCGATGCGGGCTCGCACTCGACGGCTTGTTGTCTTCGAGGTTGGCCTTTTTGGTGTTCGTTTCGATCGGCCAGTGGCAATGTCCTTGATGGTTGGAGCGCGAAAGCCGATGAGTGGATATGGCGTATACGGATGATTGTTCTCTATCGGCCTGCCGCTTCGACTCCGTATCGGAGGGACTTGGCTTTCAGACTAAGAAGATAAATGTAAGTTAATGGTAAAATGGAAGTATGGAAGGAGACAGTATTAAAATCGGCTGGGAGAAAGGACATACCGCTGCATTTGGGTCAATGTTCTCTGGGTCCAGAATATTGCAATATGTTGATGGAGATTTGCAGAAGAGGTGTTGCTTCCATTCTGCCCACCATAATTTAAATTGCTGAACAGCAAAAGGGGCCACTGACCAATTGTTCAGGTCAATGGTGCTAGAATCTGGCACTAAGTCGCACAGCCGATTGTAGTCAAGACTTGTGGTCGGTTCATCTCTGAATTTTGCTTGACCGGCGAAGTAAACCCGAATCGGCAGTTGGCCAAAGCCCAGTTGCCTCGCTGCAGCCGATGGATTATAGAACTCATATGTGGGGGAGTCCTTTCCAGAGAAGAAAATGGCTGGCAAAATCCCTGGCTTAATCAGGATATCCATAAGTTCCCTATTAAAAGTATGAGTGGAGAAGTCGTAGCTGATGGGAAGTTCAAAAATCGGCTCTACTGCCTGATATGGATGCCAACTGACAGTCTCTTCACTGAGGCCGTTGTAGAAGCATCTGAAATATTCAGCCGTACGGGCAGCAGTGAATTGACAGCCAGGGAAGGATCATATCGCCTCTCCAAAGGATCTGCAGCGTCGTCGGACGGTTGGGTTTTCCTCTGACTCAATGCTGGGGAAAGTTTTGGTCTCTATTCGTTGCTGAGAGACTTTGCTCATATATAGGTTAAGCCAGAGGGTAATGAACCACCAAGGACCGCCAGGGTTCCCAATCGGCTCCCCTTTTGATAGCTTAGTGCCGATTTGGTGCATCATATGGTAGGCCGATCCCAACAGATGCTTTCCGAGGGGAACGACCGATCCCAGTGACAGAGCTTCTGCCAGAGCTTGGGTGTTAGAAGAAGGGCCAACTACTCTGCCACAGAAAAAATGTTTTTCCAGCCACATCATCAGGAACGCAGTATGCTCTCTCTATGAAACTATCCCAGTCTTCATATTTTTACTGATGTACCCCTACCATCCGCCGATTCCTTTGGTTTCTAGCCGATGTGATGGTTTAATCAGATAGTTAAAGGGGATATCGGCGGAGGAGATGTCAAGGCCGGTCAACAACATGACATCGGCCAAAGTTGGAGTCATGGGTCCATGTCCAAAAAGAAATGCATTGAGTGCGTTGGACCAGAAGTAAGAAGCTGCGATGACCAAAGGTTCATTTTTCTCCATCTGGGACAGAGGGAGGTCTATGCATTGGCCGATTTTTAGTTCATCCCACTGAACTCTCCTAGACCTGGCTATTCTTTGGTACCATTCTCTCCAGCCGGGGGTCTCATTCGGCCAGGACCTAAAGGCACCTACCCACTGATCTAGGTCCATGGGTGATTGCTTGAACGGGACTCTGTGAGTCTCTAGATTGATCAGGTCAGTTGGGTCGGGGTTCCCCATGGGGCCTAAGCAGATAAGATCGGGAGATTCTGAAAGGGGGATGGTGATCTGGTGCCTAAGTGCCTAAAAAAGGAGGAAAAGGGGAAAAACTGAGAAGGGATCCAGAAACTGATGGAGCGGTAGAAAAGCAAAAGGGAAAATTTCAAGTGATTACCTCCGGGATGAAGATCATCGTTGCCGATGGGGCTGCCAATGGAGCCGCCGATTGGGCCGCCGCCGCTGAGGGGATCGCCGACAGAGCCTCCGTGGTTGGAGAGGTCGCCGATGGTGATGCCATTGGGAAGTTGAAGCAGATCGCAAGCGAGGTTGTCGAAGGGAGCGATTCGAGATCGAGAGGGCTTGGGAGGAAGATGAACAGTGGTTCGCTGGAAGAAGATGCTAGGTTCGTGGGGAAAAGTAGACGGAGAATGCCAATACTTAAGGATAATCCGGGAGAGCAAGGGTAAAGGCGGTATTTTTGCCGCGCCATCTACACAAATTCCAGGGGAGCGGTCGTTTCGCGCGCTCGGTCCGAGGAAATTGCAATCATTATGCGGAAGACCGCGGAATGGAAGGAGATTTTTACTGCGCCCGTTTCGGAGAAAAGGATTAAAGAAAGAGTTTCGAAGAAAAAGTTATGTTTTACTCCAAAACTGGGGGGCATGTGTTGACGCTAGATTTTGACACGTGTTGAATCGGCGTCAGGAGAAGAAGATTGGCCGATGCGGCAGATCTGAAGGCTACAGTAAGGAATCGGCCGATTGAGGTAACAGTTGAAAATCGGCCGATTGGTGATACAGCTTGCGCCAAAAGGTTGGGGCTACATCAGAGGGTCCCAGTCAAAAGTTGGTCAACAGAGCGACGCTAATTCGGTCAAAAAGCAATTGGAGAAGTCCTGATTGGATTAGGAGACGGCGGCGAAAGATTCTGCGGGAGTCCGTTTCCTTTTTAAAGATATTATAGATATAGTAGTTTTCCTGTTTTAAATAAGGTTGCAACAAGTCGTAATCGACCAGGAGTCCTAGTTTTAGGGTATAAATAGGAGTCGCTAGGGCTTTGCAAAAAAAGAAAAAACACATCAATCAACAAAACACTTCTACTTTTTACTAGTACTTTACTTTCAAGTTGGCGACTTCGCCATTACTTTTTCTTCCTTCACGAGTTCGTACGGATTGGTAAGGCTGCATCAACTTGATCTCCGGCCAATTGGTAGGTTCCGCTTTTCGAGTAACATCTGAGCTTTAACCACGGGCGCATCGCTGTGGTTTCATTCGGATTTATTCACCAGTTATCGATATTTACTAGAATTGCAAGTTTTACCTGTTGCTCTAGTATTTTCACAAGTTATCCAGCTTGAGATTGGAATTATCGGCTTCGTCATCGCCCTTCTTTGTTCATCATCACATAGCCGATTAAATCTATTTTCAAGTGTTGCATCTGTAATAATTGTTTAAGTTGCTCCAGCAGTTTCTTTGCAATTATTACGCGATTATCGGCTGATCCATAGCCGATCATCTTCATAGCAAATCGGCCGATTCGTCGATACGCTCTTAGGGGCAGATCGGAACCCCAGCCAATCGGAGCGCCCTAAATTTAATACTCTTATTTCCTTATCAATCAACAGGTCAGATTGACTGGCACGCCGCGCGAACTGCACCAGGGCAATAACCCGAACAGGAGCTAAGCAGATTCTCCCGGGTCGTGTGTCCGACGCTGAAGACCATTGGCCGATTCCTGTCTGGCCGATTTTAGCGCCAACAAAACCTTTAGAGTTGAGCACAGGACAGGCAAGGGTCCAACAGAGGATGATAGTGAGGATGAAGAAGAAGGTGTTGCTGGTGCTGATGGTAGTGATGATGATGAAGGTGATGGCAGCGAGGATGAGGATGCAGATGATGCTAAACCACCTGTTATCAATAGGCCACGATATCCTTTTGGGAGAGACCCAACAAATTATTTTGGAGATGGCATGACTGAAACAGTGAAGAGATTGAGAAGGGAAAATCCATATAATGAGCCTAAGACAGCAAGAGATGCTAGGTTTTGGACCCCATTTCAGCAGGATTTCTATACCACAATCATTCTGAAGAAGTCCAAGATCACACATGAGGCACAATATGTGGATTGGGAGCATATGGCTAGAAAGAATGATCCTACCTTTGATCAAGTGATAGCTGCTTGTGCTGAAAAGAGAATCAAGCATCTCATGGGATTCAAGCACAGTTGGAACAGGGAGATCATTGCGCAATCTTATGCTACAATGTACTTTGGGTACTATCAGAATGAGAGAGCCATGTTTTGGATGATGGAGGAGGAAAGATATCATATCACTTTTCTAGCTTTTGTCTCTCTACTCCGTCTTGGAAATGATGAAATTAACTTTCCAAAGCTTCATGATGAAGGTGTACTTGAACCAAAAGAAATGCACTTCATGTACCCTCGGAACTGTAGAAGAGATTGGGGGGGGGGGAGGTGAAGAGTCTCTACACATATTATGCAATTCTAAACTAGCTATTTAGAACACTCTTACACCTAGAGATGGCAACACGTCCGATGTGACGCTATTTCAAAGAAATTGGATGGCAGCCATGAGACCGGGATCACCTCAGGTTAGTGTTAGGGACTTCATTTGGCAAGAGATCAAGAATTTGTCAGAAAATCCCCAAAAGATTTGTAGCTATAGTCCTTACATCATGTATATGATCAAGAAGACAACCGGAATAAACTTTCCTAGTGATGTGAACCACAAACCATTGAGGCCCCCCTGTGAGCAAGACTCCTAGAATCCCATCTCCACCAGCTGCAGCAGAAGAAGAGGAAGAAATTCGGCAAGAGGAGCAGCTCCAGTCTGACACTCAGCATAGGGCCGTTCTGACCGGTTTCCCTGACCGGTCTGACCAGTTCTGGTCTGGGCAGCACAGCCATTCACATAGGCAGCATGAGAAGCCCTCCGCTCCAATCAAAAAGATTATCAGCTTCCGGGTTGGCATGTGCAAGAGTCAAAGAGACATTGAGGTTGAGCAGAAAAGGCAATGGAGGGCAAGCAACAAAGAAAGAGATTCAATCAAAATGATGCATAATTCTATGAATCTTCAGCCTCCTCGCTCTCCCATCTCTCCTACACCTCCAAAGGTAGAGGTTCCTTCAGTTGAGGCTAGGCTCAGTGGATACTTGAACCCCGGGAACTTTGACCAATATGGTAGCATGTTTTATTCGCCTCATGGACCTCAAGATAGAGGATATTTTTGTAGTGCCTCTGCTGATCACTTCTCTTCAGTTATCTCTGGCCAGCCACCGCCTACGTATTAGCACCACCCTCCACCACCTTATGGCACAGGTATATCTGGAAATATTCCAAGTTCATCTCATGGAGCAGCAAGTTATCAAGGAATGCCACCTCCTCCATAGCCTCATCGTCCTTCAGCAGCCGATCAGATGGCAGCAAGTTTGGGTGCATCTATCTTTTATCCTCCTCCCGGTATGTCTAGCAAAGCCATTCCCTCTCTCAATTCCTCGCTAGGCGTAGCCCCTACTTCTCTTGAAGCCACAACTCTGCTTGAAAACGCTTATGTAACTTCAAATGTTTGGCTAGATCCAAATCAAGGACATCATTGGGATGACCCCTCTCCTTCGTATGGAAACAATGGAGATTGAGCAGTGATTGCAACACTTGGGCTTCTCCTCAGAGCTTTTATGGTGATAGATGACAAAGGGGGAGAACTATGGATTAAAGCTAGAAAGGGGGTGAAGAATAGAATAGTTCAGTTCAGCTATTTGTCTTAGTCAGACCGGTCTGATCGGTCTGTGGATCGGTCTGACCCGTCTGTAGTTTCTCTTCTGAACTTTGGATCTGTAATAATTGAATTCTATCCATTTGTGAACTTGAGGACTTGTAATGTATGCTACTGTGTGTATTAAACTTATTTATGCTATCTAAGTGAACTTATGTTAGTATGTTATGCATGATTGAATGATGTAATGTGTTTCTGAGGGTTTGTCAGGAGGAGACCGGTATGACCGGTCTGACCGGTTGGCACCTAACAGAGCCATCTTTTTCTTCATTCTTGTTGAAGTGAATATCATGTCATGCGCATCACGTATTTTATCTGTTGACACATACACACTGTTTTGCACCCCATAGATTCTGGGATATAGGGGGAGCTCCCATTGTTTTGTTGCTAATGTGCACTTGGCATTTGAGGCCATGTTTTTGAAAGATTAAATTCAACGCACATTTTAAGGGGGGAGCTCATGATATATCTGAGAATTTGAAGTTCCTTATTTGATTCATTTGTAAGATTTAAATGGGTTGTCATCAATCTCCAAAGAGGGGGAGATCAAAAGTGCATCTAGGCCCGTAAGTGGGTTTTGGTGGTTTGAATGACAAAACGATTCAAGGACTAACTTGTTGGACTAAGACTGTGAGCAGGTTTTTATTCTAATGTTCATAGCATGATGTTGTTTCATATATTGATGAACTTGATATGGCTCACAATGATGATATCAAATAAATATGTGATCTCGTAATGAATATTGGATGGTCAATGACAAGCAAAGCTTGGTCAACAAATGAAGGGATCATCAAGAAAGATATAATGATAAACAAATAGACATTGTAAGGCTTCATGTATACATGTTCAAAAGACAAGAGCATATGTTTACAAGATGGTTTTCATTGGAAGCTTGCAATATATGTGACGCTCTTTATCAATCAAGAACAAGCATTTGAAGAAAAAGATTCAAGTGGGAATTCATTATTAATGTGAAAGCTTACTCATTGAGGCAAGGGTAAGTGGTGAAGAAACCAACCGAGATGACTAGAGTGGGGGACTAAGCAAGCTTTGGTTAAAAGACGGCTTGAGACCATGTGCGTATTGCTAGGGTGAAGTATCTAGTATCCGTGGGGTTCTCAAAGTATCATACCTAAGTCTCAAAGAGAAGAGAAACCCAATGCATCAAATATGTTGGGATTGATAAAATGGAGTGACTTAAGGATTCGAGTAAACAATAACTTGAATGATGGAAAATCCTAAGTCACTAGCTCAAGTATGGATGTGCTCAAGATGATATGCAATGTTGAAAGTCCCAAGAATGAGAAAGACAAAGTATGGCATGATTGAAGTTACACAAAGCTCAAGTGGTTGAATTAGATTTCATATTTTATCTTGAGTATAGGTATGTTATACTATCAAGAGGGATGCAACATTGGTTGATTGACAACACCTAAAGTGCTCATAGGTATACCTAAGTGAGAAGCCTAGAGAGAAGAAAACTTTGGGTCTGCTCTGGCTCAAACCGGTCTGACCCGTTTGAGGGACCGGTCTGACCGTCTGAGCACAAACGGCTACTTGTTTCAAACCGACCTGTGAAGGCTCAGTACGTTAGTAGGTATAAATCAGTGTTGGGGGACGCCACCTTCGGACTTCCCCAAAGGCCTGTGAGACTACAAGACTGAAGGCCTACAAGGCTAAAGGCCTGCAAGATCAAACGCCCACAAGACCGAAGGGACACGAGACTAATGGGCCCCACAAGGTCGATGACCCGATGCCTTTGGGATGCCTTCAGGGTGCATTGTATCGAAGGGTCATAAAAGGCAGCGAAAGGGTCTACACTGAAGGACCACCCTAAGGGAAACGATGAGCTGTAAATAAAGGTGGGATGGGAATTTACCACACACCCCTGGAATATTCCGAGAATGTAGCAGTTAAGGGGTATAAAGGTGTAATTAAAGAGAGGGTAGTTGAACAGTTTTCCTATAAATACTTGTGTAACTGTCATTGATGGGACGGTTTTTTGGATACCGAGAATTAATACATTTCCCAGTCCGAAGGTGTTCGATTTCTTGGTGTCCTACTTGAACTGTTGTGGTGCTTCTTCCTTCTGAAGGCTACCCTCCACCAACAGTTTTGGCGGCCACCGTGGTTCGTTCCAACCCACCTCATGGCACGGAGGAATAAGGCAAACGGGGCTTTGGCACCATCTTCCGAAGACGCTGCAGCAATCGTCACCATGCCAGGACAGGGCTAGGCGGTTGACAAAGCCGCTGAAGTCGAAGACATTGCAAATGGCAATTTCGAGGTCCAGCTGGAGGCGTGCAGTATCCCAGCCGAAGACATCGCAGCCTACCAAAGGATTGAGGTCAGGTTGGCCAAAGCCGTTGCAACCGTGTGTCAAGCCGCAAGAGCAGCACAACCATCCACTTTGTGGATGCAAACAAGAGCAAAGGGTAAAGAACCCGAAGGGGCAAGCAAGGAAGCCGCAGAGTAGTACAGGCGGCTCAGGGAAGACGAGCTTCGTCTAGAGCTCATCTACAAGCAGATACAAGAGAAGAAGCGGGCACTAGAGTTTGTGTGTTCTCCCCAATATGAAGACCCAGAAAGAACTGATAGCCTAGAGCATATGAACCAGCCGAAGGGTACGCACGGTCGACCACCACCGAGGCCAGCCCCATTCATATTGATGATTATCAGGAGGATTCAAAAGAAGAGTACTACAGAAGCCAAAGGGAAGAGTACTGAAGGCCAAGGCATCACGAGAGCCCTCGGACACCACTATCAGTGGAGCAGGAGAAGGTGACATGGCCACCTCATTTCAATACGGTGATCTTACCACAATATGATGGGGAGGCGGACCCCAGAGAGTTCTTGCTCAAGTACGAAGCCGCAGTGGAATCAAACGGGGGCGGCTCGGCTGTTAAGGAAAAGGCCTTCGTCCTAGCGCTGAAGGGCTCGGCTCAACACTGGTACGCAAGCCTCCCGAAGGGATACATCTACTCCTGGGACCAACTAAGGATGAAGTTATTGACAAGTTTCCGAGGGTTGAAGACCGAAGAATTGACATCATGCGATTTCCACAATTGCAAGCAAGATGAGCCCCTTCAAGACTACACGCAGCGCATCATTAAGCTGCGAGCAAAAGCACCCAACGTGCCAGATATGTCGGTCATCAATGCCGCAATAAGTGGCCTTCGGGTCAGCGCATGCCAAGAATACCTTGACCGTTGCAAGCCACGCATTGTGGGGGAACTCTTTGACGTCATGCAAGAATATTGCAAGTCCGACCGAGGCTGGAGGAGAAGAATGGAAGCATTAAATCAAGAGAAGAAGGCAAAGAAGAATCAGTGGAACCAGTCGAAGCCATGGCATGCAGACCAGCCGAAGCACAACGACCATAGGCCAGTGAACACTATCACAGAAGGGACGAAGCCCCACGATTCGTAGGGTCCATCCAACTGAGGACACGAAGGAAAAGGAGGCCGAGGGGGTTGTGAAGGACAAGGCCCACATCAGAAAGTCCCATTTTACTACTTTCATGGCAAAGACAAATGAATGTCCATTCTTCAAAGAGAAGAAACTAGAGATTGAAAAGAAAGCTTTGGAGCGTCTGAAACCTGTCAACTACACATCTCAAGGAAGTAAGTCTGCCTCTTCGGCTTCAACTCACTGGCCATCAATCTACCCACCTTTCAGTTACAACCCTCTGTCGTATGGACCACCCTATTTGCAGTTAACAGCACCACCGACAACCCAACATACACCAGCGGCCTCGGGATATCATCACAACTAGTCCCGAAGTCCATCAACCCAAGGTTACGATCATGTGAACTACCACCTTCCACCAGCTCTGAAGCTGGAACCAGGGCAGATCCCGGAGTCCTCATCAGGCTCACCGAAGGTCAACAATTCCGGAGGCCCAATGGTGAATGTTATCAACGTCATCTCTGGAGGGTCCAACGAGACAGTACATGAAATGAAGCGGTAGCGAAAAAATTACCTTCGGGGAGTGAATCACGTTTGCGAAGGCAAACACTTCAAGATCCCATGGTCCCATGTCCCAATAACTTTCACCGAAGTTGGTCTCAAGCTCAAGCATTACCCCCCACAACGACCCCCTCGTCATTGGAACAAACATAGGCAAGAACACGGTACACTTCTTCAGCAACGATGTAGGCAGAATTCTAGTGGGCAATGGCAGTTCGGAAGATATCATCCTATGGCGGTGCTTTGTCTAGATGGGATTCACAGAGAAGAACTTGAAGAAATCCATATACCCGTTGATTGGCTTCAGGGGAAGAAAATCGAAGCCGCGAGCAAGGCAGACATAAATGTGACCTTCGGAGAAGGGGCAACAATGAGAACGGAGGTCATAACATTTGATATTGTCGACATCCAGTACCCACACTTCGCCATCTTCGGCAAAAACATAATCATCAAGTTTGATGCTTTCATTCACCAACCATACTTATGCATGAAGATTCCTACGGCCTGAGGGGTCGTAAAAGTGTTCAGCAACCAAGAGGAGGCCCAAAGGTGCGAAGACAACACTTCGAAGCCCAAGAGGCCACTGAAGGATTAAAGCCAACCGAGCATACCAAGGAAGTACCTTTATGCGAAGATACCCCAGATCGCACAGTGATCATCGGCAAAGGCCTAGAGCAAGCCGAAGAGGAGAGGTTGATCTAGATCTTACAAAACAACCAAGATGTTTTTGCATGGTCTTCGGCTGATTTGAAAGGGGTGAGCAGGGATGTCATGGAGCATGTTCTCAATGTGGACCCGAAGCCCAAACCAGTAAGGCAAAGACTTCGGACAATGTCTGACGAAAGAAAGAAAGCTGCTTAGGCCGAAGTACAAAAGCTGTTAGATGCAGGAGTCATACTGTGACAACCCTGATAATTAAAAATTCCGAAATCAATGTCATTAGCCTAACTCTATGTGTTAAACCAACTAATGAGAGGGTGGAAAGAATTTAAAACGGGTTCAGTTGGAATTCAAATTAAATTTGGGCACATTTGGGCACATTTGAAACTTTTAAAATAACTTTAAAACCATAAGCCAAATGAGATGTTGCCTGAAACCAAAGTTATAGAACTTTTTATTTTGAACAACTTTCGTGTTCAAAAGTTTTTGAAATTCAAATCAGAAAGAGGAGAAAACGCCCTGTTTGCACCCAGCCCCCTGAACTTTTTCGAATTTTTGCATTTCGGTCCCTGGCATCTCCCCCCTCTGCTGCCGCGCCGCGCGCACGCGCCCGCCCGCCGCGCGCCAGGTGGCCGGCGTCGCCTGACCGGCGCGAGGCGCCAGGCCAGTGGCCGCCGCGCCACCCCGCCACGGCCGGCTTTCCCCCGCCCCGACGCCGCGCCGCCCAGTCCCCACCCGCGCGTGCTGCCGCGCCCCGGCCGCCGCCCGCCCGGCCAGTACCCGCGCTCCGCCGTGCCGCCCCGGCCCCCGCGCCCCACCAGTCGCCGCGCCTGCCCTCCGCCCGAGCCGCTGCCGCTGCTGCCCCCCCCACTCCGCGCCCGGCGCTATCTCGCCACGCCCACGCCACAATCGCGGCCGCCCAGTCACCGCGCCCGCTCCCCGCACGCCGCGCCGGCGTTCTGCCGCCGCCCGCCGCGCCCAGTGCACGCTGCTGCCGTGCCCCGCCCCGCGCGTCACCCAGGCATCCCCACGCACCCTCCTGTCCCTACAAAACCGCCACCCCGACCGCCCGCGCGAAGCCCCGCCACCAGAACGCCTCGCCGCGCCATCGCCGCCGCCGAGCACCACCCGCCCGTGGGCAGCCCTCCACAGCCGCCCACTGCCCAAACCGAGCACCCAGCCACCACTACATCACCCCACCGCAGCTCACCGACCCACCCAACGCCACCCAAAGCCACCGGAGCACCGCCGCCCGCGCTACCGTCGCCGCCGCCGCCCCTGCTCGCCGTGGACAGCACGACCCCGGCCCCCTCCGTCCAAGCCGAGCCCCGGAGTAGCTTCCCCACGCACCAGTGAAGCTCACCGACCGGACCACGCCGCCCCAAGCCCGCCGGAGCACCGCCGTCGACGCGAGCCGCGCCGCCGCCGCCCCTGCTCCAACGACGGCGAGCCTTTCCCGGCCGTCCCCCACCTGGACAACACCCCCACAAGGTAGCCCTCGCGCCCCTGAACCTTCCCCGACCCCCGCCCCTCGCCGCCGGTGAGCCCCCTCGCCGGAATTTCGGCCGGCCGCCGCACCCGAGCCGCCGAGGACCCAATTGCAAGGATTTAAATCTTTAGAAGGGTCTGAGCGTAAGATTCAAGGACCTAGTTGTAAAAGAAAATTTCAAACCTAGATTCAAATTCAGTGAACTTGTAAAATTCGTATAAAATCGTAGAAAATTCAGAAAAATGCAAACTCAACTGTTCTGGAATCCTCAGAACAAACTCTACCACTTTTGTTACAAAAATTTTCTCAGAATCTCGAAATATTTCGCTCTACATTAAATAGAAGCTTTAATAGACATATTTTATACCCATTGATCTAGAGCAATGCTGACCCTGAATTTTGGGCAGTGAATTAGTTGCTGGATGATTAGGACTGTGTAAAAAGATCAGACCCAAATTCCATCTCTAGCTCTGCTGTTTGTTAAACTTAGTTTTAATTCATGTATAAAAGGAATGTTTTATCCCTGTAGTTAGGTGGTGAGTCACCCCTTGAAATTTTTCCTATGCTAATGTATTGGTAACTAGAAGCCATAGAAAAATTAGGAGAATTTTTATCTCACAGTAACCTATTTATTTGATTTATGTGCTAATAACATACATTAAATCAAGAAAATAGTACCTTAGTTTGGAAAATCCCCAAATTATTACTGGGAGTTACACTGTGGTAGAGGTTGCTGTGTAAAAAGTTTCATGGACAAAAACCCTGTGTAGGGCCCTGTAAAAATGAATCTTTGAAAAGCCTAGGTGTAGAATGTTATATTTTCTATGATCTAAATACTGCATGATAAATCCTACAAAAATTACAGTAGCTTCTGCATGCTTAAGTGAAAGCTCTGTAAAAATCTTAGACTCATTTGTTACACCAGTTGTTCTGTACAAAAAGAACAAGTGTCTAACAGCAACAATGAAATCTATTTTTCGGAATTAATCTGTTACATAAAATTGGCTGAAAATTTTACAGTAAGCACACCTTTCCTTGATGTGCCTAAATCCAAAATTTCATGACCAGAAATTATCCCTTGTAGTAATGACTCTCAAATCGTCATCAAGTGCTATTTCCACGACTTAAAATGTGCACTCATGTAGAATCGACGACTCTCGCCGACGGAACCTACGAGCTGGTGCCCGCGTCCGAGAGTGAACAACGCGAAGCTCAAGCAAATCTAACTGAAGCTTTTGAAGACCCGAGCCCAAGTTCGGAAGATCCCCAAGCGAACTGCGAAGGCAAGCCCCGGAGCATAACCCATTCTTTCCGAAATGATGCAACTCTTTACTCCTTGCTTGTGCATTAAGTTTATAGGAGTTGGATGAAAACTTAGTTGCATGATGTCAGGAACCCTTGTTTGAAAACTAGATGTAAGGTTCGTTAGAATGCTGTGCTAATAGGACTCCGGTAAAAGTCGAGTGATTTCCTGTCACTCGCGAGAAAATAGGAGTTGAATGACTACTACACGCTGCAATCATAAGGACACGGACGGGTTATGTAACGATGGTTACGATTGAGGCCCGTCTGTCTAGTGAAAAATGCTAAGGCCGCAGGGTGTGGTAGTGATGGTTAAGTCTTTGAACGTACTAAACACATGCCGAGATTATGGGAATCGGTAAGCTTAAGTACCTGATTGGCCCGGCAAGGGGACGGCATCCTACCCTTTGAACTTCGGTCCCATGTGCATATGGCGAGTGCAGAGAGTGGTCACGACCCGGCGCCGAACCGTGGCGTGGGGCTCTTGTACTCTCGGAGGGTAGCCCCGATCCACGACCCGGAAAGAAAGGGGAAAAGTTGCACGTGTGACTCTAGGGAGTAACCACGTGACGTGTGTTTGGGTTTCCCTTGCAAGGTTAAGAAATTCGATTCGAATCGTCCGTTTCTCACGGCTATTGAGACTGCTTAACCATTTTTACCCACAGAGTAAGAAGAGGAACAATGATAATGAATGAACTGGTTGGATGGAAAACTTAATGTTTCACCATGTATGCATTAGATAGCTGCTTACCTAGACTGGCCAACGAAACTAGAATCTTGAGCTAAAAGTTGAAAGTAAGGACCCACTTGTAGATGCTTTTCGGCAAAACAAACCCCTGAGCCAAAAAGCCTGGCATGTCTAGAGTCGGTGGAGTAGTTCCCACCACTCGGGTAAGTCTTGCTGAGTATTAGTATACTCAGTCTTGCTTGTGACTCGATTTCAGGTGAACCCTTTGAAGACATGATTGCTAGCTTGACTTGGCCCTGCACTCTTCCCCCTGGTTGGTCGGTGGAATGGGATGCGCCCCCGTCCAACGGAGATAAGGCCGAGTGATGTCTCGTACGGGCTTCATCGAGACATCCTGTATCGTCGAGTAGTTTCCGTTGTTATTTCCGCTGCAATTTAACTCTGAAAAACTTATTTATGTTAATTGAAGTACTTGTTTTCTAAACTCAGAATTAGGCTGTAATACTTACTTATGCTAATGATGTAATATTTGCTGGAATGTGGTATTCTCTGGGCTCATCGTCGCATGAGCATTTGTATGTACGGCGCTCGATCCGTTCACCGTGGTTGTATCGGGAGGTTATACCCGACAGACCAGTGGATTACTCCGTTTGAAGTGTAAGGTTAACCGAGGATGCCTTAATGGTGATGGTTAATACACTTGAGTCGGATTAATTCAGGTGGTTCTGCCACAGCTGGTATCAGAGCCGTAACTGGTGCCACAGCTGGCAACAGCGGACACCAGAGCCGAAATACATACGCCAGAGAATGCGACAAGCCTTAAAAACTTGTTTTCATAAAACTTGACTAGAAGGTTGTGTTGCGAAATGCGTTGGTACGTTAAGGATGGTGCCTAGTTCGTAAAGCCCTAAGGGTTTATGGGAAAGTTACTAGGTGGCTATCTAACTTCTATATAAAGTATCAACTGACTTCCAGCACATCATTTTCTGTCAAAACTTACTTTCACGCACAACCGACCTTAAATTCTGTAACGACGCACTCGTCGCTAAGGTAAGAAGGTAAGGATCCTCAGCCAACTGAGGGAGCTTGGCCTTCCTGTCGGTGATGCGAACCGAACGCTGCCCTCAAGCAGTGGCTTACTTGAGGTGCTGCCAATATGCCAACTGTTAGTTGAACATCTTGGGAGTAGAAGGTTCGGCGCAGGGTATGGCGATCGCTGTTCATACCCCCGTCTCATGACGGTACCCCCCGTGAATACGCTATCTCGATAGCGTATGTTAACGTCGTCTGTACGGCGGAAATTGTACAGATATCGTTTCTATAAGTAAACGGTAATGAATACGGACGCTTTCATGAGTGCTGGCATGAAAGGTTCATGATATATAAATGCTTGTCGATTTTCTGCAGGTACACTAACCGCGATTACGATAAGTTAAGGAACGATTAGAAAGACTCGACTAGCTATTATAGCGAGAGCCGTATTGTGTAAGCCACCGAAACTATCTTCGTAAGACCAAAGCTATTTGGCAATTGTTTTATTTGTGAGGACGAATAGGACGTGCATACATCATGAACATGTGTATCTGAAATCAAAAAAAAAAAATGCGTTATGTGAGAGTGGAAAGGTTCTTGCGTATCTAAGCATGGTTGCGTAAGGATTATCTAGGGAAACTGTCCCAAATCTGCCACGATCGAAAAGAGCGAATTATTGACCAAAGAAAACGACCATTTCTGATAAAGTTCATGTTAAAGAAATTGTTCCAAATCTTGTGCCCTATCTTCTATTCAAAAATGAAAAATTCTGAACTTATGGATAATAAGAAATAACAGAAACCTCGAAATGTCAGAATTCTGTCCGGAATAAGCACTTCTGCCTCTTAAATTTTTAGGCCCCCTTCCTGCGGTTTTCTGCAAGGGAGTACAACACAAAACTTGTTCCAAATTTATCCCAGAAGCTGCTGTTAAAATTTGGTAAATTTTGGCTGGGTAGATTTTTCCTGGTGCACGAAACTCTAGCCTTCTGTTCACTGAAAATTCTGGGTAGACAGTAAGGTAAAACCTGAAAAGAAAGACCATCTTAGAGACCCAATTAGCTCTGGAGTTGACTAGAAAAGTTGTTCACAAATACCTTAGGAGTGACCTGGTGAAATTTGAGAATTTTTGGACGAGAACTGTGGGAGTTATGATTATTTTTGCACACTATACAGAATCTGTCCTTGTGCTGCTCACAGTTTTCGCTATCTCACTCCATTTGATCTTTTGTTCAGATGGCCGAGCCTGTTGAGATGATGGTGAATGAGGATGGACGCGTGCACTCGCAGTGCCTCCACTGGGAGGGCTTTCCCTCTATTTTGTGGGATGTTCTGCGTACCGCGGGCTATCTAATTCCCCCACGTTACGCCGGACTGGAGTTTGCAGAAAATGGAGTTACCCAGTGCCGTGTCAACGTGACTATCTTTCCGCACCCGCTACACCCGGAGTGGCCCGCCTTGGAGCTTGAGGCTGTTGGTCGCCGTTTGGCCGATACTTGGGAGCTTGCAGCCATGAGGGCGCTCACCACATTTTGTGCGCAGCGTCCCGAGGTTGTCACACTCACTCCCATTGGATTGTTTCCTGCTGCCCAGGACAACGACCCCTTTTGGCTCAACAGGGTGCAGCACGCACAGTATTTGGTAGACTTCCATGCCCAGGAGACTATCCATACCTCCGTGCGGTGCATGAGTGCACTCTACCGGCTTCAGACTCTCCAGAGTCAGGCACTCGAGCAGCTCACTGATCTTGCTCAGGCCTACCATATGATGGCAGATACCAGGGATGAGCAGATAAAGGAGCTCAGTCAGGATCTTGAGGACAGAGATGCTCAGATTGGCCAACTTGAGGGCCAAATCCAGGAGCAGGACACTCTCATGGGTGAGAGAGATACCACGATAGCACAGTTGGAGGAGCAGCTCCATGATCTGAACCTTGAGTTGGAGGATGCTAATGAGCATATTCAGTGGCATCATGATCAGAATGACCATCCCCATGAGGACGACATGGAGGAGGATGAGGAGGAGCCACAGGAGATTGATGGTATCTCAGGTATGGATTTCGAGGGTGAGGTACCACAGGCACCTCAGATGGGAGCCCACTCTCCGGCTCACAGCGAGTCGTCTGTCAACGACTTGGATGATTTCTAGAGGACGACCTAGGAGGACTTTTGCACATACTCCTCGATAGGGTAGCCTAACTTTTGGCAAGTGTTGTGATAGGCTAACTAGGAGTTGAGTAACTCTTTTGTGTTGGGTATATCTGAACCATGTGGATACCCACAACATGTAAGGAACGGCGATAAACTTGGTGATTTCGTTGTAAGTTGGTAAACGATGGAATCCACAATCGCTGAGACTTGTCGGAATTTTTACCCATGTCTCCTTGCATTTCTTGGCTGAGTGTTGAATACCAGACTTGTGCTAAATTTTGTGATCTAGGTCCTCACAAAAATTCAGCTTCATTGGACCTCGCTAGTTTAAGATATAGGCGAAACAGTACCGATCATTCTGCTGAAAAACAGCTAAGACAGCAAGGCAAAGGAAGAGCTTTTCGACCACCTTAGCCATAGTTCTAGCACCGAAGTAAATACCAAAGTGGGGCAGTCCTAAATTCTCTGACTACCACAAATGTTTGAGATGTTTTGGATGGACCCACAGCAGGCTATGATGTTTCTCGTAGCAAACAGAGATTCTGTCCATACTTCTAGCTCAGACTTCGGAAGTCTATGACTACACCAATTAATTATGAATCAAGGAAGTAATATGGATCGCGTTGCTAATGGTAACCTTTCACGTTTCAGATGGTTGGATCAACACGTGGCAACCCCGAGGGTTTTGGTGCCGGTGGCAGCCGCTCGCGACAATCGCCACCACCCCCGCCCAGTTTGGTGGAAGTGATGGCCGCTCAAACCGAGCTGCTGCGTCAGATTGTGCAAGGGCAACACCAGCAGAGAGGTGGGCACCATGCTCACCAACCACAAGCTGCAGGATACACGGATTTCCTAGGGACCCAGCCTCCATTGTTCCATAAGACCGAGGAACCCCTGGACGCAGATGCATGGATTCGCACCATAGAATCCAAGTTCACACTACTTGTGGCCCCATGCTCAGAGGCCAACAAGGCTCGTTTTGCCGCGCAACAGCTTCGCGGTACCGCTCGACTGTGGTGGGACCACTATTTTGCGATGCTCCCGGCTGATCATGTGGTCGACTGGAACGAATTCAAGACCGCATTCCGGGCACATCATATTCCCGAGGGTCTCTTGGAGAGGAAGTTGAATGAGTTTCTGGCACTTACCCAGGGCACCCGCACCGTGTTACAGTACGCGCAGGCGTTCAACAACCTATGCCAGTATGCGGGGTATCACGCTGATACGGATGCCAAGAAGCGTGATCGATTCCGTCGAGGTCTGAATACCAAGCTCAAGGAACGTCTGAACTTAGCCAGGGCGGACACCTACAACGAGTTGGTCAATATGGCCATTACCCAGGAGGACTGTATCATGGCACACCGGGCAGAGAAAAAGAGAAAGGCACCCGCAGGACCATCAAGTGCCCAACCACCAAGGTATCGCATCGTACAAAATACCGCACCCACAGCTCCACCAAGGGCCCCGCAGCCAGGAAGATGGATTGCCAGACCCCCACAGCAGCCAGGCATGGTACGACCCCCGATGCCTCCGCAGAATGGTCCGAGGCCCGTTCTCCAGCAGTCTCTTCGACCTAGCCCCATGAATCGCTGTTTCAAGTGCGGGAGTTCCAGCCACTTCGCGCGAGAATGCCCTCAGCCTGGACAGCCCAACCAAGGTCAAGGATCCAACCCGAACGCTAAGAACAGGGGCAAGAGACAAACCCTGCAAGTCAAGCAAGGACGGATTAACTTCACCACGCTTGCAGAGCTTCCAGAAGGAGCCCCAGTAATGTCGGGTACATTCTCTATCCATAACAAGCCCGCCGTTATATTATTTGATTCTGGTGCATCGCATAGTTTCATAAGTGCAAAATTCGGTGCAAAAGTAGGCTTGGATGTTTGTCACACAAAAGGGTCATATATGATATCAACACCGGGTGGTAAAATTGCTTCAAACCAAATGGTCAGACAAGTACCAGTCAAATTGGGTAGTAAAACCATCGACACGGACCTTGTCCTTTTACCCCTTGACGGCATGGACATTATTTTGGGAATGAACTGGATGGCTATGCATGGAGTCACACTGGACCTTTCTTCCCGAGCCGTTGAGATAAATTCACCTAGTCACGGAGCCACTACCCTTTACCTACCATTCATAGATTGCACGAATTCCTGTGCTTATAAGATGGAAGGACTTAAGCTAGAGGAGATTCTTGTGGTGAACGAGTATGCCGATGTTTTCCCGGATGACTTACCAGGAATGCCACCGGATAGGGATATTGAGTTCGTTATTGAGCTACAACCAGGCACTGCACCTATATCCAAGAGACCATATAGGATGCCCCCTAAAGAATTGGCCGAGTTGAAACTTCAACTCCAGGAACTGCTGGACAAAGGTTTTATTCGCCCTAGCGCGTCACCTTGGGGATGTCCAGCCCTATTCGTAAAGAAGAAGGATGACAGTTTGAGATTATGTGTGGACTACCGACCTCTCAATGCGGTAACAGTTAAAAATAAATACCCGCTTCCTCGCATCGATGTACTCTTCGACCAATTAGCTGGAGCCAGAGTCTTCTCAAAGATTGATCTTCGCTCGGGATATCATCAGATCAAGATTCGCCCGTGCGATATTCCTAAGACTGCCTTCTCCACACGATATGGACTATATGAATTCTTGGTCATGTCCTTTGGACTCACCAATGCCCCTGCCTACTTCATGTATCTCATGAATTCGGTATTCATGCCCGAACTGGACAAATTCGTCGTAGTGTTCATCGACGACATTCTTATCTATTCAAAGGATGAGGAAGAGCATGCCAAGCACCTTCGCATTGTTCTTCAGCGACTCAGAGACCATCAGCTCTATGCTAAGTTTTCTAAGTGTGAATTCTGGTTGGATACTGTAAAGTTCTTAGGTCACACGATCTCCAGCGAAGGCATAGCTGTTGACCCCAGCAAGGTACAAGAGGTGATGGATTGGAAACCCCCTACCTCTGTTCATCAGATTCGCAGTTTTCTCGGCTTAGCCGGTTACTACCGTCGCTTCATCCTGGATTTCTCTCGAATTGCTAAGCCCATGACCGAACTGTTAAAGAAGGAAGTAAAGTTCGTATGGGATGAGAAGTGTGAAGAAGCCTTCCACACTCTCAGAGAGCATCTGACTACTGCACCTGTGTTAGCTCAACCCGATAATACCAAGTCATTCGATGTGTATTGTGACGCATCAGGTACTGGTCTAGGATGTGTGCTCATGCAAGAGAATCGAGTGATTGCATATGCCTCACGAGCCCTTCGGCCCCACGAACGGAATTATCCCACGCATGACCTTGAGCTCGCAGCCGTCATTCACGCTCTGAAGATATGGAGACACTATCTCATGGGTACACAGTGCAATATCTACACGGATCATAAGAGTCTCAAGTACATCTTCACACAAGCCGATCTGAATATGAGACAACGAAGATGGCTAGAATTAATCAAAGATTATGACCTTGAAGTGCACTATCACCCCGGTAAGGCTAATGTAGTCGCGGATGCACTAAGCCGCAAGTCCCATTGCCATTGCTTATCCATGGAGTCCTACCATGAGACATTATGTGCAGACATGAGGAAGCTTAACTTGGAAATAGTTTCCCAAGGCACTCTAGATCACATCTCAGTTGAGCCCACTCTTCACGACCAAATCGTCATGGCACAACTACATGATGAAGGAATCAAGATCATCAAACAAAAACTCTCTCTAGGTGAAGAGAAGTATAAGTGTTTCCGCCAGGACCATAAGGGAGTTCTATGGTTCGAAAGTCGGATAGTCGTTCCGAAGGATCGTAAACTCCGCAAGCAAATTCTTGATGAGGCACACCTCTCCAAATTCTCTATCCACCCCGGCAGTAGCAAAATGTATCAGGACCTAAGGCAAAACTTCTGGTGGACTAGAATGAGAAGGGAAATTGCTACGTATGTCTCGGAATGTGACACATGCCAGAGAGTAAAAGCTAGCCACTTAAAGGTGGCCGGTACACTTCAACCGTTACCTATACCATCATGGAAATGGGAAGACATAAGTATGGACTTCATCGTGGGATTACCAAACACTTCCCAGAGACATGATTCCGTATGGGTTATCGTTGATAGACTCACGAAGACGGCACATTTTCTTCCGGTACATACCACCTATTCTACCAAGAAATATGCCGATATTTACCTCGATCGTATTGTTTGCCTGCATGGAATACCTAAGACAATCATTTCCGATCGTGGTCCCCAGTTTGTAGCACGCTTTTGGGAACATCTGCAAACGTCTCTTGGCACAAAGCTGATTCGCAGCTCAGCATACCATCCTCAGACCGATGGACAAACAGAAAGAGTAAACCAAATTCTTGAAGACATGCTGAGAGCTTGTGTCATTCATTATGACAAGAATTGGGACAAATGCCTACCCCTGGCAGAGTTCTCTTACAACAACAGCTACCAAACGAGTTTGAAAATGGCACCATTTGAGGCCCTGTACGGACGAAGGTGTCGAACCCCTTTGAGCTGGTCACAAACCGGAGAACGTAAACTAATTGGACCCGACCTGGTAATCGAGGCAGAGGAGAAAGTAAAAGTAATACAAGCAAATCTTAGAGCCGCACAAGCCCGACAAAAGAGCTATTCGGACAAAAGGAGAAAGCCTCTAAAGTTCGAAGTTGGCGATCATGTCTATCTTCGAGTTTCACCAACCAAGGGAGTGCGAAGATTTGGAATCAAAGGCAAACTAGCTCCCCGTTATATTGGTCCTTACGAAATCATGGAGAGCTGCGGACCCGTAGCCTACAAATTACGACTGCCCCCTCAGCTCACGGCCACCCATGATGTCTTCCACGTATCTCAACTCAAGAAGTGTATTCGAGTCCCTACCGAGGTTGTGGAACAACAAGAAATATCGTTGGAACCCGATCTCTCGTATGTCGAACACCCAATTAAGATTCTGGATCAAAAGGAAAGAGAGACCAGGAAGAAAGTGATTAGAATGTATAAGATACAATGGAATCGCCACACGGAAGAAGAAGCCACCTGGGAAACGGAAAGCTACCTGAACCAACATTTCCCTGGGTTTCTGGTCTCAACCACTGGTATGTGCACCCACGCCCACACTAAGAATTACCGAATCTCGGGGCGAGATTCTTGTTAAGGGGGGAAGGCTGTGACAACCCTGATAATTAAAAATTCCGAAATCAATGTCATTAGCCTAACTCTATGTGTTAAACCAACTAATGAGAGGGTGGAAAGAATTTAAAACGGGTTCAGTTGGAATTCAAATTAAATTTGGGCACATTTGGGCACATTTGAAACTTTTAAAATAACTTTAAAACCATAAGCCAAATGAGATGTTGCCTGAAACCAAAGTTATAGAACTTTTTATTTTGAACAACTTTCGTGTTCAAAAGTTTTTGAAATTCAAATCAGAAAGAGGAGAAAACGCCCTGTTTGCACCCAGCCCCCTGAACTTTTTCGAATTTTTGCATTTCGGTCCCTGGCATCTCCCCCCTCTGCTGCCGCGCCGCGCGCACGCGCCCGCCCGCCGCGCGCCAGGTGGCCGGCGTCGCCTGACCGGCGCGAGGCGCCAGGCCAGTGGCCGCCGCGCCACCCCGCCACGGCCGGCTTTCCCCCGCCCCGACGCCGCGCCGCCCAGTCCCCACCCGCGCGTGCTGCCGCGCCCCGGCCGCCGCCCGCCCGGCCAGTACCCGCGCTCCGCCGTGCCGCCCCGGCCCCCGCGCCCCACCAGTCGCCGCGCCTGCCCTCCGCCCGAGCCGCTGCCGCTGCTGCCCCCCCCCACTCCGCGCCCGGCGCTATCTCGCCACGCCCACGCCACAATCGCGGCCGCCCAGTCACCGCGCCCGCTCCCCGCACGCCGCGCCGGCGTTCTGCCGCCGCCCGCCGCGCCCAGTGCACGCTGCTGCCGTGCCCCGCCCCGCGCGTCACCCAGGCATCCCCACGCACCCTCCTGTCCCTACAAAACCGCCACCCCCGACCGCCCGCGCGAAGCCCCGCCACCAGAACGCCTCGCCGCGCCATCGCCGCCGCCGAGCACCACCCGCCCGTGGGCAGCCCTCCACAGCCGCCCACTGCCCAAACCGAGCACCCAGCCACCACTACATCACCCCACCGCAGCTCACCGACCCACCCAACGCCACCCAAAGCCACCGGAGCACCGCCGCCCGCGCTACCGTCGCCGCCGCCGCCCCTGCTCGCCGTGGACAGCACGACCCCGGCCCCCTCCGTCCAAGCCGAGCCCCGGAGTAGCTTCCCCACGCACCAGTGAAGCTCACCGACCGGACCACGCCGCCCCAAGCCCGCCGGAGCACCGCCGTCGACGCGAGCCGCGCCGCCGCCGCCCCTGCTCCAACGACGGCGAGCCTTTCCCGGCCGTCCCCCACCTGGACAACACCCCCACAAGGTAGCCCTCGCGCCCCTGAACCTTCCCCGACCCCCGCCCCTCGCCGCCGGTGAGCCCCCTCGCCGGAATTTCGGCCGGCCGCCGCACCCGAGCCGCCGAGGACCCAATTGCAAGGATTTAAATCTTTAGAAGGGTCTGAGCGTAAGATTCAAGGACCTAGTTGTAAAAGAAAATTTCAAACCTAGATTCAAATTCAGTGAACTTGTAAAATTCGTATAAAATCGTAGAAAATTCAGAAAAATGCAAACTCAACTGTTCTGGAATCCTCAGAACAAACTCTACCACTTTTGTTACAAAAATTTTCTCAGAATCTCGAAATATTTCGCTCTACATTAAATAGAAGCTTTAATAGACATATTTTATACCCATTGATCTAGAGCAATGCTGACCCTGAATTTTGGGCAGTGAATTAGTTGCTGGATGATTAGGACTGTGTAAAAAGATCAGACCCAAATTCCATCTCTAGCTCTGCTGTTTGTTAAACTTAGTTTTAATTCATGTATAAAAGGAATGTTTTATCCCTGTAGTTAGGTGGTGAGTCACCCCTTGAAATTTTTCCTATGCTAATGTATTGGTAACTAGAAGCCATAGAAAAATTAGGAGAATTTTTATCTCACAGTAACCTATTTATTTGATTTATGTGCTAATAACATACATTAAATCAAGAAAATAGTACCTTAGTTTGGAAAATCCCCAAATTATTACTGGGAGTTACACTGTGGTAGAGGTTGCTGTGTAAAAAGTTTCATGGACAAAAACCCTGTGTAGGGCCCTGTAAAAATGAATCTTTGAAAAGCCTAGGTGTAGAATGTTATATTTTCTATGATCTAAATACTGCATGATAAATCCTACAAAAATTACAGTAGCTTCTGCATGCTTAAGTGAAAGCTCTGTAAAAATCTTAGACTCATTTGTTACACCAGTTGTTCTGTACAAAAAGAACAAGTGTCTAACAGCAACAATGAAATCTATTTTTCGGAATTAATCTGTTACATAAAATTGGCTGAAAATTTTACAGTAAGCACACCTTTCCTTGATGTGCCTAAATCCAAAATTTCATGACCAGAAATTATCCCTTGTAGTAATGACTCTCAAATCGTCATCAAGTGCTATTTCCACGACTTAAAATGTGCACTCATGTAGAATCGACGACTCTCGCCGACGGAACCTACGAGCTGGTGCCCGCGTCCGAGAGTGAACAACGCGAAGCTCAAGCAAATCTAACTGAAGCTTTTGAAGACCCGAGCCCAAGTTCGGAAGATCCCCAAGCGAACTGCGAAGGCAAGCCCCGGAGCATAACCCATTCTTTCCGAAATGATGCAACTCTTTACTCCTTGCTTGTGCATTAAGTTTATAGGAGTTGGATGAAAACTTAGTTGCATGATGTCAGGAACCCTTGTTTGAAAACTAGATGTAAGGTTCGTTAGAATGCTGTGCTAATAGGACTCCGGTAAAAGTCGAGTGATTTCCTGTCACTCGCGAGAAAATAGGAGTTGAATGACTACTACACGCTGCAATCATAAGGACACGGACGGGTTATGTAACGATGGTTACGATTGAGGCCCGTCTGTCTAGTGAAAAATGCTAAGGCCGCAGGGTGTGGTAGTGATGGTTAAGTCTTTGAACGTACTAAACACATGCCGAGATTATGGGAATCGGTAAGCTTAAGTACCTGATTGGCCCGGCAAGGGGACGGCATCCTACCCTTTGAACTTCGGTCCCATGTGCATATGGCGAGTGCAGAGAGTGGTCACGACCCGGCGCCGAACCGTGGCGTGGGGCTCTTGTACTCTCGGAGGGTAGCCCCGATCCACGACCCGGAAAGAAAGGGGAAAAGTTGCACGTGTGACTCTAGGGAGTAACCACGTGACGTGTGTTTGGGTTTCCCTTGCAAGGTTAAGAAATTCGATTCGAATCGTCCGTTTCTCACGGCTATTGAGACTGCTTAACCATTTTTACCCACAGAGTAAGAAGAGGAACAATGATAATGAATGAACTGGTTGGATGGAAAACTTAATGTTTCACCATGTATGCATTAGATAGCTGCTTACCTAGACTGGCCAACGAAACTAGAATCTTGAGCTAAAAGTTGAAAGTAAGGACCCACTTGTAGATGCTTTTCGGCAAAACAAACCCCTGAGCCAAAAAGCCTGGCATGTCTAGAGTCGGTGGAGTAGTTCCCACCACTCGGGTAAGTCTTGCTGAGTATTAGTATACTCAGTCTTGCTTGTGACTCGATTTCAGGTGAACCCTTTGAAGACATGATTGCTAGCTTGACTTGGCCCTGCACTCTTCCCCCTGGTTGGTCGGTGGAATGGGATGCGCCCCCGTCCAACGGAGATAAGGCCGAGTGATGTCTCGTACGGGCTTCATCGAGACATCCTGTATCGTCGAGTAGTTTCCGTTGTTATTTCCGCTGCAATTTAACTCTGAAAAACTTATTTATGTTAATTGAAGTACTTGTTTTCTAAACTCAGAATTAGGCTGTAATACTTACTTATGCTAATGATGTAATATTTGCTGGAATGTGGTATTCTCTGGGCTCATCGTCGCATGAGCATTTGTATGTACGGCGCTCGATCCGTTCACCGTGGTTGTATCGGGAGGTTATACCCGACAGACCAGTGGATTACTCCGTTTGAAGTGTAAGGTTAACCGAGGATGCCTTAATGGTGATGGTTAATACACTTGAGTCGGATTAATTCAGGTGGTTCTGCCACACATACGGGAAGTCCAGTTCTCAGAATGGCTGGCAAATGTTGTGTTGGTCCCGAAGAAGAATGGCAAATAGTGAATGTGCATAGATTTCATGAACCTCAACAAAATATGTCCAAAGGATGATTACCCATTGCCCAGAATTGACACCTTTGTGGACGCGTGTGGCAGAACCACCTAAATTAATCCGGCTCAAGCGCGCTAACCATCATCACGCGGGCAATCAGGACTAACTCGCACTTCAAACAGAATAATCCATTGGTCTGTCAGGTAACCTCCTGATACAACCACGGTTTTTGCCGATCGAAACCACACATTCATGTACTCACACGAAGGTGAGCCCAGAGGATACAACAATCCACAAATTTTACATCACAGGTTCATCATAAATTATTATTACAACTGAGTTCAAATTCGTAGAACAAGGTACTTCAGAGTTCAAAATAATTGAGTTCTTCAGATTTCAATGCAGCAAAAAAATAACGATAAACTACTCGACGATACATGGTGTCTCGATGAAGCCCGTACGAGACATCACTCGGCATTATCTATCGTTGGCCGGGGGCGCATCCCATTCCACCGACCAACCAGGAGGAAGGGTACACGGCCAAGTCAAACTAGCGATCAGGTCCTTGAAAGTCTCACCTGAAAACAAGCCACAAGCAAGGCTGAGTATACTAATACTCAGCAAGGCTTACCCGACTAGTGGAATATACTTAGCCGACTCCTAGACATGCAAGGTTTTTTGGCTTGAGGGGTTTGTTTTGCTGAAAAGCATATACAAGTAGGTCCTTACTTTCAAATTTTAGCTCCAAGTTCTAGTTTTCCTTAACCATTGTAGGTAAGACCCTATCAAATATCATACATGGTGGAAGAATTAAATTGCATCCAACAAGATTAATCATCATCATTGTTCCATTTCTTACTCTATGTGGTAAAAGGGTCAAGCAGTCTCAATAAATGCGAGAAACGGACGATTCGAATCAAATTTCTTAACCATGCAAGGGAAACCTAAACACACGTCACGTGGTTACTCCCAGAGACACGTGCAACTTTTCCCTTCAATTCCCGCTTCACAGAACAGGCCCACCGCCCTCGACTACACGTCCCCATGGACCACGGACCCGGCCGGGCCATGGCAGCACATGCACCCGCCATTAGCTAGATGTGAACGAATTCAAGACGGTGGGGAGTATATTCCGGCCTCGGTTCAATCCGGTACTTAAGCTTACCAATTACCATATTCTCGGCATGTGGTTAGTACGTTCAAAGACTTAACCACCACTACCACATATTGCGGCCTTAGCATTTTTCACTAAACAGACGGGGCCTCAATCATCAACATAAACATTGCACCATAGCTCTGTCCGTCGACCTTATGATTGCAGCATGTAGTAAACATTCAACTCCTATATTCTCGTGAGTGACAGGAAATCACTCGACTTTTACCGAGTCCTATTAGCATAGCATTCTATCGAACCTTACATCTAGTGTTTAGAGCATGGGTACCTAGGATCATACAACTAAGTTTTCATTCAACTCCTATACACTTAATGCACAAGTAAAATAGAGTAATAAGTTGCATAATTTTAGAAAAATAGGGTTCAGGCTCCGGGGCTTGCCTTCTTGGGTAAAGTTAGTTTGGGGCTCGTCCGAACTCGGGTTCGGGTCTTTGAAAGCTTCAGTTAGATTCACTTGAGCTTCACTCTGCTCACTCTCGGACTCGGGCACCAACTCGTACGTTCCGTCGGCGAGAGTAGTCGATTCTATATGAATGCACAAGTGTAAGTTGTAGTGATGGTATATGACGATTATTGTCCTTCACGATAAAGTTGCAGTCCACAAAACATAGATTGGTTGTGAAGTTACTTAGTTAAGATTTCTTGGGCAATCGCTAATAGAGTATAACTTAAACTATTTAACTTCATTAAACAAGAAGGGGTTGTTTTATATTGGAAACTTAATTTTCTAAGCACAAGCATGGATTAAGCACAACTTCTGGACTAGGTAACTTCTGGTGATGACATTTTTATTTAGAGTACCTTATGCAGAGATAAGACTACTGTAAAAATTTCAGACATTTTTATGCAGCAGAATAATTTTGAAAAATGTAATACACAGCCACTGCTAGAACATAATTATTTTTATACAGAACGAACTATACAAGTATCGATGCCAAAAATTTTACAGGGTGTTAACCTATCCTCATATATGTTACTGTAAATTTTTCAGATTTTATTGTGCATGATACAGAGCATAATAAATAGGACAAGATACACTTAGGTTAATGAAGATTAATTTATACAGAATGAGCTACTATAAAGTGTCCGACAGTAAAAAGTTGAATATTTTCCAAACACAGAAACTAATTATTTGAATTAGTGCATTTTTCCTACCACAAAATTATACAAATACGTTATAGGAAGGAAAAAGGTTCTAAACTTTTTCTGTGGTATTTAGGTATCACTATAACAGCTCTAGAAAATTTTCACAGCATGAAACACAATATATCAGTAGGTACAAATTAGTTCTATTATTTCACGGCATAAACAAAGTTTAATAAAAAGTTTAGCTAGAGATGGATTCTGATCCTAATATTTTTACACTGGCCTACACATCAAGAAACCAATCTACTGTCCAAAAATCATATGCAGCACTGGTCTACAATAGTGGGTTCATTTAAAAGCTATTAAACCTTCCATTTAGTGTAGAACAAAATATAGCAAACATCTGAAGAAATGCATTTAAGAAAGTTGTAGATTTTCTTCTAACGATTCCAGAACAGTTGAGTTTGTATTTTTTTCGATTTTTCTACGATTTTATATGAATTTTACAAGTTCACTGTTTTTGAATTCAAAGTTTAAACACAGGTTTACAGATATGCCCCTTGAAACTTGCGTGCAGACCCTTTTAAAGATTTCAATCGTTGCAATTGGGTCCCTGGGCGGCGCTGGCACGGCGGCCGGCCAAATTCCGGCGAGGGGGCTCGTCGGCGGCGAGGGGAAAGGGTCGGGGAGTACCAGGGAGGCGAGAGCTACCTTGTGGTGGCCTTGGTCGGGGTTGGGGGTGGCCTGAAAGGGCTCGTCGGCATGGAACAGGGGGCGGCGGCGGTGCAGAGCGTCGGCGATGGTGCTCCGGCGGGGTTGGGGCAGCGCTGGCGGGTCGGGAAGCTCTGGCGGGGTGATGTAGTCCCGTTCCGAGCCTTGGTTTGGGCGGAGTAGGGCCGGAGGTGGGGTGTCCACGGCGGTCAGGGGCGGTGGTGGTGGAGGCGGCGCTGGCAGCTCTCCGGCAGGTCTGGGCTTTGATGGGCGGGGCAGTGAGGTGCGGTGGGGTGCTGTGGTGGTGGTTGGAGACTCAGCTCTAGCAATGGGTGGCCGGAGAGGTGAGCTCAACGGTGAGCTGGGCACGATGGCGGTAATGGTGGCGGCGGCGGCGTTCTGGTGTCTGGGTGCGCAAGGAGGCTCAGTGCGGCCTTTTGTAGGCAGCAGAGAGGCGGGAGGAGGGGCGGGGCTGGACTGCGAGGCTCGGGCACGGGCGGCACGACGGGGGCGTGCCATTGGGCATCGGGGCGGCGGTCAGAGGCTCGGCGCGGCGAGCGGCGGGCGGGAGCAGTGGATTGGGCGTGCGGGGAGTGGCGGGACAGAGCGGAGGCTCGGGCACGGCGGGGGCTCGCCATTTGGCGCAGCGTGCGTTGGCCGGGCTGCGGCGTCGCGTGCGGCCAGCGGCGTGTCACGGTTGGCGGCCGGAGATCCTGGCGTGGGGAGGGAGGGATTGCGCGGCACGTGATTGGGCGCGGCAGGGCTTGGTCGGAGGAGTGGGGAGGACGGCCGGCGACTGGCTGTCACAGTGTGGGCGGCAGGCATCGGCGGCCAGGTGGCCACCGGCGACTAGGGGCGGGCGTTGGGCGAAGCAGAGGAGAGGGGAGGGACTGAAAGTGGAAATAGAAGAAAAGACAGGGGCTTGTTTGCAAAATTAAGTGTTTGTCAAATTTTTGTGTTGCAACTCAAAAATCTTTGAACATGAAAGTTGTTCAAAATGAAAAGTTACACAAGTTTTGTTTCAGGCCAAAGTTCATTTGAGTTTTAGTTTAGAAGTTATTTTAAAAACTCAAAAAGTATGACTCGGAGGGCACGTCATTTCCTGGGCAAAAAAAAAAAATTTATATTCTCTCCTAGGCTTCAACTAGACTTTTGTTTATCCTGTCAATAACGATGTGCCTATTCAATTTCATAGCCATGTTAACATCAATGTGAAAGTTATTTAATTTGTTTGATTAACGTACATGTACTTATGCACATATACACAAAAATTCAAAATCACATGCAAAACAAAGTATAATTCATTTATTTTAAACTTTTCTTAGTTAGTGAAGCATATTGTTACGCTAATGAGGCTTATTTCGTAATTTAAACACCTGAGGTGTCACAGCCTTCCCCCCTTAAAAAGAATCTCGCCCCGAGATTCGGACAATAGGCTTAGTGTGGATAGTGTGTGTACCTTCGATAGAGTTGAGAAAACCAGGGAAATTTTGGTTTAGATAGCTTTCAGTTTCCCATGTGGCTTCTTCCTCAGTGTGATGATTCCATTGAATTTTGTACATTTTAATCACTTTCCTCCTAGTGCTTCTTTCTTTTTGATCCATGATTTTGATAGGGTACTCAACATACGAGAGGTCGGGCTCTACTAATATTTCCTGTTGTTTGACAACCTCGGTAGGGACTCGAACACACTTCTTGAGTTGAGATACATGAAAAACATCATGGATGGCTGCAAACTGAGGGGGCAGTCGAATTCTATAGGCTACGGGTCCACGGTTCTCGATGATTTCATAGGGACCAACATATCGGGGAGATAGTTTTCCTTTGACTCCGAATCGTTGTACTCCCTTGGTTGGTGAAACTCGAAGGTAGACATGGTCACCAACTTCAAATTTTAGTGGCTTCCTCCTTCTGTCGAAATAGCTCTTTTGCCTAGATTGGGCGGCTCTAAGGTTTTCTTGTATTACTCTCACTTTTTCTTTAGCCTCGATTACCAAGTCTGGTCCAATTATTTTGTGTTCTCCAGTCTGTGTCCAACTTAAAGGAGTTTGACACCTTCGTCCGTATAACACCTCAAATGGTGCCATTTTCAAACTCGCTTGGTAGCTATTGTTATATGAGAACTCTGCTAGGGAGAGGCATTTGTCCCAATTCTTGTCATAGTGAATGACGCAAGCTCTAAGCATGTCTTCAAGAATTTGGTTTACTCTTTCAGTTTGTCCGTCAGTCTGAGGATGATAGGCTGAGCTTCGAATCAATTTAGTACCGAGAGAAGCTTGCAATTGTTCCCAAAAGCATGCTACAAACTGAGTACCACGATCGAAAATAATTGTCTTAGGTACTCCATGTAGGCAAACAATGCGATCCAGATAAATCTCGGCATATTTCTTGGGAGTATAGGTGGTGTGTACCGGAAGAAAATGTGCCGTCTTTGTGAGCCTATCAACGATAACCTATATGGAATCATATTTTTGTGCGGTACTCGGCAATCCAACAATGAAATCCATACTTATGTCTTCCCATTTCCAAGAGGGTATAGGCAAAGGTTGAAGTGTACTGGCTACTTTCAAGTGGCTGGCTTTTACTCTCTGACATGTGTCGCATTCTGAGATATATTTAGCGATTTCTCTTTTCATTCTAGTCCACCAGAAATTTTGCCTAAGATCTTGATACATTTTGCTACTGCTGAGGTGAATAGAAAATTTGAAAAGGTGTGCCTCATCAAGAATTTGCTTGCGGAGCTCATGATTCTTTGGAACGACGATGCGACTTTCGAACCATAGAACTCCCTTATGGTCCTGACGGAAACATTTGTATTTCTCTTCACCTAGAGAGAGTTTTTGTTTGATGATCTTAACTGTTTCATCATGTAGTTGTGCCATGATGATCTAGTCGTGAAGAGTGGGCTCAACTGAGATGTGATGCAAGGTGCCTTGGGAAATCATTTTCAAACTAAGCTTTCTCATTTCCAAACATAATGTCTCATTATAGATTTCCACTGATAGGCAATGGCAATGAGCCTTCGGCTTAGTGCATCCGCGACTACATTGGCCTTGCCGGGGTGATAGTGCACCTCGAGATCATAATCCTTGATTAATTCTAGCCATCTTCTTTTTCTCATATTCAGATCGGCTTGGGTGAAGATATATTTGAGACTCTTGTGATCGGTGTAGATATTACAATGAGTGCCCATGAGATAATGTCTCCATATTTTTAGAGCATGAATGATTGCTGCTAATTCGAGATCATGGGTCGGATAATTCTGCTCATGGGGCCGAAGGGCTCGTGAAGCATAGGCGATAACTCGATTTTCTTGCATAAGCACACAACCAAGACCAGTGCCAGATGCGTCACGGTAAACATCGAACGGCTTGGTGTTATCGAGTTGAGCTAACACAGGGGCTGTAGTCAAACGTTCTCTGAGAGTGTGGAAAGCTTCTTCGCATTTCTCATCCCACACAAACTTTAGTCCCTTTTTTAATAGTTCAGTCATAGTCTTAGCAATCCTTGAGAAATCCGGAATGAAACGGCGATAGTAACCGGCTAAGCCAAGAAAACTGCGAATCTGATGAACAGAGGTAGGAGGTTTCCAATCCATCACTTCTTGTACCTTGCTAGGGTCAACGGCTATGCCTTCGCTGGAAATTGTGTGATCCAAGAATTTCACACTATCCAACCAGAATTCGCACTTAGAAAATTTAGCATAAAGCTCATGGTCTTTGAGATGCTGAAGAACAATGTGCAGGTGCTTAGCATGCTCTTCCTCATTCTTGGAATAGATAAGGATGCCGTCAATGAAAACTACGACGAATTTGTCGAGCTCGGGCATGAATACCGAATTAATGACATACATGAAGTAGGCAGGGGCATTTGTGAGACCAAAGGACATGACCAAGAATTCATATAGTCCATATCGTGTAGAAACAGCGGTCTTAGGAATATCGCATGGACGAATCTTTATCTGATGATATCCAGATCGAAGATCAATCTTTGAGAAAACTCAAGCTCCAGTTAATTGATCAAAGAGAACGTCGATGCGGGGAAGTGGGTATTTATTCTTAACGGTCACCGCATTGAGAGGTCGGTAGTCCACACATAATCTTAAAATGTCATCCTTTTTCTTTACAAATAGGGCTGGACATCCCTAAGGCGATGCGCTAGGATGAATGAAGCCTTTGTCCAGTAGTTCTTGAAGTTGTGTTTTCAGTTCGGCCAATTTCTTAGGTGGCATCCTATAGGGTCTTTGGAGATAGGTGCAGTGCCTGGTTGCAGTTTTGAATTCGTCCCAGGTGACGACGTGATCAGCCAGGAGCATAGCAAAGTAATTGTCCCACCAAAGACGAGCTGTACCGCCAAGCTGCTGAGCGGCATAGCGAGCCTTGTTTTCATTCGAGCATGGGACCACAAGTAGAGAAAATTTGGACTCGATTGTGCGAATCCAAGCATCCGCATCCAAGGGTTCCTCCGTTTTGTGAAACAAGGGAGGCTGGGTCCCAAGGAAATCCGTATACCCGGCAGCTTGAGGTTGGTGGATATTGTGCCCACCCCGCTGTTGGTGCTGTCCTTGCACGAGCTGGCGAAGCAACTCGGTTTGAGCGGCCATTACATCCACCAAAATGGGTGGTGGCGGTGGCTGTTGTTGTGGTTCACTAGCACTAGCACCCGGGTTACCGCGGGTTGCTCCAACCATCTGAAATGTGAATGTTTATCATTAGCAACGTGATCCATATTGCTTCCACGATTCAAAAGGATTAGTGCGGAAAAGTAGACTTCCAAAAGATCATGGATAGAATCGTGGACAGAATACTGTCTGCCATAAAAAACTTATAACTCCTGGTAGGTTCATCCAAAATTGCTCAGATTTGGCAGTGGGTAGGGAATTTAGAGATGTACAACTTTGGTATTCAGCTTAGACGCTAAATCGATGGCCAAGATGGTCGAAAGATTCACTCTTTGCTTCGCTATCTCGGCTGTTTTTCAGCAGAACGAGTTATAGTATCTTGCCTATAACTCCAACTATCAAAGTCCAACAGTGCTGGAATTTTGTGAGAACCTAGATCACAAAATATTTAGGACAAGTTTGGTATTCAACACTCAGCCTAGAAATATAAGGATACATGGGTAGGGTCAACGGCTATGCCTTCGCTGGAAATTGTGTGATCCAAGAATTTCACACTATCCAACCAGAATTCGCACTTAGAAAATTTAGCATAAAGCTCATGGTCTTTGAGATGCTGAAGAAGAATGTGCAGGTGCTTAGCATGCTCTTCCTCATTCTTGGAATAGATAAGGATGTCGTCAATGAAAACTACGACGAATTTGTCGAGCTCGGGCATGAATACCGAATTCATGACATACATGAAGTAGGCAGGGGCATTTGTGAGACCAAAGGACATGACCAAGAATTCATATAGTCCATATCGTGTAGAAACAGCGGTCTTAGGAATATCGCATGGACGAATCTTTATCTGATGATATCCAGATCGAAGATCAATCTTTGAGAAAACTCTAGCTCCAGTTAATTGATCAAAGAGAACGTCGATGCGGGGAAGTGGGTATTTATTCTTAACGGTCACCGCATTGAGAGGTCGGTAGTCCACACATAATCTTAAAATGTCATCCTTTTTCTTTACAAATAGGGCTGGACATCCCTAAGGCGATGCGCTAGGATGAATGAAGCCTTTGTCCAGTAGTTCTTGAAGTTGTGTTTTCAGTTCGGCCAATTCCTTAGGTGGCATCCTATAGGGTCTTTGGAGATAGGTGCAGTGCCTGGTTGCAGTTTTGAATTCGTCCCTGGTGACGACATGATCAGCCAGGAGCATAGCAAAGTAATTGTCCCACCAAAGACGAGCTGTACCGCCAAGCTGCTGAGCGGCATAGCGAGCCTTGTTTTCATTCGAGCATGGGACCACAAGTAGAGAAAATTTGGACTCGATTGTGCGAATCCAAGCATCCGCATCCAAGGGTTCCTCCGTTTTGTGAAACAAGGGAGGCTGGGTCCCAAGGAAATCCGTATACCCGGCAGCTTAAGGTTGGTGGATATTGTGCCCACCCCGCTGTTGGTGCTGTCCTTGCACGAGCTGGCGAAGCAACTCGGTTTGAGCGGCCATTACTTCCACCAAAATGGGTGGTGGCGGTGGCTGTTGTTGTGGTTCACTAGCACTAGCACCCGGTTACCGCGGGTTGCTCCAACCATCTGAAATGTGAATGTTTATCATTAGCAACGTGATCCATATTGCTTCCACGATTCAAAAGGATTAGTGCGGAAAAGTAGACTTCCAAAAGATCATGGATAGAATCGTGGACAGAATACTGTCTGCCATAAAAAACTTATAACTCCTGGTAGGTTCATCCAAAATTGCTCATATTTGGCAGTGGGTAGGGAATTTAGAGATGTACAACTTTGGTATTCAGCTTAGACGCTAAATCGATGGACAAGATGGTCGAAAGATTCACTGTTTGCTTCGCTATCTCGGCTGTTTTTCAGCAGAACGAGTTATAGTATCTTGCCTATAACTCCAACTATCAAAGTCCAACAGTGCTGGAATTTTGTGAGAACCTAGATCACAAAATATTTAGGACAAGTTTGGTATTCAACACTCAGCCTAGAAATATAAGGAGACATGGGTAAAAATTCTGACAAGTTTCTGCAATCGCAGATTCAATTACTTTCCAACATCACAATCAAACCACCAAGTTTTTAGCCATGGCCTACATGATTAGAGTATCCAATGGTCGAGATGCACTCGTCACAAAAGAGGTACTCAACTCTTAGTTAGCCTATTACAACACTTGCCAAAAGTTAGGCTACACTATCGAGGAGTATATGCAAAAGTCCTCCTAGGTCATCGTCTAGAAGTCGTCGAGGTTGTTGACGGGCGACTCGCTGTGAGTAGGAGAGTGAGCTCCCATCAGAGGTGGCTGCGGTGCTTCACCCTCAAAGTCCATGCCTGAAACATCGTCAATCTCCTGTGGCTCCTCATCATCTTCCTCCATAGCCACCACGTCGGGAGGGGCATTCTGATCATGGTGCCACTGAATGTGCTCATTAGCATCCTCCAACTCAAGGTTCAGATCATGGAGCTACTCCTCCAAGTGCGCTATCATGTCATCTCTCTCACCCATGAGAGTGTCGTGCTCCTGAACTTGGCCCTTAAGTTGGCCAATCCGGGTGTCTCTGTCCTCAAGTTCCTCACTGAACTCCTTAATCTGCTCATCTTTGTTGTTTGCCATTATGTGGTAGGCCTGTGCAAGATCAGCGAGCTGCACAAGCGCCTGACTCTGGAGAGCCTGAAGTCGGTACAGTGCATTCATGCACCGCACGGAGGTCTCGATGGTCTCCTGGGCGTGAAAGTCCACTAACTACTGTGAGTGTTGCACTCTGTTGAGCCAAAATGGGTCGTTATCCTGGGCAGCAGGAAACAAACCAATAGGAGTGAGCGTGACAGTCTCGAGGCACTGCGCACAGAAAGTGGTGAGCGCCCTCATGGCAGCAAGCTCCCAAGTATCGGCCAAACGGTGATCAACAGCCTCAATCTCCAAGGCGGGCCACTCCGGCTGTAGTGGGTGCAGAAAGATGGTCACGTTAACACAGCACTGGGTAACTCCATTCTCCGCAAACTCCAGTCCTGCGTAACGTGGGGGAATTGGATAGCCCGCGGTGCTCAGAACATCCCATAAGATAGAGGGAAAGCTCTCCCAGTGGAGACACTGCGAGTGAACGCGTCCATCCTCATAGTGAACAAAAGATCAAATGGGTGAGATAGTGAAAAATTGTGATCAACATAGTGAACAGGTTCTGGATAGTGCACTAAAATAGCCATAACTTCAACAGTTCTTATCAAAAAATTCTCAACATTTACCAGAACATTCCTAAGGTATTTGTGAACAACTTTTCTAGTCAACTCCAGAGCTAGATCAGGCTCTAAGATGGTCTTTCTCTTAAGGTTTTACTTTACTGTCTACCCAGAAATTTCAGTGAACAGTGAGCCAATGTTTCGTGCACCAGGGAAAATCTACCCAGACAAAAAATACCAAATTTTAGAAGTAGCTGCCTGAGTAAATTTACAACAAGTTTTGTCTTGAACACTTTTGCATAAAACTATAATAAGAGGGCATAAAAATTTATGTGGTAGAAGTTCTTATTTTGGATAGAAAACTGACATCTCAAGGTCTTTGTTGTTTCTCATTATCCATATGTCCAGAATTTTTCAAATTTAGACAGGAGGTAAAATACAATTTTTGGAACAAAACTTTTAACATGAGTTTCTTCAGAAAGGATCATTTTCTAAGCTCAATAAACCCATCTTTTCAGATATGGCAGAAATGTGATAGATTTGCTAGATAATCCTTATGCAAAGACAATCTCGTGCACGCATGAACCTTACCACTCTCAATTAACGCATTTTCAATTTTAGATTTATATGGTCATGATGCATGCACGTCCTATTCGTCCTCACAAAATAAAATAATTGCCAAATAGCTTTGGTCTTACGGAGTTAGTTTCGGTGGCATACACAATACGTCTCTCACTATAATAGCTAGTCGAAAATTCTCTAACATTTCTTCAACTTATCGTAATCGCGGTTAGTGTACCTGCAGAAGATTGATATAGCACATATATATCCATTGAACCTTTCATGCCAGCACTCATGAAAGCGTCCGTATTCATTACCGTTCACTATAGAAACGACATCCGTACAATTCCCGCCGTACAGACGATGTTAACATACGCTATCAAGATAGCGTATTCACGGGGTACCGTCTTTAGACAGGGGTATGAACAGTGATCGCCATACCCTGCGCCAAACCTTCTACTCCCAATATAATCTACTAATAGTTGGTATATTGGCAGCACCTCAAGTAAGCCACTGCTTGAGGGCAGCGTTCGGCTCGCATCACCGAGAGGAAGGCCAAGCTCTCTCAGTTGGCTGAGGATTCTTACCTTCTTACCTTAGCGATGAGTGCGTCGTTACAGAATTTAAGGGTCGGTTGAGCATAAAAGTAAGTTTTGACAGAAAGTAATGTGCTGGAAGTCAGTTGATAATATTCATAAGTTAGATAGCCACCTAGTAACTTTCCCATAATCCCTTAGGGCTTTACGAACTAGGTACCATCCTTAACGAACCAACGCATTTTGCAAACACAATTTTTGTGGTCAAGTTTTATGAAAACAAGTTTTTAAGGCTTGTTGCATTCTCTGGTGTATGCATTTCAGCTCTGGTACCAGCTGTGGCAGAACCACCTGAATTAATCCGGCTCAAGCGCGCTAACCATCACCACGCGGGCAATCAGGGCTAACTCGCACTTCAGACGGAATAATCCATTGGTCTGTCGGGTAACCTCCCGATACAACCATGATTTTTGCCGATCAAAACCACACATACATGTACTCACACGAAGGTGAGCCCAGAGCATACAACAATCCACAAATTTTACATCACAGTTTCATCATAAATTATTATTACAACTGAGTTCGAATTCGTAAAACAAGGTACTTCAGAGTTCAAAATAATTGAGTTTTTCAGAGTTCAATGCAGCGGAAAAATAATGATAAACTACTCGACGATACATGATGTCTCGATGAAGCCCGTACGAGACATCACTCGGCATTATCATCGTTGGCCGGGGGCGCATCCCATTCCACCGACCAACCAGGAGGAAGGGTACACGGCCAAGTCAAACTAGCGATCAGATCCTCGAAAGTCTCACCTGAAAACAAGCCACAAGCAAGGCTGAGTATACTAATACTCAGCAAGGCTTACCCAACTAGTGGAATATACTTAGCCGACTCCTAGACATGAAAGGCTTTTTGGCTTGAGGGGTTTGTTTTGCCGAAAAGCATATACAAGTAGGTCCTTACTTTCAAATTTTAGCTCCAAGTTCTAGTTTTCCTTAACCATTCTAGGTAAGCAACTATCCAATATCATACATGGTGGAAGAATTAAAATGCATCCAACAAGATTAATCATCATCATTGTTCCATTTCTTACTCTATGTGGTAAAAGGGTCAAGCAGTCTCAATAACCGCGAGAAACGAACGATTCGAATCGAATTTCTTAACCTTGCAAAGGAAACCTAAACACACGTCACGTGGTTACTCCCAGAGTCACATGTGCAACTTTTCCCTTCAATTCCCGCTTCACGGAACAGGCCCACCGCCCTCGGCTACACGTCCCCATGGACCACGGACCCGGCCGGGCCATGGCAGCACATGCACCCGCCATTAGCTAGATGTGAACGAATTCAAGACGGTGGGGAGTATATTCTGGCCTCGGTTCAATCTGGTACTTAAGCTTACCGATTACCATATTCTCGGCATGTGGTTAGTACGTTCAAAGACTTAACCACCACTACCACACACTGCGGCCTTAGCATTTTTCACTAAACAGACAGGGCCTCAATCATCAACATAAACATCGCACCATAGCCCCGTCCGTCGACCTTATGATTGCAACATGTAGTAAACATTCAACTCCTATATTCTCGTGAGTGACAGGAAATCACTCGACTTTTACCAAGTCCTATTAGCATAGCATTCTATCGAACCTTACATCTAGTGTTCAGAGCATGGGTACCTAGGATCATGCAACTAAGTTTTCATTCAACTCCTATACACTTAATGCACAAGTAAAATAGAGTAATAAGTTGCATAATTTTAGAAAAATAGGGTTCATGCTCCGGAGCTTGCCTTCTTGGGTAAAGTTAGTTTGGGGCTCGTCCGAACTCGGGTTCGGGTCTTTGAAAGCTTCAGTTAGATTCACTTGAGTTTCACGCTGCTCACTCTCGAACTCGGGCACCAACTCGTACGTTCCGTCGGCGAGAATAGTTGATTCTATATGAATGCACAAGTGTAAATTGTAGTGATGGTATATTGTCCTTCACGATAAAGTTGCAGTCCACAAAACATAGATTAGGTTGTGAAGTTACTTAGTTAAGATTTCTTGGGCAATCGCTAATAGAGTATAACTTAAACTATTTAACTTAATTAAACAAGAAGGGGTTGTTTTATATTGGAAACTTAATTTTCTAAGCACAAGCATGGATTAAGCACAACTTCTGGACTAGGAAACTTCTGGTGATGACATTTTTATTTAGAGTACCTTATGCAGAGATAAGACTACTGTAAAAATTTTAGACATTTTTATGGAGCTGAATAATTTTGAAAAATGTAATACACAGCCACTGCTAGAAAATAATTATTTTTATACAGAATGAACTATACAAGTATAGATGCCAAAAATTTTAAAGGGGGTTAACCTATCCACATATATATTACTGTAAATTCATATTTTATTGTGCATGATACAGAGCATAGTAAATAGGACAAGATACACTTAGGTTAATGAAGATTAATTTCTACAGGATGTTTTACAGGGTTACTGAGTATGAAACTTTTTATACAGCATGAGCTACTCTAAGGAGTCCGACAGTAAAAAGTTGAACATTTTCCAAACACAGAAACTAATTATTTGAATTAGTGCATTTTTCCTACCACAAAATTATATAAATACGTTACAGGAAGGAAAAAGGTTCTAAACTTTTTCTGTGGTATTTAGGTATCACTATAACAGCTCTAGAAAATTTTTACAGCATGAAACACAATATATCAGTAGGTACAAATTAGTTCTATTATTTCATGTCATAAACAAAGTTTAATAAAAAGTTTAGCTAGAGATAGGTTCTGATCCTAATATTTTTTCACTGGCCTACACATCAAGCAACCAATCTACTGTCCAAAAATCAGATGCAGCACTGGTCTACAACAGTGGGTTCATTTAAAAGCTATTAAACCTTCCATTTAATGTAGAACAAAATATAGCAAACATCTGAAGAAATGCATTTAAGAAAGTTGTAGATTTTCTTCTAACGATTCCAGAATAGTTGAGTTTGTATTTTTTTCGATTTTTCTACGATTTTATATGAATTTTACAAGTTCACTGTTTTTGAATTCAAAGTTTAAACACAGGTTTACAGATATGCCCCTAGAAACTTGCGTGCAGACCCTTTTAAAGATTTCAATCCTTGCAATTGGGTCCCTGGGAGGCGCTGGCACGGCGGCCGGCCAAATTCCGGCGAGGGGGCTCGTCGGCGGCGAGGGGAAAGGGTCGGGGGAGTACCAGGGAGGCGAGAGCTACCTTGTGGTGGCCTTGGTCGGGGTTGGGGGTGGCCGGAAAGGGCTCGTCGGCGTGGAACAGAGGGCGGCTGCGAGGCGGAGTGTCGGCGACGGTGCTTCGGTGGGGTTGGGGCAGCGCTGGTGGGTCGGGAAGCTCTGGCGGGGTGATGTAGTCCCGTTTCGAGCCTTGGTTCGGGCGGAATAGGGCCGGAGGTGGGGTGTCCACGGCGGTCAGGGCCGGCGGTGGTCCACGGTGAGCTGGGCACGACAGCGGAAATGGTGGCGGCGGCGGCGTTTTGGTGTCTGGGCGCGCGAGGAGGCTCAGTGCGGCCTTTTGTAGGCAGCAGAGAGGCGGGAGGAGGGGTGGGGCTGGACTGCGAGGCTCGGGCCCGGGCGGCTCGACGGGGGCGTGCCATTGAGCGTCGGGGCGGCGGCCAGAGGCTCGGCGCGGCAATCGGCGGGCGGGAGCAGGGGATTGGGCGTGCTGCAGCACAGCGGCTTTTCGGGCGGCGAGCGCGGGGAGTGGCGGGACAGAGCGGAGGCTCGCCATTGGGCGCGGCGTGGGCTCGCCATTGGGCGCGGCGTGCGGTGGCCGGGCGGGGGCTCGCCATTGGGCGCAGCGTGCGGTGGCCGGGCGGCGGCGTCGCGTGCGGCCAGCGGCGCGTCGCGGTTGGCGGCCGGAGATCCTGGCGTGGGGAGGGAGGGATTGCGCGGCACGTGATTGGGCGCGGCAGGGCTTGGTCTGGGGAGTGGGGAGGATGGCCGGCGACTGGCTTGTCGCGGCGTGGGTGGCAGGCATCGCCGGCCAGGTGGCCAGCGGCGACTGGCGGCGGGCGTGGGGCGAAGCAGAGGAGAAGGGAGGGACTGAAAGTGGAAATAGAAGAAAAGGCAGGGGCTGGTTTGCAAAGTCAAGTGTTTCTCAAATTTTTGTGTTGCAACTCAAAAATCTTTGAACATGAAAGTTGTTCAAAATGAAAAGTTACACAAGTTTTGTTTCAGGCCAAAGTTCTTTTGAGTTTTAGTTTCTAAGTTATTTTAAAAACTCAAAAAGTATGACTCGGAGGGCACGTCATTTCCTGGGCAAAAAAAAAAATTTGTATTCTCTCCTAGGCTTCAACTAGACTTTTGTTTATCCTATCAATAACAATGTGCCTATTCAATTCCGTAGCCATGTTAGCATCAATGTGAAAGTTATTTAATTTGTTTGATTAACGTACATGTACTTATGCACATATTCACAGAATTTCAAAATCACATGCAAAACCAAGTATAATTCGTTTCTTTTAAACTTTTCTTAGTTAGTTAAGCATATTGTTATGCTAATGAGGCTTATTTCATAATTTAAACACCTGAGGTGTCACAACGCGGCCGTAGGGTTAGAAATGATGAGCATGCCGGATTGCTTCTCTGGCTATCATCAGATCTGGATGAGGAAATGCGACAAAGACAAGACCAGTTTCACAACACCCTTCGTCACCTTTTGCTTTATGAAGATGGCCGAAGGCCTCAGAAATGCGGGAAGCACTTTCAACAAGATAGTGAAAGCAGTCCTTGGAACATAGTTGGATAGAAATGTCTCAGCGTACGTGATGTGAACTTGTAGGGTTGAATTCTGATCTCTCGATGGGAGAAGGAGGATAATTCAATTGGTGGATGGAGACGACGTTCACGACCCGACTACAGCCTTCCAAAGACATTGCGCCTTAGCAACAGATACACCACCTACAATGGCTGCCGCGATCTTGTGGAGCGCGACACCCGGCCACTAGGGCACTCGTCCTGCAAGCAATCAAAGAACCAGCAAGAACAAGTAAACAAGTAATGAATATACTAGATGAAGATGAACGTTTCAAACTCAATCTGCAATGATGTGGGGTTCCGAAGATAAGAAGACGGGCGGCTGATCCAGCACGCGCGCTCACAAGCAAGTAGCAATGGCTAAACTTAATCTAAACAAAACCCAAATGTTCCTGGTGGTGGCTAAGGGGTATATGACATGGGGAGGACGATCACAAGGGTGTTGGGGTCATGCTCCAACCCTAGGACGCGTCCCTATTGGACCCGACTTGATACACGGCCCATTGGGCCAAAATAAGGCGACACAACACCGTGAGCAGAAAAGGTGTCGGCAATAAATCGATGATTATGACCGACTCCGAGTAGAGATAGACTTGATGCCAGATCCGTTGGAAAGAAGACTTCATAATCTTTCCACAAAGTACTTGAAAGCCCCAATCCGAGTCCATATGCGACCGTGGTGACCGTCACAACTTGGTGCTGTTCTGCAGTCTGAATTCAGCCTACGCGAATCCATTTCCCTTTCGGTCGTCTCCTTGGTTCCTAATCAAAATAAGAGTGCACGCATCTCCATGGTCTAAACATGATGGACATGAACTCAAAAGTGAACTCACCTGATGATTAAGTTGATGAGCTCGGGCACGTGTAATAGGACCAGAAATAGGTACTTGTGTAGGCGTGGATGTATCGTTAGTATTTGTTGGCGCTAAAATCGGCCGGATAGGAATCGGCCGATGGGTCTTCAGCGTCGGACACACGACCCGGGAGAATCTGCTTAGCTCCTGTTCGGGTTATCGCCCTGGTGCGGTTCGCGCGGCGTGCCAGTCAATCTGACCTGTTGATTGACAAGGAAATAGAGTATTAAATTCCAGGCGCGTCGATCGGCTGGATTTCCGAACTGTCCTGAGGAGCGCGTCGGCGGTAAATCGGCCGATTTGCTGTAGAGATGATCAGCTATGAGTCAGCCGATGATCGTATGGTAATTGTAAAAACTGCTGGAGCAATCTAAACAATTACTATAGAGGCAACACTTGAAACGGATCTAATCGGCTATATGGCGATGAATCGAAGGAGAATGATGACGAAGCCGATTACCCTGATCTCAAGCTGGATAACTGGTGATAATACTAGAATAACAGGTAGAACTTGCAATTCTAGTAAATATCGATAACTTGTGAATAAATCCAAACGAAACCACAGCGATGCGCCCGTAGTTAAAGCTCGGATATTACTCGATAATCGGAACCTACCAATTGGCCGGAGATCAGGTTGATGCAGCCCTGCCAATCCGTATGAACTCGTAAAAGAAGAAAATATTGGCGAAGTCGCCGACTTGAAAGGTAAAGTACTGGTAAAAAGTAGAAGTATTTTGTTGATTGATGTTGGTTGTTTCTTGCAAAACCCTAGCGACTCCTATTTATACCCTGAAACTAGGACTCCTGGTCGATTACGACTTGTTACAACCTTATTTAAAACAGGAAAACTACTATATCTATAATAACTTTAAAAAGGAAACGGACTCCCGCAGAATCTTCCGCCGCCGTTTCCTAATCCAATCAGGACCTCTTCAATTGCTTTCCGGCCGACTTAGCATGCCGTGTTGACCAGCTTTTGACTAGGATCTTCTGGAATAATCCTATCCAGTTGGCATAGGCTGCGCCACCAATCGGCCGATTTTCAACTGTTACCCCGATCGGCCGATTCCTTATTGTAGCTTCCAGATCCGCTTCATCGGCCAACCTTCTCCTCCTGACGCCGATTCAATACGTGTCAAAATCTGGCGTCAACACATGCCCCCCAGTTTCGGAGTAAAACATAACTTTTTCTTCGAAACTCTTTCTTTAATCCTTTCCTCCGAAACGAGCGCAGTAAAAATCTTCTTTCGTTCAAAGCTCTTGTGAACTCTTCCCCTTCGATATATGCATTTCCCGGAGCACATCGGCCGATTCTATACGGCCCTTCCCAAGTGGGCGACCATTTACCGAATTTGGGATCCTTAGACCCTATCGGCAATTTCCATACCAAATCTCCTTGGGAGAATTGTTTAATCTTGACTTTCTTATCATACCACCTGGCCACCCTTTTTCTTGACATTAGCTGCTGATTCTTGATTTTCTATCTCCTTGCTGTTATTTTGCTTGGGGCGCCAGACCCGACACTTGACGTTTCTCTTTTCCAGCATCTGCCTCTGCTCTTCTTCTTGTTGCTCCCATTGGCGCAGGCGTTGGATCCTCCGTTTCTGCGATTTGGATAATCCATCAGGGCACCACCTGGGGTTTGTTGGTTTGGCCGATGATTTGGCGTGCTCCCAATCTGATTCCCTTCTTAGGGGGTTTTCATCTGACATCCCGCCATCAGCCATCTCTTCCAGCCAATCGTGTACGCTGATTCTGGCCCCCAGTCGATCCTGTTGGTCGATTCAGCCTTTCGACCGATCATACCGGTCAGCTTTACCCTCCAACCGAACATGTACTGAAAGGCGCCGACCCTCTTGTTCGCGCCAGTTTCTACTGATCGGCTCTGATCCTCTATCTCTGGAGCGCGATCTTTTGAGCGGGCGAATGCCGCAACTTGACCCGCTGCACTCAGGGCAATTATCGGCTGATGGCAATCTGAGGTCACTTTCCCAGCAATGAATAAAAAACGGACATCGCCAATGATCTTTGTGTTGGCGTATCATCTCATCATGGTGTCTCGTCGTTTCCTGCTGTCGCCGATATTTGCTGAGTAAGAATTGGGAAGTAACGGGTCTACGCGATCGTTTTGATCCTTCGCCTTCGCCTTCCGCCCGTCTTTTCCCTTTAACACCATCCACCGTGACCTGCTTTCTGGGATCCACGGCGCCGCTTCTTCTAGCCGATTCCGATGTCAGCACCTTAGTTTGAAGTGAGTTCTTTCCCGTTTCAACCATGTTAGCAGGGAAAGGATGCTGATCAATCTTCATCGGCTCTACCGGCTTCGCCTGGACTTTGAGCTTGAGTCTTCCCTGCTCGATGGCCAACTGTATTTGCTGACGGAAGATCTTGCACTCATTTGTGTCATGAGACGTAGCGTTGCACCATTTGTAGTACTTCATCTTTTTGGGCTGATCGGCCGAAGGAATGGTATGGTATGATGATAGCTTGATCTGCCCTTCCTGGAGTAGCAAGTCGAAAATCTTATCGGCTTTTGATGTGTCAAAGCCGAATGCTTCCGGTTCTTTCTTCCCTTTGACCCATTCTACTAGGCCGATTTCTTCTCCTTCCTCAGATTCAGACCCTTCCGAATTCCTCTGCTGATCAGACAGGTGTACCTCCTGACCGGCCAGCCGGTGAACGATCTGACTCAAGCTTTCAAATTCTTGCGAGGCATATCTTTCCTTGAGTTGTGGCAAGAGGCCTTGGAAAGCAATATCGGCCAACTGGGCATCGGTCAGAGCCAGACTGTAGCATTTGTTCCTGACTTCTCTGAACCTCTGTATATATCCAGTTATTGGTTCGTCGCTCCTCTGCCTGAGACTGGTCAAATCCGAGATCTTCATCTCGTGTACTCCTGCATAGAAGTACTTGTGGAATTGTTTCTCCAGATCGGCCCACGTGACGATAGAATTTGGCGGTAAAGTGGTGAACCACTGGAAGGCCGATCCGGATAGAGATGATGAAAATAACCGTACCCTCAGAGCGTCTTGTGTGGCAGCTTCACCGCACTGGATGATGAATCTATTGATGTGTTCCACAGTGGATGTGTCATCCGTCCCTGAGAACTTGGTGAAATCAGGAACCTTGTAGCGGTGTGGGAACGGCAACGAGTCATAGGCCGATGGATACGGCGTCTTGTGAGTATAAGTTTGAACTTTCGGCTTCAGCCCAAACTGATCTTGGATTACTTCTGCCATCCTTGCCGTCCAATCCACCTGTTGCTGACGAACAGTTGTCCGCGACGCGGGCACGTGTTGAAGGGCTGGTTCGGTCAGGTGATGAATCGGCGAAGTTTGCTGAGCGGCCGATAACTGCTGGCGAAACGCGTTCGCGCCCCTTTCGTACGTCGTTGCTGGCACCGCGCCTCTGAATGCCTCCACAGTGCTTGCCCCCCTGCCGATTTCTGGTAAAATCGGCTGGTACTGAGAGACCACCGGCCGGGCGGCCGATTGGTATGGCACCTGGAACGGATAAGTGCCATGCCCGTTCGCTGGCTCGGGAAAATGCTGTGACAACCCTGGTAATTACTCTTCCAAAATCAATGTCATTAGCCTAACTCCATGATTAAACCAACTAATGAAAGGGTGGAAAGGATTAAAACGAGTTCAGTTGGAATTCAAATTTAATTTGAGCACATTGGTTACTTTTGAACATTTAATTTTAACTTTCAAACCATAAGCCAAATGAGATTTTGCCTGAAACCAAAGTTGTAGAACTTTTTATTTTGAACAACTTTCGTGTTCAAAAGTTTTTGAAATTCAAATCAGAAAGAGGAGAAAACGCCCTGTTTGCACCCAGCCCCCTGAAGTTTTTCAAATTCTTGCACTTAGGTCCCTCCCTCACCCCTCCCTCCTCTGCTGCACCGCACGCTCGCCCGACCGCCGCCGGCCACCTGGCCCTCGACGCCTGCACGGCCCCAGGCGCCGAGCCAACCCCGGCGCTCTGCCTGCTGCCCGCCCCCACTCGGCCAACCGCGGCCGCGCTTTCTTCTCCCTCCCGCACGGCATGCCCTGCACCACCGCACTGCCTTCCAGTCGCTGGCCGCCGCCGCCTGCCCAATAGCGCACCTCCACCCACCGCCGGCAGCGCCCAATGCCTCTGCTCGCCGCCCAGCTCGCCCAACCGTGGCCGTGCTCTCCTTCTTCCTCACACGGCAGCCCGCACGGCCAGTACGACGCCACCGCCCCGACGCCCAATGGCGTGCCGCACGCCGCACGCCTCTGGCCGCCGCCCCCTTCACCCTGTGCCCCCGTCGTGCCGCCCGAGCTCCCCAACCGCCCGCCCGCGTCGCCTACGCGCGACATCGCGCCCCAGGCGCGCCCAGCGCACGCACGCCACGCGCACGACGCGCCTCTGGCCGCTGGTCACCGCCGGCCGCACCAATGGCGCCCAGCCTCGCCGCCCCCCCCCCCCTCCACCTCGCGCCCCGGCCGTGCCAAGCCCACCCCCACGAGCTCCACCGGCTATAAAGCCCGGCGCAGCGCCCCTCCCTCCCCTCCTTTCTTCTTCCCCGCAGAACAGAGAGCTCCATTGCCGCCGGCGCCCCCACCTCGCCGTGGAACCCTCTGCTCCGGCCCACCTTCGCCCGAGACAAGCGCTGAAACGGGTCCCCCTCAGTGCGCTGAAGCTCCCCAACCCGAGCCCCGCCGCCCTCCTCGCCGGAGCGCCGCCGTCCGCGTCGCCCCTCCGCCGCCGCCCCTGCTCTCCGCGGCCAGCCCGCCACCGGCCATCCCAAGCCACTCCAAGACCACCAATAGGTGCGCCCTGGTTCCCTCTCCGTTCTCCCCCACCTTGCCCTCGCCGCCGGCGACCGAGCTCGCCGGAATTTGGCCGGACAGGATGACCCCGCCGTGTAATTGCGACCAGGGACCACATTGCAAGCGCCCAAATCTTTCTAGGGGGTTTTCTGCTAGTTTTCAGGGACCCCTCTGTAAAGAAAGTTTTAACCAAATCAGTGAACTTGTAAAATTCTTATAAAATCGTAGAAAATTCAAAAAAATGCAAACTCAACTGTTCTGGAATCCTTAGAAGAAACTCTACAACTTTTGTTACATAAAGTTCCTCAGATTCTCAATATATTTTTCTCTAGATTAAATGGAAGGTTTAATGGTATTCTTTTGTACCCACTGTTGTAGATCATTGCTGACCCTAATTTTTGGGCAGTGAGTTATTTGCTTAATATTTAGGGCTGTGTAAAAAGATCAGGACCAAAATCCATCTCTAGATACACCTTTTGTCCAACCTTGTTATATGCCATAAAGTGTTAGAACTAATTATTCCTGCTGTTCTGTGATGATTAATGACATGAAACTTTTTCTGTGTTGTTGTAGTAATACCTAGAGGCCACAGAAAAATTTAGAAACATTTTTACTATATGTAACCTGTTCATATGAATTTGTGGTAGGAAAACTTCACTAATTCAAAATAATTAGTAAAGCCCTTATAAAATGTTCATCTTTTTACTATGAAACACAATAGAGTAGCTCAACCTGTACAAAATGTTTCATACATACAAACCCTGTATAACATCCTGTAGAAAATAATCTTTAATAACATGAGCGTAGCTTGTCCCATTTATTATGCTCTAAATCATGTACAAAAAAAATCTGAAAAATTTACAGTAGCACAAATATGGTTATAGCAACACCTTGTAAAATTTTTAGCAGCAATACTTACATGGTTTGTCCTGTATAAAAATAACTAGATTCTAGCAGTGGCTGTGTATTACATTTTTCATATTTAACATGCTACACAAAAATGTCTGAAATTTTTACAGTGACCTTATCTCTGCATAATGTACTTTGAATAAAAATTTTATTACCAGAAGCTAACTAGATTAGTATTTGTGTTCAACTCATTTTGGTGTTTAAATATAACACAACCCCTTCTTCTTTAATAAAGTTAAATAGATTAAGATAAGCTCTATTAACGATTGCCCAGGAAATGTTAAAGTAAATAACTTCACAGCAAAACTTATGTCTTATGAACCGCAACTTTATCATGAAGGAAATCATGTCGTTTACCATCACCACTGCTCAAACTTGTGCATTCATGTAGAAACGACTACTCTCGCCGACGGGACGTACGAGTTGGTGCCCGAGTCCGAGAGTGAGCAGCAAGAAGCCCAGGAAAATCTAACTGAAGCAGTTGAGACCCGGGTCAACGTTCAGACGATCCCCGGACTAACTATTCACAAGAAGGCAAGCCCCGGAGCATAACCTATTTCTTTCCTAATTATGCAACTCATTACTCTTTGCTTGTGCATTAAGTTTATAGGAGCTGAATGAAAACTTAGTTGCATGATGTTAGGAACCCTTGCTTGAAAACTAGACGTAAGGTTCGATAGAATGCTGTGCTAATAGGACTCCGGTAAAAGTCGAGTGATTTCCTGTCACTCGCGAGAAAATAGGAGTTGAATGTCTACTACACGCTGCAATCATAAGGACACGGACGGGCCATGGAACGATGGTTACGATTGAGGCCCGTCTGTCTAGTGAAAAATGCTAAGGCCGCAGGGTGTGGTAGTGATGGTTAAGTCTTTGAACGTACTAAACACATGCCGAGATTATGGGAATCGGTAAGCTTAAGTACCTGATTGGCCCGGCAAGGGGACGGCATCCTACCCTTTGAACTTCGGTCCCACTATATGGCGAGTGCACGAGTGGTCACGACCCGGCGCCGAACCGTGGCGTGGGGCTCGTGTACTCTCGGAGGGTAGCCCCGATCCACGACCCGGAAAGAAAGGGGAAAAGTTGCACGTGTGACTCTGTGAGTAACCACGTGACGTGTGTTTAGGTTTCCCTTGCAAGGTTAAGAAATTCGATTCGAATCGTCCGTTTCTCACGGCTATTGAGACTGCTTAACCATTTTTACCCACAGAGTAAGAAGAGGAACAATGATGATGAATGAACTGGTTGGATGGAAAATTTAATGCTTCACCATGAATGCTTTAGATAGCTGCTTATCTAGACTGGCTAACGAAACTAGAATCTTGAGCTAAAAGTTGAAAGTAAGGACCCACTTGTAGTTGCTTTTCGGCAAAACAAACCCCTAAGCCAAAAAGCCTGGCATGTCTAGAGTCGGTGGAGTAGATTCCACTACTCGGGTAAGTCTTGTTGAGTATTAGTATACTCAGCCTTGCTTGTGACTCGTTTTCAGGTGAGCCCTTCGAAGATATGATTGCTAGCTTGGCTTGGCCCTGCACTCTTCCCCCTGGTTGGTCGGTGGAATGGGATGCGCCCCCGTCCAACGGAGATAAGGCCGAGTGATGTCTCGTACGGGCTTCATCGAGACATCCTGTATCGTCGAGTAGTTTCCGTTGTTTATTTTTCCGCTGCAACTTAACTCTGAAGAACTTATTTATGTTAATTGGAGTATTTAGTTTCTAAGCTCAGAACTTGGCCTGTAATATTTACTTATGTTAATATCGTAATATTGCTGGAATGTGGTATTCTCTGGGCTCATCGTCGCATGAGCATTTGTATGTACGGCGCTCGATCCGTTCACCGTGGTTGTATCGGGAGGTTATACCCGACAGACCAGTGGATTACTCCGTTTGAAGTGTAAGGTTAACCGAGGATGCCTTAATGGTGATGGTTAATACACTTGAGCCGGATTAATTCAGGTGGTTCTGCCACAAATGCGTCATGGCTGATGCCCCCCTGCTGATTTCTGGTAAAATCGGCTGGTACTGGGAGACCATTGGCCGAGCGGCCGATTGGTACGGCACCTGGAACGGATAAGTGCGATGCCCGTTCGCTGGCTCGGGTAAATACGTCGTGGCTGATGCCCCCCAAGGCACTGAGCTCGTAGGTAGTGTTTGCACAGAAGCCATTTGAACGGGTTGAAGCGGCGCTCGCGATGGGAGACATGGTGCACCGCTGTATCTTGGAGACGCCAGAAGTGGTGGAGAGCTGTATCCTTCGCGCTGCGTCAATATCGGCTGAGAAGCCGATTGGGATGTGTAGGGTAAGCTTCTGGCCGGTAGGGTAGTTGGAGGGGCATATGCCGGTCCCTGATAACCTTGAACGGCTCCGCTGGCCAGAGAGTTGACGACGGCGTTGTACACCGTGTTGCTCATCACCGAGGATTGGTCAATGAACGCTTGATACACGGACTGCTGAATCATCTCTGACATCTTGCCCGAGTCTTCAGTAATGGTGAGGTGGCGAGGTGCTGGAATAGGAGCTTTCTTAACTGCTTCCCCGCTTCTGGTACGACTGAACGATTGGAGGTACATCTTCTTATAATCTTCCAGATATTTGGCCAATTCCTCCCTCTGGTCGTCCTTGAGATCAGCTTGTGTGACCCCGATGATGTTGCTGTCAGAGATTTCTGCGTTGTTCGACATATCAGGTCTTGGATGGTCCCACTAGGCGTGCCAAAAGTGTGTTGGCGCTAAAATCGGCCGGATAGGAATCGGCCGATGGGTCTTCAGCGTCGGACACACGACCCGGGAGAATCTGCTTAGCTCCTGTTCGGGTTATCGCCCTAGTGCGGTTCGCGCGGCGTGCCAGTCAATCTGACCTGTTGATTGACAAGGAAATAGAGTATTAAATTCCAGGCGCGTCGATCGGCTGGATTTCCGATCTGTCCTGAGGAGTGCGTCGGCGGTAAATCGGCCGATTTGCTGTAGAGATGATCAGCTATGAGTCAGCCGATTGTAACACCCAAAATATAGGAGCTAAAATTTCTAAAGGTATTTTCATAAAAATCATAAATTAAAATTTGTGCATGCATCTTTATTTCTTTCTTCTCCTATTTCTTTCTTTCAGCCAGCCCAATTTCTTCTCTTCTTCTTCTTTTTTTTCTTTTCCCGCGGCCAACCCAGTGGCCGATTTCCCTCAGCCGACCCTTGCTTTCACCGACAGCTGGGACCCACCTGTCGGCGCCTTCTTCTTCTTTCTTCTTTCCCGACCCAGAGTCCGGAATGACTCCGTTGTTCGTACCCCGTTCTCTTTCTTTCTTCTTGTCCCGAGTCCTGATCGATTTCCGCAACACCGCCTTCCTAATCTCGGCCGATCTGCCCCTATAAAATCCTGCCAAAGCCCCGCCTTGCAACCCACGCCAAACTCAAATCTTCACCTCAACACAACATCGTCGTACGACCGCTGGAAGTTGCGCCTCGGAGGAACGCCGCCGACCCGTGTCGCCGATTCTCCGTCGACTCGCCGATCTGCAGCTGCTCCGCCGTCTTCAACTCTCGCCAGAGCTCCGCAAGTTGGTGAGCATCAAGCCAACCAGAATCCCCTCTCTCTTTTGCTCCGCCGCCCACCAGATTTCTCGCCGAACCCCTGTTTCCACCCGCCGCCGTGGTCGCCAGTTTACAGCCGCCGCACAGCCAACCCGTACCCACCCACACCTTCACCGTACCACCCACTCACTTCCCGTCATGAACCCAGCTTGAATTGAGCCCCGGAACACCGGAATCGGTGAAGCTCCGGCCGTCCGCCGCCGCAATCGCTCGCCGCCGATGCCCAGTGAAACTCCGCCTCGCCCGACCCCTTTTGTTCTGTCAAGCCGACCCTTCCTTTGCCGCTCGATCCAGATCTAACGGCCAGAATCGATCTTCACTTTACCCGGCCGATTTACCCGACCCACTCTTTACCCGGCCGATTTACCCGACCTACTCTTCACACCTCCGATTCGCCCGACCCTTACTCCGCCGATTCGTTCGATCCGCTGCCGATTCTGATCCAACGGACCAGATTCACCCGACCCTAGCCGTTCCCGAAACTTTTGCAGGAAGATCCCTAAGTTTTCCAGGAATTGACCCGCAGTCCAAATCAGTAGAAAAATAATTAGAGTTGAGCCCTTTCTTCTTTTGTCCCGACCCCTGACTTTTCCAGAGTTAGAACCCGCCGTCCGGAACCTATAGTTTTGTACCCCGACCCTCTGTATAAGGTTTAATTATATTTTAGCCCCTGAATTCTTCAGGTCTAGCCTCGGGAGACTTAAAGCTCTAGCAGTTAGGCCCTCAGATCACTATGTTAACCATAGCTTCATCGTTTCAATTCTGATTTCCGCGATTCTCGAGCCCACACGATCCTTGCATCATGAACTACAACTTTAGCATCTTTTCACCCTTCCGTTTGTATTGTTTGTTGTATTGTTTCTTATTTGTTTGTGTATGCTTGTTTGTGTGATCGCGTAGACAACGTGACGTTCGAGCCAAATCAAGAGCAAGCTTACGAGGAAGAGAATCAGCAGCTATTTGAAGGAGGCAAGTGGATTTCCCCCTCTGCATATTCTATTTGATCCCAACAACTGCATGAAAATACACTTTACTTTATTGTTGCTTGCATAAACTTGATGGGATTACCTATGCTAAGGACTTACCTAGTCTTTTACCCCAATCCTTGAAACACCTGGGTTTACTACTTTGTTGGGTAGTTACGCTTAGTTGCAAACTTTGGGATTGGTATTGGTTTACTCTTATGTTAATGTTGAACACGTTTCATATTGTGGTTTTATCGCGTAATATCAAGATCGACTTTGTTTAATGGGAACATGGAGAACCACCCAAGTGAACAGTGCAACCACAAAGTCATATGGCTCTGACCTTAGCCGATTAATTAGATGTGTAGTTTGCTGGTGGCCTTACCGAAAGGGCAAGGAGGGGGTCGGTGATAGGGGTCATAGCCCGGTCCTCTTGGGGTAGCTGCCTTTGCTAAGGAGCTGACCATTAGGGAGGTTTATGGACCACGCCGCTACTGAAACTCTAGCGGGCTGCCTAGCTCTCGACATGTCTTTGTAAAGGCTTCGTAGTGTACCCTCGCCACTCACCTCGGAAGTGTTTAAGGGCCTTGCAAACCCGGGCGATTCAGGGAAACACGATTTGTGGGTAAAGTGTACAACCTCTGCAGAGTGTCAAACTGTTATAACAGCCGTACTCACGGTTATGAGTGGCTTGGACCCTCACATGATAATTTAAACTTGAAGATTAAATAAATTGTGGTTCGTGGTTAATACTTGAGTTGATGGTACTGTTATGATTTTGCTAAAGTGGGATTGGTATAAACTTAAACCTAGTTAATAGATGCTTGATAATAAATATTTGACCAACTAAAAGCAACCGCTGCTGCAAACCTCAGCCTGTCCTTGATAGCCTTGCATTTTCACCCCACTTGCTGAGTACCAACCATAAGAGTACTCACCCTTGCCCCTGCTGTTCAGAAGAGAGCTTTGAAGAGGAGCACTTCGACGACTACGAGGAGTTCTAGGTCCTGCGTTCACCAGTCATCGCCTGTGGAAGACGGAGTTGTTGAAGACTTCGTATAGGGTATAACGGTTTAACGTTAAAGACATCTGTGTCTCTTTTATACGGAGTGTAATATTATTAAGTACTTTATTTAGTTACTTCTTGAGCATTGTCTTTGATATATTACACTTTCCGTCTACCATATGTGTGTGAACGAGATCCTGACGCACATATGAGATGCATCTGGTTCTTTCTAGAATCAGATGTGACAAGAAGTGGTATCAGAGCTATGTTGACTGTAGAACGCTGGCCTAGATAGAAATGGTCGAAATTAAGGATTTATCTTCTAGAAAGCCATATCAGCATCAAAAAAATTCCTGTTGTATTTCCACATAAAAACCTATGTTTACATAAACCTTCTACCATTTTCCTTTTCAAAGAAAAATATCCTGAATTTTTACTCCCGCCCTTACCAGATGGTCAGAATTTACCAAACTGCTCGCAAGCGCACCGGAGGTCGCCAAGTTCGCATTGCCCCAGCTGAACCAACTTCTCCTACTCCAGTCCCAGACCCTGTTGAAGAGGAGGAAGCTACGGAGGAAGAACCCGAGGAAGTCTATTACTTCGTGGATGGTGAAGATGGTCGCATCATGGCAGTTGATGAAGAAGGAAACCAGTTCACACCACCGGCATCACCAGTCATTGAGAGATCGCCACCACCCTTAGTTGTCCCTGCTCCAGCCCCCTCCTCAACACCGGCTGACGCTGAAGGAAGCCCGAGTAACTTCGAAGATATTAGAAGAGACGATGACCAGGACAACAACAACGATCAGAGTGATGAAACTCCAGGGATAGGCACTTAGGTTCTTAGGCTAGAATCTCTTAAAGTTCTCGTTAGAATCATTTTCTCTTGAGAGGACGACGATGTAATGATTGTTTGAGAACAAATGTTTGCTTTGAGTGCTATAAGAATTGCTTGACATAATATATACATTAATATCAGTTGGAGTCATATAAATCCATATTTTATTAAGATATTATTTTCTGTCTACCTATATCTAGTACACCTGTCTTATCTTGGGTTTATTCCCTAACGGTCAGATGGTGAACACCAGGACAGGTGGAGGACAGAATAACCCTAGCTCTAGGCGTGCTCGCATAGTCAACCGACAGAGTCAGTTGCCACCACCGCTCAGTCCAACAATGGAGCAATTCTTGGCAGCACAGATGCAGGTGTTGCAGAACCTCACTGCCACCATCCAGAACATACAAGCTCAGCAGAATCAGCAAGCACCGCAGCAAAACCCGCCACCTAGAGACAAACACAGAGAATTCATGAGCCACCACCCTCCTACCTTTTCTCACTCTGTGGATCCCCTGGACGCTGATGATTGGTTGAAGATCATCACTAAGAAGCTGGACATCACACAATGTAGTGACCGTGAAAGGGTCTTGTATGCCGCAGGACGTCTGGAAGGTGCAGCCGCTGATTGGTGGGATGCTTTCACTGCTGCCCACGCCAACACCAACACTGTCACCTGGGAGGAGTTTAGACCCAACTTCCGCAGCCACCATATCCCAGCAGGACTGATGAAGCTCAAGCAGAAGGAGTTCCTGAACCTGAAGCAAGGTAGCATGACTGTCAGTGAGTACCGGGACAAATTCACTCAGTTGTCTCGTTACGCGCCCCATGAGGTGGATAGTGACGCAAAGAGGCAGGAGCGTTTCTTGGAAGGTCTGATAGGGCCGCTCAACTACCAGCTGCATAGTCACACTTTCCCAAACTTCCAGACCTTACTAGACAAAGCCATTGGTCTGGAGAGCAAGCGCAAGGAGCTTGGAGAACACAAGCGAAAACTTCAGTCCCAAGGACAATCCAGCAGCAACACCCGACCCCGCTACCACACACCCCAAGGATATCAGTCACACTTTGGAGGACAAGGTGGAGGATATCAGCAAAGTCAACAGAATCAACGAACTCCACAGCAGCCTCAACGCTACAACCAGCAAACTCAGCGCAACTCCAACCCGCAACCGTACCATCCAGGCTATGCCACAGGTGCACCAGTGCGGACCAACAATCCAGTCACCCCGGTCCAACCTAACGGATGTTTCAAATGTGGAGAACTGGGTCATTACGCTAACAACTGCCCAAAGCGTAATACGCAAACTCCTCAGAGTTAGAGGAACAGTGGACAAAGGCAGACTCCTCAGCAGCAGCAGCCGCGCAACAGCAACCAGACACCACTGGGCAGCAAAGGACAACAGAACTGCGTGCGCGGAAAGGTGAATCATGTGGCTGCAGAAACAGCTGAAGAGGCTCCCGACGTTGTGCTCGGTACGTTCCTTGTCAATTCTGAACCCGCATCAGTTTTATTTGATTCCGGAGCATCACATTCATTCATTACTGAGCAATTTGCTGCAAAACATAATTTACCAATGAGCCCTATGAAACAAATATTACTAGTAAGCTCCCCGGGCAAGGAATTAAAGGCCAGCCACTTATGCCCAAGGGTCGGCATGAATATTATGGGGATAGAATTCCTAGCCAATCTAATAGTCCTAAAGACTAATGGCATCGATGTGATCCTCGGAATGGATTGGTTATCAGGATGTGACGGTGTTATTCAGTGTCGCAAGAGATCAGTGCTCTTGACCAGTCCTCAAGGAGATAAAATAGAGTTTGTGGCATCAGCTTTACCCAGTGCAGTTGGGACAGTGAACCAAATGAAGGGAATACCTCTAGAGGATATCAGAGTTATCAGTGAGTATCCCGACGTTTTCTTGGAAGATTTACCAGGTATGCCACCTGTTCGTGACATTGAGTTCAGTATCGATCTTTTACCTGGTACTGCACCTATCTCTAAAAGACCCTATAGAATGGACGTTAAGGATCTAAGTGAACTAAAGAAACAAATAGAAGAGATGTTAGCTAAAGGATTTATCCGTCCTAGCTCATCCCTGTGGGGAGCACCCGTGATCTTTGTCGATAAGAAAGATGGCAGCAGAAGGATGTGTGTAGACTACAGGTCGCTGAACGATGTGACAATCAAGAATAAGTATCCACTGCCCCGGATTGAAGATTTGTTTGATCAGATGAGAGGTGCCAAGGTTTTCTCCAAGATTGATCTGAGATCAGGATATCATCAGCTAAGGATCCGACCAGAGGATATACCCAAGACAGCCTTCACAACCAGATATGGTCTGTACGAGTTTACTGTGATGTCATTTGGATTGACCAACGCTCCAGCATATTTCATGTACCTGATGAACAAGGTTTTCATGGAATACCTTGACAAGTTTGTGGTTGTGTTCATTGATGACATCTTGGTGTATTCGCAGAACGAGGAAGAACATGAAGAGCACTTGAGGATAGTGTTACAGAAACTCCGAGAGAATCAGTTATATGCCAAACTGAGTATCACAGATGGAGGAATTGCAGTAGACCCAAGTAAAGTTCAAGATGTTCTGAATTGGAATCCACCGAAGACGGTGCCTGAAATCAGAAGTTTCCTCGGACTTGCAGGCTACTACCGCAGATTTATTAAAGGCTTCTCAAAGATTGTGAAACCTATGACTTCTCTGTTGGAAAAAGGGAAAGAATTTAAGTGGGATGATACATGCCAAAAGTGTTTTGAAGAGCTGAAGACAAGATTGACCACTGCCCCTGTGTTGATAATGCCAGATATCCACAAAGGGTTTGATGTGTATTGAGACGCTTCACGGATGGGTCTTGGATGTGTGTTAATGCAAGAAGGCAAGGCTGTGGCCTATGCTTCAAGACAGCTGAGAAAGCATGAGCAGAACTATCCTACCCATGACTTGGAATTGGCTGTCGTCGTGCACGCATTGAAGATTTGGAGGCACTACATGATCGGAAACAAGTGTCAGATCTTCACGGACCATAAGAGTCTGAAGTACATCTTCACGCAATAGGATCTTAACCTAAGACAACGATGATGGCTAGAATTAATCAAGGACTATGATTTGGATATTCAGTATCATCCTGGCAAGGCTAAAGTCGTGGCAGACGCCCTAAGCCGGAAAGGACAAGCCAATACGATGATTGCTCGATTGATGCCTCAAGAATTATGTTGGGAGATGGCACGTTTGAATCTGGGAATTGTCACTCATGCGAAAACCATGACTATGGAGATGGAACCGACACTAGAACAGGAGATCAGAAAAGGACAGTTGACAGATGCTAAGATCAAAGAGATCAAGATTCAAATTGGTTTAGGCAAAACTAAGGATTTCACCGAAGATGGACAAGGAACTGTTTGGTTCAGAAAAAGGATCTGTGTACCTGAAATTGATCATCTTCGTGAACTCATTCTGAAGGAAGCACATGATTCCGCTTATTCCATTCACCCTGGAAGTACCAAAATGTATCAAGACTTGAAAGAAAGGTACTGGTGGTATGGTTTGAAAAGAGACGTAGCAACTCACGTAGCTTTGTGTGATGTATGCCAGAGAGTAAAAGCGGAACACCAGAGACCAGCAGGTTTACTCCAGCCATTGAAAGTACCTGAATGGAAATGGGAAGAGATTGGTATGGATTTTATTGTAGGGTTACCTCGTACTCGTGATGGTTACGACTCGATATGGGTTATTGTGGACAGATTGACAAAAGTCGCACATTTCATCCCAGTCAAAACAACCTACACTGGAGCCAAGTTAGCGGAACTGTACATGTCACGAATTGTGTGTCTGCACGGTGTTCCAAAGAAGATAGTGTCTGATCGAGGTACTCAGTTCACGTCGCGTTTCTGGCAGAAATTATATGAATCCATGGATACAAAGCTCAATTTCAGTTCTGCATATCATCCGCAAACAGATGGTCAGACTGAGCGAACAAATCAAGTATTAGAGGATATGTTGAGAGCATGCACCCTCAAGCATGGAGGTAGTTGGGATAAAAGTTTGCCATATGCAGAATTCTCCTACAACAACAGTTATCAGACAAGTCTCAAGATGGCCCCATTTGAAGCATTATACGGAAGAAAATGCAGGACACCATTATATTGGAATCAGACTGGAGAAAGTCAAGTTTTTGGACCAGAGATTCTTCAAGAAGCAGATAGACAGGTCCAGATAATCCGAGATAATCTCAAGGCTGCCCAGTCACGACAGAAAAGTTATGCCGATACACGAAGAAGGGAATTGACATTTGAAGTTGGAGATTTTGTGTATTTGAAGGTATCACCCATCAGAGGGTTACGTAGATTCAAGGTAAAAGGAAAGTTGTCACCACGTTACATTGGTCCTTTTCAGATTCTGGAAAGGAAAGGTGAAGTGGCATATCAATTGGAGTTACCGGCACAATTGTCAAATGTCCATGATGTGTTTCACGTATCACAGTTAAAGAAATGTTTGAGAGTGCCAGAGGAGCAATTACCGTTGGAGGAACTTGATGTGCAAGAAGATTTAACTTATGCAAAGCATCCGATTAGAATTTTGGAAACACCTCAGAGGGTCACACGGAACAAGGTAATCAAAATGTGCAGAGTACAGTGGAGTCACCACTCAGAAGATGAGGCTACTTGGGAAAGAGAAGATGAACTGATTGCAGAATTCCCTCAGCTGTTCCCTAGTCCTTCCTAATCTCGAGGACGAGATTCTCTTTAAGGGGGGTAGGTTTTGTAACACCCAAAATATAGGAGCTAAAATTTCTAAAGGTATTTTCATAAAAATCATAAATTAAAATTTGTGCATGCATCTTTATTTCTTTCTTCTCCTATTTCTTTCTTTCAGCCAGCCCAATTTCTTCTCTTCTTCTTCTTTTTTTTCTTTTCCCGCGGCCAACCCAGTGGCCGATTTCCCTCAGCCGACCCTTGCTTTCACCGACAGCTGGGACCCACCTGTCGGCGCCTTCTTCTTCTTTCTTCTTTCCCGACCCAGAGTCCGGAACGACTCCGTTGTTCGTACCCCGTTCTCTTTCTTTCTTCTTGTCCCGAGTCCTGATCGATTTCCGCAACACCGCCCTCCTAATCTCGGCCGATCTGCCCCTATAAAATCCTGCCAAAGCCCCGCCTTGCAACCCACGCCAAACTCAAATCTTCACCTCAACACAACATCGTCGTACGACCGCTGGAAGTTGCGCCTCAGAGGAACGCCGCCGACCCGTGTCGCCGATTCTCCGTCGACTCGCCGATCTGCAGCTGCTCCGCCGTCTTCAACTCTCGCCAGAGCTCCGCAAGTTGGTGAGCATCAAGCCAACCAGAATCCCCTCTCTCTTTTGCTCCGCCGCCCACCAGATTTCTCGCCGAACCCCTGTTTCCACCCGCCGCCGTGGTCGCCAGTTTACAGCCGCCGCACAGCCAACCCGTACCCACCCACACCTTCACCGTACAACCCACTCACTTCCCGTCATGAACCCAGCTTGAATTGAGCCCCGGAACACCGGAATCGGTGAAGCTCCGGCCGTCCGCCGCCGCAATCGCTCGCCGCCGATGCCCAGTGAAACTCCGCCTCGCCCGACCCCTTTTGTTCTGTCAAGCCGACCCTTCCTTTGCCGCTCGATCCAGATCTAATGGCCAGAATCGATCTTCACTTTACCCGGCCGATTTACCCGACCCACTCTTTACCCGGCCGATTTACCCGACCTACTCTTCACACCTCCGATTCGCCCGACCCTTACTCCGCCGATTCGTTCGATCCGCTGCCGATTCTGATCCAACGGACCAGATTCACCCGACCCTAGCCGTTCCCGAAATTTTTGCAGGAAGATCCCTAAGTTTTCCAGGAATTGACCCGCAGTCCAAATCAGTAGAAAAATAATTAGAGTTGAGCCCTTTCTTCTTTTGTCCCGACCCCTGACTTTTCCAGAGTTAGAACCCGCCGTCCGGAACCTATAGTTTTGTACCCCGACCCTCTATATAAGGTTTAATTATATTTTAGCCCCTGAATTCTTCAGATCTAGCCTCGGGAGACTTAAAGCTCTAGCAGTTAGGCCCTCAGATCACTATGTTAACCATAGCTTCATCGTTTCAATTCCGATTTCCGCGATTCTCGAGCCCACACGATCCTTGCATCATGAACTACAACTTTAGCATCTTTTCACCCTTCCATTTGTATTGTTTGTTGTATTGTTTCTTATTTGTTTGTGTATGCTTGTTTGTGTGATCGCGTAGACAACGTGACGTTCGAGCCAAATCAAGAGCAAGCTTACGAGGAAGAGAATCAGCAACTATTTGAAGGAGGCAAGTGGATTTCCCCCTCTGCATATTCTATTTGATCCCAACAACTGCATGAAAATACACTTTACTTTATTGTTGCTTGCATAAACTTGATGGGATTACCTATGCTAAGGACTTACCTAGTCTTTTACCCCAATCCTTGAAACACCTGGGTTTACTACTTTGTTGGGTAGTTACGCTTAGTTGCAAACTTTGGGATTGGTATTGGTTTACTCTTATGTTAATGTTGAACACGTTTCATATTGTGGTTTTATCGCGTAATATCAAGATCGACTTTGTTTAATGGGAACATGGAGAACCACCCAAGTGAACAGTGCAACCACAAAGTCATATGGCTCTGACCTTAGCCGATTAATTAGATGTGTAGTTTGCTGGTGGCCTTACCGAAAGGGCAAGGAGGGGGTCGGTGATAGGGGTCATAGCCCGGTCCTCTTGGGGTAGCTGCCTTTGCTAAGGAGCTGACCATTACGGAGGTTTATGGACCACGCCGCTACTGAAACTCTAGCGGGCTGCCTAGCTCTCGACATGTCTTTGTAAAGGCTTCGTAGTGTACCCTCGCCACTCACCTCGGAAGTGTTTAAGGGCCTTGCAAACCCGGGCGATTCAGGGAAACACGATTTGTGGGTAAAGTGTACAACCTCTGCAGAGTGTCAAACTGTTATAACAGCCGTACTCACGGTTATGAGTGGCTTGGACCCTCACATGATAATTTAAACTTGAAGATTAAATAAATTGTGGTTCGTGGTTAATACTTGAGTTGATGGTACTGTTATGATTTTGCTAAAGTGGGATTGGTATAAACTTAAACCTAGTTAATAGATGCTTGATAATAAATATTTGACTAACTAAAAGCAACCGCTGCTGCAAACCTCAGCTTGTCCTTGATAGCCTTGCATTTTCACCCCACTTGCTGAGTACCAACCATAAAAGTACTCACCCTTGCCCCTGCTGTTCAGAAGAGAGCTTTGAAGAGGAGCACTTCGACGACTACGAGGAGTTCTAGGTCCTGCGTTCACCAGTCATCGCCTGTGGAAGACGGAGTTGTTGAAGACTTCGTATAGGGTATAACGGTTTAACGTTAAAGACATTTGTGTCTCTTTTATACGGAGTGTAATATTATTAAGTACTTTATTTAGTTACTTCTTGAGCATTGTCTTTGATATATTACACTTTCCGTCTACCATATGTGTGTGAACGAGATCCTGGCGCACATATGAGATGCATCTGGTTCTTTCTAGAATCGGATGTGACACCGATGATCGTATGGTAATTGTAAAAACTGCTGGAGCAATCTAAACAATTACTATAGAGGCAACACTTGAAACAGATCTAATCGGCTATATGGCGATGAATCGAAGGAGAACGATGACGAAGCCGATTACCCTGATCTCAAGCTGGATAACTGGTGATAATACTAGAATAACAGGTAGAACTTGCAATTCTAGTAAATATCGATAACTTGTGAATAAATCCAAACGAAACCACAGCGATGCGCCCGTAGTTAAAACTCGGATATTACTCGATAATCGGAACCTACCAATTGGCCGGAGATCAGGTTGATGCAGCCCTGCTAATCCGTACGAACTCGTAAAAGAAGAAAATATTGGCGAAGTCGCCGACTTGAAAGGTAAAGTACTGGTAAAAAGTAGAAGTATTTTGTTGATTGATGTTGGTTGTTTCTTGCAAAACCCTAGCGACTCCTATTTATACCCTGAAACTAGGACTCCTGGTCGATTACGACTTGTTACAACCTTATTTAAAACAGGAAAACTACTATATCTATAATAACTTTAAAAAGGAAACAGACTCCCACAGAATCTTCCGCCGCCGTTTCCTAATCCAATCAGGACCTCTTCCATTGCTTTCCGGCCGACTTAGCATGCCGTGTTGACCAGCTTTTGACTAGGATCTTCTGGAATAATCCTATCCTGTTGGCATAGGCTGCGCCACCAATCGGCCGATTTTCAACTGTTACCCCGATCGGCCGATTCCTTATTGTAGCTTCCAGATCCGCTTCATCGGCCAACCTTCTCCTCCTGACGCCGATTCAATACGTGTCAAAATCTGGCGTCAACAGTATTGATGTCCACATCATCATCCCCTTCTTGCATTTGAGTCGTTCTCGACTCAAAATCATCTTCTTCTCCCAAATATGGTTTCAAATCTGCAATGTTAAAGGTGGGACTAACCCTAAAATCTGCTGGTAGATCTAGCTTATATGCATTGTCATTAATTTTCTCTAACACTTTAAAAGGTCCACCCGCCCGAGGCAGCAATTTAGATTTTCGCAATTCAGGAAACCTTTCCTTTCGCAAATGCAACCAAACTAAATCCCCTGATTCAAACTTTAGTTCCTTTCGACCTTTATCACTAGCAAACTTATATTTAGCATTCATGCACTCTATGTTCTCTGTAGTTGTTTCATGCAGTTTTACATCAATTCAGCACACTTAGCAGCACCAAAATTCAGTTTTTCATAAGATGGCAAAGGCATTAAATCAATAGGAGCACGAGGCAACAAACCATAAATAATCTGAAATGGGCACATCTTTGTAGTAGAATGCAACGAGTGATTATAAGCAAATTCAATATGAGGCAAACAATCTTCCCACATCTTAAAGTTCTTCTTTAAAACAGCCCTTAAGATAGTGGACAAAGTTCTATTGACAACTTCAGTTTGACCATCAGTTTGGGGATGATATGTAGTAGAAAATAAAAGATTAGTCCCCAATTTTTCCCATAAAGTCTTCCAAAAATAACTAAAAAGTTTAGCATCACGATCAGAAATAATTGTGTTGGGCACACCATGCAAACGAACAATTTCTCGAAAGAACAAATCAGCAATATGACTAGCATCATCAGTTTTATGACATGGTATAAAATGAGTCATCTTAGAAAATCTATCAACAACCACCAACACACTATCATGTCCCTTCCTAGTCCTCGGCAATCCCAACACCAATCCATAGAAATATCTTCCCAAGGTACACTAGGAACAGGTAGAGGCAAATACAAACCATGTGGATTTAACCGTGACTTAGCCTTTTGACATGTCGTGCAATGAGCAACAAATCTCTCCACATCTCTTCTCATCTTTGGCCAAAAGAAATGACCAGCAAGTATGTCCTCCATTTTCTTTACTCCAAAATGCCCCATCAAGCCACCTCCATGCGTTTCCTGCAGCAACAACAAACGAACAGAGCTAGCTGGAATGCATAGCTTGTTAGCTCTAAACACAAACCCATCACTAACAATGAATTTGTTCCATCCCTTCCCATCTTTAAAATGCAGCAACACATCTTCAAAATCAGCATCATTAACATATTGGTCTTTAATTGTTTCTAACTGAAAGATTTTGTAGTCAAGTTGATTCAGCAAAGTATATCTCCTAGACAAAGCATCAGCAATGATATTCTCTTTTCCTTTCTTGTGCTTAATAACATAAGGAAAAGATTTAATAAATTCAACCAACTTAGCATGTCGACGGTTCAGTTTGCCTTGACTACGAATATGCTTCAAGGATTCATGATCAAAGTGAATAACAAACTCTTTGGGCCACAAATAATGCTGCCATGTTTCTAATGTCCAAACTAGAGCGTATAATTTCTTATCATAAGTAGAATAATTCAGAACAGGCCCGCTCAATTTTTCACTAAAATATGCAATAGGTTTGTCTTCTTGTAACAAAACACCACCTAATCCAATCCCACTAGCATCACATTCAAGCTCAAAAGTCTTATTAAAATCATGAAGTTGGAGGAGAGGTGCATGTGTCAACTTATCTTTCAGCATGGTGAAGGATATCTCTTGTACATTGCCCCAACTAAAAGGCACGCCCTTTTTTTAAGCTCATTCAATGGTGCAGCAATGGTGCTGAAGTACTTCACAAAACGGCGATAGAAACCAGCAAGCCCTAAGAAACTCCTCACTTGTGTGATAGTCTTTGGTACAGGCCAACCCTGTATAGCTTCTACCTTGGCTTGATCAACCTCAATTCCCTGTGGAGTCACAACATAGCCAAGAAAAAACACTCGATCTGTGCAAAAGGTGCACTTCTCAAGGTTACCAAATAAACGTGCATCTCGTAAGGCATTAAAAACAGCACGTAAGTGATCAAGATGTTCGTCCATAGATTTGTTGTAAATCAGTATACCATCAAAGTAGACTACAATAAATTTCCCAATAAAAGCACACAAAATCTCGTTCATTAATCTCGTGAAAGTGCTAGGTGCATTAGTTAACCCAAAAGGCATGACTAACCACTCATATAAATCGAACTTAGTTTTGAAAGCGGTTTTTCATTCATCTCCCAATTTCATACGAATCTGGTGGTACCCACTACGCAAATCAACTTTAGAAAACACAACAACACCACTCAATTCATCAAGCATATCGTCTAAACGTGGAATAGGATGTCGATATGATCCAATAGCAAAATTAATTCGCACCAATTTAGTTACCTTTACCTTACCACTGTTGTTTAACCATCGAATGTGATATGGGTGTGGGTGAGATTTGGTGGTAAGTGCAAGTCTCTCCACCATATCGCTGCTAGCCAAGTTATTGCAGCTACCTCCATCAATGATCATGCGACAAGAATGCAATTTGATGACACACTTTGTTTGAAACAATGTATGTCGCTGATTTTGCTCCACCTTCTCTATTTGTGCACTAAGTACACGCTGCAGAATGAGACTCTCATAATGCTTGGCATGCTCCGCGCCAAATTGTTCTTCCGGTCGTTCATCACAACCTGCATGGTCAGCAACAAGCAAAGCAAGTGTATCTTCATCAAAATCACTAGCAGAAGAATACCCACCATCTTCTTTGACCACCAAAACACGCTTGCTAGGACAGTCACGTTGCATGTGCCCAAAGCCCTTGCAACGATGGCACTGAAGATCCCTTGTTCTACCCGTGCAGGCAATTGAAGAAGCACTAGCAGCTGGTTTCTGAACAGATTTGATTACTGAATTTGTGGGAGAACTACATGGTTTATCACTGGAGGAAGGCGATGGAGCTGGTCAACTCGTCGAGCGAGTTGGGGGAGGTATACGTCCAGTCAGAGAAGTAGTCGTGCGCTGCTACCATGATGTAGATTTTCCTGCAGAAATATTAGTCTTGGCAGTAGCACGTCGCCCCTGCACTAGCACATCCCTTTCAGCTTTACAAGCAAGATGAAACAAACCGGTTACGTTAGTATAATCTTTATAAGCGAGGATGTCTTGAATTTCTCGGTTTAAACCACCCAAAAATCTAGCCATCGCAGGTTCCTCACCCTCCTCTAAATTACAGCGCAACATACCCATTTGTAACTCTTGATAATATTCTTCTACACTCTTAGCACCCTGTCTCAATTGCTGCAACTTATTTAGCGGATCATGTGCATAATAAGAAGGAACAAATCTAGCCCGCATGACCCGTTTCAAAGCATCCCATGTTTGTGGCGTGTTATTAGGATTTTTCTCGCCATGTTCTATCCACCAAACAAAAGCAAAATTGGTAAACTCGCTAGTAGCAGCCCTAACCCGTGTAGGCATCCAAACTTTTGATCAACAGCAATCTCCCAAGATATGTATGCATCAGGATTATATTTACCATCAAAAGGAGGTATCTTAAATTTAATCTTAGTGAAAGCATCATCATTATTGTGTACCTCACGTCGGCGATGTCCTCCCATACCTCTATGATTAGTACATAGCCATTGGCGGTTGTGAGCGTCTTGATCGTCTTGTTCAGTATCAACAACATAATCATCCCAATTATCCTCGACGCGCTCATTTTTCTTGCTGTCTTCATCACGCCCCCCAGGGGCTTTAGCATGCAGGTCATCAAAATATCGTAGAAGAGCAGCAACACTTTTGTCGACACGACCGATCGACGTCTTCAAACCTGCAAGCTTGTTGTTGGTGTAAATTTGTCCACCCTCTAGGACACCAATCTTCTCATTCAGCACCTGCAAGTCAGTATCAATTCCTTCTGTGTACTCCTCACTTGTTTTTTAAAACGTTGTATGATGCCCATGGTACGAGGCATAAGCTGACCACCACCATCATCGTCAACCCCCGATCCTGCCATGGTAGAAGCACAAGAACAAACAGGGAACAAGTGAAGTAGAACAAACCCCTATAGCTACTAAGATGTAACCACTGTAAGGCGCTCTCTCTCAACCTGTTATACAAGCTCTTACCAATTCTTACCCTGCTCAACAGGAGGGGTCGGCAACCAACAAGTCGAGCACCTGGAAGGAAGCGTATCGGTGCCGCAGCAACAGGACCTGTCAAACTGTAGTCGAATATGTGGAGCTGTAGGTGGGTTGAATCAAGGGAAATACTAGTACCACGTTAGTTATTAAAGCAAGCTGAATGATCATTCAACGGTGGTACTATGCTGGTCCTAGCCTAGACCGTGCTAGAGGCGCGAGCCTGGACACAAACAAAGTCACAACACACCACCTGAACCGAAACAGAAACACAAAGAACAGCCCCTTTCTTTCTCCTTTTCTCTTCTACTTTATTTTTTTCTTCTTTTCTTTTCTTTCTTTTTATTTTTTTCTCTTTTTTTTCCTCAGGGGACTAACATATTTTGTTTGACAACCAACACAAAAAGATTACTGCTTATAGCTACTACCAACTCAGATTGACGAAACTTGTTTCAGGCAGCTAGACGCGCAAATCTCCAAGTGTATTCTAGAGCGCTCAGATGGAGTTTGTGGACGAGCTCAGATCCGTTGGAAAGATCACGAGTTAAGCTTTCCAGATTGTATTTAAACTCGTAATTTGGAGACCGAACACAGAAACTATGGCAGTTTTCATCCCATGCTGAATTGAAACTCCGAAACAAAAGCAGGTGACAAGAACTCGAAACTCTAAAGGACTAGACAAAGACCAGCAACACGACGCAACCGATGCAACAGAAAACTCAACAAGCCCTAACTAAGCAGTACTAGCAAAGGCTCAAAGAGTTTATAGGATTGCATGTAAACTAATCTACTAATTTTTTTGGCTTTTTTGGACTATAGGAAATTAAAAACAGCGAAGGATTGGAAGTCTCTCACCGATAAACCTTGCTCTGATTACCAACTGATGTGAACCCATAGGGTTGAATTCCGATCTTTCGATGAGAGAAGGGGGATAATTTGATTGGCGGATGGAGATGACGTTCGCGGCCCGACTACAGCCTTCCAAAGATGTTGCACCTTAGCAACCGATACACCACCTCCAATGACTGTCGCGATCTTGTGGAGCGCGACAACCAGCCACTAGGGCACTCGTCCTGCAAGCAATCGAAGAACCAGCAAGAACAAGTAAACAAGTACTGAATATACTAGATGAAGATGAAGGTTTCAAACTCAATCCGCAATGATGTGGGGTTCCGAAGACAAGAAGACGGGCGGTTGATTCAGCACGCGCGCTCACAAGCAAGTAGCAATGGCTAAACTTAATCTAAACAAAACCCAAGTGTTTCTGGTGGCGGCTATGGGGTATATGACGTGGGGAGGATGACCACAAGGGTGTTGGGGTCGTGCTCCAACCCTAGGACGCATCCCTATTGGACCCGACTTGATACACGGCCCATTGGGCCAAAATAAGGCGACACAGCACCATGAGCAGAAAAGGTGTCGGCCATAAATTGATGATTGTGACCGACTCCGAGCAGAGCTAGATTTGATGTCAGATCCGTTGGAAAGAATACTTCATAAGATTTCCACGAAGTACTTGAAAGCCCCGATCCGAGTCCATATGCGACCGTGGTGAGCATCACAATTTGGTGCTATTCTGCAGTCCGAATTCAGCCTGCGCGAATCCGTTTCCCTTTCGGTCGTCTCCTTGGTTCCTAATCAAAATAAGAGTGCACACGTCTCCATGGTCTAAATATGATGGACATGAATTCAAAAGTGAACTCACCTGATGATTAAGTTGATGAGCACGGACACGTGTAATAGGACCAGAAATAGGTACTTGTGTAGGCGTGGATGTATCGTTAGTATTGATGTGCACATCAGTACGTGGATGATGTTGTAGTCCGAAGCCAAAAAAGGCAGGACCATATACATGACCTTTGGGAAACATTTGTGAACCTTCGGCAACACGGCCTCAAACTAAACCCGGAGAAGTGTGTCTTCATAGTAACAAAAGGAAAATTATTGGGGTGTATGATTTCCGAAATGGGAATCGAAGCAAATCCAGAAAAAATCGTAGCCATCACACGCATGAAAACCCCTCGGGCCCAGAAAGAAGTGCAGAAGTTGGTAGGCCGGTTGGCCACGTTAAACAGATTCATATCAAAGTCCGCAGAGCGAAGCTTATCATTCTTCAAGGCACTCAAGGGCTCCGACAACTTCCAATGGGGACCAGAGCGGCAAAGGGCCTTCGAGGAATTGAAAAATTACATCGAACACTTGGCAGTCATGTCTAGCCCAACGCCGAAGGCAGAGCTCCTATTGTACATTGCCTCAACCGGAGCAGCAGTCAGTGCAGCGCTGATTGAAGAGCACAAGGTCAAAGGCATGCTAAAGCAAGTCCCAATATACTTCGTGTCCGAAGCACTCAATGGATCAAAATTGCTATATTCTAAGATGGAGAAAATGGCTTATGTAGCCGTTATGGCAGCAAGGAAACTTTGCTACTACTTCTAGAGCTACAACATCACTATACCAACATCATACCCCCCCTTCGGGACATGTTTGAGAACAGAGGCCTCCGGCAGAATAGGCAAGTGGGCAGCACAGTTCGCAAAACACTATGGCTGGGCAGATTACCCGAAACACAAAATCCGAACCCGAAAAACCCGAGCCCGAACCCGAAAAACCCGATGACTATTACGGGTAGCAATCCCCGGTACCCGAAATTATTTCGGGTAAAACGGGTTAGAACCCCAGTACCCAAAAATCCAAAAAAACCCGAACTTCAGTCCAGCAGCCTAAGTATCCAACATTTCAGCCCAAGTACCCAACGTTTCAGTCCAGCCCACCAAATCATTTTTATGTGCTGCCGCACCCACTACTCACTAACCCTAGCCCCCACACAAACCCACCAGTCCACCACCCGTGCAGGAAGGAGTCACCGCCCCTTGACGGCGCATCTCATCGCGAACGCCAAAGCCAGCGCCCACTGTCCACCAGCAGCGCCGCAGGCCGCAGCGAGAGTGCACGACGGCCGATGGCATCGCCTTATCCCCGGCCTCCTCGTCAAGCTGCAGGCCTGCAGCGGCTCGTCTTCCCTGTCGGCATCCGGCGGCGCTGCGAGCAGGTGCAGGCTTGCTGTGTGCAGCACAGCAGCGGTGCGGGCAAGAAGCTTCTCCGGCCACTGACCAGGAAGCCGGAACGGCACCAACGACGGAGGAATGCTACACAAGCTGATCCAATCGAGTAGCCAGCCAGAACACTACAGAAGCTAATCCAAGCTTTCTTTCTTTACTAGCACTAAATAGAGTAGCTAAATTTACGAACTAAGAGTTTGCTTTTTCATTCAATAGCGCGTCTTCCTCTTCTTGCCCTCCAAATATCTCCTGGGCATTCTTCAGCTGCGAGATTTAAACAGCTGCAGGTAGGAAGTCGAGTACTACGGGTAACCCGAACCCGAAATTATCGGGTACCCGAAATGTTGGGTTTTGTTTATTTTAAACAAAGTTCGGATTACAATTTTCAAAACCAGAAATTTAAAAAATCAGAAAAACCCAACCCAAAATTTTCGGGTAACCCGAACGCCCAGGCCTACGGAACACACAATAAACTTTACTTCACGAAGTGCAAAGTCTCAAGTATTGGCAGACTTCATAGCGGATTGGACACATTCATCCCCCGAGCAACAATAACCAACGATCGAGGTCGTTTGGCAGATGGCATGCGATGGAGCGTACTGTGAGAAAGGTGCGGGGGCTTCGGCAATTCTGGTTGCCCCTTCGGGCGTCAAGCTAAAATATGCAGTCAGACTGGACTTTGGCAGTTGCACAAACAACGTGGCAGAATACGAAGGCCAGCTCCTAGGGCTTCGAAAAGCAAGAGCACTGGGAGTTTGCCGGCTATCCATCAAATCCGATTCGGAACTCATCACTGGGCACGTGGACAAATCATACAAGGCACAACACTCGGAGCTGATAAAATACTTGGCAGTAGTCCGGGGAATGGAGAAATACTTTTTGGGCTTCGGTGTCTGGAATTTTCCGAGGGCCCCAAACAAAGAAGCAGATGAGTTGGCAAAGGCTGCCGCACAGCAAAAACCACTACCTCCAGACGTATTCTTCGAAACACTAAAGCAAGCATCCATCTACAACGATGAAGCACCAGTGAAATTTGTTAATGCAATCACCAGCGAAGACTGGAGGGCTACAATAATGGCACACCTCCAAGGACACTTTGTACCAGAGGATGAAAGGGAAGAAAAAAGAATGGCGCTTCGGGCTAGAAATTACATAATCATTAACGAAGACCTATACCGAAGGGGTGTGTGTGCAGCACTCCTAAATTGTGTGCCCAGAGACGAAGGCAAGAAAATTCTCATAGAGATACACTCCGGCTTGTGTTCATCACACATTGGCACAAGAGCCCTCGTTAGGAAAGTTTTCAGGCAAGGTTTCTATTGGCCTTTGGCAGTGGCAGATACTCACGAAATCATCAGAACGTGCCCCAACTGTCAGAAACATGCTCGCTACAGCAAGTTCCCACCCGAAGAGATGCATCTCATCCCCCCGATGTGGCCTCTCTCCCGATGGGGTATCGATATTGTCGACCCATTCTCCCCATTCAAGCTCGGTTCATGGGGCACAGACGAAGACAACATTAAGCACGAAGACATGGTGGCAAATGTCGATGTCCTGGAAGCAATGAAGCTACAAGCAGCCGATAACCTAAACAAGTATCAAGAGGAGGCCCGAAGAAAAAAAAAACGTAAAGGTGAGGCCAAGGGAGATCAAAGAAGGAGACCTCGTCTTAAGGCAAATACCGAAGGGCAAGATGAAAGGCAAGCTAAACAGCAAGTGGGAAGGACCATTCCCGGTCATAGAATTGGCGAGGCCGGAAGCTTGCAGGCTTCAGACTCTCGATGGTGTTGATGATCCATACTCTTGGAACAAAGACATGCTTCAGAATATTTTGTATAGGAAAAAGTTGTAAGGGCTCTCGGAGGAAAAATAACCGAAGGGGCTCATAGAAACTACCATGTACTTTCCTTTTTTTCATTGTTTGATCGAACTATGTACCAAGGACCCGTACTCTTTTCCTCACGGGGGAATCCTTCAGCAGCCACCACGATCACTGAAGGTGTGAGGTTTTAATGAGGCGGCCATCCTATGTAACCTCTTGTAAAATATAAATAAGGATCCCCAATAGAACGACTCCACAGAGGACAAAGAACACTGAAGCAACTACCCACTTCGGTCGAAGATGGGTTGTCATCGGCGTGCAGCATACAGAATGCTGAACATAAGTGAGCACGGGTTGTCGAAGCTGGAAAAGCTCGTCAACCCTTCGCTTCTTCATATATAAAATAAAAATGAAGCCCTCTCGATCAAAAGGATGAAGGCATTCGTAAAAAAGAAAAGCGAAGCCCTCTCAATCAAAAAGACGAAGGCATTCGCAAATAACAACACAAGCCCACCAACCCAATGTTGTGATCAAGCAGGGGGGTGGCCCTTCGCGACAATGTTTTAACTTGTTCAAGGCATCGTGTTGCCGATAAGGCCCTATGGTACGAAATAACGAGCAATTCGTCAAGCGCCAAAGGCGTTAACAAAAACAAACACAAGCCAAGCAATCCGAAGCCCCAATTAAGCAAGGGGGGTGGCGCTTTGCTAAAGTAGTGATACTTAATCGGGTCATCGCGTTGCCAATGGCGCCATTTCGAACGCAACAAGCAATCATGCAAAACGGGTGGCGCTTCACAGAAAAATCGGGTCATCGAATTGCTGACGGGTCCCTTCCGAAAACACGAACACAAATGGTGGCGCTTCATTAATCATAGGATATAACATTGCATCATCTCTACAAACAAATCGAAGGTTTAGGGCCTTCGTCAACCGAACCATACACAAGAACTAAGGGGCTCATTTATTCATCAAATACAACATGATCAATTTCGTCTATCAGAATCCGGACGGCAATATCAATAATAGCTTCGGTTGTTTTGTAAAGGGAATCTTCCAAAGGTATCCCTACAGCCGAAGATAACACAATGTCAAGAGATGTTATTGCTTCTTATCTTCACTCACTTCGGCACACGATACATAAACTCCAAAGAACCAACACCCTCGTCCACACCCTCGGAACATACGGAACCTCTGAGCTGCCATGGATCCTTCGGATCTCTCTACGAAGGGCACGATCAGCCAAAATTCTAGCGTTGCGAACAGGGTCCCTTTGAAACTATGCGAAAAATTCCTTCGCAGCAGCATTTCGCTTTTCATATAAACGAAGCCTGCTAGTCCAAAAGTCATCAAAAGATACTAAAGGATTTTGTTCATGAAATTTCAACCAAGAATCTCCGGTAACAAAGAAGTCTCCGCGATTCATCCTCAAAGGAAATATATCTTCGGTAACCCGCGCAGGGTCCATCGCAGGGTCCTGTGCAGGGCCGAAGATGTTAGTTTCAAAATAATAATTACAGGCCAAGATTCAAAATGAAGTCAACCCTCTCAATCTCACACCTCGCGAGAGTGATCACGACCCTCTTCCTCGGTACGCATGCCATGAGTAACGCCTCCGCCTTCGCCCTGGGTAGCAGGAGCCGACTCGGGGTCTTCGCTATCCCTGGAGGTCCCTACCTCTTGCAGGATCGGCTGGGCATGAAGGTTGGCCTTCGCTTGAAGCTGCACGAAAATACGGATCAGACAAAACAAACTTAGAAATAAGACCAAAGTAAATGAACAACGCATCACACCTGTTCTTTAAGCCGAAGCCCCTCTTGCTAGGTGAGATTGCAGCCACTACCCTTGAAGAACGATTCAATAAAATTCCTCAAAATGTTCTTGGGCAGCGCTAACAAATTCTCGGGGCAGACGCTGTCTTTTGAAGGCCATGTGAAGTCTCGGTTCCGAAGGGCTCGGAGCTGAGTCTTCAAAATAACTGTTGAGCCATTACCTTTGGAAGACAGAAGGGAGCAGACCGAAGCTGCCAACGTCCTCGCAGCAACAACTGCACTCAAGTCGACGTAAAGCTTTCTCCCCGACTCTAGCATCACTAGGCATGCCCGAACCCAAGTGGAAAACAGATTTACATCCAAGTTTTCCAGGACCAGCTCCGAAGCAGTCAGACCATACGAGGCCATGTACTTCAGCATCTCGTCAAATAGTTTTTCCACGCCGGCTGTCACCGCTTTCTTCAGGGGTCGATACTTGCCTTTCACCTTGTCGTGCCCCTTGATCAGAACCTTAGCTTCGGCTTTAAGTTTGTCAATATCAGCCTGGGCCTTCACCAAGTCTGTCCGAACAGTAGCATGGTGATCTTTCTCGACCCAAAGGGCTTGCTCCAATGCAATTTTCTCTTGCTCCAGCTCCACTATGCGGTCCTCAAGTATCGATGCTGAGGCCTGAGCAACCCGAAGCTAACGTTCGTCACACCGAGCGGCGACCAGCGCCTTTATGGATAAATCCTGAGCGCACCGGAGCATGTTCGGCACGCCCGAGCTCATCAATTCTTTCTCCATCAGGGGGAAACAAAAGGACTTGCTCGCTTGGTCAAGAAAGCCACGCTCATGGTCACTGCTCTCAAACCGAAGGCTACCAACAATATTTCCACATATAAGCATAGCTTCGGATGTCCCAAGCTCAGCAGCAATTGAAGCAGGATCAGCTCGATGGACGAAATATGTGTTGCTGTCTGTAGCACTTTGATCCCTCCGGAGTCATTCTTCCCTTGATCACCTTCGGGAGTGGTAAACAAGGGCGGCCGGGAGCCCTTGGCCTGGTCGTCTTCACTCGACGATGAAGAGGAGCTGGAGCAGGACCCGGACTTGATGATGATCGCTAAGGGCTCAAGGTGATCTCCATGGAAGTAGCCTTTCCGCCGCCTCCCTGAGCAGGAGAGTCAATCACAACTTGAGTGTTCACTTCGTCGTCGCTCTCCGGCTCTTGATCACTGAGCTCCACATGGCTCGGGTTGATAGGGAGCATCGAAGCGGCAGCAGCACGAAGAGGCATGGCCGCAATAGGGTTGGCCTCTGTCTCGCCCGGATCTTCCGAAGCCCCTCGAGAGCGAAGCGGCGACTGGGGTGCGAGAAGGGCCTCCAGGCATTGGCGCTTGCGCTTATTGACGGCCTTCGACATTGCTCCCCTCTTGCGTTTCTCGACGGCGGCAGTAGAGCTGCGATCGGGGGCTTCAGAGGCCTTGGCCCCCTGCGTCGTCTTTGCTTTCTTCCTCTCCTCGGCTTCACAATGTTTCAGTGAGGCAGCACGAGGAGGGGCTTCAATTTTGAAAAATTGAAACACACAATTCGTGCATGTTCTGCCAAGTGTCTTGAGCATCAATCGGTACTCAAGGGGAGCTTCGGCTCCATGAATGTCATCAGCTTGGCGTTCGATCGAAGCAATATCAATGGCCGCGAAGCACGCAAAGCTGAAAATTAGCATCATCGCAAGAATAAAGAAAAACCGGCAAGCAAAAAGCAACTTACTCTCCTTGGTTACGCCGAAGCATTTCCCAAAATCCGGCATGGGAAGGCCGCCGATGTCTTCCCCCCACTCGCGGACAGACCACCCAACCCGAAGGACCCAGCACTTACAGGCAACATACTCCTCGACGAGGTCGCGAGTGCCGAACACCTTGAAGATTTCACAGAGAACCGAGATGAAGGCTTGATGCTTCGTTTTCTCTTCAATCTCAAAATGGGTGCAGGTCTTCGGAAGGGCTTCCACTTTCTTCCCCGCAAAAGGACACAGGTCCCCCGAAGTATCCATAGGAGCCTTGTGATAAAACCAGAATGAAGTCTAGTCCTCTCACTTGTACTTGTACGCTGCCACCGGTTCGGAAATGAGGTCACAGTATGTGAAGTTGTAGCAGCCATAATGAGCTTCGACTTCTGCACCTTCGGCCGACGTCTTCCCTTCGGTGGAGACTAGAACGGTCTTAAGCTGGAAGTGTACACGGTGTGCAAAAGCAAAACCTTCAGTGGTGGGACGAAGTCGGCATGTCCTCGAAACCCAGAAGTAAAGCCCCAATCGGACGAAGGCATTCGGCGTCAGCTGATGGAACTTGATATCATAGGATTCTAGGATCTCCATCACCACGGGATCCAGCGGGAAACGAAGACCAGTAGAGAAAAAGTCATGGCAGACTATCACCTCGTCCGGCTTGGAGCTCGCCGTCGTCACGCCCTTCGGGGGAGCACGCCCAGCGCCTCGAGCAAGGACCCCGCGGCTGACCAAACTGTCGATCGTGGACTCCATCATCCGATTTCGGCCTAGATAGGTTGTAGGAGGCAACAGGCGGTCAGGCTTCAGAGCCATTTCAGCGGAGTTAGCGGAGCTCGCCGTCTTCGGAAACGAAGTGTGGAACCGAAGGCTGCTCACACCAAAGGCTCGGGGCTTGGGAAGTCGGAATGCGCGTGGAGATAGAAAAGAGTGAAGGCGCAGGCGGTGTGGTGAAAAGCGGCGAGAACTAATCTTTCATAATCAGTGAAGCGTGAAAAGATGGTGTCACCCCCGACCGTTCGGATCGCGTCGGCAGAAGCCGAACGAGCTGGCGGGCATTCGCGTATTTTCACATTTGCTCCCTAATTAAAATATTTCCCTGCATTTTTTGATTTTTCTTTTGCTAAAATAGGAACAACATCCCGGACCCCGCTTTGTGGCAAGGAACGCGACGCTGGATCCGAAGGGTGGCGCTTCGGGGCGCGCTGCGCACGCCGAGAAGACAAGGACTCGGGGCTCCCCGAGGCAGCCCCTCGTCCTCGAGGGGCTACTGTTCAGGGATGCCACCTTCGAACTTCCCTAAAGGCCTGCGAGACTACAAGACCGAAGGCCTACAAGACCGAAGGCCCATAACACCGAAGGGACACGAGACCAATGGGCCCCACAAGCGGTCGATGACCCGATGCCTTCGGGATGCCTCCGAGGTGCACTGTACCGAAGGGTCGTCGAAGGCAGCGAAAGGGTCTACATAAAAGGACCGCCCAAAGGGAAATGATGACCTATAAAGGTGGCATGGGAGTGAATTTACAATACACCCCTGGAATATTTCGAGAATGTACCAGTTAAGGGGTATAAAGGTGTAATTAAAGAGAGGGTAATTCAACAGTTTTCCTATAAATACCCATGTAACTGTCATTGATGGGACAGTTTTTTGGATCCTGAGAATTAATACATTTCCCAGTTCAAAGGTGTTTGATTTCTTGGTATCCTACTTGAACTGTTGTGGTGTTTCTTCCTTCCGAAGGGTACCCTCCACTAACAATCAGTTAGTAGTGACGTGTTTTATTTCTTTACCTCTCTTTCTTTCTTAAGTCCGGTTTTAACCTTCAACTATAAAAGTAGATAACAAAGATAATCTAAATATTGAATTCAGACAACTTTAACCCTTTAGATTGTTTTATACTTTTTAGAAATATTAAAAAGAATTCTAATGAGATCTAAAAGAATCAAAACTAATGAAACTTCTACCAATATTTTCTAAAAATGTACTCTACATTTTGGTGCTCTATTTGAGTCTTATGTATTAAAAAAATAATAGACATAACTAAAAGCAAACAAATATTAGTAACATTAAAAAAATTAGATCTGAACAACTGACAAACATAGTGACAATAGATAGGTTATATTATTAGAGAAATGCTAGCACATGTTTCCTATTTTACTGATTTAAAATAAATTACTTATTATTTTTAGATTAAATTTGAATATTTTTTATTTTTATAAATTGAAAACTATCTTTCAAACTACTTAAGGAGTCAAATTTTCCTGGTTTCAACAATTGACGATACTCGTTATCCCAATCTATAGTTGAAAGTTGAAAATTAGAGTTTTGAGGTAGTTTGAGGGCGTAAAGCGAACTTTCTCTTTACATTTTGGTAGAACTTTTGTGGATCTACAATGTCACCCATCTATCTTAGTAGTACAACGTGAGGGCACAATAAGCCTATATCAGCTGAAGAATATTTTTAAAAATTTATTTTTTATAAATTATATATATAAGACTATCCATATGCTATTATACACCCTAAGTGTAAAAGCATAAATTTTTAATAATAACTATTGCACAGACTGTGTTTTACTAAATGTAATTCAGCTTGGTCAGTAATTTAGCTGCTAGGTGTGGAGAAGCATTACCATAGAAGACTATGGTTAATCTACTTAATTTAAAAAACTAGTCAAAGCTCAAAGTTTATGACTTAAACGGACTGTCAGACCCGAGGCTACGGAACTGCACACGTGGCGTAGAACATTCTAGAGTAAGGGTGGGGCATGTCCCATACCTTATCCATACTATAAAGTACTCGGATACAAGTACAACTAGTCAGTACAGAAGGAAACTACCCTAAAGTACTCGGGAAGGACTCCTAAGCTCGTACAGGACTAGGACTTCCATGTCACCCTGTCCCCCTGGACTATATAAGGGCGGGCAGGGACCCCTCTAAAACATAACGCATAACCACCAAGACAATACAAACCATACAGGACGTAGGGTATTACGCATACTGCAGCCCGAACTTGTCCAAACCCTTGTGTTCCTTACACCATCGAGTTCCTGGTCTCGGCGACACCCAAACCACAAGTCTACTACCTTAGGGTATCCCTAGGTAGGCTTGTCGGTAAAACACCGACAGCTAGCGCACCAGGTAGGGGTGTTCATTGAAGATCCACCGGAGAATTCGATGGCAACTTTTAGCTTCACCAGCGTCGTGTCCCCCGCGGGCACAACCTTCACCTTCGGCTCCTGGGTCTGTGTCTCTGATGGCACAGGCGGCTTCCGTTGGCACCTCGTCGACAACAAGCCGGAGGCATCTGCAGCAACACCAAGCAGCAATCTCGACGAGTTCGTCGACAATCTCGGCGAGATGCTGCTCCCTAACCTCGTTAGGGAGATCGAGAAGCTATCTGTTTTCGACGCGACTCTGACTCGTGCTGCATCAAGCTTCCCCGGATAGGACCTGATTCCATTTGGGGGACACGTGACCGATTCCCGCTCGGTTTGCGCAATGCGGCCACTGTTTATCAGGAGGCCATGCAGTCCGAATTCTACTCCGCATTGGAGAAGGACTTGGATGATCTACTCGAGCTCGGGGAGAAGGACGCCACCGCATGTCGGGAGGCCCCTATCTTCGACGATTATGACTCTGACTCTGATCCTGAGGCCGAACCCTACTTGGGTGGCCAAGGCCTGGTTAAAACCTCCACCCCGGAGGGTCGCTTCGTGTACTGGAAGGGCATCAAACCCTCCGAACTACTCGAAGATGACGCAAGACTAGTCGCCCACCTTGATTCTCTGCCTTTTCAAGAGGGCAGACCACTCAAGACCACCCCCGGTGGAACTGTACTCGTCGACTACAGCTCTGACGACCCCTCCCCACACCACCACGTCTTCATGGTGGAGTCCGAAGAGATCAGCAGCAGGCATCGCAATGAGAGGCCCGAGTAGATCTCCAAGGAAAAACCCATTGTAGATGCTGCCAACGAGACCCCTGAGGCTTGTGAGGCCCGCAAGCTACACAACAGGAAGCGCGCCAAACGCAGAAGGGATGCCAACGATCGGCGTGCATGCATAAAACGCGACCTCAATGCTAAGTTCGCAGCGGCACATGACGCGGGGTTCAATACTCCTCAGCCAACATCGCCGGTATAGCAGTGGTACTTGTCGGCAACCCTGACCCCGCAGTTCAGATAGTTGTTCGCATGGCACAACTAGCACTGCTCCAGATTAACCAGCAACAGCCCATGCCATCTCTCTCGCGTGGAAGAACTGAGGGAGCCGGCGACAACCAAGCCAGCAGAACACCTGGGGCCATCCTAGACGGTAGGCACATCCCTCCCAAAACCAACACGGAAATTGCGGTGCTAGTCCACAAGGAAGTCGTGGGGCGGGCCTGGAACGGCAAGGTTCTCTTCTACGGCATCGTATCTAGGAACACAGCTACGCTGCTCGGCACGGTGGTACTCCCTGTCACCTTTGGCACGAGGGAAAACTACGGTACCGAGTACATCAAGTTTGAAGTGGCCGACTTCGAATCATCATACCACACCATTCTAGGAAGACCCGCACTGGCCAAATTCATGGTCGTGCCGCACTACGTCTACTTGCTCCTGAAGATGCCAGGAAAGAGTGGGGTCCTCACCATTCGCGGCGACCTGGACAAGTCTTATGACTGCGACCGGAAGGCTATCGAGTATGCGTCAACTACGCGTGTACCAGATACTTCAGGAGAAGTACTCGCGGTTGCGCAACCGCTCACCGAAGCAGGGCTGGAAATTCCTACGAAGAAGGCAAACCACTCGAAGTTGCAGCCCACTGGAGAGCTCACCTTGAAGACCATCCAGCTGCAGGAAGGGTATTCGTCCAAGACAGCTCTGATCAGGTCCCAGCTTCACCCTAAATAGAAAAGCGCACTCATCAATTTTCATAGGGCCAACCGAGACATATTCGCGTGGAAACCAGCGGATATGCCAGGGGTGCCCAAGGAACTGATCAAGCATAGTTTGAAAGTAGATCCTAATGCTACCCCTAAAAAGTAGTGTCTCCGTAGATTCGCTCAAGATAAGAGGGAAGCAACCAAAAAGGAGTTGGCTAAACTACTTGCGGCTGGTTTCATCAAAGAGGTGTACCACCTAGAGTGGGTTGCCAACCCCGTCCTTGTAAAAATGAAGAATAATAATGAATGGAGAATGTGTGTTGATTATACCGATCTCAACAAGCACTGCCCGAAGGATCACTTTGGGCTACCGCGCATTGATCAAGTAATCGACTCCACCGCTGGTTGTGTACTTCTACGCTTCCTTGATTGCTACTCGGGCTACCATCAGATCGCCCTCTAGGAAGAAGACCAAATCAAGACCTCTTTCATCACACCCTTTGCGACTTAGGCCTACAAGACTATGTCCTTTTGGCTGAAGAACGCGGAGGCGACGTACCAGCGGGCAATCCAAATGTGTTTTGCATACCAGCTGCACCGTAATGTGGAAGCCTATGTGGATGATGTGGTCGTTAAGACCAGAATTCTCGAGGACCTAATTGCAGACTTAGAGGAAACATTTAACAGCCTCCAGAAGTTCTAATGGAAACTCAACCCGACTAAGTGCGTCTTTGGCGTATCGTCAGGGAAACTACTCGGGTTCATCATCAATCACAGGGGGATTGAAGCTAACCCAGAGAAGATCACTGCCATCACCGACATGATGGCTCCAACTACGATCAAGGATGTACAGAAGCTAACAGGATGCATGGCGGCACTCAACTGATTCATCTCATGACTTGGAGAACGGGGCCTTCCCTTCTTCAAGCTCCTGAAGCAAAAGGACAAGTTTCACTGGACGGAGGAAGCCGAACAGGCACTACAGGACATCAAGCTACACCTGCAGTCGCCTCCCATACTTACAGCACCACGTCCAGGTGAGAACCTGTTGATGTACATCGCCATAACTACTCACGTGATCAGCACAACAATCGTGGTGGAGCGCAACGAGGAGGGCCATGCATTTGGCGTGTAGAGGCCAGTCTACTTCATCAGCGAAGTACTTTCTAAGTCAAAGGGCCGCTATCCTTCAATTCAGAAACTACTCTACGCAATACTCATCACATCCAGGAAGCTCCGCCACTATTTCAACGAGTACAAGATCTCAGTTGTTACTGATTTCCCGTTGGCGGATATTCTCCACAACCGGGATGCCACTGGTCGTATATCCAAGTGGGCAGTAGAACTGGGGGCCCTTTCTATCGACTTCAAGCCAAGGACAGCCATCAAATCCCAAGCATTGGTCGATTCCATGGCTGAGTGGCGGGAAAATCAAGTACCAACTCCAGCCAGCCGCCCAAAGCACTGGACGATGTACTTCGACGGATCCCTCAAGCTCGAGGGCGGCGGGGCAGGAGAACTTTTCATCTCTCCAAAGGGTGAACAACTCAAGTACATCTTGCAAATCCTTTCGAAGGTGTCAAACAATGAGGCCGAGTACGAAGCATTACTACACGGGCTCTGCCTGGCAGTTTCCCTGGGCACCAAACGACTACTCGTGTACGGCGACTCTCTGCTAGTCGTACAACAAGTTAACAAGGAGTGAGACTGCACAAAGGTGGAGATGGACGCATATGTCATGGAAGTACGCAAGCTGGAGAACAAATTTGCAGGCCTTGAGATTCATCATGTCGTCCAGGACAACAATGTTGGGGCAGACGTACTCTCCAAGCTTGGATCTACTCGAGCCCAAGTCCCAGTGGGAATCTTTGTCGAAGAACTCAAGGAACCCTCGATCAAGACCACGCCCCAGATAACAAGCGGCTCGGAACCCTCTGATTCCAGTCAGGAGGTCATGATGGCGGAGGTCGATTGGCAGGAGACTTACATCAACTTCATCAAGGAAAAGAAACTACCTCCTGGGGTGTCCAAAAAGAGCGAAGAAGCAATTCGCATCATGAGGCGTAGTAAAGGCCTTGTGATAGTAGGAGATTTACTCTACAAGCATGGAGCAAGCTCTGGAGTACTTATGAAGTGTGTCCCGAGTGCTTGGGGCCGCAACATTCTACTCGAGATACATAAGGGAACCTGTGGCAATCACGCAGCATCCTAGACACTAGTCGGGAAGGCTTACAGGGCAGTTTTTTGGTGGCCAACAGCAGTTTCTGAAGTCGAAGATCTCGTACGCAAGTGCCAGAACTGTCAATTCTTTGGCAAACAGTCTCATGTCCCGGCACACAACCTCATCACCATATCGCCCTCCTGACCCTTCGCATGCTGGAGCCTCGACATGATTGGGCCTCTGACTACAGCTCCAGGAAGCTTTACACATGTGTTGGTAGCCATTGACATGTTTACAAAGTGGATCGAGTACAAGCCGATTACCAAGCTCACTCCAGACAGGGCAGTCGACTTCATCTCGGACATCATGTACCGCTTTGGCTTCCCCAACACCATCATCACAGATTTGGGCACAACTTTCACTGCAAATCAGTTTTGGGAATTATGCAAAAATTCTGCAATAGAGGTGAAGTACGTGTCAGTTGCACACCCAAGGGCCAATGGACAAGTCGAGAGGTCAAACGGCTTGATTCTGGATGGCCTGAAGAAGAGACTTTATGACCAGAACAGCAAAAAGGGCGGCAAGTGGATATATGAATTGCCTCATGTCATTTAGGGGCTTCGAACTCAACCATCGAAAGCCACAGGGCATACTCCCTTCTTTCTTGTCTACGGGTCAGAAGCTATACTTCCAGCAGATATCACGTGGCGCTCTCCCAGAGTTGAGATGTACGATTTAGGGGAAGCGGACGAAGCTAGGCAGCTGGAACTGGACTCAGTCGACGAGGCCAGATGCAGTGCCCTCGTCCAGTCAACCCGTTATCTGCAAGGAATTCGACGCTACCACGATCTCCACGTGCGGGAGAGGTCCTTCAGTATCGGTGCTATGGTCCTTTGCCGCATCCAAGATGAACCTGGGCTCCACAAGCTTAACTCTCGGTGGGAAGGTCCTTTCATCGTATCTAAAGTCACAAGACCAGGGTCATATCGCCTGTAGTACCCTAATGGCCAGGAAGTTCCTAATTCCTGGAACATAGAGCATCTCCGGAAATTCTACGCTTAGTAGAAGTTGTAAACAATTCGCCAGCTACATGTCAGCACTACTATAAATAAAGAGTTGATTTTGCCATAATTCGATTACTTTTTGTGTGTCTTAACTCGGGGGCTTTGCCACGAGTTCTTACATCTTTTTGCCTAAGTTAAACTCGGGGGCTCTACGATGAGTTTTTACATTCTTTCGACTACTTCTACTCGGGGGCTTCGCCACGAGTACTTTTACTTAGCTCGTCTACACTCGGGGGCTTCGCCACGAGTACTTCTGACTAAGTATAGCCCACGAGGCTAAGCACTTGAGTACTTCTTGTACTCCTATAATTCCGGTCACTGCTACGACTACACGACAGAGAGCGTTAAGGCACGAATCGAAGGGGTCACCAAGCCCATTGCACGGTTAAGTTATTCCCTGCTACACGTAGGATGTCGACAACCAAACCGTTCAGGCTCTTAAGCCTCAAGGCTAACCTAGCGTACCGCTTGATCGGGTAAATCCAGGCTAAGTCCTCTCGCTCTACGAGCACTTTTATGGAACGTCAGCCTACATCCAAGCCGATGCTCTTGGAGTAGTTTAGCCCAAACGTCTCCAAATACACTAAGTCCTACAATCATACCAGCAAACATCGAATAAATACACTAAAAATGATCAACAAGCAACTTTATATACACATCAACAAACAGCACAAGTGTTTTTATAGCACACTGTTTCTGTACATCTAACCCTCTTGCTCCAGGCTCTCGGTTATCTTATCAGCAATGGGCTCGACCTCTTCACGGTATTTCGTGAACTGCTCAACAGAGCAATCGGCTGCCATGCCTTCACCAAGTGGTTCTAGCTGTGCCTTGGGCCAGAAAGACTTCACCAATGCGAGCGCCTGGGCGATGTAGGTTCTGGTAGCCTCCGAGATGTAGCTGGCGACTTTCTGGGGAGTTGCTTGAAGCTTCTCCAGCAATGATTGTGTAATACCCCAGCCCAATATCCCTTAGTAGTAGTTGACCCATGTGGCCCAGTGGTTGTAGTGTGGTGACTTAATACCACCTTGGAAGTTTAGGGGGGTGAGGGCCAGCTTATAATCCTGGTTATTCCAAACATAGCACCTCCGGGTTGACCCTTTTACATGAAACGAGGCCGAAAGTGTAAGAGAGGTGCTATGCGTATGTGGGCTCGCTCCACGTGAGGAGCTGGGCCGTAAGTAGATTTTGGACCAGGGTGTTACAGATTGTTCACCAGCTTCGCCCTCAGTCGGAAATTCCACCATCTCAACAACAAGTTGTGCAGCATCTTTGAATTCTTCGAGATCTTTTTTTAGCATAATTCTTCGAGTTCATTCTGCATACGATCTTTTTCCATAAGCATAGACTTGATCTGCTGCATGGCGTCGCGGCATTGGACATCAATGTCCTAGAGGATCTTCTCGAGACGCTCAACATCATCTGCGCCACGGTAAACAAGGTTCTTCCAATCAATAATTGTATTCTCTTTCTTTTGCAAAGTGGATTTGAGTTCTGCGAGCACAAGACAAGGAGAGTACTCGAGACGTTTCAGAAAAACTACTCGGACAAGCACCAATCAAAGGCAACAAGACAGAGCGACAAGTCACCTTTGTGGGCTTTGGAGATTTTCTTGTTCTTCTCGAGCAGCTCGGTTTTCTCTTTCTCCAAATTCTTGATATCATTTTTGAGAAGCCAGGTTTCCCGAGTGCTTTCCTGCTTTAGTTTGTCAAGTTCACTGCACAGCTCCACGTTCTTGTAAATCTCTTGTGAGATTCTACGATCCTTCTCCTACGGCTGGCGATGGCCGTCCTCGATAAATTTCAGTTTTTCGAACTTCTCCTGGGACCGGTCCATCAGATTCTGCAAGACAAAAATACGGCAGTCGGTACTGATCATACCAAAATAGAGGATGCAGAAAACTACTCGAGGAAGATGAATACTTACAGTGGTGAATTCATACAAGTCTTTAAAGACGCCAGGAGATGTTTCCTTTTTTCCGTAGTCAGATAAGGATCATCGATCAGATCTGTCGTGATGGTATGTTGCCAACCATACGGCGTCACGATCAAGTCCTCCTTCTCCGCAGCATCTGTGTCGGGTTCTGACGTACGCGGCGCTGGCTTCTCCCGCGCTAGGGCCTGCTGTGCCCGCGGCCTCGGCTGTGTCGGTGCCAGGGCCCGAAGTACCTGCGGCACTCGACCTTCTGCGCCTGACTCCTTGGGCGGCTCGCCTACCACTTCACTCGCAGTCACTAGCTTAGCCTCAGGCAGATTAGTGTTGGGTGGTGGAGGAGGCACGATGGGCTCACCTTCGGGTAGTTCGGATGCAGAGGGCTCCACTTCTGCTCGTTCTGGTTCAATTCACTCTGGAATGGCTTCTTTCTCCGCCTCAACATTAATGGCCGGAGGAAGAGGAGGAGGAGGAGGAGGAGGAGGGGCACTCGTCCCCAACGCTACAACATCTCAGCCCTTCTCATGCTTGGGGGCTTGGGTAGCCGAGGCATCGCCAGGCTCATCCAAGCTCAAAGCAGAGGAAGGCCTGGGTAAAAACCGATTATATCAAATCCTGGACAACGAAAATTATAAAAAGTACAAGACAAAGTACTCGACACTTACTTGGAAGACCTTTTGGTCACCATCTTCTTCAGTTGAATAAGCTGAGGCCCTCGAGTACTTGATTTCCCCGAGTCGCCAGCAGATTCCTTCGGCAGAGCCTCCGAGGCACTCGTCGGGATAGGGTTGCTCAGGCTCGACACAACGTCTTCAGCTGAAGGGTCCGCCACACCAGGCTGGACATTGATCACTGGTGCGACATCATCCCTGGCAGGACCCGTCTTTCCACCGTCCTTGGACCGTTTGGATGGCAAGGGGGGGGCAGAAGCTGGAGGACTGAGGGCAGAACAAGAAAACTTTAGCAAAGAACTCCAAATATCAACAAAGAAAGTACTCGAGAGTAGTGCTTACCTTGGATTATCGTCTGACAAGCCCGCGAGGGACAGCCTGCGTTTCCTGACTGCTCCCCGTGGCTTAGTTGGATGGCTCGGCATCTCCATACAGTTGGCCGGCTCCTTGCCTGATTTCTTCAGAAAAGCTGCCAGAGGAAGATCATCATCAGAATCCGTCATTTCTTCATCAGTTAAAGGATCACGATCTAGTCGACTGATCTTGGGCCTCTGGAACGCACTTGGCTTGAGATGATCTAGCCGAGCGATATTAGGGTTTGGAGCGGGACACCAGTACAGATCAGTGTGCCCCTGCAGAATAACAAAAACAAGTCAACAGTCAGTAACAATTCGCATCTACAAAGTACTCTAAGTACTCGACAAGTATATTACTAATACCGGTTTCGGTGGATTTCCCGCGTTGAAGAGATTCGGGACATATAGAACCGCGTTCACATCGAGTAGTACTCGGCGAACACGGTCAATGGTCGTCTGCGAAGGAAGGATTTCTGTAGAAATGCGAGATGGATCATTACTACCTAAGTGCTCGAATCCAAATCGACACCTCTTCTGCAGTAGCATGATGCACCGTTTGTACATGAAGGCCAGGATGGATGCGCCGGTTACGCCCATCACCTTCAGGGCTCCAATCAGATCGAGTAGATCATTAACTTGTGTCATCTGATGCTCGTTTAGCTTTTTGTTCCACTCGGACCACCACACTTCCTTCTCTGGAGACCTCTCTGGCAGTGCAGGCTGATGATTTCCGATGTAAAACCATAAAGACCTCCAGCCCGAGGGATTTGTGGGAAGTATGTACTAGATGTACTCCTTTCCCTTTCCTTTCTTGAACTGGAGGCCGGCTCCGCCAACGAGATATTGTTTTTCCTCCGAAGGTTGTTGTCGCAGATGAAAGAAGTATCAAAAGAGATCGAAATGTGGCTTGATGCCAAGGAAAGCTTCACAAAGATGGACAAAGATGGAAAGATGGACAATGGAGTTAGGGTTCAGATGATGGATCTGAATACCCCAATGGAAGAGAAGGCTGCGAAAGAAATCAGAGGCGGGGAGGGCTAATCCCCTTTCGACAAAATGTTCAAAAATAACTATCTGATCTTCATCCTCTTGCGAATAGAGTTGGCGGAAGAAGGGTTTCCACTGAACCACCTCCTCCCCCTGAAGGAGGCCCTGAGCAACCAAATTAATTAGGTTCTCGCGGGTGCACTTACTTCGCTCCCAATCGCCGGTGCTGGACTCCTCCTTCTTGCCCTTGGCTGCTTGCTTCTTGTTGCCTATCTTCTTAAAAGTCACGAGCCGCTTCACTCGCATGCGCTAGGGGGCTTCGAGAGACGGGCGCGAGCACTCACTGATGATGAGGATGAATTCTCCGACTAGTTCGGCCAAGGAAGGAAGGTGGACTCAATGGGGCTCTCGAACCCTAGATCTAAAAGACCGGCGGCACAGGAGTGTGAGAAGACGAAATGGCTAAGGCAGAGAGTGAAAGGGTAAAAACCTTAAGGCCACCGCGCGGTTAAATAACCAACGGGTAAGGCCAAATTTACTGTTTGGAAGCCAAAGAGTTTTTTTCCTAAAAGTGTGATTTGTTTTGAGCGGTTATTTGAGAAGAATTTTGGGGAGTTTATTTAATTAACCATATTTTAGGTATCTTATCCCCAAAAAAAGGGGTTTATGAATTTTGAAACAATTGATTTTCAAAATACACCATCAAGGCAGATTACACATTTTTACATATATTTTGTACATAATTCTGTTCAGTATGCCACGTTGTTTTGGATCTTTTTTCAAACCTTGGGATTTGGATTCAAGGCTCGGGTGCTGCGGGACACGTGTCATCTGTGGCTTATTTTTCAAAAGTATTTGGAAGATAAGGAGAGAAGATTCAAGACTAGTTAGACTCTCAGTCTGATTCTTCGATTCAACCTAAGGCTCGGGGGTTACTCCATATGGAGTGCGATTTGCATCGCACCCCATAGAAAAAAAGATTTGAAAGTACTCGGGGCTAGAGCACCTCACAGCCTCGAGCAGCCAAGGAAAGTACTCGAAAGACACCTTTAAGACGGAGTTTCAGAAGAAACTGAAGGATGACTTCAAGAACTACTCAAAGCCTGCAATACTCGGCTATGAAGAGCTCGGAGGCTTGTCAGACCCGGGGGCTACGGGATTGCACACGTCGCGTAGAACATTCTAGAGTAAGGGTGGGACATGTCTCATACCTTATCCATACTGTAAAGTACTCGGATACGAGTACAACTAGTAGGTACAGAAGGAAACTACCCAAAAGTACTCGGGAAGGACTACTAAGCTCGTACAGGACTAGGACTTCCATGTAACTCTGTCCCCTCGGACTATATAAGGGCGGGTAAGGACCCCTCCAAAACATAACGCATAACCACCAAGGCAATACAAATCATAAAGGACGTAGGGTATTACGTATACTGCGGCACGAACCTGTCTAAACCCTTGTTCCTTGCACCATCGAGTTCCTGATCTCGGCGACACCAAAACCATGAGTCTACTACCTTAGGGTATCCCTACGTAGACTTGCCGGTAAAACACCGATACGGGACACTAAGTATATATGAACCTGATTGGTTGGATGTTTTTGTCTACCAGAATCATAACAAGCTAATATCATGACTTGCTAAAATCAAGGTATGCCAAGGTATAGGCAAGAAACTTAGATATTCATTTGATTTAGTGTCAAAATATACAAAGATGTTTCTAATAACTTACTATATTTTTAATTATAAATATTAAAGTATCGCATGTTTTAATTTTTACTGGAAAAAATGGAAAGGCAACGCAGGCTCCCGGTCCATCCGTTTTTTTTTATAGTCGGTCCATCCGGTTTGTGTTGATGTGATACCGTGATAATATAGTTCATGCCCATGCCTCCATCCGGTGGGGGTTGCGAACTTGCGTCTGGTCGGCCGATTTCACCGTACATCCAATCCGATTCCCCACTTTGTCAAGAGGGGAGGAAGCAGACGGCGGCGGAGATGGTGGGCCCAGGAGGAGCGCTCGCCGCGGCTCCGCGCCACCTCCTCCTCCTGCTCTGCTTCCTCGCAGGGGGCGCCCGCGCCTCCCCCGCCACCGACGCACTGCGCCACGCCCCCCCGCGCGCTGCCGCCGGCGGCCTCTGCCAGCAGCTGCTCCTACCGCAGGGTTACCCGTGCACCGAGCACACCGTACGTACGTCATTCCCGCTGCCCGCTTGATTTCTTTGTTTTCTTTGCTGCCGAGAACTGGTTCTTTGGTGCTTGCTGTTCGGGACCGAATCGTTAACATCCCAACCAGGATTGGTTGATTGCGCATGACTAGGTGAGGATTGATTTCAGCGAGGCAAGGCATTGAGTGTTTGTTGTCTCTGTACCCACCAAAGCCCAACGCGGGGACTGAAATGGTGTTTCAATCGCCAACCGAAATGGTGGTCTTGTATCTATTGCTGAATAATCAATCGGCCCAACCAGACAAGGGGATGTAACAATCAAATTTGATCCAATTCCAATTGCCGTTCCCGTACAACCACCGAACTCTGTGTCTGCAGTCCCTTCCCCAGAAACGGAACGCAAGGCCTGTGTCAATAGGATAAGTTAATGGGTCCCATTAGTAGCTTATCTACACTAATCAGAACAAACGGCAAGTTTATTGAGTAAGAAGTCCATATTTGCTTTCCTCTCCAAGCAAAAGACATACTTTCTCGCAGACTTTGCGTCCACTTTTCTAATCTAATTATCGAGGCCCAGTTTCAGCCTTTCAGGGGACAGGAGGCTTGTGATCACAACAACTGGGCAGCAACAAGTCTCTGAGACTTGGTGTGCATCTGCATTATTTGAACCGTGAACCAAATGCTGCTCACATTCCTCTCCTATGACCTTGCACGTATGCTCTTCTATATTCCCTGTTGGGTCATATGCCTTCGATGGTTTCATGTTGCCTGTTCACTCTTTAAGCTTCTTTACTAGCAGTTTACCAGTGCCAACTAAAGTGTTAATTACTCTAGTCATATTACAGGATAAAAGGCATAGGCATCCCATAGTAATTACTAAACATTTTGGACCATTTTCTGATGTTAGCTGCAAGCCAATTTTCTTCTTAACAGTTTTTTTTCTCTCTTAAGGGGAAAAACAGCTGGACCTTTATCTTTTATCTCATGCAGACTTGTACTTGATCAGAACTAACAGATTATTATTAAGACTTACCTCTATTTTTCTTGGAGGAATCTTGCCAAGAACCTTAATATTACGACTGCCTTCTTGCCTTCTGTGTTTTTCTTCCTATTTAAGTTCATTGAGTAAGGAGTCTTTCCTGCGGCTGAAATTTTCCGTTACAGATTTTGTTAAGTTTGTTGTTGCTCTTTTATTCTCAAGGATGCTAACTAAGCTTTTTTGCAGGTTCAAACGGATGATGGCTTCCTTTTGTCTGTTCAACATATTCCGCATGGCAAAAATGGAGTAGCAGATAATGCTGGACCTCCAGTTTTTCTTCAGCACGGTCTTTTTCAGGTTTCTCCTTGTTACAGCTATACACAGGGGCGGAGCCAGGAATTACATTGGGGGGGGGGGGGGGGGGGGGGGGGGGGGGGGGGGGACCACGAACTGTAGGCATACTCGACCGCAGTGGGGCAGAACAAGAAATTACACATAAGAATTACACTCGTGTTCAGATGTGACCTTAACTGGCTATATCTGGTAATGATGGTGTGCGCGTACTATTTCTTGTTGGTGTTATATTTAGGACTCTTTCTCATAGTTCAGGTATACAGTGGCGCAAAAAATTGAATATTGATGTAATCTTCTAAGATTAATAGAGTTTCGTCTATCAAAAAAGGTCCCCTATGTTCTTGTAAAAGGAACCAGATGTCTTATTTTTAAGTTTAATGATACTGTCAGGATTAACATGGTAACTTATGTTTCCCACATTACACAGATTCAATATGCTTGAGAAGACAAAACAAACTGATTCTGTGATGTAAGAATAACAATTGCTTACTATTCCTAACTGTCTATTTGCAATGC